>CM021731.1:142027113-142059229 GCA_011075105.1 Heteronetta atricapilla | reverse complement strand
AAAAAAAAAAAGAGAGAGAGAGAGAACAATGGTTTCTGAAGTACAAGCTACTTTGAGTTAGCACTTTAAAAGTTAAAGCAACCCCTCCGATGTGCAAAGAATTTGTTACACAGAAATCCCTGCTCTACCAATAAATGGTCTGTGCTGAGGTGATGGGAAGTGTCTACTCTTCAGAGCCTCGACCTGCAACAGAGCAATGAGTACCTTCTCAGCACCCAGGCTTTTAGGCATTGCCGCAACAAAAGCCAAATCGTCTTCAACCAAACCACCCAACTGCCCAGACCTCGGGTCATGATTTCTCCTGCCCTTTGCAAACTTTTTACACATCTCAGGGGGAGATGACATAGAAAAGCAGAGGATAAACTCACCTGCATCTAGCATCCAGAGCAACTGATGGGGGAAAACAATAATAATAATAATAATAATAACAGTTAAGTCTCCAGGAAAGGCGTCCTGAGCAGCGATGTGCAGGAGGGTGATGCCAGGCAGCAGCACTGCGGCTCACTTTCCGCGGGATGGATGCGTGGGGCTCGCTTCTCCCTCTCCCTTCTCCTCCTCCCCACACGGGCAGGCTGCGAAGACATCCGACTTCAGGATGTTGGGGGAGAATAAATGTATCGAGAATAATAGAAGTAATAATAATAAAAATTAAAAAAAAAAAAAAAAAAAAAAGCCGAGGCTCCGCGTGCCCCGCTCCGCCTGCTGGCTGGACCAGGCACGGGGCGGTGCTGCAGCCCGGGCCGCCCCCACCCGGGCCAGGGAGGGCAGAGAGGGCTGCGGGGAGGCACTCAGCACTCTTCATTTTGGGAGGCCTCCCCCTCCCCCCCCCCAGCCCCTGCCTGTTGCAGGGCTGCACCCTGCTACATGCCCCCCGGGCTCTGCCCGGGCATCTCTGCTCACCAGGTGCTTCTGTAGAAGAAGGTTGGGCTATGTGTTCTTTGCACTCTTATGGCTATGAAAATCTTTATTTTATTATTATTTTAAGTAAGCAGGTATAGCTACTGATCTGCAAGCTACTGATCTGTAAGCAGCTGATCAGTGATGCGATTTTAAAAAAATATTGTCAAAGATGTAACAGCTGTGTCTTGGGTGTAATTTGTCGGTTGCCTGCCTTGACCATGTTTTCCACGTGTATCTTTTGTATTTTTGGCATTTGCAACTCAAACAGGCACTAGTGCATCCTGAAATCTGTGCTCTCAGAAATATATCTAACACTGAAATAGCATATGGCTTGAAAACTATATAATACTGTGTCTTTCTGTTACTACTACTATCTATCTACTACTACTCCTACTGCTTTGCTCTTTCTATAGAAGGAAAAAAAAATGCCTGTGGGGAATGAATCATTGGGTAAAAATACTAAAGAAAAATATTCTGGAGAGCGCCTTGCTCTGCTGAACATCTCTTAGCTCTGGTTCTTGCTGAACTACTAAAAAGAGTCTTTTAAATCTACAGAGCTCAGTTAAAGCCTGTGAAGTGATCATGATAGTTATACTATTCCACCTCAGCTAGATTTAACCTGTTATGTAATCACATTTGTCAGCTTTTTCACCTTCTCTGGATTAAAGACAGACAAACTGATGCACCTATCATTAAAGAGCCCAGAAAAAATGCTGCTTTGGAATGTCCTCATATAAACTCTTCCCCTGTGGAAGACTACTTGGAGAAGTCCTAGGTATCATTTGTTGTACAAATAACAATATTTTATTCTAATATTCAGCATAAGTAAAACTATTTCATGAAATAAACCAAGAGTTTTCTGATTAAATAAATCAGGAATACACCTTTACTTTCAAAAAAATACACAGTCATAACTCTCTGTTATGTTATAACATAACTCTCTGTTCTGTTTAGACTCTCAGTGTAAATTAAGAGCTGCTTCTTCTGGAGGGTGGGGTGGGGAGAAAAAAAGGAAAAAAAAAAACAAAACACATCATCAACAACCAAAATATCCTGTTAAAATCACATTCAGAGAGATAACAGGAGAGTACCTCCTTTAGAGATGCCTAACTGAAAATAAAGAATAAAAAGTGTCATTTTTTTAATGTCACTTGTAAAAGGTATACCTTTGAAATTCTCCATTATGGCATCTAGTTGCAAAAACAAACACCGTTTCCAAATTCACATACTTTCTGTGATTTTTCTTCAGCATGAAACTCTGCTTCTATAGGTGTTGATTTCTACTTCATTACCTGATATAACTTTGGATGTAACTGCTTACAGCTGTTAGCAGTTGTTAGCTGTTAGCAGATAGCTGGATTAAAAGAGAGTTTGGAGTTCAGTTTCCTGTTGCCAGCTTTGAAGTTTTCAAAAAATGTGTTGTACCAGAAGAAAACAGAAAATTGTCAGCACAAGCAAATCATTGGGCAGTTTACATACCTGATTAATTTTTTGTGAATCTCCTTTTGTTTCAGTGAATTTGATTCAGGGCAGCTTGGCAGCATTACTAATTGTCAGTCTGTGCCATTGAAGAGCAGGCAGGCTGCCGTGCTCTGGATGGCATCCATTTGAGGTTGTAATTCTGAGGTTCTGGTGGTGCTCCAGAAATTAAACTGGGATGTTTGATACAAACTCTTTGTTTCATTTAACAAAAAATGAAAGTTGCTAGAGAATGCCAGAAGAAGGGACAGTCAATGAATCAAGTGGAAGCTATTCTGGGAACACCTGCTGTCATGTTTTCCCCAACATGACTGTTAAACAGGTACACCTGTACTGTCCTTTGCCACCTCAGTCTCCTTGCTTCAACAGCTGGAGATGCACAGCAAGGTGGAGAATTGGTTGCACACCAACATGTAAGCTGGGTAGCCAGACTGGGGATGAGGATTCTTGTACAAAGTTAAGAGTGTGTCCATAGAATAGTCATACCCTGCTTTCAGCAGCTCTCCTTAAATTTTCAAGAAAATAAAAGATGTTTATGTTACATTTTTATATTCCTATGGGAACTGTTTTTACTGCCCTCAATTACAATCATTGTGACTTTACCAATTCTCTTTGACAAAGACCTGGTTAGTCCAGATTGTTTGGCTCTGTGTTTTGTTCTTCAGTTCACCCTTCTTCAAAATCAGCTTAGCACTAGTGATAACATCTCTTCTGCTGGTCTCTAAAGGAAAAAAAATATTGACTTTTTCTCTAGTTTCACTTAAAAAATACTTCAAATTTTCTTCAGTCATTATAATTTCATTGGGTTATCTCATAATGATAGGGCAGTGACATTGGTGTGTATTGAGTTTATATACTCTGCATATTCTGAGACAGCGACACTAAAAAATGGTGGCACATTACCATGAAAGCATGGCTTCATCAAGTATTTTTTTTTTTCTGATATCAGTAGGATAATTTTGTTTTGAAAGGCAGTGATAAAATAAGGAGAAAATGTAAGGACAGTAAAGGGAAACTCTTCCCTTCTGCCTGTCCACAGCTGCAAACATGTATAGTTCTTAAAATCCTTACTGTAAAGGTATTTACTAGTGAATACTGGAAGTGAAACCAAAGGATCCTCTGATTATCACAATATCTCATATTCTGTAGCTTGAAATCCCCAACTAGTTGATTATTTACAAAAAACGGCAGCAAGTGACAAATGCATTTTCCTTAATTCCATATTTAGATGTTTTGGATGGCACAGATTTCACAGTTTGTGAGTTTGGAGAGAGAACAGCTGATGTGAGTCCAAGACCGAAATTGCTCATAATCTCCTTATTCTGCACAAAGCATATGATGATGATGAGACTCTGAAAACAGTTACTAAAATTTAGGGCTAGATACAAAAATATAGTAATTCCAGTTTTGGAACAAGAGATAAGAATACATTACATCATAACAAAACCACTGGCAGAAGATTTTGAAAGGCCTTCTGGTAAGAGTGGAGAAACGTTGTCTTGTAAACCAACACAGAATCTGAGAGTCAAGCCCAGTTCTCTTTAGCTAGAAAAAAAATAGGTTTAGTTACCTACACAAAGGTATTTAATGTGTTTTGAGACATACTTGAGTATCCTGTCCAACACTTTTCAGCCAGTCTATAAGAGTGTGTGTCTCCAGGAGTTGCTCTTGTGGCAAATGCTTCAAATACCCCATTGAATTTCATATGACGCTGTATACCTATGGGCAGTCACCTTAAGCTCTTTGAGACTCCATCAAAACTGATAATACAGAAAAATTTAAAGATTTCTTGCAAACAGTACTGTAGCTTTGTCAGCTTCTGTGTGACTGTTATAGTTGTGCAAGGCCAACAATGTTCCACAAAGTGGTCTAATAACAGATTTTATCTGTATTTGAGGCAAGAGCTTGTGTGCATAAGTCTTCTCTAGTATTTCCAAGAATATTATCTAGCCTGATGAAAATATTATCTCTCTCTAGTAACCTTGTCTTACATGGCCTTTGACTATCATAACAGCAGCATGACCATTTAGTGGGCCAGTTGTTTTACGTGGCTGGGGGGGGATGGATTTGCTTAGGCATCTGTGTGGCTCTGACATGCCTACATGAGGTTCTTTCGCATTTTTTTACTTCATCTATATTTCTAAACCGCAATCAGCTGATATTTAATTCAGCTGCAGATTCTGAAGACACATCTCATTTGTGAGACAGAGATGCTTTTCCCAGGGTGTGGATCCAGACTGCAGATTCCAGATGCTCCCTGACTCCACAGTGCTTAAGTGTTCACAAGCTAGCCATGGTAATATCCCGTCCACTTTCCCTAGACTGTTTCATTGACACCCCAGTTAGGGTGGCAAGGATTGTCCAACTTCAGGGGCACCACACAGCACATCTGAGATGCAGATTTATCGGGATGAGAGTTTTTCTCTTTCCAGTAGCTTTCCTTCTGAAGGTTACATTAAATTTAAACCACTTGTTCTCTAGCTTGGTACTTTAATAAATACTAGCCTCATGTTATTTTAAAATTATGGAAGAGGATTGTAAGTCTTTTCTATTCAATAGTTACAACTTATGTCCAGCATCTTCTGCCATCAGCAGGTAAGGGAAGAGCAACAGGAATGCTTTCAGAAATGTAGACACAAAGTTAGCAGCACCTTCAGAAGACATGAGACTTCAGGGAACACAAACATCTGTGCCTCATTTCACTGTTGTGCTGGAGGATGTACAAGGAACATCCTCCCTTGTCCCAGTAAAGGGGAAACCAAGGCAGAAGAAGGAACTCTTTGTTTAAAAAGGGCAGACTGGGATCTATGGAAGAAGCTCACATTTGGGCTTTATCCAACTTCCCTTGCTCTTATGCAAGATTGGAGTTTTCTTGTTCCCTCTGGGTGATGTGTACTTCTCTCATTCACTGTTCAGAATGATCAGGGCTGACCAGAGCCAAACCAGGGACTGGAAAAGCTGCACAGCTAGTCCTAGGCATATGGCACTAGTTTCATCCTCCAAACTACTTGTGGTAACTGTCTCTCTCTTTTCCCTGTGTAGCCAAGGAGTAACGAGTAGATCCTGGGAAGACAGATGGAGAAAAAAGGTCAAAGGATTACAGAAGATAGGTCAAATATATGCATTTGGTCATTTTATGCATATGGTCACATATATGCATTTGGTTGGCAGCGTCTTTCCCCAGCGAAAATCCCTGGGAGACATTCTCCATCCTGTTGCATTGCCAGTTAACTCCATAGAAGAATGGATTAGAGACATTTCTTTCTCCTTCTACACTCTATCAGAACCATCACTTTTTAAACAAAGGCCTCAGCTCCTGTTGCCCTTCTGGAGGTAGTTGTGTGCCTGTGTGTGCATACAAGCAACAGCAAGAGGAAATATTTATGATGCTCACTGTTCCATATTTAGCTTCTTCAAGCCTCTCTCTTCACTGTGTACCCAGTAATTAATGCTGTCCCTAAACAGCCTCCCTAACAGACTCTACTGCTTCTTCAGTGATCCATACTACTACCCGAAAGTTCTTCCCATTTATCATATATACTTATCAGAATTTTATAGCTGTCTTTCTTGCACCTCCATGGGTTTTCACAGAACAGCTTGTGTTGGAAAAGACCATAAAGATCATCTAGTTCCACCCCCCCCCCCCCCCCAACATGGGCAGGGTGTCCACCCACTAAATCAGGTTGCCCACTGCCTCATCCAAAATTTATTTCATTAGGTTCAGTACAGACAAAGTATATAACACAAATGTCCCAGCTGATAGGTGATACATATTTATTAACAAAAATATGAACTACACTCTGTCCCTTACCATGTTTCCTTTTCCATCACATACTGCCAGGAAGGATAGATGCAAAGTGTGGATACATAGTAAAACTGCATATCTTATTATAAGGTACAGTGGTACATATAGTATTACATGTCATATAGAAGTCTGCACAGAACAGGGAATAAAGAATACCTCATAGAATTGTAGAAGCATATAAATTCTTGGCTTGGAAGTGACATTTAAGATCATTTAATTCCAACTCCCCCTCAGTAGGCAGGGATGCTGCCCATTAGACCAGTTTGCCCAAAGCTCCATCCAACTTGTCCTTGAACCTCCAGGGATGGGGCATCCACAGCTTTTCTGGGCGACCTGTGCCAGTGCTGCACCACCCTCTGAGGGAAGAATTTATTCCTAATATCTAATCTAAATATCCCTCTTTTAGTTTAATACCATTCCTCTTGTCCCTTCTTTGTGTGCCTGAGCAAAAAGTTGCTCCCCATCTTTTTTACGAGCTTCCTTTAGGAATTTAAAAGCTGCAATGACATCTCCCCAGAGCCTTCTCTTCTTCAGGCTGAACAACTCCAACCCTCTCAGCCTTTCTTCTTAGGAGAGGTTCTCCAGCCCCTTCATCATATTCATGGCCCTCCTCTGGACCCTCTCTAACAGGTCCACATCCTTCTTGTTCTCAGGACCCCAGACCTGGAGGCAGCACTCCAGGTGGGGCCTCACAAGTACAGAGTAGAAGGCGACAACCACCTCCCTTCACCTGCTGGCCACTCCTTTGTTGATGCAGCCCAGGATGCAGTTGGCCACACTGCTGGCTTGTGTCAAGCATTTAATCCACCAGAACCCCCAAGTCCTTCTCTGCAGGACTGCTCTCAATGAGTTATTCTTCCAGCCTGTCCTCATGCTGGGAATTGCTCTGATCCAGGTGTAGCACCTTCAGCTTGGATTTGTTCAACCTCATTAGGTTCACATGGGCCCACTTTTCACAGCTTTCCCAGGTCCCTTTGGATGACATCCCTTCCTTCTGTTGTATTGACATCACCACTCAGCTTGATGTTATCTACAAACCTGCTGAAGGTGCACTCAGTCTGTTTGTCTATATCATTGATAAAGATATTAAACAGTACTAATCCCAGGACAGACCCCTGAAATACACCACTCATCACCGGCCTCCACCTGGACATGGTGCCATTGACCACAAGTCTCTCTGTCTGGCCGTCAAGCCAATTCCTTATCCACTGAATCATCCACCCTTCAAAATGCATATCTCTCCATTTTGAAGATCAGTATGTCACATTGGACTGTTTCCAAGGCCCTACAGAAGTACAGGTAGATGATATTGTTTGGCCTTTTCAACTGATGCAGTCACTCAATCACCAGACTGGTCAAGCATGCTTTGCCCTTGGTGAAGCCATCTTGGATCACCTCCTTGTCCTGCATGTGCCTTGACATTGCTTCAGAAAGGATCTGTTTCAAGATTTTTCCAGGCATTCACCTTATCAAAATTGTGGTATGCAAGAGGGTAAGACACAGACTCAGAGCTCTTAATCCTTGCATAATTTTCTGACCTGATTTTTTTTAAGGAAATTTTTCTCTTGGGCAATGAGAAGGGAACAAACTAGTGAGTTTCCTGATTCTTATTGTGAGTCCTACTCTTGAGACAATGAAGGGTAAGAGCTATTTTTTCTCTTACTTTGCCAAATCTTACCAACCATCAGTAGCTGTGACAACTGGATGCCACTCAGAGCTTCTTTGTAATTTGGATTTGGTAGATAGATAAAGTAGCTTGCATTTTTTTGCCCCCTCAGCCTCCTCCCCTCCCTGCCCCCCCCCCCACCCCCCCCCCCCCCCCCTTTTTTTTAACTGGATATTAATTGAAAGTACTGGGTAATTTATCGATCCAGGCTACCAATGCACAGAAATGTCAGATCTGCCACAGGAGAAAGTTAGGGAATTATTTTATATATCTAATTGTGTTCTTGCCAAAGTACTGCACTTAACTTTTCTTAACAACCATTTAACTGTTCTTTTGAACCAAAGATGAATTTTGAAAGCTGTTACATTTCATACCAGCTGTGAGACTTATGCTTTCCTTCAACCAATAACCTGTTTTCAGCAGTAGGAAGGAGGCATCTGCAGAAGCCATCAAGATTAGAATTGTACTAAACAAGAATGGACTAGGGTGAAGAAAAGAATCAAGTGGATGAAATCATATGTCTTAAAAATTGACAAGAGTCAAAATTTGTTTAGTAGTGTGGAGGTTATCTAGTAGGTAGAAGATTATGTCTATAACTACAGTGGGAAGTTTAATTGTAAGCTGTGGACACTTGTTTCTGTTCCTGTCATGCTAGCTGTCCTGTGTAATAGCTTTTTGTAGGTGAAACTGTCTTGGTCATCAGCCATCTGGACCTGAAAGCATGTATAAACCCTGAAATATTTGCTATCACAGTTTCTCTGCCAAGGCTACCTGTGCTAACGCTCTTAAATTCAGCTCCATTATTTCTCAACACCAGTCAGGTGCATCTTACAGCAGTATGCTGTAAGTGTGAGAGCCCACAGGTCTTCTGCTTTCTCCTATACCTTGGTTTTAGAGGAAAACTGAGCTTGTAAATCAGCTGCTTGTCCCAGATTACCCCATCTATGTCCCTGAACTGGACAACCAGGCAGACAGTGATCAGCTAATAGGCAGGCTGGTGCATGTCAACACCATCACTGAATAGTACTTATATAATAGGTGGGAACAGGGGCACAAGGGGTTGGGGATCTGTCCATAAGAATTTACTGGCTGTTATCTTTACTTGAGTTTTCAGTGATATAAAGGGTCTTTTTCATGATCAGGAATGAAATTGGAGTGGAGATACAACTTTTTTCTTACATGCTATATTTATCATTTTAAATTTTATTTATTTATATTATTTTTAATTTTAATTTTTAAAAAGTACTTCCAACTCCACTGTTGTCATTGTTCTGATTACTTCCAACCCATGTACTTAGCACTGCAGCCAATCATTACTGAAAAAGAAGACACTTTTTCTTCTTTGCTCACAAATTCCTCTAGCAGAACGCTTCTTTATTAGAAAATATGTTGTGTCCTAGCAGGAAACATTCCATGTTTGTCAAAAATATAGCTGTAAGATGTATAATGTTTCTCTCATATGTCTCTCTATTGCTTTAACTCCACTGTTTTGCCTTGTGTCTCTACCTAATTTTCACTTGCTCTGTGCTTTCTGTGTAACATTTCTTCAGGTAAAATTTCACATTTTCAAAGCCTGCTATGTTGGACTGAGAATAAAACGTGGATTTGATTTTCAGGCTAAGCTTTCAATTAAGTTTAATTAAAAGTAAATCTACTGAAAGTTTTCTTTGAACATGAAGGAGAAAGATTGTTTCATTCTCAAAATGTTTCTATCAGGAAAATATATCATGTGATGTCTCACAAAAATACCAGTTCTGTGATATTTTTCACCATTCAGGAAAAGCAAAATTTCCTGTACTTCTAAATTACTAATCTTTGAACCTCCAATAGACAATGTCTGTGTAGGCGGTCTGTGAAGACACGATGATCAGTGGAACTGATAATGTATCAATTTTAATTTAATTAAAATTCAATGCCAAGTAGGTTTTTTTATTTTTTTTTATTTTTTTTGTTGTTGTTGTTTGTTTGTTTGTTTGTTTTGTTTTGTTTTGTTTTTTTCCTATCAGAAATTTAGAGAACTCTAATTTCTTGCACTCCAAATTTAGGAATCTATAGGCTCCCACAATTTTATTTTATACCTACAAATACTAACCATAGCTTTCACTAACGTTCTCCGTGAACAATATATATATCCATCAAATGAGTCTTTGACACAAAATGCCCATCAATATTTGCCTGTACACTTCACATCTGCCTTTCAGACTTACCTAAGCTATGACTTGAGCTTACACTGCAGAAAA
Organism: Heteronetta atricapilla; assembly: GCA_011075105.1. Classification (NCBI taxonomy): domain Eukaryota; kingdom Metazoa; phylum Chordata; class Aves; order Anseriformes; family Anatidae; genus Heteronetta; species Heteronetta atricapilla. The sequence continues at coordinate 142,049,139 of CM021731.1, read as the reverse complement.
CAAAATTGTGAATAATAAAGTTTTGAGTATTAAAGGGATTACAGAGTGTTACCAATTCAGAAGCACATTTTAACTAGGAATCATTTGTAAAATACATATTTGCTTTCTATTTCCTCTTTTAGACCTAACTGTAGAACAAGATTTTACAGCAGATGCACTACATGCTGCCAACAAGATCAGCCATGTCATACAAGAGGTGGGATTCTTACAAAATTAAGTAGATTTTTAGAAAGATGACAGCTGTTTTTTCTTGGCATTGGTGATTGCAAATCCCCAAGAGAACACTATGAAGACATTATGACAACCTTGGCCAAAAATGTAATTGAATAAGAGGATCAGCATTCACATGCTGCAAAAACTGATTTGCCCAATGCTTGTCAGGCTCTATAGTTAGTATTACCACCTGTGGAAAACAAGAACAGGCATCTCAGTCAAATGACTTCTGTGTGCATGTCCTAACTTTAACAGCAGCCAGCAAATCCATAGTAAAACTGGTTGGCTGATGCATGAATACCCAGGTGGTAAACACTGGCTGAAGATTGGGGTGATGACTGGTGTGAGCAGGCTCTAATTCTGTAGCTCAAGTGCACTGAGGTATTTAGTTTTATTATAACAAAGTTTGCCTTAGGAAGATATGTTTGAAAATTACAAATGCACAGTATTTCCACCCTTCCCTGCCCAGTGAATCAGCAGGAGACCAGGGCACACTTTCATTGAACTTGTATGTGGCAGAAGATGGGGCAGCAGGATCTCTCTGATGTTTCAGAATGTGTCTCAGGCACAAATTCCTCTCCTGGTCAACAGTTATGATCCTAACTTCCAGCTCTAAATGGGTACTCAGGCACTTGTGCTTTCTGAAAATCAGCTTTGCTAATATTGTTATTTTGTGTCTCACTTGTGATAGAAATTAATCTATCTTAATGGCTATATATCAATAAGACTCAGAGGACTATGCAAGGAAGAGGTATTAACTCTGTGCAAACCACCACTGCTTCTGTTATTCTTTTCAGTGAAAATTAATTGCAGCAGAGCATTAAAATTTTGTTGCCTTTGTCTTTTGAGAGTCAAAGAGAAAAGATCTCTTTGGGCTTTGATTTAGAATTATTATCCCCAAACTCAGACCATCTCCTCTTTGCTGTTACCCTGATGTTGTGCGAACGGGATGAGACTCTGGAAATCAAAGGAAGAAATCTCTCAACTGAGTTTCTACCGGCAACATGGAAGCACAAACAAGTAGCTAATTCCCCCTGAAATAGGTCCTTCCTTGGTTACAGCTGCTCCCACAGGCTGAGCAAGCATGGTCTGATTATGGCTTATGGATTCATGGGTGGGAAAGTTAAGCTTTAGCCTTTACAATTAAGATTAGTAGTTTGATAAAAAAGATAAGACAAATACAGACCTGTGGAATAGTACCTGTGTCACCAGTTTGTTTATTTAATATCAGTATATTTTCTAGGTGGCTGTTGTTTTGAGTTTGTCTCAGAAATACCAATCTATCATATAACATCTTTGAAAGCTCACAGGAAGCCAATCAGCATCAATTGTCAAATGCCCAGTACACATAGTCCAAGCTGACTAATATCATTAGCAAGCTGAATTCTACAGTAGCCTCAAATACAGTTTTGTTGTTGTTGTTTGTTTGTTTGTTTGTTTGTTTTGTATGAAGGAATAATTCTCAAACTAATAAGTAATATCCTAGCAGAACATAAGCTTTAGTTTTTTTGTTTGTTTGTTTGTTTGACAGAGTGAGTCCCTGGACAGTATTACAGTGTAAAAGAAAAGCTGAGAAATATTTATGTGCTGCGCAGGCATTAACTACCAATGAGCATATAGTCAGCAATCACATTTTAGCAAGAGAAGAGGCTTTTGTTTGTTTGTTTGTTTGTTTGTTTTTCTATTCATTAGTCTGTAAAAGGATGGCAAATATTTAAAGGGCGGTGCTTGATCTCCAGGTTGATTTATGGATTGCTGTGTTTCAAACACAACAATATTTTTGCTCTAACATGCTATAAATCTTTGCTAGTGAGAGGTATCGTTTGGGTACATTCAAAAAGAGAAAGGGCCAAGTGCCATACTTAATATACAAGTCAAAAATATTGAATTCTAAAGTGAATGGACAGGAAAAACGCACAAGCATTTCTGCTTATGTATATATATATATGACAGGGTTTTCTGTTGTTAGATGTCCTTTCAAAGGTGTTATCACATCACTTAAAGTAGCAGAAGGTAATTTTCTGAAACAAGAAAGGTGTTAAACCACAAATCACTTACTCTACAAGCACAGGTGCACATGAGTGACTACACCCATGGAAGCAGCCCCCAGGATTTCCTGAGCAGAGAGCTCTCTTTAGAGGTCACCTTGCTTGGTATTCCTGATGTCTTCAGGAGGGGAAAATAATCTCTGTTCAGGAAAATCTGTTTCCAGGGGAAGGACCACGTCTGTGCTAGACTTGCTTTACCTGTAAAGGAAACTAGTAATGACATGGAAAAAAATATTTTCTAACACTGGTTGAGAATTTCATGATATGCCTTCCTCAGAATGGTCCCTATCACAATGATATATATGCTTCTTCCACCACTTGTTTATTGTGCAACTTTTTTTTTTATTTATAACAAACATGAGAAAGCAAGATATGTATGGCTTATTTTTAGAACTGAGTAAACCCCTTTGATGTCTAGAAACATTTCCTCAACTCTGCAGGTGTACTGAAATCACTGTCTGTTCTCATTATGCTTGCTTCACAGGGTCACTGTATTTCCTCAACTGTCTGTCTGTCCCCTTTTATCTCTTGTTATTATTTGTTTGTGGGTTTTGTTTTGTTTTTTTTTTTGTTTGTTTGTTTCCTTTGGGGACAGGGTTAGGGTTAGGGTCTCCTTTTGGGCAGCATTTGTGCAGTACCTATGGAGTGACAGTCCATTACTGAGGAGAAGGATAACAGGGTTAGAGCCTATGACTACAGATCTTAGGAGAAACTACCACAGAGTTAGCGACTGCTGCTTATCTTTGTGAAGATAATATTTTGTAGGTCTTCTGTATTTATTTTTGTTGAGTACAACCGAAAGATGGCAGCATTTTACTCAGCATGGAAGTGTGAGCCTTGTGGCTGTTTACAGGCTGCAATTTGAGATGAAGAAAAAAAATGCAGCTTAGAATTAAGTAGTCAGGATTTCATTATAATCCATGCCAAATATAAGCAATTCCAAAATGTGTTTATATGATGAGTAAGAATAATTACAATCCTGGGAACATATTTTTTCCATAATCTTACTAAAATTGTTTAACTATTGTTTGGGGAGATTGGGAGCACGATGGGGTTTCTTCCAGCATGGTCAGATTTATTTTGTACGTATCTTTCTGTTTTCCACCAACTCCCAGCTGTTGAGACCTGAAACACAGTTTTGTTAAATTTGGACATTTAGAAGTAGGAAATTTTGACAGCTGCATAAGTGCTTTCTCTGCAGTGAAACCTATAAATATTTTTTGTTTGCTTGTTTGTTTAATGTTTGTTTATACCTTGAGAGAACTTTCCAGTTCTATGAGATGCGGGTCAGAATATTTCAGTCACAGGTGTGTGGAAACTGAAGCAAGTCTGGTTTCTTAACAGGTGACTTTTTGGCACCCATCTTTTTTGGCTACCTGCAGACACTTTTGTAAACCCCACAAAGCACCTCTGCATCTGTAGGTGCAAAATACATTCAGAAACCCAGCCTGAAGTAATTCGTGGTGCCATACTGAGATATTATCCACATAATTGCCTTTGCTTCTGGGTCATATTGTAAGGGGAACTTTCAAAATCTTAAGGTAGATTAAAAACAAAACAAACAAAAAAGACAACTTAGCTGACACTATTAAAAACATTGTTATTTATATCTTTTTTTTTTTTTTTTAAAAAAAAGTGTTCTCCTTAGGTATGTGGCGCTTTTTTTTTTTTTCCAAGTTTATGAACAATGGATTTGCAAAAATGTTTAGAGTTAATTTCCAGTCAAATGATACCTTGCAACCTCTTGTAGATAAAACAATAGTAATAATAATAAAATCAGTGCCTGGAATATATGTGTTTGATTACATGTATATGGATCTAAGGCTATTAGTGTGCAGTTGCACTGACCTACACAATAGAGGTAATATCACTGACACTTTGTCTTAAAACCTCTCCCCCTTTCCCAGTCACTCATCTAATTCAGATGAAGGGACTGAAAATGCACTTCTTAAATCTATTTTCTGTTTGTCTTCAGTCTTAAAAAGTCTCCTGGGTACCTACTGACATTTTGAGCCCTATCAGCCTAATTAGAAGGACTGCAATTTTAATTTTAAAATGCAGTCTGGGTGATGTGCACTGAATAATTCTTCTCTGACTCCTGGTAGATGCCTGCATTCGTTGTCATTGGATGAATGCACCAGAACCTGCTCTCAGCACGAGTGAGCATGTGCTCACTTGCAGCAGTGCCTCTCAGATGAAAACTTGAAGGCACCTGGGAGCCATAAGGTATCCATCACCATTTCTGCAAAGCCCCCATGGGGACTATGGGTAAAAGACCATCACCAGCACCCTACCTGGTTTCAGGATCTTTTAATACCATAGCTGAGAAAACAAGTGACCAGCTAAAGCTGGTGACACTGTCTCTAGCAAAAAAAAAGAGGTGTCATCAAGTCATACAGGACCGATGGTGTGAGCAACCCACTGCCCCGTGGGGCGGATGAAATGAGAAGGAGCTGGAAGACCTCATCCTTTACCCTGTGATGTAGCCAAGATGAGATAATCCTCTGGTCTTCTCTCCTCATGGGCCTGACTGCACACCCACTCATCTCTGAGGCAGTGGGGAATAACATCACTAGTGTGCAGGGCTTACTGTGTGTGAGCTTGAGCAGTCAAGCTGTGGGCTGCTGGGGGATGCTGGGGAAAATGAACACAGCTATGAGTTGTGAAAGGGCTAATAAATCAAACTCAAACAAACAGATGTTAGGCAGTTTTCTAAGGTATCCATTGATTTTAATTTGTTTATTTTTAACTGTCAAAGTGTCTGTGACTGTGGTTGTTAGCTACACTGAAATCGTAATCTCACAAAATAAGGTCTTGGCACGCAGTGTGAGTTAATCCATTTGAAACTAATTCTCAACACAGAAAATATTGTCTAGCGATATGGCCAATGAACATATACAGCCTGGCTTTTTTGCCAGCCACAGCCTCCATTGGGAATGGAAAAAAAGATGTAAATTAGGTTTGTTAGATCTCTAGCCATGAAGAAAGCAAGGCTGGGAATCCTGCTCATTCTAGAAAGATGATTTGAAGACACATTATTCTTTTTAGAGATTACAGAATATTTCTTCTTCAACATGTTTCTTCTTTTTTTTTTTTTTTTTTAGCCTGACTCCATCCTGTCCAAAAAAACAAAAAAAAAATCATTTATCCAAAATATTTGGTATTTTTCAATGCAATTCCAAACCTAACACCAGGCCAAAATAAATAAATAAATAAATAAGAATTAATTTAATTTCTTAGCGTGTCACTCAGGTGCTTACTTAAGACCTTACTTTTCTTTCATCTGATTGACACAGTTTTCTCAGATTGATGCTTTTTCTCATTCCCAAGACTTTATAATGTATGTTTCAATCAATACTTTTGTCATGAATGTTTCTATTTTATTTATCTCTACATATACTGGAGAAAAGTGACCATTTTAAAAGTTCATTGAACTGGATAGATTTAATCTGAAATTTTCAATTCTCACCGTATATTCATCATTAGCAGCCTATTGGATTAGAATGTTTTCAACACTAGAGCAGAAGGTAAGCCATCTTTTATCTGTGTGAAAGTAGTATAGTGTGTTATATGCGTTAAGAACTGCTTGAACTTATTTCTCCATTACTTCACACCTGATTATACTGGGCTATCAAAAAATAAGTGTTAAAATTCTACCTGAAAGTTCTGTTACCTGCATCAGCAGCTTTGATTATCCATCAAGGGCAAGGCTTCCAAGACTTCCAGTTACTGTGAGGAATAATACTTTCTTTCTGTTGATCTTTTGAAGGGAGAGGACTGTCAGAAAGACATATGCTATTCCCTATAATAAGTGAGAGTACTGCTCCAGTTTAGTGGCTGAGAAGTAAAAGCTGGTAAAAAACTACCAGAGATTGCTATATCCCATCTGATCAGCAGGAGATTACATTTTCTTTTGCTGTCTCTCTGCATATAGCTTTTCTCCCAGTACTTTCATTTGCAGAACAACTAAAATGGGCACTAAAACTAATTATATGCTTCAGTCATACCTTTACTATTAAGATGAATTTTCTATAAATTAGATGTACTCTTGATGATTGTGCATGACTCCAGCTGCTAATTAAAAGTGATGCAGCCCAACAGAGCATGGTGAGCTCATGTCACTTATAACAATTGTTCTTCTCCAGAAACACCTTACAGATCCAAGCCTCTGTTGAAGTCAGAGCTACCATATCCGTTGAGCTAAAAGCAGCTGAGTATGCTTTAAAAAACAAGATGTTCATCCAAATAAAGGCTTGGCAGGACTTTGGCTGTAATATCAGATTGCTTGAATCAGAGACCCTTGCTCCATATCCACCAGTATCAGAAGGTTTCCAAACAGGATCTTAGATATATGTTTGATGGAACGTCTCTCTACTGGCCTTTGACTCTGCTTCTTCATCTGTCCAAACCATGCCAATCTAAGCAGTGAGTGGCCCACACCTGCTGGTGATTCAGAAGCTAGCAGTCACTTTACACAGTGCAGTGAAGAGTAGTGCAGATACCTCTGACGGTTCTCATAACAGCACTGATATCATAGCCATATGAACATCACTGAGCTACATAGTCCTGTTAACTGCACTGGACACCACTGCAGAGAAACCAAATTTTGCTTGCATTGGTAGATTTTGGGTCCCACCTGAATAAACCCAGCTGGAGCATTCTTCATTTCTGTTGGATCCAACCCTGGATTCCTAAATTCTTCCCTGAAGACATCTTTGTTCTTTACATTGATTGGAGTGTGGTTTAAAATAAAAGCAGAATCATAGAATCATAGAATGGCTTGGGTTGGAAGGGACCTTAAAGATCACCCAGTTCCAACCCGCTGCCATGGGCAGGGACACCTCCCACCAAACTGGGTTGCCCAAGGCCCCATCCAGCCTCTCCTTGAACACCTCCAGTGATGGGGCATCCACAGCCTCTCTGGGGAACCTGTTCCAGTGCCTCACCATCCTCTGAGGGAAGAATTTCCTCCTAACCTCTAACATAAATCTCCCCTCTTTAAGTTTAAAACCATTCCCCCTTGTCTTGTTGTTCTGTGCTGGAGCAAATAGTTTATCTACACCAGGTCTCCCCAGAGCCTTCTCTTCTTCAGGCTGAATGTCCCCAGCCCTCTCAGCCATAGTTCATAGGAGAGGTGCTCCAGCCCTCTGATAGTCTTCATGGCTCTCTTCTGGACTCATTCTAACAGATCAACATCCTTCTTGTGCTGTGGGTTCTGCAGACCTGAATGCAGTACTCTAAGCGAGCCCTCACAAGGACCCCATTTGTAGAGGAAGACAATCCGCTCCCCTCACCCTGCTGACCACTCTTCTATTGATGCAGCCCAAGATGCAGTTGGCCTTCTGGGCTGCAAACATGCACTGCTGGCTTGTGTTGAGCCTTTCATCTACCAGAAACTCTGCAGGGTTGCTCTCCACAACTTCTTCTCCCTGTCTGTCCTCATGTCGGGGATTACTCTGACCCAGATGCAGCACCTGCAGGTTGGATTTGTTCAACCTCATTAGGTTCACTGGGGCCCAGTTTTCTAGCTTGTCTGGGTCCCTTTGGATGACATCTCTTCCTTCTGTTGTATTGACTGCACAGCTCAGCTTGGTGTCATCTGCAAACCTGATGAGAATCTCAGATTCCTTTCCCATGAAATGTTGTGTCTTTCAGGCGCATTTCCTTTATGTGCCAAGCGGAGTTACACTGACCTCCTGCATCCATGCCACTTTGCACTCTCTTGGCAATATCACCTGTTCAACAGCATCCAGTCACTGAGACAAAGCATCTGCCCTATCAGGAAGAAGTTCTTCACGGAGAGGGTTGTTGCACTCTAGAGCAGGCTCTGCAGGGACGTAGTCATGGCACCAAGCCTGTCAGAGTTTAAGAAGTGTTTGGACTGTGCTCCTAGTCATATGGTCTGAATTTGGGGGTAGACCTGTGTGGAGCCAGGAGTTGGACTCGATGATTCTTATGAGTCCCTTCCAAATCTGGATATTATATGATTCTATGACTCTATGAAAGTCTGTAGACTTTTTTTTTTTTTCCCACTCTCTTATGAATAGCAGCCAAAATGTTTTTTGTTGTTTTCAACCACTGCAATACAGTTGTTAATTTAATTTGTCTAAAATAAACCTCCATTAACTGAGTCATGATATTTTCTCACTAAACCACAAGAAATAATTTAGAGCACAAGATAAAAAAGTAATGCTAGAAAGACAGAGAAAATTAATTAGCAGCACTAGAACCATCTAAAAACATAAGTATGGAAGGGATCTATGAGACTGTGAAGTCTGTTTCCTGCTTTCCACAATATGTATATCTATATATTGTTTTAGTCTCTAGTGTAATCTGATTTATCTCTATCTTCAAATGTACTGCCTTGCCCCTTTCAAGAGGCCAGAGAGAAACCCACTTCATGACTATGCATCTGTGTGTTTGATCTTGTGCCCGCTTTCCACTTTTACATAAATATTTATTCTCATGATATCTAACACATTGACATATTTTAGCAGAGCAGTCATGTCCATCCTTAAGCTCTGTTTTGCTAGACTATATGACCTATGGATTTTTAAGGGGTATCTACCCTTTCAGGGGAATGAAGTCATGGATGACCCTTAGGGCTCTGTGGAGTCAGTAAATGCATGAACTGCTATAAACTAACCGTAGGTGCATTCATATATTGCGGTATCTGAGCTAATAAGTCTCTCAGCTAGCATTATTTCCCCTTCTAGATTTGTTTCTGCCCTGATTTTATGACATAATATCTTTCAAAGGGTTTTTTAATTTTCATCATAAAAGATTGCAGGTATTGACATGTTAGCTTTGATATCTCACTCTCGTTCACTGTCTCGCCACCATTTGAAGCTGAAATATGGTTGCAGATATGAGTGGGTCTCAGAATGGGATTTCATGGAAATGTTCTCTGAAATGGGAGTAGAAGAGCACCAAGAGCTTCTGAAGTTGTGTGAACTATCATCACCTGAGGGAAACGTGTGAACACACATATTCTGTTCAAAAAGGCTGAACAGAAGGCTTTTTTACCACTTAGCTACATCAATATGAACTTAATGCTTCAAACATGCAATAAAAATGTGTCTGCACCATATAATACTCAAAAACTTACCAGGATCATGTAAATAAGATCAGTGATAACAGATGCATAAATAAACATGGTATCATGGCATTCAATTTTCATTTGGCAGCTATCTCACACACACAATCACACAGAATCACACAGAATTTCTAGGTTGGAAGAGACCTCAGGATCATTGAGTCCAACCTCTGACCTAACACTAACAGTCCCCACTAAACCATATCCCTAAGCTCTACATCTAAACATCTTTTAAAGATCTCCAGGGATGGTGACTCCACCACTTCCCTGGGCAGCCCCTTCCAATGTCTAACAACCCTTTCGGTAAAGAAGTTCTTTCTAACATCCAACCTAAAACTCCCCTGGTGAAAGGGGAGTTTTTCTCAAAAAGCTTTTTTTTTTTTTTTTTCTCAAAAAGCTTTTTTTTTTTTTCTCAAAAGCTATTCCTGTGGGAAAGCTATAAGAAGTCTTTACTAACCCACATAAATAAATCTGTCTGTTTCCAATTTGCCTTGTTAGTGATATAAGCTGGAAAATTGCCATCCTGAATAGCAGACCTGGGGTCTCAGTGTTATTACAAGGTCCACTGCCTTGTACTGAGTTGTATGGTATGCAGTAGCTCTTGAGAGAGTGGGGTCTGTACAAATACTGACAGCAGGGATAAGGTGTCTCAAATTCACAGCAAGTCCCATTTTGATTATCAACTATTCCCTCTCCGCCTCCCCCCTCCCCCCAAAAAGCACCTTTCTGTACCATGTCTTGTTCTTATCTCTCAGATGGATAAATGCACATGAAAATGTGTTTATTCTTTCAATTAACAGTCTCTGCATAGAATATCAGGTATCTTCCTACAAGACAACTTATTTCGGTTGCAAATGCAGCACCAAAATTTGCAACTCCAATAAATATAACAAAAAGAATGGCTCTCACATTGTAGAAAAGTGAAAAGAGAGGAAAAAAAAAAGTCATTAATACAGGAAAACAGTCATGCTTTCATTGTACCAGCATCATTTTTTGCCTATTTTCAGGCAAAATCATTGTAGAAGACACTCTGTAGCTATGACCTCCCATGAGATGAGAGCCTGAATTATTATTATTATTATTTTTTTTTTTGTCTCTCTGGGGAGACAGGGAAAAGAAAAAGAGATAAAACTGTTTTTTTCTTAGTAGAACGGCATATGGGACTTGTGCAACTGTAGATTATGCACTCTAACAGGACCACATACTCTTGAGAATGTAGCAAATGTTGATTGGAAAAGAGATTGCTTTAAAGTCATTTTTATGAGGGTTATAAAAACCTGGAGCCAGGAAACAGAGAGGAGGTCGTAGTGCATATCTTTTTATACAACAGCTGTAAGCTGCATATTGATCTGATTTTGAGCAGCGATAAACAAAGCCATGAACCCAGTTGAGGCAAATTCTGGACTTCAGCACAAACATGCATCAGTCTTCATTCAGGATCTCATGTCAGCAACACAACCCTAGCTAAGAGGGAACTATGTGAGGCTGGAGCTTTGGGTAGCTTTATTAAAGAAATGAATTCAAGAAGCTGCTTGGAGCTCCATCCCATGACATTATGTTTTGCAGAACTTTGAACAAGCATGCAGGAGGCCACCAAAAATGCAAAGTAGCACAGGCAAAAAAAAAAAAAAAAAAAAAAAAGAAAAGGAATTTATGAGGCAAAAGTAATTCAGAATAAATTAGGGAGTGATTTTAAAATATTTTGCCATTTTAAATCATATCTTGTCTTCTTTTATTTTCACTCAATTTTTATTTTAATTTTGTCATCTGAGCAAAGACAGTGTATGAAATCTCCTGAAAGGTAAGATTGTTCATTGGTTTTATCTGTTGCAAGCATCTCTTTGCAACATTTTGCTTTCTCAAAGTAGATTAAGAGAAGTGCATAGAAGAAAGAAAGGGCAGGATGAGGGATACTGAGCACAGACAATTCCAGAAACGTTAAATAGAAAATAAAAGCCTATAAAGCAGTCTTAAATTCAGGCGTCTCTTTGTGTTGAACATCAGAAGAGTCATACTTTTTAATTCATCTGGATGCTTATACTGTAAGGGCTTTATGTTCAGCTGAATTAGATGAAAACAGATGCCAGCTCATGTGTAAACACAGGCACGAGGTGCACATATTCTAAAGGCTATTTGTATCCTTTGCTTCTCCTTCAAGTACATTTCTCTTGGTTTCTTTATAGTGTAGTGTGGACCACATGGGGCTCAGATCAGGAGAATAATAGCATAATGGCTATTTATGCTCATCTTTCCCTGTGGTGTCCCTTACCCTTGCTACCTTCCTTGCAGCACACAGAGTACATAATTTCAATTAAGAAGTCTGACTATGTCAACATGATGATCTACACGAGAGAGTGCTCAGATATGGTGGCACAAATCATTTGAGGAAAACTTTTACAGCAAAGTTAGGGAAATGTCCTACAAGTAATCCTGACAGGCTCAGTAAACTATCTTAATAAACTGCTACACTGATAAGTAGCCTGGTACTTTCTGTAGTTTTTGAACAAAGTGTTTTCTGTTACTGTTATAAAACAACTTTAACATGAATACACAGGGCAGGGTATATCTCATCTCACTTTACTATAAAAGCAGTAACATTTGTAGGTAATTATTCTTTTGAGTCTGAGATTTATCTACAATAGGAAAAAAAAAAAAAAAAAAAAAAAAAAGTGTTCCAGGAATGCCTATTTCTCTCCATTTATTATAGAGAAGGTGCTTACGTGTAGATGTCAGCAAGGCAAATGCCTAGTATGAGCTAAAGTGAATCTCATCCCATGTGTCTACTTATTCCTCTCCACTCTAATATTTTCAGTTCTTATTTCTTTTGTCCAAATATCTGGTCATTCTTGCTGATTTTCTCCTGGAACTGTCCCATCTTCATTTTAGATTCAATCTTTCGTATCCTTTGGTTTGAAAGTTGAGGTTTGTTAGTCTGACAGAAATTGTGCCGTAGCTTCTGTCACCTCACAGATATCTTGCTGGTGGTCCATACTGGTTTCCATTTGATTTTTGTGAAAATATTTTTGACTTATACAAAACTGAATGTGAACAGAAATAAACCCAAAGTCAACCTCCTGGTTTCTGAGACAACCACATTTGGATCAATGCACCATTTTTCCCTGCAGAAAAGCCTGAAAACAGGTAATTTGATCACTTTTGCCACATTAAAAATCTTCTTTGAAAAAGCAAGATTTTTTTTCAAAGGTACTTAGAGTACCACTCAGCTTTAAAAATAATCTTGTAACAGGCTTTGAAATCTTTGGCTTTCTCACTTGTTTAAATGGCAAGATAATTCTCAGCATCCTGTAATGTGTGCTACAGCACCACAGAAATACCAGCAGCAGTTTAGAGGTGGTAGTGTACATGATATCTACAGGTTGAGAATCTATGTGTGAATTGCTTTGCTGTTCTGAAAGGCTGGCAACTCTTTGTTCTGTCTAGAGCTTCTGGGAAAATGGAAATTCATCCCATCAAAAGTCCACACATTTAAAAAGCAGGGCTCTGTTCTGAAATGAAACTCGGCGGGTTTCTGAGCTGCACAATTGGAAAGTTATTGCCAATTCTAGTACCTTTTAATAATAATAATAATAATTTACTGGTTTTACTGTCTTTAGTGGGAAATGCATGGCCATTGAGAATTAGAAGCTGCTTTCCATTTAGAAAGTGGAATTTGTTTTTGTTGTTTTCAACTGGCAAATAGAAAATTTCCCAAAGAAAATTTTGGGTTGCTTCCAGAAAATTGTTCTGAGGGAAAGCTTCTAAGCAGCTCTAAATGAAACAACAGACATCAGCCAAACTCAGAATACTCTCTGACACTGTAGGTACTTCTAAGTGCTCATTTGTCTATTCAGTTTTCATATTTTTATTCAGTAGCTATTTGTTTAAAATTCCCTTTCAGTGATTCTTTGAGATTTCTTGTTTATTATTTTGGATTCCACTAGATCCTAGAACTGGAAATCCCCCCATTTTACAGGCTTTTGATCCTCCCCAGCACAACTTTGGGATATATAGCTTTCTCTTTACTTTTTAAAGAAAAATCAGTAACTACTAAGGAAAATAAGAGATTTGCAGAGTTCTTGTGCTGTAATACTGCCAACCCTAATTTCCGTGATAGATTCTGTTTTGCAGACTGCTCTGACTGAAATAGACAAACATAAATTTATTCCATTATCACTTTGTTTTTTCCAAGAGTTTCAAACTGTTGCTTGAAACCTCACCTGGAACAGACTATCTGCAATTAAAAGCGCAGTTGAATATAAATAAATAAATAAATAAATATTAAATAAATAAAAATAAAGTAAAATAAAGTAAAATAAAATAAAATAAATAAAATAAAAATAAAAATATGCTGTCTACTTCCATTGAACCTGTGTAGCAGGAAGTCTTCTTGTGGAAATACCTTGCAGGTCTTTTTGTCTAAATATTTCTGTGATATGATTCATGTGGTTTTTTAGGTGATTTTTTTTTTTTAATAGCTGATTTTTTACTTTTCTGACAGTGGCACTTGTACAAATTGTGGCATCCATTTTGATTTGTTTGCATCGTACCTTAATGCCCACAGTTCCCACATAAAAAAATGCATTAATTCATCTTGCTTTGTAAGAGCCTTTAAGCAAAACAAGATGTAGTTCAATAAATGCCTTCAATGAAGATACGATGGCCTTCAGAGGTAAAGATTCTGTTGAATACTGAAATAAATTCTTACTGATGCTATGGAATACAGGAATTATCACACTCAAATTTGCTATTAGATTTATCTGCAGACTCAATAAGGAAGCTATTTCTCAGAATAGGGACAAATATTAATACACACAAAGGGTGGTACTTTTCAATTTGAAGCTGTAACATAACACATTCTGAGGTGTTCTTTTTCTTCACATTTATCTGCTTAGCTTCTTCAGACCTTGGTCCCAGGTTTCTAGTAATTAAGGTGATGTGCCAGACTTAAGACTGTGTGTGCATGCATTGCATTTAAGTAGATTTTGAGTCCTCTGAGAACTGGCTAGTTTTGGTCCACTTTTTTCCTATTTGATAAACTACGAAATACAATTCCAACACTCAGTGTTAGACTGCAAGCCAGAATGTGCTGTGTCTTTGACTGTGAACTAGCATGATGGATGGCTTCTGGGGGGCATCTGCTTCTCCCAGAGTGACAGCTCACCCTGCCCACCAGCAGCAGCCTCACCAACTGTACAGGTAAACTAAGTGATGCCATGGTATATAACAAATAGTTCTTCCATCACCCAACCTTGAGTCACCTGAACAAATGCAAAGAAAAAAAAAAAAAAAAAAAAAAAGGATTTGGCACTGGACATGTGCAGTTTTTTGTTGTGAGGCTGCCTTTCTGCCCACACCAGGCCAAAATACACTGCATCTATCTGAGGTGCCTGCCTTGCCACACAGAAGTGTTCCCATAAGTACAAAGGGGAATTGCCCAAGTGCCTAGGGAGAACTACCACAGTAAGTGGGTCTGGCTGAAATTTAGCAGCTGCCTAACTACATTTTGGATGGTAAATGAGTCACACGGAGGGTAGATGCTGCATCCTAAGCTCTGGCAGCTGTTGGAAATGAAGTCTTGGATGAATTTCTCTAGGTCTGTCACCCTCCTTGATATATTTAGGCAGCCGAACCTGCACGCGTTCACTTGCAAGTGACAGCTGACATTTCCTAACACTATTATGTAGAAAAACTATGCCAGATGGACAATCTTGTCAGGAGCAGCATTTGCTCATTTTCTTTCTTTGCTACTGTGCTGAAATTCAAGACGACTTAAAAAAAAAAAATCTGTATGAAAAATGTGCAAGTTGCAAAGCTGCACACTGAAGAAATCTCCAAAGTGTCCTTATGGCCCCTCTACACAAGAACTACTGCAGTAATTTAATTACATGGACACATGCTGTTTTTCACTGAACCCTGTCTTGGGCAGTGGCTGGGTATTCAGTGTTTCTCTTCCTGTCATTCAGGGAGGCCTGGTTTAGCACATTTCACCCAAGCTGTATATAAAGAATTGTACTTGATGAACCTGTGATTTTCCCACAGAGTGTTTCATAAGTCTCAATGATGTTTCAAAGATATTTTTCCTTGTTTAAATATCTTAGAATTTCCCTTGTAAGTAGGGAAAATTAGGTACAAACAGAAAATCATCAAATCTGGCTAATGCCCATGAGCTGCTAACACATAACTTCAGGATGAGTATTTTTCATAATATTTTATTATACAGCTCAACCTACCCTTTTGCCCCACTCTGGTACTGCTGATACAGCTTACCTCCTGTGCTGTGGTTTGCAGAACACTTCAAATATCCCATGAAGAATTCGGTGAATTCATTAACATTGGTAGCTTGCACCTAAACAGTTAGAAGTTGCCACTTCTGTAACTCTTTACTGGCAAGCGTGGAGCACGTAAGAGTCTTCCTAGCTGTTCTGCAAAAGGAGGTCTGCACCACCTCCCTCAGAAATTGATGTATCTGCAGAGAGGTAAGAAATAAGCCTGGGCTGCCTTTTGCTGCTGTCACCCTCCAGAAGGACATCAAAGAGTAGGCAATGGTATGCTTCACTACCACTACCCATGCCAGATCTGTTATGGAAACATGCAATCTAAGGCTGTCAGAGGCTTGTTTTGACAGCACAAAGTGCTTTCAGAGGGTTCTTGGTCATACATTCATGATTAGCCTTGACTGAAATTTATAATTGTGATTTTGGAAATTCTGGCAATAAAACTTAAGTACAATCTGGATATTAATAAAATTTTAAATAGTTTACAGTTTTGCCTTGCCAAAAACAATAAGATACTGTCATGAAAGAAAATGTAGTAAGCATTGCAAAAGCAAAGCTTCGACTTCAAATCCTTCATTTTATATGTTCCTATAGAGCATTAACTACACTTCCCATCATGTACCATCAGAGGAAAGATGAGAGCATGACATGAAGTCCAGAAAACAGGCTTCCCAGAAGCCACAGAGACACTGTGTCACCATAATACTGTAATGTGGTTTCTGCTTGACTCAGTAAACCCAAATACCTTGATGTGGAGTTCACTGAAAGCATAGTGTTATATTTCACCTTTGCTATTGAAGTCCCAAAACATTCCACATGGAAATATTAGCCCTGCTGTAACCTTTTAAATTTAACATTTTCTACCTATTCATTTCAGATGAAATAACTCTCCTATTAGCTAATAATTATTAGCTTTCATTTCAATGTTTTCCCCTTTTTTAAGCTTTTCTTCTAAAAAGTCTAGTACAGTATCCTTTTCTAGTTTCCCAAGAAACCCCAATACCTTCTGGGTACATCTGTTTTGCATTACTCCCCTCTCCTGTAATTGCATACCCAAGCCTTCTAGTCTTAGAATGAGTAAAATGTGAAGGTTTTGCTCTTCCACTGCAGTTTCTGACAGTGTGAGTATCACACATTTTAAAAGTATTCATACAGATATTTACAGTTAGGCTCATGGGTATTCCTTTTTACTTGTCCACCACTTGAGGTAGAAAATCAGGTAGCTTAATGAAATACAAAAGCAGTGCATGATTTACTGAGAGGTGGAAAACTGAATAACTGCCTGACCACTAGTAAATTATCACTTCAAAACACACCTCCATTAAGTAATTTGCTGAGGTCAGTCCATGAACCAAAGTTGGAAGTTTTGCTTCAAGGGTGCACTGATGATCCAATCTGAAACATTAGATGCACCAAAGGCTGACTTCCTGGCACAATAAGCCCTCAAAATACCAACAGATATGCACTTTATAATTGTGTGGAATTTCCAATGCAAAATATTCATATTATTATTCATTCACGGTCGTTACACCTGAATTCATAACACTAGCAGACAGACCTGGCCATCTCACTTTGTCATTGATTATTACACCATCTGGAACAAGATTAACAGCACACTTGCTTTTGTAACACTTTCTACATGTGGTACACTTTTAACTTCATGGTTGATTTTGAAAACAATCAGATTGAAAAAGAAAGACAAGTAGTATGAATACTCTTACACATCTTTCATTTTTATCAGTATGAATGTTAAATAATTTTACGCTGACTTCTATGGAGGCACTAAGGAACAAGAGTGCCTCTTTGAGGAAGATCTGCGCCTTTTTTATTTCAGCTGTGCTGTAGCAACACATATATAGCACTGCTTAAATGTATTCTAGCAGATTCCTTTTCCCTAAGTATTTTTCCCTATTGCATATTTCACAGCTCAAAAACCTACAGTGCAATAATGTTGAATTGTGAAGGCTGCATTATTCCTGAAACAAAAAAGCATCTGAGGGAGAGACTACCTTACAAAATACACTTATAATTCTCCCCCCCCCCCCCCCCCCCCCCCAAAAAAAAAAAAAAGACAAACAAAAGACAATGCATTCCTATAAGTATTTTATAGGACATTTCACTCAGCAAATCTTCCAGACTGCTCTTCACTAAATACAAGGTGACATTTTCCCTCAGGAAATTATTAAACAATTATATATCAAAGTCATGATGGAATTTAGAATGTCTGAGGGATTTACTTTTTTGTCCACCCTCACTCCTTATTTATTAGAAAATTACATTTTACCCTCAGGAATAAGATTTGCCTCCCAGTTCCCCCTCAGTTTCAACTAAGCTGTAAACATGGCATGTTATCTCAATATGCCAGACAAATAAAGACATATTACACAATTACACATTTGTATAATTCTGATGTACATGACAAGAAAACTTGTTGTCACATGAATGTGCCTTTTGCAGGACACAAGGAAATGTTGACCTTTACGTAAGTCTTTAAAACTTATCTTTGGAGTTTTACAGTAAGGTATTTGATCGACCATTTGTGCTGAGCTAACCTTTCCTAACCATTCCCTTTTATTTGCAAAATACTGAAGCAATCTTTAACTCATACTCCTCTTTTATTCTCTGCTATTGACACTGGTTTTAGAACTCAGGTTGCAAAATATTGCAAACTGGTGATCTTGTGGTGATTTTTATTGAATTAATATCTTGTTTTGAACTATTAAATTTATACTGTGCACCTCTGTGACTAAGGCAGAAAGAATTTCACAGTATTTAATTTTGCAACATCCTTGAGGATCTAATACTCTTAAGACAGGGAGCCCTCACTAGGAGATAATTGTCAAAAACAATTATTTTATATTTTTAGACCCCTTAAAGCAGCATGCTGAAGCCTTCTTTGTTGATATTCTTATGATTGCTAACAGAAGACTTGATGGATGCTATGCCACAATAAAGTTCTCTAAAACTATGCTGGTTTCCCATGACCTAAATAACTGAGTTGAAGATGGTTTCAACATTTAAATAGCTTAAGGATCCCAGAATGGTCAGTGGGATGCTAATTGTGTTCAGGAGTTTCCATCCTCCCCCCATGCACACACCTTACTGTATTCACCAAACACAAGGACTCATTTATAGCACATGAACATTGATCTCATTCTTTTCAGTTTAACATTTTGGTTTGGAAAGAAGACAAGGAAAACAAGAGCTTCAAACAAAATTTCTGAAGTACATGGGGCATGGCTTGGATCGAGCTGGCTAGAACTCAACCAGTAGCTAAACTGTCATTTTACTTTTGATCACGTGGTATTTACTGGGGGGAAAAGCTACTAGAAAATACGGATACTTATAGGGATAACTTAAACTGTAAAATGTTAATATTACAGAGAATCTTCTTCAACATTAGAAAGAAAGGAACATCTCTCATCCATTTGCTATGGAAATAAGGCCCTTATATGAGTTGCCAGTAACTACAATTGTTCTTGTTCTGGGCAGGCTATTTCAGTTTAAAGAAAAACTGAAGAACTGTTAGCGTATTCCTGTCTGACAGGCAGGACTGATAGCTCTCCAAGGTCAAGCAAAACCAGAGATCTGGTGGAAAGCAGAGAATGGGTCTTCATCAGCTCCATGATAATGCTTGGGCAAAGTCTATAAAGAACAAACAATATGCTTATTAAAGGAGAGAATAAGTACTGGAGAAGGCTGGACCACTATCCATGGCAGCAAAAGATGTATTATGTAGTTATGGAATAGAGGTGAAAAAGTGAAATGGACTAATTGGACAATCAGGTGATGACTACGAGTCCTGTCAGTCCCACCGAGAGAACTGGGTACATACAGAGATTAACTGAATAGAGAGACAAGCTGGGACTGAAAAAGTAAGCAATAAGAGTGATGAGAGGCTGAAAACAGAAGTCAGGAGGAATTTGGGATCATTGGGACAACAATCTAGACAAGGAGAGAAAAGGAGAGAGAGAGAACAAAGAAAAAATACTGATTGTTTTCTGAGAACATTGTTATTATCTAGTATCTAGAATATTGTGATTATCTAGTCTAGTATCTTTGTGTAAGTTTATGACACAATTAATGTTACTCACACAAACTTGCTTTGAGCCTCTTGTGAAGAAAATCTCAACTATACCTTTTAATGTTGTTTTCTTCACAAAAACCTTGCTTTAGTATGTTCTGAGGATATCAGGACACCTTATGAAGGAGTTTGTTTTCTGTCAGATCTGTAACTTGTTACTGAATTCAGGTTATACTTCATGCTGATTTTCTAAGAAATTGTACACAATGAAGAGCTAATGGTCAAAATAAAGAGTATGCAAATGTACTATGTGTTAAAATTTATTACCATAGATGTTGATTTCATAATTAAGAAAATGATGTAGTACATTCATGGTGATCAAGTTTCACAGTGCTTGGTTCAACTCAATCTAAATTTTTGAAGACACAATGAAAAATATGTTTTTAATTTAGATTGTTTTTAAACACAAAATTCAGCTACACCTCATTGCATCAACTTGAAAGCACAAAGGACTGCATTCACAGCATTCAAATTGTACTCTTAGGCTGCCGGTTTCTGCTGCTTTCTAGTTACATAATTTAAAACAGAAAGTGGAACACATTTTTAAAGGATCAGTAAGTTTAGTGAATAATTTGAAAGTCAGTGTGATGAGAATGATAAAAGGAACACATTATTCAAGCCACTTAGATCACAGTCAACAACACTCTTGAGTTTTCCTAGGAGTACCTCATCACCACGGAACGCATCAAATACCCAGGCATGGTTATTTTAGCTACCTCTTATCTTCTTAGGGGCACTGTTTTTGAATATTGAAAGATTTTGTTTTTAACAAGGGGTCTGTACCGGCTCTCTCAAATTAGACATTTAGTGGCACCTTAGGTGCTGACTGACACAAAGTAAGCTATAGCCACAGTTTACATGTTAGTAGCTAAAATTTATCCTTGTGTGATAAAGGCTGTGAAGATGATGAGAAATTAGTACAACAACAGCAGTCTTTGCAAACAAAAGTGAAGTTTGAACTCTGGCACAATCATTCCACAAGAAAAGTTAAAATCTGAGCCTATGCAGGCTTTTCAACCACTTTCTGGCAGTGAATTCAGTTGCAAAAGTAAGCAGATACAGTTCCAGTCACGACCTGTCCATGCTAACACAGAAGGGTGTAACATGGCTCTGCTGGCACAGGTGCCACAACTGTTGCAAACAAATGTGTACCTTCTGCACATTTATTCTGGAGCCTGGTTGTCAAAAGGAATCCCAGATCCTTGCTGGAAAAGTCACAGAATCACAGAATCACAGAATTTCTAGATTGGAAGAGACCTCAAGATCATCTAGTCCAACCTCTGACCTAACACTAACAGTCCCCACTAAACCATATCCCCAAGCTCTACATCTAAACGTCTTTTAAAGACCTCTAGGGATGGTGACTCCACCACTTCCCTCGGCAGCCCGTTCCAATGTCTAACAACCCTTTCGGTAAAGAAGTTCTTCCTAAGATCCAACCTAAAACTCCCCTGGCGCAACTTAAGCCCATTCCCCCTCGTCCTGTCACCAGGCACATGGGAGAACAGACCAACCCCCACCTCGCTACAGCCTCCCTAGAGGTACCTGTAGAGAGCGATAAGGTCACCCCTGAGCCTCCTTTTCTCCAGGCTGAACAAGCCCAGCTCCCTCAGCCACTCCTCATAGGACTTGTTCTCCAGGCCCCTCACCAGCTTCGTTGCCCTTCTCTGGATGACGAGATATATAAAATAATGTGGTTATATAAAATAATGGTGAAATAAATAAACATTCTTGCTTCTCTTCCTTCTACTAGAATATGTCTTGTAAGCCCTCCAAATGATTTACCTCTGTTGTCTAAGCCATCTGATGTTGGATGTTCCATGTCCTGTGTTCTCTTGGAAAGGGAAAACAAAAGCTCTTTAAATCTATTTCTAAATATACATCTTTGTATGAGTTTCTCACATATGGCCACCATGACTTTCTATGCACCTTGTTCTGAGGCTTCTAAAAGATAATGCCATGATAATTAACAGTGGATATTCAAGATGGGTTTTTAAGAGTTTTATCCCAAAATGCTTGCTATTTTTATTTTGTAAAAGCACTGGTTCTTATTTGCTGGTGATAAAATGATTATTGGGAAAAAAAAAAAAAAAAAAGGCATCAGTATAAGTTTTTTACTAGACCTGAGTTCCTTGCATTGAATCCAATATACAGACCTGCTGACAAAAGGTTGAACTGGCTTCCTGCATGATTCTTTCCCATTGGTCATGAATTAAAAAGGGAAAAGAAAAGAAGAAAAGAAAAAAGAAAAGAAAAAAGAAAGAAGAAAAGAAAAGAAAAGAAAAGAAAAGAAAAGAAAAGAAAAGAAAA
>CM021731.1:142004343-142027103 GCA_011075105.1 Heteronetta atricapilla | reverse complement strand
AAGAAAAGAAAAGAAAAGAAAAGAAAAGAAAAGAAAAGAAAAGAAAAAAGAAAAGAAAAGAAAAGAAAAGAAAAGACCCTGAACTTTTTTGAGCAGTAATTAGGTCCTTGGGCTGAGCCTTTTCAGTAGAAGTTGAGTAATTTACTCATAGATCGTCCAAAAATATGCAAGAAAAAGTGTTTACCATGTATAAACTTATATCCATCACATACTTACATGAACTATTTCTGTTCTTAATATATTTTTTTCACTTGCTCTACTATTATCATATGTGGCAAGGACTCACACTAAAGACAGTGCTTTCTTATAGAGGCAATCAGCTATATAATTTGTTTATACTACATTAACAAAGCTTAAATACTTCCTAATACTACTAGAGAACTACATGCGTTTGGGAAATTATTTAAGGAAGATATAACTGCTTTAGCTGAAATTTGATTTCACCCTGAAACTAGTTTAAACGTGTTTTATAAATCAATGAGATTGAACTACTTGTAGTAAGTAATATAAGCTTATCTAAAACAAGGGCACTTTGACCTTTCTAATGGAAATAAAAATATTGTTATGCTGGCATGATGCCACCAAATAGCATCGTGCTTTGGGTGGAAATAGGAAACTATTTCAGTTCAGAAGACTAGAAACAATAGCATCTTTCATGTGAGAGAAGTGAGAAAAAAGATCAACAAAAGGAGAGCAAGGCAGAGGGAGAAACAGAAGTAAATGGAAATCTGCGGCTGAGAGCAAGAACCTATTAAACTAGATTCAAGCTGAAAGCAAGGCCTACAGGGTAGAAGTTGAACTTCCTTCAAGACCTTGTACTGTAGACACTGAAAACAGACTTATCAATATGCTAGTAGGAGACAATAAGGGCACAAGATGCCACAAAAACTGTTTTTGTTTTGTTTTGTTTTGTTTTTGTGCCTAGGAGGAGAATTTTAGACATATGAGGATGTTTATCAGTTTCTGTGGAGTCCAAGGGTCATATTCAAAGGGACAATCAGCACAGTTACTATTTGTGAACACACTCTGGGGGAAAAAAAATAAATTAAGTCATATATCTGAAATTGGAGGTTTGCCCATTGCATTTAGTGGATTTTTAAGTACTGCCAGACAAGGAAGTAGATGTAAGTTAGAGGTTTCAGTGATCTGCCTAATCAGTGGCTTTGTAAATAGCAGTTACAGAAATTTATCTACAATTGTATGCACAATGATTTATGTGGAAATAGGGAAGTACAATGAAGCTTCATCTGGAATTATCATAGTTAGAGATACCACTTATTAAAGCTGCTGGCAAAATAAACATCTATAAAAAAGTCACCATTATCTTCATTCACTGTAAACTAAATGACAGAAGGTGGGAAATCTTTGTAATCTAAGGTAGCCATCTAAAATAAATCTTAGAGCTGTTCCTGAACGAAAATTATAAAACGAGCTGACTCTTAGGAGCTATGATGCAGGCAATATACTGTTTTCAACAGCTACTCATTTTTGTACGTGTCAGATGTTGACAACTATATTGTAAATTCTTAAAGATAAATTAGGCTAATCCCAGTCTGTGTATTTGATATCCAGATGACATTGGTAGACTCTGCAATATTTGTTGACAGTTTCAGGAGAGAATGAAAAAATGGGTCACAGATAAGGAATTCCTTACTATTAATATAAGGAGAATAACCATTCAAAGAGTCAGGGAAGGATGATCAGAAAATGCAAATCAGAAGCAACAACCAGCCATTCTGCAAGCAGGTCCTGCTGCTCTGAAGAAAGGAGCTGACTGTGTTTTGATATTTGCACATGGCTACTTTCATTCCAATATCCATGCATGGGGGATTCAGATTCTCCTTTAAGCACACTGAGTAGGTGTGATACTTCAAAGTATGCAAGCCTTTATTTCCCAGTGCATTCTGGAAGATTTTCAGGATATGTTCTACTATAAAATAGCATACTTCTCCACTTGGTCCAAAAATCCTGTCTTCTTGTTAGGGTGCATTCCTCATGACTGTGAAAAGGTTCCAGCCTTTGGACACAGTCCCTGGACAGATAAAAATCTTCACAGAATCACAGAATTTCTAGGTTGGAAGAGACCTCCCAGATCATCGAGTCCAACCTCTGACCTAACACTAACAGTCCCCACTAAACCATATCCCTAAGCTCTACATCTAAACGTCTTTTAAAGACCTCCAGGGATGGTGACTCCACCACTTCCCTGGGCAGCCCGTTCCAATGCCTAATAACCCTTTCGGTAAAGAAGTTCTTCCTAAGATCCAACCTAAAACTCCCCTGGCGCAACTTAAGCCCATTCCCCCTCGTCCTGTCACCAGGCACATGGGAGAACAGACCAACCCCCACCTCGCTACAGCCTCCCTAGAGGTACCTGTAGAGAGCGATAAGGTCACCCCTGAGCCTCCTTTTCTCCAGGAGGCTTTTCTCTTCTTGTGTTTGACATCGAAATGGAAGAAACTATCTCATGCCAGACAAAAATCATAAAACTTAATTTTTATCCTGTAAAAGAGACTGGTAACTCAGATTGTTCCACTAGATGATTTGCAATCTAACCTAGCTGCAATACAGAAGGTTTTTTAATATATGTGTAACAGGTACTTTAGGTGGTAGCTGAACTGCTTTTTCACATTCTCTCCAGTTGTTAGGACGTGTTCAATGCATTTAATTTCTTCTGAATTAGTTTAAAAATGTGGATTACATCAGACTTCTTCTAAAAAGCTATTTTTTCTCAGAATTCTTTGTTTGAGATATTCAGGAACTGATGCATGGAGAAGACAAGTTTTCTGACTGATAGAAATAAGCAAGGTTCCTGCAATGAACTGAACCAAGGAAATGTCATTATTGTAAATGAATTAATGAGATGTATAAGATAAACCACAGACATAAAGATAAAGGACTAACAGACTGGAGAGAGAATTGACTGTCATATACGCAACCTGCCAAGCAATTGGAGAAAAATATGAGAAGTAGAGACCAAATCTCACTAACTTCAGTGCCAAAATATGCAAAGGTATCCCTTGAAAGACATGGTATTTTAATTTATTTCAGTTCAGTAACTTCAGAATAGGAGGAATCGTGATAGAATTATCCCTTTTGCTTTAAAATGAGAACCACAATTAATATACTTTCAAGTCCTGTTACATATATTACAGACTTTATTTTGTCACAGACAGACATATTGTGATACAACTTGACTATGTGCACAATGATTGAAAAAAAACACTGCATGTCAATGTCAAAGCATCCCATTGAAGAATCAGAGAGAAATATCTGCAAGGGGTTATTTGTGTGCATGTGCTTGTTCAGTTTATGAATATGCTGCAAGGGACATACTCATTATAGTAAAAGTTCTGCCTTACATTATATAAAAGTAACTGGAGACAAAGAAAGAGGATGACGACCTTTGATATGTAGTGACTGCATCTGGAAACACTTCCTTAAAATATTGGCAAATTGGCACTTACCACATAAGGAAGGATACACACCTGAGAAAAGCACAAATAAGAACTGAAGCTGCTACTCTGACCAAATCTGCACTGACAAATGTTGCAGTATTTAGTGCTTTTGTGGGCTGCCTGAAATGTCATTGAATGGATAGTTTCCATTTCTTGAAAGCCTGTTCTTGCTTGAGTCAGCTCTTGGAAGAGCACCAGTATAGCAAGACAATCATCCATTAAAATGCACTGCTTTACTTAGACAAGAAATGCAACAACCTGAAGCAAATAGAGAAAAATGCAAGAGTACTGAAAACAGAGGCACTAGCAAGGCATTCCACCTCCTGCAGAAAACCCAACATTTTGGCATTGCAGCCACAGATGGAGCTTGCTTAAGTCCGAGCAACTGTACTGCTTGAAAAAATCTTCTCTGTAGGCTCTCATTGCCAAATCTCCACGATCTCACCCCAAAATAGTAATAGTGGAGCTGTACAAATCATAAGAAACACTCCCTACAGAATCACAGAGAATGGCTGAGGCTGTCAGGGCCCTCTGGAGGCCCCCAGGCCCAAGCCCTGCTCCAGCAGGGCCACCCAGCGCAGGCTGCCCAGGCCCATCTCCAGGCGGCTTCTGAAGGCCTCCAAGGAGGAGACCCCACGGCCTCTCTGGGCAGCCTGTGCCAGGGCTCCTCACCCGCACAGCACAGAAGTGCTGCCTGGGGCTCAGGGGGAGCCTCCTGGGGAGGATGCCCCTCCAGGGCATCTTGTCCTGGCACTGTAGATTTTTACATTTGTGAAAGAAAGAGAGGGAGAGATCTTTTCTCCAAAGGTATTTTTTTTTTCTCTTCTCTTTTACTGTCCTTCTTGAGCTCTTTGAATATGTTTTGTCTGGTTTGCTCTCCACTTTGGTTTTAGAAAGAAGGCAATAGTTGGATTAACTAGCCCTGCTTTTCAGTTGTCAGTGACTTCTGCATTTAAAAAAGATCATGACAAACACAACTATTTGAATTGATAATTGTACTTAGTGATCTGATGGTTGGACATGGTGATCCTGAAGATCTTTTCCAAACTTGATGATTCTACGAATTCTCTTGATGGAGCCAACCCAGCAGCAGGGAGTGGCATGTAAGTGGCTGGAAGTCACTGCCTGCAAAGGGAACAGGGGGACAGAATGGAGCACTGAGCTGGCTCTTATAACTGGGATTTCTGGAGATGGGGAGAAAAGTACCTTCTCACAACAATTTGCAGCAGGACCTGGGGGCAGAATGGCTGTGTTATTGGCCACTGCCCCACTCTGAGAGCTGCCAGATTGTAAGAGCAAAACCAAATGCATACACACTCTCTAAGGTATAGAAAAATTAATGTTGTTACTGCTCATGTGAGCTCATGGCATGTTTGGAGGCAATTCTACTTAAAACTGCTTACATAAAGCCTACTGTGTTTGATAAATATTGCATAAAAAATCCTCTGCAAAATTTTCAAAATAAAGCTTTGTTTTTCATTGCTCATCCTTGGTTGCTGGGGGGCAGTGAGGGCGGAGGGTGGGATAAAAAGAAAAATGTTCCATATATCTTAATGGATTTAGAAAAGTTTATCCTTGTAATTTCAACTCTTAGACATTTCAAAGTGAGTTAAAGGTAGAAGTGTATCGGAGGACCTTGTTGGGGGGGAGAGGACTGGGAAGAAGTTTTGCCATGGCTATACACTGTTCCATGTTTTCTAATGATATGCAAGTGTGTAAAAATGTACTCAGAGACGATAAATGCTTTTTTTTCATTGGTATGCAACAGCTGAAAATATGAATTAGCAAACCACTAGGGAGTGCTAGAGGAAAACTCAATATCCAGGAACATAACACAATTTTCCCTGTCACAGCAGTCCTGTATTTTGCCCTTCATTTCTTCTCCCAAAGCTTGGATTAATTAGCTAGACAATAATTACCTGAGCAATTTCCTGAACACTGATAAATGGTTAATGTATTACTCTCTCAGAACAACGCTGCTGTAACACATCTATCATCTACAATGCCTGCAATTGCAAAAACATTGCAGAAATTATTGCTATTATACCACAGTTTATAATAAATGGTCAGTCCAGTTTTATGCATTTGAAAGCTTATCAGGTAGACAACATCAGTACAGCCAAAGAGATTTATTTATTTAAGTGCTAATTACTTGGATGCAAATGCCAGAAACCGGCTAACTGTATGGCTTGATCTTATGGTTCATTTATTTCAGAGGTTATTCTTCAGGGAAAATGATCATTAATGCCATACATCTTCATATGCATATCTTTCATCTGCTGCAGACACGACTGGCTTTCAGTTTTGAAGCTAAATATGTGTTTTAAATAGTTACTTGGATGAAGCAAGCAATATTTTAAGATTTTATTGCTCATCATTATCTTTTAAGCTTTATAGAGAATTTATTGTTTTTCAGAACAAACAAAAAGGAAGCAGTATTTTGCTGGAAGCAATGAGTAAAACACAGTACATCGGCTCCTAGGCTGACGGTCCACTGCCATCAGCTGCAGGAGAGCATTGTTCTGTTCACTTATACATTCACACTCAAGGCTCATGCCAGCTCATGTTCCTCCTCTGAGTCCACCCATAGTGTCTACCATGCTGATCCTTACGAGGTAGGAGTACTTCAGGAATGTACAAGTCCCTCTCTCTGAGTCTCTCTCTAGGCTACTCTTTTGTATGTATTTGTGGGGGCCAGAAGCAACCTCTGCATGAAACGCCTTTTCATTTTATCGTTCTAGTGCATTGTTCCAGTTATCAAGTGGGGAAAGCAGAAAAGCAGTGAAAGGCCATCAACTATTTACATGCTTTTTTTTTTTTTTTCCTGAGAGAAGAAAGCCTTAGAAACCTGTAGAGCCATTTCCTTTTAAATATTTTTCAGCACTGCCTCCCACAAATACACTCTAATTTTGTAGTTTTTACGTCAGTGATTCAAATCAATTTTAAATATCGATACTGAAATGTAGGAACATTCATCTGGAGTTAATAGCACAGTGTAAGAACAAGCCTCTTGAAATCTATGGAATCAGACCTGTTTTAAACTCATGTAAATGTCATTCCATCTCATTTAGAAATAACATTCCTCAAAGAAATGTATTTATTGATGTGTATTGATTTAAGATGTGTTCTTGCTGACAATCATAACTGAGAATTTTGCAACGGCATTCAGTGAAACTATTACTTTTCAATTGCTACCAAGTAGATAAAGATCCAAAGAATGCCATGGCAGTCAACTTAGATGGTTCAATTATAGCCCCTAAACTAAGCTATAATACAGCTAAGATGACTCCACTTCATTTGCAGTGATGGAGAGCCTTTTTTAATTTTTTTTTTTTTAAACCTCAGGTCTTCAATACAAAGCTGTGCAAACTCACAGACTGAAAAATATCAATATATAATCATATAAAATGATAAAATGTCATATAAATAAATGTTTGAAATATTATGGATATTGTTACATGGAGAAGTCTTGCCTTGCAGGAGCTTAACAAAAGATAACAAGTGATTGTCAGTGTATTCTCACTGACATCCAGATGCACAGTGTGGCCTTGATTTTGTTTAGTGCATGTGGTTTCTGTTTTCAGTCTTTACGTGTGATGTTCCTGCATGAGGTGTGTGTGGGAAAAAGAGTGATTACTGCAATGCTGTGTATTTTGCTGCCAGGAGACTGTTCCAGGTTTGTGGCCACTTTCTTATTACACTGTAGCTCCTGCGTATATGGAAATATTTTTCCAGACAGTGGCTGCTGGCACTCAGAGCTGAGTCCTCTCTTTAGATGTGTTAAAATACTTGGGCAGAGGAGCTTAAGTTCTGCCCAGCCTCTCCCCTTTCCTTTATTTCTGTATCTTCAGCACCCCTGCCCCCCACCCTCCCAACCTAGGAAACAAGGCTCACACTGTGGTAGCTGTGCTGTGGAAGCCATCAGATGAATTCACCCAAAGAGAAGAGAACGGAAAACACAAGGACAAGTCAGCATGTGACTGATTTTTCTCCAAGAAAAACCTGCAGCATACAGCCACTGTCTCTCTCCGCTGTGAGTGGCAGGTGGAGTAGCCACCATGCACCAGTTTCCTATGCATGGCTAGGGATGCTGAGCTTTTGTACCCCAGCTGCTAACCAGGATGATGCAATCCCTGAAAACTGCTTCATCCTAATCCTACTTTTTGTCTGCTGCTCCCACTGACAGGCTTCGGGACAGTTGTCCTTGCAGGTCTGGCTCTCCACCAGCCAGTCCTGCAGCCTGTAGTTTGTGCTAGCTGTGTCCTCAACCTGTAATCACCCACTCAACTGTCTCTGTTACCTGCAGTTTGTGTAGCTGGTTGGCAAGCTGGGGTTTGTGGGCTGGAGCTCAAGAGAAGATCCTGGACAGGCAGGGACCCACCACAAAAAGTGTGCATCTTGAATATAGGTATTGCTTGCAGGGTAGGAATCAGTCAAGGCTAAGACCCAACATAGGACTATATAAGTGGTGTCTACAGAACACTAGTGTATTGATTCAATTGCTTTGGAAGCTTTTATGATTATTTCAGATGCTGCCAGTCTAGAAAGATTTCCTGTATGTCTCATCTTATATCTGTCTGTCTCACATATAGGTCCTGGATATCCCAGGGCATCTTAGATGACTCTGGGTTCCCACATATGGTCAATCACACTAAGACCCTAATCACTAGAGTCACTGGAGAAGACATCAGACAAGTAGACATGACGTGTCTAAGTCAGGGTGAATTGAATTGTGCTCCAGGTTCTACTGCCTGCTCTGACTGGACCTCCGTTACCTACCTGTATGGAGACATCCAAAACAATGTACTAGCATGTGCCCCACACAGAGTTTACTACAGAAAAATGTGTTAATCTCAAACCAAATCTCACCAAAGGGGTCTCTATTGGGACAGCATGATCCCATAGCTGGAGATGTCACATCCTGTGGTGGGCTGCTCCCTCATGGCTCTCCCAGCAGTGGCATTGCACAGAGATGTCATGCAGTCCTTTGGAAGCTGAGCTAGCACAGAAGTCGTGCCACTTAACTGTTGTTTTCAACTTTTATCACAGCTTTAGGCTTTATATGCTTCCACCTTGAGATAAACAATTCAATTGTGAGGCACAAGGTAATTTACTTGACTTTTCTAACAGTGCTGATACTAGTAATGCAATCAGCTATGCACACAGCTGGGGTCAGGATGAGGTATGTGACTGTGGGTTCCAGAACTGAATTTTTAGCATATGTATTCTCCCACAGCTTCCTTTTCACTTACTCTGCGTGACACAAGTATTAGCTAGGAAATGAGATAACCCACAGGTGCAGAATGGAAGAAACATGCTGTTTTATACAATACACAGAAATAGTATGATTTTAAACATAATCATAATGGCACTTAGAGAAATAAGCCATCAAATGTTAGATTAGCTTTCAGGTGTTTCAGGATGACAAGCTTCCATCATCAACACCTGGTATTATGGCACTTTATAAAAATATTAAATATGAATTTTTATGAACTGTGAGTAATGAACTAAATGGATAGAAAGTCAGACTACTACAAGGACTTTCCTTTTCTGTACAATCCTTTCATGCAGTCAGTGTCACAAACAGAAGTCCTTTACAAAATATATTAGAACTATGAACAACTTTGGCAATAGTCTCCTTTGAACTAACAGCACAAATGCTGCCAAGCATATTTAATTTGTATATTGAAGTCTATAAAGGTAAGAATAAAATTCTGTAACATGCAACGGTGAAGCAGTGTTGTACAGTTAAATAAATATAGGATTTATTTCCTCTCTGTCTAAAACGACTCATAAAAACAGTCTATAATCCCCCATTTTCCAACAATGACCCATGTTTGACAGGAAAAGCCTATAATGCACTTGTCCGACCATGCGAAATTGATACTCATGGGTTTGATTTCCCTAACAGTTTTTGACTCAGATCCTATAGGAATGTGTAAAGCACAAGATGACATATCATAGAATATATTTCAGGCATTTGGGGGATCTGTCAGACCTGACGTGTGTACACAGATAGCAGTTACTGTCTGTTTGGCAGATAAATTAAGAACTCACCTCCATAGTACTGGGAATAGCTAACAGGATGCAGCAGGACAGCAAAAATAATTTAACATCAATGTGTTTTTAGTCTTTCCTCCAAGATGAGCCTGTCTTTCTGAAGAGGATTCTGGTCTATCCAGATGTGAACTTTATTTCCTACTAAATCCTCTTTCATTTTTCTTTTCACAGATGCTCTCTTCCATAGCACAATGACACTGATAAACAAACAGCTAGCAGCACAACACAGATATCTGACAGTTGAAAGTCCAGCAATTCTTAAAATATTTTGGAAAGATATGCTTCTCCTAAATTACATGTACTGCCATGACCTTAAAGTTGCCCATGTTAATGGGGTCAGTGTCAATGATGCTAGTTTCAAATGCCAGATCTTTAATTTAGGTTTATCTCTTCCCTTCTGCAGTTGAAGGATTCTCTCAGCATGATACAAATATTTGAGTTCACAATCACCCCACTGAATGGGGCCTGCTTCACATGACGCAGGTGAGTGGGTCCCCCATCTCACCCCTAGCGTTACTGATCTTTACAGATGCTGTTAGTTTTCTTCCTACCCACAATAAATAGATCTGAATATGGCAAAATAATATTCCAATAATACAGAGGCAGTGGCAGCAGGTTCAATGTTTTCCCTGACTCAGGAGGAAATTACAATGGTTGTTTTTATGATTAAATCATTTTGCAGAACAGCTGTGATAAATCATCTGGA
This sequence comes from Heteronetta atricapilla, assembly GCA_011075105.1. Lineage (NCBI taxonomy): Eukaryota > Metazoa > Chordata > Aves > Anseriformes > Anatidae > Heteronetta > Heteronetta atricapilla. Next base: position 142,016,879 of record CM021731.1, on the reverse strand, counting down.
GTCTATTTTATAAAAGGAGAATATTTCAGTAAAAGTCAGCCTGTCTCATAGCACCAATAGCTGTTTAAACCATTTGTCATCAGCCTGTATTTGCCTCTGCTGTGAGAGCTAGCTAGTGTTTTTTAACCTCTTCATATTTTTCCTTCAAGTGGACAATTACACCATAGAGTACACAAACTCAGACATGGCTAAGAACTTAGAAAAGGACCAGATGTTTCTGTACAACACATTAAAGTACAGTCTGTACTTTAATACAAAACAAGGGGAAGAGATGCAGACCTTCCAGTCTGGTGTTGGGGTCAGTGTTTATCTGTGATGGATTGAGATTTTTTATTTATTTATTTTTCAATGGTATCTCATGTCTGAGGATTTTGTTCCTTTTCTTGAGGTTACTGGTTGGATTCATCTAATCACTAGTAGATGTCTACACCTTAGATGGTCATCCAAAGTGGACATCACACATCACAGTGCTAACAAGCATTAGTATTTTAGACATGTGACATCTGGTAGGAGAACTCCTTTGCGCAATGTCCTGTTGACCCAGGTGCCTGTTCCTTCCTCAAACTTCATTCTTATTCTTGGTCTGTGTGTGCACAACTCCAAATGATGAGGTGCCTGTCTTCATCAGCCTAGGTGCTATGGAAACACAGCTAAGCTTGAATCCAAGATTCAGCAAACTTCTTCCTATTGAAGAGATAAGGTTTACAATTGTAAAACTATTCAAATAATACAGAAAAATTTTGTTTAGAAACTATGCATTTGAGGTATAATATCTTAATATTATCTTACCTAATCACATATGCCTCTGGCTTAGTAGGCTTTCAGGTTTTGCTGCATGAATAGACACATTTATAAAGTCCCTGCTGTCATTCAATCACAGCACCACAGAGGGGCTGAGGCTGTCAGGGCCCTCTGGAGGCCCCCAGGCCCAAGCCCTGCTCCAGCAGGGCCACCCAGCGCAGGCTGCCCAGGCCCATCTCCAGGCGGCTTTTGAAGGCCTCCAAGGAGGAGACCCCATGGCCTCTCTGGGCAGCCTGTGCCAGGGCTCCTCACCCGCACAGCACAGAAGTGCTGCCTGGGGCTCATGGGGAGCCTCCTGGGGGCCTGTTTGTGCCCAGGGCCTCTGGTCCTGGCACTGGGCACCTCAGACAAGAGCCTGGCTCCATCCTCTCCGCACTGTCCCTCCGCACCATATCAATACACATTGATAAGATGCTCCCTGAATCTTCCATGAAGACACCCAGGTCCTTTCCTGCCAAGCTCTTTCAGCTGAGAGGCAGCAGAACTTACTGAGGTTGTTCCTTCCCACATACAGGACTCTGCCCTTCTCCTTGTAGGATTTCATATTATTGTCAGCCCACTGTATGGCAGTACAGCCCTCTGGGGAATCAGCCACTCAACCCAATTTTGTCAGGGGAGTAAGGTGTGTGTAGGGGAGGGGGGTGCTGGAATTTGCTTTGATTCTTTTATTTGCTCCAAAGTATATTTCTCTTACAAAAGCTAATTAAAATGTACTTAATCCTTTCCCAGGTTAATCTACCTGTAAAAGGAATTTGTAATCTTAACTAGCAGAAATTCATTCTCTGCCATGAAATCTTTCCAAAGGACTCAGCTTGTTTTCTGTCTGATCCTGGTTCACATAATACACTGATGGTTTCTTGTACCTTGTTGGTATATGAATTCTTTGAAATATATTTCCATAAGTAAAAATAAAATATAAAATAAAATAAAAATACATGGGAAAATAAACATGATCATATGTTTTGTTTTATAACAGAAACCATATAGCCTTTTCAATACAAATAAGCTATTTTTTACATATCAGTGAGAAAACATAGCCAATATTAACACACTCCACTGAGCAGAAACAATGTTATTTTGTTCAAGTTATTAACTTTACCTGAGGTGTAATAAAACTCCTGCTTGATTAAACAGACTCCTTATTGTTTTCAAGCTAAGTAACACTCTTCTCTGCTCCAGAGGCTCTTTCAGAAGCAATTCAGCGTGTCCTCACCCAGCTCTGTATTCCTTGTCTGTGCTTCAGATAACGTCACGCTCAGCAGCAGAGCAGTGAGCAAGATCAAAGATGAGGCATTCCTTCAGAGCCTGCATTCTCCCTGCTCCTCTCTCCATTGCATCTAAAGATCAGTAAAGTTTGCTGGCTTCCTGGAAGGGATGCCAATAGCAATACTGCAGTCCCTGAGAGTCCTCTAAAGGATGGGTGGGCATGAGGTGCTCCAGTGCCAGAGGAACAGGGAAACAATGGCTGGCTTTTCTGCAGGGAGGTTCAGGTACAAGGAGGGCAAGCCCCAACCACCTGAGTTCCAAGGGGCATGAAAGCTTTTGCATGGCCAGGAATGTGGGCAAGCACGGGGCAGGTGGACAGTAGTAGGGAGCTCTGGGACAACAGCAAGACGGACCCCATCCCTGCCAAGGGTGGCACAGAGCACAGGGGGCTGCTTTCTTCTTCAAGGAGTTACCCAAGAGATGCAGAAGCATCCATTGCACTGGCCCAGAGCTAGTAACATTGTAGGAGGACAGAGTTATGAAATATCAGAAATTTCCTTTCAAAAAAACAAACAAAGTTTTTCCAGAAGAATTTACCATTTTCTGTTACTCTACCCCACCAAGTAATCTACCCCACTGGATAATCTAAAATTCTGGGGAAGCTGCAGTGTTTTCTTGATTCTCAGGTAACCTTCCTCCAGCCTCTGTGTGTACGGGATCAGTGACTGATGGCACAAAGTGACAGAGGAGTTAGGAAAAGGGAGCTGCTGAATCAGTGAGATACTGTTGGTGCTGGCATCATTATGTCAGTTATACAAATGGCGGTCTTTACTCTGGGGGATATAAAACAGCATAATTTCATATGAGTTGCTTTTTTGCTGCAGATATGCAATTAAACATCTTCATCTTGTACAGCTTGCGCTGAGAAGGTGTTAGTGGAAACTAGTGTACATCTATAATAAGGCCTGTGAAATTCAGCAGATGTGATAGTCTTGTTCATCTTAATTTGTAAGAGAGTTGGATGTCTTTTGATCTGATAATTTAACGCACTGAGGTTGTACAGGTTTTTTGGTTACAGGAAGAGACATAAAGCCACAGAGCACGAAAGATGTGATTCAGAAAGCGGTCTAGCTTCAGTGTCCCATCTGCACTTCTGTATCTGGTCATTTTCGCACTTAAAGGAATGCTTTTATGTCAGCTGTCTTCAGCCATCCTAGTTACGTGCTCAGTTCCATCTAGCAATCCAGCTACCTTCACAGAAGTTCAGAAAAACAGTACCTCCAGGTTCAGCTAGTCATCTTGGGATGGGAGGAACCTTGCAAAGTAGTGTGTCTCTGGTAGCCTGTTTTTCAGGTGAGTGGAATGAATCTCATCTAAAATGCCAACATCTAAGTCTGTCGTAACCAACTAGAGACCTTCTGTGTTTATCAGTGAGGGTTGCTTCTCCACCCAAGTATGTGGGAAAAAATGCTTTGTGTAGCTAGCTCTAGAGTAAAATTATTCTTGAAAATTTATGAGTTGACATTAAAACTGTGGCCTGGCAGGAAATAGTTGTAATGGCAAGCAGAAGAATTGGAAATACGATGAAACAAGTATCATTCCACAAGAGGAAAAAAGCTTTTCCTAGGGTCATCTCTAAGTCCTGTGAGAAAATGGAAGTCTGTTCCTGCAAAGGCTCCACAAACGGGTTAATTTTTGCTCCTGTAAGTGCTATTTATTCACTGAAGAAAATAAAATCTACATGGAGTTTAATTTTTCCTGCATTAAATGTCCATGTCATTCTGCCCTGTTCCAGACATCCTCTGCAGTCACGCAGTCACTGAGTTAAGTGGTGGCATTCCCCTTAAACATTTGATTAACACCCAGAGAGGATAGTGCTGCTACCTCTATGTACAACCCTGAGATGAACCCAAAAAAAAGAGTAAAAGAGAAGCAATGTAAACAGACTCTTTTACAGATTACACGCAACTGTTTCCTCCTTGTACACTACATCTGCTTCTCTTCTGACCACAAAGGATCAAAACAGCAGTCAGCCAACTTGGTTGGGGAGTACATTCACTTGAGGGAGCCTCCACCTCTCTCACAGTCAGCAGCATGGCTAAGCATCCTGTCCTGGAGGACAGAAGATGTCTAAGGATGCGAAAGAAAATAGCAACCCTAATGCATACCAGGGGCTGGAGGGATGCACAAGGTACCCTTCATCCAACACCTGCCTTTGCTACTTCCTCCCACTGCATGACAATGTTCATGCTTAGGATATACCTCTCTTAGCTCAAGGGTCCTCTCAGGCCACCAATCTGATGGTGGTCATGCAGGAGCAATTCTCCTGCCTCCTACCTGGGCACTTACTCCCAAACCAGAGCATGAATCTCAAGCAGCTCCCTTCACCCTGGTGGCAGTGGCAGAGTGGCAGGACTTTTCTGAGATATCTCCCATCCAGTTCAACCAGTAGCCTAATTTATTCAATAGTGCTTTAAAGTCACATAAATACATACATAATGCATATAGCATGTAAAGCCACTGTATGAAATATGTATGTATATATTATTTAACAAAGTATAATGCAAACAGTTTTTCTTCCTTTGCAAGCAAAACTACAAACAATTAGGTCTTTAATCTTCCCCCTGTGTCACAGATCTGTACACTGAGAGCTTTCCCAAAGCTATGAGTGTTAAAAGATATCTCTGACTGTATAGTATGCAGTCAGCAATTTTATAAGAGATGTCAGAGTCTTTTTGAGGTGATCAAATATTACCCATTTGCAAAATATAAATATTGAATATCTTTGGCTTTTAAAATCTGTTAGGATGTCATATTTTTAAGGCCTTTTTTAATCTGAAGATAGGTAAGTAAACTGACAAATAAACTCTCTAGGGACCTGCAGAATGCATTTTAATTAATCACAAAATGTCGTGGTTCGGCAGAGAAATTATTTTATATTTGAAAAGATTTGAAAAGCCTCTAGGAACTAAAATAATTTCAGACACTGTGCACTGATTTCAGTTCTCATGCTTGCCTGTAGATCTGTACTACCCCTGATCCACAGAGACTTTTAATCTTTCAGACATAAACACAGTAAGAATGGCTGTAATTCAGCAGCTGTTGTTCCTGAAGCAAGAGGAAATTCTATGCAAAGAATAAGGAAGAATAATATTGCTATTACATGCACACACAAACACACATAAAGATCTGAAAGTAATACAAAAATTTAATCAAAGAAGAGAAAGGCAGAACTCCCTCTCCAGCTTCAGAAAATCATAGCAAAACTAAATTTGTTTTTCAAGACTGGCTGCCTTTTTTGTTATTTTGTAATGAAATATAGAATAGATGTCTCTGTAATCAAATAATAAAGAACAGGGAAACTTTCTACTGCATGGGCAAATCTTATGGTAAAAGGTGCAATAAAGTATCAAAGAAGCTCCGTAGTTATTTGGAATATTTACTAATTTTTTCTTAGGTAAAAATAATTTAGAAAAAATTTGGATGCTTGTGGGTATAAAATTTATTATATTTAGGAATCTTGCTAATTCTCCTCAGTAAAGTTGAAGAGAAGTTGATCAAAGGGATGGAACACCTTTCCTTTGAAGAAAGTCTGAGAGGTTGTTTAACCTGAAGACAAGAAGGCTCTGGGGAGACCTCATTGCAGCTTTTCAGCACTTAAAGGGGTCTTATAAAAAAGATGGGGAGAGACTTTTTACTCAGGCAGATAGTGATAGAAAAAGGGAGAAAGGTTTTAAACTAAAAGACGGGAGATTTAGATTAGAGGTTAGGAGGAAATTCTTCCCTCAGAGGGTGGTGAGGCACTGGAACAGGTTACCCAGAGAGGCTGGGTAACCTGGAGATGTTCAAGGCCAGGTTGGATGGGGCTTTGGGCAGCCTGAACTACTGGTTGACATACCTGCCTATTGCAGGGGTGAGAGTGGGGTGGAGGGGGGTGGGAATTATATGGTCTTAATGATCCCTTCCAACACAAGAAGTTCTATGCTTCTATGCAAGATTATTTATTCCCTGTTCTGTGCCAACTTCTATATGGCATCTAATCCTATATGTATGACTGTACCTTATAATAAGATAGGAAGTTTTACCATGTATTCACATTTTGCATCTATCCTTCTTGGCAGTACATAATGGAAAAGGAAACATGGTAAGGGATGGAGTGAATTTCATATTTTTGTTAACAAATACATCTCACCTATCAGCTGGGCCAACTGTGTTACATACGTTGTCTGTACTGTACCTAACCAAATAAATTTTACATCTCATTTCACTGTGTTATATTTGCCAGCAGACAAAAATGAATAAAACTTTCAGTCAACAATATATCATTTTCAAATCTTTTCCAAAACTAAGCCTATGTTAGCTCTGTCTCTGAAATCCCCTTTACTATGAGCAGAAACCCTGTGCTCCTCTTCAGGAAGAACATGGCCAGAATTCAAAAGGACTTGTTATAATCAAATTGGAAGGAAGAGAACTCAGAATTAATTTTATTAGAATGAGATTCTCTGCAGGAATGTGTTTTTTCCTCTGCTGTCTGTTACCAAAAGTCAGAGCTAAGTACTCCTTGAACTTGATTTAATTAATTATGATAGCTATCAGTTATTTTCCTTTCCTTTCCCAGAATTTCTTATATTTCTCAGCTGATAAAACAGTCCAAGTTTATAAGCTACTGCATTTATTCTGTGTGAAGATGAAATGTGATTAACAAAGCCAAAATAGTTTTGGTAAATCCAACAGCAATGTCTGCTAGTATAGAGACATAGAGAGGTGTTAGCTTAATTATACAGCCAGATCTTAATAAAGAGTTGGATAAAAATATGGTTCTAGCAAACAAGTGCAAGCTAAAATATTCCTCTTGTTGTCTGCTTTTTTTTTTTTTTTTTTTTTTTTCAAGGATTTCTTACCAAGCAAAAGTCTGCCTTTTAACTGCAAGCCTGACTAGTAGGGCATAGGAAGTCAAGCCTGTATGCTCTCAGGACTAAAATGACTCAAATTGATATTTTACATTCTTGTACATATCAGCCATAAATAAATAAATAAATAAGCTAGATAAATAAAGAAAACAAAATGCTATTGTATTTTTTGGCTCTGTGTTGGCACTGGCTTGATAGAACTCAAAGAACTAAGTTGTTAAAAGAACGGACTGCTGTTGCATTTTAATTTGCGTGTAAAGTACTAATAATTCCTACTTATCCTTTCTCATGAGAAATTATAACAGGTACAATAAGCACTTTGCATTGTTGATGTAAGTAGATCTCCACTATGGTGAAAATATCCACAGTCAGCCTTGTTGAGGCACAGAGAAGTAGTATAACACCCATCCAAATCTTCTGTTTTCACTGCATGGGTTGCAACTTGGAAGGATGGAGAGGAGTAACCTTCATGGTGCCTTGCCTCTGCCTTCTCATGCTGCTCCCTGCCAGTCCCTACATGCCCTTCAGTTAGCACAAACCCCACAAGGACTTCATGACCATGTGCACCAGCATGAGCAGGATCTGCTTTCCTTCCTCTGCCATTGCCACTTCCATGACACTCTGGCTAGAAAGGAAAACTCTTCTCTTCTGAGCAAGTGCCAGATGAGAAGGGCACAAGTTATCTGAGTACTATTAATGAACAGATTTTACTTAGTAGATCTGAGAGACAAAGACTGAGAAAATACATGGAGGAGTGAGACTTTTCCGTAAATGATCATCATTTACAGATCACTGTTTTCCATCAAGTGCACAGAAGGTCACTTATTTAAATGAAGCATGAAAACTAGTTTGACTTGGCATTGTTCCCTTTCAAGATCTGTAACCAAGTTAGATTCTTCACTGTTTTGCTTCCCCTTATTATTTAAAAAAAACTGCATAGACATACAGATTACTGGCAATTCTAATCTCTAAGTCTGGGCACTTTTTTGATGAAGTCACCGTTAATGACATGATTTCTGTGCTTATGCCTAGAAATCCATACAAGCAGGAAAATTATGCAAGTTTTATGAAATGTTTAATTGTGTGATGAAGCTAGTGGGCTGGTATTTAATCAAAAACAGTATTAAGTTGTATTCACTTATTTGAGTATTCTTTTTTATCATTTGTTTCAGAGGAGGTGGAAAAAAAAAGCATTCAAAGATTTTTCATGAATAGCTGTAGCCTTTAAATAGCTGCTCAATTAGAACAGAGTTAGTTTATTCTGTTTGTTTGTTTTTGTTGTGGTTAAAATTTGCATTTTTGCCTGGCAAAGACCAAGTTAGTTTATGTGATTGTTTAGAATTGCCTTGCATAATTGATCCGCCTCTCTGATGGCAGTCTGTCTTTTGGAATTATGCACATTCTCCAACTAAAATTCCTCTATCCATTTATTGTTAAATGTCCTGTAGAAAGGTATCTAACCTAAAGCAATTATCTTTAACATGCTCTTAAAAATCCTACCTTCCAATTCATGTCATGAGCATTTATGTAAGTCATAAGCTTTGAATGGGTTTGACAAAGCTAGTTCCCAGAGCAGTAAAATATGCAGGAAAGATGTTCTGTATTCAGAAACCACTGTTCTGCCTTTTAAACCAAAATGACATCAGCTCTCATGTTGGCACCTACCCAAGTTTCCCAGATGCTGCTATATTATTCATAATTAGGACTACATTTTTTTTTCAGTTATTTTATTATAGGATGGTAGTTCGTGTGCACAGTAACATAAACATGAAGGTAAATTAATTCCAAAATAACACTTCATTTATCAGTATAAGTTTCTAAGTGGGTTTTACAATCATTCTTACAATTGCTATTGAAAAGATTTAGAGAGCTAGAGATTTCTGAGGTTTGTTTTTCCGCTCACAAAAGAGCATAAGAACAATGACTTCCACTCAGAAACAGCTGTACAAAGGCTGCATGTGCCACACAGTTGTCTAATCATTGGCCACATTGTTTATCAATGCTATATGGTATTAGAGCATGTAATAGCTAAACATGCATGCTAGCTACTCTCTTCTCTCAAGAGTAAACAAGAAATTACCAGTCCATAAGATTAGGAGCCTAATTAATGAAAGCAAAATTGGGGAAATGAGTGAGCCAACTGTGACCATTGCTCACACTACCACAATAATACAGTTGGGTCTGCAAATTTAGCATACTGAGATGGAAAAAATTTCCTTACACCCAGATACGGCTCAGCAAACCTTCTAATCTTTAAAAATGGTAATAATTCATATAGGAGCTATGTAAGAACAATGAATTAAAAATGAGTTAAAAATAAAGCAAGCTATCAAAATAAAAGTTGTTCTGACCCCTTAGCTACAGAAACATTTAGCTTTGGTGCCTTTCTAATAAAGGAAAATTACCCCAAGCTGCTCCTCTGCCTTTGGTTTAGACTCTCCCTTTCTTTACCTGTACCCCCTTATATTAAAGCCAAGATGGTGGATCAGTCTCCTCACACTTAACTCCAGAAAGGATCTCATCCACACCCTGCTTTTGCAAGTGGTCTGAGTCATTCACTGAACAAGACCTCATTAAAACTAGCAAGGTTTCTTGACCCTGCTGTTCCCAGTAGGATGCCCCTTCCAGCCGTTCAGTACATTAGACCCTCATTATACTTATGCTAAAGCTATCCATTCAGCTGCTTTGTTTTGAGAATGGCCTTCATTATATTTAGCATTTAGGCTGGCCTGAAACCCTTTTTTTCTCTGACGAAGATCAAAAAGGCTCCTCAGTATCTTTCCTACAAAGGAGAAGGAGACATGACTCCACAGGAAGAACTGAAAACAAATATGACCTCGTTTTAAACAATATAGTTTAAACCCTGTGAGGAATCAAATCATATCTAAATAGGTTCCAGCTTCAGTTAAAAGAGCCAGCAGAGTATCAGGCCCTGAGCACCACTGCCAGACATGGCTCACTGGGCTAGAAACAGCGTGAGTACACATTTCTGGTCAGTACTCACACCTCCAGCTGCAGTGTAGAGCAGCCTCATGGGACCCATGACTGCAAGGACACTTGGTGCTAAAGAGATTTAAACAGAAGAAACTTCGGCAAACACATGATTGCAAAATAACCATCAGGAGCCAACATTGCCACTTCTCCATGGCACTTTACCTTTCCAAGAGTGGGTGATAAAAATGCTCCCCTTTCCCACCCAGTTATGATGAGACCCTGACAACCATACCACCACTCGCTGGCAGTGTCCAGGTCCAGCTGTTGGGCACACCTAGCTCACACCTCTAAAGGATGCACAGTGACACCAGAAGTGATTGCATCTTCCTTAGTGGTGAGCCTCTGCCCTTCCTACCATGTCACCCCACTCGGCGCACACCTCCCCATCCCTTCCCTGGCTATTTCCCATCACAGCTGATCCAATGGTCAGTTTGAAAGCACCAACAGTAGCTGGAATACAGATCTCTCAAAAACATGATTAAGGGCAGGAGTTGAGGAAAGGGGTAGTATTTCTGTAGGAAAGCTCAATCTTTCTACCTCACAGCATTAGTGATAACATTTAGAGAAGTCATAATGGTATGTCTATATCAGGTTTACTGCCTATCATCATGCTGGGTGCACTGTGGCAAACATCCTCTCTTCTTGGCTGAAAGAGCCAGAGAGCAGAAAGGAGATGTTGGTGTTAGTGTTGATATGGGAGATTCAGTATCAGTGGAGAAATCCAGAGGACAGATTTGCTCTTTGTGAATACCAGGAGATTCATGAAGAGTTTACAGCTTTTTCAAGGCTGAAAATCTTTTATCTTTCCAAGAGAATTTTGATGAATTTCCATGCAATTCTCATCCTATCATAATAGTTTTCTGAAAGAAATTGTAATTCAACTGAATGCAACTCTAGATATTATAAGGAATGTGGGGAAAAATATAACTGAAGGGGCAAGAAGAAAATACAGTCTTCTCTCACTCAGAGCTTCACAAAATCACCTTAATCAGGATTTATCACTGTGGCTTAGTCTTCCAACACCTGTGTTTGTCTTCCTGCTAGATGAATGGAAAAGAGTGAGAATGTGTTACCTCAAGGGAAGATTCTAAAATGAGTTGTGAATTGCCCACAGTAAGAAATAATTTTACATAGTCATGTATAATGAACACAAACTACAAAGATGGAGGGCTTCTTACAGATATCTGTCTAATGGGGATAAATATGGCTGGGTATACAATAAGTAGAGACATGATAATTAAATCCATCGATTATGGCATTTCCATGCTTCAAAACCCAGCACTGGATAGTAAATGAAACTTGAAGATCCTGAGCCACAATGCAGACCCCTGCCTGAAGGCATCCGTCTACCTGCCCCTTCTGCTTGTGCATAGGTTGGGTACTTCCAATAAATGTTTATTCTAGAAGTAGGTTTACAAAATGGCAGGAACACTGCCCAAAACACAGAAGATTTTGAAAAGGTGACATTCTGAATTTCAGGTCCTAGCTGGCAGAAAATGTGAGTTTCATATGTTCCTGCTGAGACACTTCTTACTCTACTGTCAGGTAGCTGTATTCCAAAGCAGGTGGCACTGCAGGTTATCTCACTTGCTTTAAGTGCACTGCAATAATTTAACATAAAGAAAATATGTAGGAGGAAAAGAGACACCATCCTTCCTCCACAACCTTCCCAATTTCTGTTATTACTTTCATTTGCGCCAGACTTTCCCTTCTTCTCTTACTATCTTTCCTTCTCCCAAATGACTTCCTTCTGAGAATTACTTGTTTCCTTCTGATGTAAGTATAACATACTCAGAGATACTATCTCTGAATCTACCTTATGCTTCCTACAGAAACCTGCAACCATCGTAGAGTTATGTATGGTTAAGTGCATTCTTGGGAAAGATCCCTTTAAGTCAAAATAAGTTAGACTGAGGCTGAATTTATCCAACAATAATAGAAGAAGAAATTATGTGTTAATAGGGTAGAAAACCACTGAACTGCTGCAGATTATTTCAATTTAACTTTCAAAGTGACACATTTTTAAGATTTTGACATTTCCTTTGCAGTCAGAAAGCTGTCTGCATAGTGTAGCATTCTTCAAGAAAGAATTCAGATTGCTAGGTAGAAATGTATACAAAAATACAAGATGGGGAACTAAAAACCATAATGCCACTGAACATTAAAAATCATGGATAAAATAGAAAAATTGGTTCTATAATCTATTCCATTTTTTCCCATTGCATTTTGCCTTTTACTTACACCGTTTTGCTCCACAAGTTCTACCTATCTGTATTTGCACGTAGTCCTCAGAGACAAATAATGTGTCATTCTTCTTTCACTAACATCTTTTCCAAAACCACATTTTCTTTCTTAAATAATACAATTATTTTAAACTCGGAGCAGGTGTCTGTAGCCAGCACTTAGCTTGAGCTTTGCTGCTTCTGTTTCGGTTCTGGAGCAAGCCTTGCACGTCAAAACTTAGCTAGCTTTTGTCTAAGAAACAGATGAAACAAAGCTTGTCTCTTCAAAAGACCTATGGTAGAGTGGAAGGCAGATACATGATTACTAATAGGCAGACTTATACTCCAAATAGATTTGTCCTGGTTTCAGTTAGGACAGAGTTATTTTTCCTCCTAGTAGCTG
>CM021731.1:141881763-142004333 GCA_011075105.1 Heteronetta atricapilla | reverse complement strand
AGACCTCATTGCAGGCTACAGCTTCCTCACGAGGGGGGGTGAAGGGGCAGGCGCCGATCTATTCTCTTTAGTCACCAGCGATAGGACCCACGGGAATGGTGTCAAGCTGAGGCAGGGGAGGTGAAGGCTGCACGCTGGTGGTCGCACACTGGAACAGGCTCCCCAGGGAAGTAGTCCCTGCACCAAGCCTGTGGGAGTTTCAGAAGCATTTGGATGGTGCACTGAGTCACATGGTCTGAATTTTGGGGTAGAGCTGCGTGGTGCCAGGACTTGGTCTCAATGATCCTTACAGGACCATTCCAACTCAGGCTATTCTATGATTCTATAGCTGCCTTTGGCTTCAGTGAGAATTCAGGCCCTCACAAGTGAAGTTTCTTCTGGTTGGTGTTTCTTCTGAACATGATAGTTTCATTTCCTGTTTGAAAACTTAAAGGGATGTAGTAACAAAAGCAAAGGCTTTTGTACAAAAAGTACCCGAGGCATAGGCTACTTTTCAGCCTGCAGCAGACTAGGGGTAGCATGTTATCATTTCAGACAAATATGATCTACGTAGCTGTCCTGGTTTCAGTTAGGACAGAGTTATTTTTCCTCCTAGTAGCTGGTAGGGTGCTATGTTTTGGATTAGGATGAGAAGAGTGCTGATAACATGCTGATGTTTTAATTGCTGCAGAGCAGTGCTTACACTAAGCCAAGGACTTTTCAGCTCCTCGCTCTGTCCTGCCAGGGGGTGCAGCAAGAGCTGGGAGGGGACAGCCCCAGGACAGCTGACCCAAACTGGCCAAAGGAGTATTCCATACCATCTGGGGTCATGCTGAACAATATATAGGGGTGGCTAGCCAGGGTGGGGGCCGGCTGCTTGGGGTTGGGCTGGGCATCGGTCAGCCCTTGGTGAGCAATTGCATTGTGCATCACTTGTTTTGTACACATTATTATTAGTAGTACAATTATTATTATTATTATTATTTTCCTACCTTACTAAACTGTCTTTATCTCAACTCACAGGCTTCACTTTCCCGTTTCTCTCCCCCATCACAGAGAGGGAGGGGGCAGGGTGAGTGAACGGCTATGTGGTGTTTAGCTGCTGGCTGGGTTAAACCACAAGATTTAAGATAACCTGTAACCATAAACAACATAAAGGAAATTTCCTAGCCATAGGTGACCTGATGGCTGGCCAGATGTTAGGGGAAAGCAGGCCATTTACCTCCCACCAAAGACTGGTAAGTCTACTTCTGCCACTGAGCTGTCAAGCTCATGATAAGCTCATGTACCCCAATATTCAAAGGGTCAGGCAATAATGAATCGTTTTATCTGTCATTCAATGCTGTTTTCATGTGAGTATAGGCACTATTTTTTATTTTGCTTGTAATTAACCTTTTTTATTTTTTTCTGTTTTGTGGCAAGCAAAAAGAGCTAAATAACAACAAAAACAACAACAATAAAAAAACACACTAGCTAGGAAAAGAGGACAAAAATTAACATTTCTTTCTTAGTCTATACTCTTCATATTAATCATACTTTCAAAATGTTGCTGTTGCTGAACTGTAATTTCTGCCCTTCTATGCCCTTCTACTTCTATGCTCCCCTAGCTCTTTCATCAGAGGATTCTGATTTTTAAAGGGAAAAAATAATCTTGCCTTCATACAGAAGCTGGAGCATGAACTTTTTTTATGGATTTACTCTGAAGAATTTATGACTTTTCTTCCTGTCACTTAAAACAGGTCTACCCTGACCTACTACTGTGGAGAGGTTTTTCATAAAATTTCAGTGTCTTTCTTTTTTCTCTCTCTTTTTACTTTTGTTATCTTCCAGATAACTCTGTGTTTTTAAGAGATCATTCACATGTATTTTTTCACTAACAGAAAAAGGACCTCTTTATCATCACTCACATTTGAAGACTGAGACAATGACAAGCAGAAGCTTGTTGCAGAAGATTTTGACAGTCCTCAAGTTTATGGCATACCATAATGGTTGCCAAATTATACCAATGTCTGGGTTTCCTCTCTGATGACGTTAATGACTTTGAAAATATAGATGTGAACTCTTCTTATCAAGAGTCAATAGGAATAGATAAAAACTTCCAAGAACTGTTCACCTCACACTAAGATAGGTGTCTAAATTGTATATGTTTAGTTACCCTCTGGAAATTCTCTAAATTTCAACACTGACTGAAGCTTTAAAAATCTCAAAACAGTTGAAAGAACATGATATCTTTAAATGACCTAAAAATAAGTTTGTCTCACACAGAACAGTAAGGAATGGTTTTGCTCTCTTCAGGAAGAAAGATTTTCAAGTGGACTTCCTTAGGAATGGAAAATATTTTTACCGGCAAACTCCATTGATTTATGACATCTGCAAATATAAAATGTGAAAAACAGTTTTCCAATGCAGCATTAATCAGCGACTTTGGTGGGAAGGCTGGATAAAGACTCCCACCAGTGTAACACCATGTTTATTCTCAACATAAGCAACTGGGGAGAGGAAAAGTTTCAATGTAACATGTTTGCCAAGTTCTCAGAACTCCTGCTCAACTTTTGCACACAACTTTATATTAAAATATTTCAAGATACAAATAGGATGTTTAAGTTTCCAGCTGATGTTGCAGTTATTATTTCTAGGCAAAGCCATGTCATTCCTGCACCATCCTTACTCGTATATTATTATTCATTATTATTTTTGGTACTATTTTGTACTTCTGTGAAACTCAACATAAACACCAAGAAGAAGGTGGACAGAATGAACAGCTCATGGAACTGATCTTAAAAGAGGTAGCATGGATTAAAATCTGCTTTTTAGATCAAAAGGCAAAAGAATCTGTTTAAGAAAGGGGACCTCCCCAACAAAGCTGTCGAGCACAATGTACTATCTTTTACCTCCCCTGTTAACTCTCAGTGACAGAGACTTCATGACACTACAGGCTGCAGGGTGAAACAATTCTTATATATAACTTCATGGCTCTACTGTAGAAAGCCAGTTGTCTCTCTTTTTTTTTTTTTTTCTCCATAAAGTGGGTCTAGCCTGGTCCCAGTAACGTTAGGTGTTCAGGTGTTCATTAGGTACGTATATTTGTTGTCCTAAAATAGTAGTGTTAACACTGTTTATGTAGATAAAACTTTTCACAGATGTCATTTTAGATACTTACAGGGATTTTTTCAATCAGGAAGAGTTTTTCTTCCTGTCCTACTAGTCTGTGAACTCATCTAATTTACCTGTAGTGTCATATGTTCCTACCTGCTGTTTTTTCATCAGCTGCAATTAATGGTTTTTGTTTTTCTGTTCCCTTCCCCACCTCCCCCCCAGACTGTGTATTACCATGAAAGCTGATACTTCAGACCTAAGGAGAGTGATTGAATATTAGATCGGAGAATTTTCTGAAATAAACAAACTTTTCAGAAACAAAGAGAGATCCTTCTTGGTAATTATAAATTGTTTATTTCTCTCAACAAAAGAGAAGCGATGCTATTAGGTTTCTTAAAAATATGCTGTTAATACTTATAAACAAGCACAGCAGGCCAAGCTGTACACATTGTATTGTTCTCATTTTTTTTTTTCCTTATGGCTTGCAAAACACACAGTACAATGAGCAGAAAGTGAACAATGTATTCTGAAATCTTATATTTCTGCACTGTTTTCACAATTCTGTTTTGTTGTAAAAAGTTTCAAGTATTAAAAAATGTATATTTGATATTCACAAAAAAAAAAAAAAAAAAAAAAAAACTTCCATTTCCCTAAATTATTGTCAAGGGTTTAAAAGTGCTGTACACTGGAAATAGGTCAAGATGCTCAACTGAGGAACTGCATTTTGAAGAGCTGGCATATATTTCCCCTACCTTTTCTAGGTTATAACCTTGCAGATATGGTGCATTTCAGCAGCCTACACAGGCTCAGTCTCATTGACAGTCAATACATCTTCCCAAAAGATGTTGATGTGGAAAGCTTTTAAAGCATTTGCCTGTTAGACATTTAAAAGACTGGATTGTAAATGTTAATGTATTTGCAACAGCAAAAGAAACACTAATCAAATTTTAAACTTTAAAATCAAAATTTTCAGTCTAGGTTCTAGGTTTTATGCCAGTTAAATTCTACTCAATATAAGGAGTTGAGTTTATTTTGCTTTTCAGAATAAGAAAGAAAAGTGGAGAGAAAAACAACAACAACAAAAAGGCAGCTATCTGAAGACCTCCTTTTGCAGAATGATACCTAAGAAGAAAAGACAGTACTGTGCCTATTACGATAACATCATTGTGCCAAAACACAATTCCCCAGGCAACTTCACCAAACTTTCTCAAAGAATTTGTCTGGAAGTACTGTCTTCTCAGCTTCTTCTGGATAGAGTGAGATTTGCAAACTCATGAAGCATTTTCTCAAGCAGTGGTTAAATACTAACAGTCTGTTAAGATGCACTGACAAAACCTTTGCGTGTCATGATCATCACACACCCTCTGAAAGACATCTGAATAGCATTCAAATCCATTGTGTCAAGAAAAAAATATATATGTATATATTGCAAAGAGGTTGTAATGAGGAAAACTCACTCAAAACTTCTGAGGTACAGAGTGTTTTTCAGGCTCTGCTTCCACATCTCTATAGTAAGAAGGAATTTGGAAATTTCGTCTGGACAAAACAGACATGAAACTGTTTAGGGGGCTGAGTGATCTTAGAGACCATGAGACACTCAGAGACCATGAGACACCAGACACAACTAACTTCATATCAGATTCTGTAGATGTCTTATTTGAAGGTCAGAAAAGCACAGGAGTGTGACAGCAGATGTTCATGGTGTAATGCAGCAGATACAGAGGGCTCTAGAGACAGCCTGAGAAACAGAATCTTAGAAGCTGTTTTATAAACCGGGGTGTGATACAGGATGGTGTTAGATTATAAATTTAGGCTGCTGCAGAGTGCTGAACAGTGCCATGTTATCAGTTGGAGCTCATCTTCGGAAATGGTGATTTAGCTTCTTTCAGAGCACTTAAAGAGCCACCACAGTTTCATTCCTGTTCACACTTTGTTGCAAAAGATCTTTAGTTTCAAGGGTCCTGCTCTATTAAGACTGGAGAAGAGATGACATTATTTGCCCTTCTTGTTCACTTCTCATTGCTCAGCATCTCTGAGGTGTTGTCACACTGAGGAGCAGCTTTATGTCCATCTGAATCTGAGTGAGGGCGTGAGTGGTAGAAAACATTTGCCTGAGACTTGCCACCCAGTGTCTGTTTCATTCCTTTGTAATTTCAAATGTGGTACTACACTTGGAGAGTTTATGAGTTATTTTCTCACAATCTCATTTTGGCAGACCTTCTGTCTGAGACTTCTCATCAGGTAGAAACAGATTCATGGCACTAATGCAGTGTTGTGGATTATGTGGATTATTGCACAAACACCTCTCCTGGGAGAGTGTTTGGCTTTTTTTTTTTTTTTTTTTTTTTTTTTTTAGGTTAAACACTGCATAATCTTACTGGGTGAATGCATTATTTTTCCAGCATGGGTATCCTGAGGTTTAGGACAGAGTTTAGAAGGGATCTCACATATAAATTACAGTATCTATTGTAATTTTATACCAGGAAAAGGCTATCACTTGTCATACAAAGAAAAATTTTTAGCTGGAAATTTATTATTGGAATGACCTGGTCATTCAATGTCTGACATTATTTATTGGCTGTTTGATAGAAGAAAGTGAATAATATTAATAAGATTCCAAGAAGTTAGATTTTGAGCTGTCTAGGTACCAACTCTTTAGTTATATACATATTACAATTTTTAGTCTAATATTTAAATCTCACCAGTTGGTCTTACTTCAATGTCTCAGTGGTTGTAAAAGATAATACAGGAAACTTCAGAGTTTTAAATAAAAGAGAGATGATTACTGCATCTCTACATCTGTTTTAATAGTTCTCAGACCATCTGTATGGGGATAATTGATGGTTATGAAAACTGAACATAAATGAATAAATGATGACCACAATGTGAATTTTAATACCCAGTTTAAAATTCTTGGTCTAATGTGAAAATTTACTCATTTGTAACTCTTTTGAAGAAGCAGGGCTACATGCAGATAAAGCAAACCAGGCTTTAGTCTTACCTACATTTAGTGAGCCCATTCCCTCTGCTACAGATCAGTTGATACATCTCTGCTTAGCAATGTCATTATGGTAATTACTGAGCATGTATGTATGCATTATGGTATTACTGAGCATGCTACTGACCCATCTCCTGTCTTTTCAGGTGTGCAGACTCATCTTCTCATTTCTTGTTGATTTTCAAAATTGGTTAAAAAGCTCTCACCCTTTGAAAATTCTCATTTTTATTTTCCTGGTAGTTATTGATCTAAATCAGTTGGTTCACTACAAAAGAAGAACAAGTGTTAGTGGGCAATCAAGTAGCTGAAATTGCAATTTATAGTCATAGACTAGAATCCTTTGTCTCTGCTCCCCTTTCATTTCTAAGATATTTCTGTCACTTGTTTGAAACTAAACCTAGTTTAATCCAGCTAAGGGCTGGAAAATGACTTCAGACACATCCTGAAGCCTACAGTACCTGATTTATTCAGACACATCCTGAAGCATCCCCAGTACCATCAAGCTGCTTGTGGCTGGCTCAGACCTGCATGTGAGTCCAGATTCCCTGACCAAAGATGCAGAGAGGAGCCATGCAGCTCTCCTGGACAACATACTCCTGAAAGTCCTGCCCTTTTCTGCAGTGTTGCCATGTCTTGAGACGTTTCTCCCTGCAAATTTAAGCCCAAACTTCAGCACAGTAGGCAAAGGTGCCATTCACATAGTTTTCATAAGGCAAAATATAGGGGAAGGAGACAGAAGCACCTTGTGTCCTCTGAAGCCTATGCATTGTCAGTGAGCCTGCAGGTAACAGTCAGGGGTATCTACATTCAGGCATTTTTGTAAGAGATGCAGCTACAAATCTCGTAAATAGCTATGAATGACAGGGAAAAATATTTTAGTCAGTTTTTCTATATATCAATCTGACCTCATTAGGATGACAATGCTACTGACCTGTACGGAGCCGTGTAAAAGTCATCTTTCATTTGGAAGGAATGGAACAATACCCCTGCAGGTCATCTGTGCTCAGGTCTGTGCTAACAGATGTTTTTACACTTGAAGACATGATACATTTTGGAGTATCTGGAACCACACTCTTCTTGGCAGAGGCACAGGATAGCCTCTTAACAGCCTGGGGAATTTAAATTGGATCTTAGGAAAATCTTCACTGTGAGGGTAGTGCAGCCCTGGAAGGCATTGCCCAGCAGGGCTGTGGCACCTCCACCCTTGGAGGTTTTTGAGACCTGGCCTGGCAAAATCACTATTGCTAGGGGCTCGGAACAGATGATCACCAGGTGTTTTGTTTACTATGGCCATGCCTACAGTTGATTCATGAAAAACTGTTCACATTTCCATAGTCACGATTTATCTAGATCTTAGAATCTAACTGTCTTGGACAGAAGCTGTCTGGTTTGGGGTATTTTTGTATAAATCTGGTATTTGAGTGCATAGTGCCTAGGGAGCCCTGACCTCTCATTAAAATCCTTACTTCTTTTACAGTTGAAATAACAATACCATCCTCAAGTGAGCCATATTTTTCACCCTACATTCCACTGTGGTGTTTCTGTTTTGTTTTGTTTTGTTTTGTTTTATTTTGTTTGAATACCGTAGCAGCCTTTCATTATTTAGCTGCTCTGTCTCCATTGCCAACTTTTGTCCTGGAAGCAAAATTCACTAAGCAGACAATTGCAACAGGCATATCAAATATGAAAGCTTAAAATTTTAATATTTTTAATTTAATTCTTTAATGACAACTTGTTTTTCCTAGTAGAGTTCCAACAGTGAGTTTCTTCATTTTTATTCTCCTACAGGAAGTTTTAAAATCATTTGTAGCAGCAATTGGTGAGCAAGGATTAACACTGGGAGAGCAATAACAGCCTGCAAACACACTCAAGTAGTGCAGACTAGGAATATTTACTTCAACCATTACAGTAACTAATATTAATAGTATGACCATAAAAGAAAATGACTGAGGTTTAAAAATAAATAAATAAATAAATAAATAAATAAATAATAGAAAGCATAGAATAAATATAATGGGATGTTTCCCATAAAACAACCCAGCTCTTTCTCTAACTCTCTGAGAGCCATTTGTTTCCAAGTGATTTACTGGCATCAGTGACTAGGGCAGCAGGCTTTAGGGAGCTGCGGTCGTCGTATGACCCCTGCTGGCAGGAAATAATTATTCATAAAAATGCGATAAGAGGTTTTTGTTTGCAGTGAATGACACTGTGTGACTGAATGAGTAAACTACATAAATCAAATAAAAGAAGTAGCAATCAAATGAATAAATAAAAGGCCCAGTCACTGTGGAAGAGAATACACAAATGAGTAAAATGTGTTTATTAAAAATGATAATTACCAACATCTTTTCATCAAAAAGGGAGGAAAGCCTCTGCCAGCCCAGCTCAGCTCAAGGTTTGTCCTGATGCAGTGTGCCTCACACACATCACCAGGAACAGAGCTCTCAATGACACGTGGTGCTACCAATTTGCCTCCTCATGGAGCTGAGCCCCATGCCCCTAGAGCTCCTCTTCCTCCTGTAGTGGCTGTACAGGTCAGCATCCAAACCACCGCATGGGAATTTATTAAAAAAAAAAAAAAAAAAAAAAAAAAAAAAAAAGTGCCAGTCTTCTACAAGGTTTCTGGAGTTTCCTAAGTGTTTTGATACTACCAATAGCCACAATAAATCCAGGTTGGATTAATCACACTGTAGTCAATAACACACCATGGTGCATTTTCTGCTGTACCTTTCCTTGAAGCTAATAAAGTCAAGGTGGTGTGGAACAAAGGAACTCCAACAAATGATCTATGATGATGTTAATCATTTATGTTAGTGTAGAATAAACATATTAATTATTCTCCCTTCAAAGTGCAATGGATTTCCAACACACTTTTAGATTAGTTGCTTGTTGAGAAGTTGTCATGCATTTTACTGAGAAGCTGCATTATCAAGGCTGGGACTGAGTCACGGTCCATCAGGCCAGTGCTTTTTTCTTGTGGTTGGGTCTCCCCCTCTTTTCTGGGCACATCCACCAATGCAGAACCCCAGGGCAGGGGCCTTTTCCATGGAGCACTCAGATGAGATGTCTCCTGTGTCTCACAAAGCATGAGATACTCTGTTTGAACTTTCTGAAGCCTCCACAGTGTAATGAAATTTATTTATTAATTCATAATAATAATAAAAAATAATTTTAAAAAGATGAAATAGAAAATAATGCATATAAAAGGTGTATCTAGGTTACATCTGCCATAAAATACACGAAGATAGACACTGGGGTCTTGATCTGCAATCAGTTTACTTTTGGTTAACAAATTTCCATGGTTTAGCTGATCTGTGGTGATTCACTGAATGTGAAAACTCTCAGTGTGTAGTAAATTATTCCAGTTCCTGTACTGCTCATATAGCTGGTTCAAGTTGCTATTTATTTCCCTGGCTAAAAGCATACATACAGTTCTCCCCAGTTCAAACATAGGGAGCCTGGTTATTTACAGATGATGTGACAAGTTGTCCAGGTTATCTGCTTGATTTATCAAGCCAACTTGCCCTTTCCAAAACTCCACTTTACATACCAACTTCACATATCAACAATTTTATACATCTTTTAATCCTAACTCATAAGAAGCGTTCCCCAGCACATAGCTGCTCCGAGCTGCAATGGAGACATGGAAGATGTATGTAGAATTTATTTCCTAAAGAAGATGTCTTCTATGTGGACCTCTAGAAGAAGATGTCATCTACACGTTACCTGGGCATTACCAAGCAAGGCCACAGAGAAGAGGACCAAAGAAGCTGCTGGCTTTCCATGAGAGAAGGAAACTCAACTGTCCTCTGGCTTCCAGTGGGGACACAAACAAGTCCCTTTAATTCATTATCGAAAGGGTGTTCTCAGGTGAGCATTTTGGCCTAACATTTTGGCCTAATTTTCTTTAACTTTCCTAGTGAAGGATATCATCAAAGCCATTGCAAAATCCCAACAGCTGGAGTAGCAATTTAGATGCACCAAACCACATTCAAAATAGAGATAACCCCTCACTCAGAGAGATGGAGAGATTGTTTTGATTTATTTCTCATGTGTTTCTCTGCTTCTGATCTGAAGTTTACATCTATCTGCACTGACTATGTGCTTTTTAAAAGCAAACAGAAGACTTCAGAAAAATGGCTGTGGAGAATGACTTTATAAAGGATGTAAACCAGCATCAGGCTGGTGGCTGGTCACTAGTGCAGTCCCACTCAGTGAGTTGGACTCAATGACCCCTATGGGTCCCTTCCAACTTGGGATATTCTATGATTCTATAAATGTATACCCTTAATTAAATAAATTAACCCCGCCCAGAGCAAGGGGGTTGAAGCTAGATGATCTTTAAAGTCCTTTTCAACCCAGTCCATTCTATCATTCTATGATTCTGTTCTATACCAGGAAACTGCTGGCCTCCAGTGGAAAGCTAAGGGCTTTGGAAACATTTGTATTTGACGGTGTGTTGAACCAAATGTTGAATATCATTCTGATACACTATTCATAGAATCAACATTTCTTTGACTTAAGCACAGAAGCAAATATTATGCAGATATGTGCACTTGAAGGCCATGATAGTTAATGATTATCTTCAGTGTAACATTCAGCACTGAAGTTTCAAAATGTTTTAGTTGACGAAACCAAGAAAACATAAGTTGTTTATTTTTGACCAAAGCTAATAGGATAGTTGAATTCAGCACTGACAGGACAGCTGTGGTTTGGCCACCCATATCAGGTGAGAGTAGATTCATGAGCTTATAAATGAAAAATTAATTTATTTAACAGATTTCTACTAAAACAAATACTTTTCTCAATCCAGAATATCCCAAAAGAATAAAAAATATATGAAAAATTGTGTGTGTGTTGGTGGGTAGAAGGAAGCTAACAGCTGAGGACATCAAGACAAAACTCTACCCCCCACCAGAAAGAACATTGCAAGTTCTCCTACATGACAGTGTGGAGAGGTCACAACCAGCATATCTGGACACAGGTGACCATAAAGGCATGGTGACAGAAACCAGCCAGCCATGGTTTCTATTGTCTGTTTTCACACTTTTCACATTATGCCTTTCTAAATGGCTCTACCCTTTTAGCTGTTTTTGATGTTTTTAGCGCTTTTTCTATCACAACATTTCATGTTGCCATTCCAAATCAATTCCACTCCTCTACGCTGGATCCTTTCCTTCTCTGACCTTTCCATTTCAGAATGAATTAAGATAAACACAAATGTGCTTATTACTGTGGGAAACTATGTCCCCACATACAGCTAATCAGCAATAGCTACAGCACATTGAATTCACACTTGAAACAATTTAAATTAAATTTAAATTAACATTCAAACATAGCTCTGCTTGGAAAATATCTTAGTTCTGCTTGCAAGAATTTAATAGAGAGTAAGTAGTTACTATGGCAGCTATCTTATTAACCTTACTCTCTAAAAAGTAAAAATTAAAAGGTGCATTGAAACAACCATCAGAGGGTGCATGAACACCATCAGTTTGGGCTGATCCTTATTTCACTCTCAGGTGCTGTCACTCTAGCTGTCTGTACTGTGTCCATGCCAGGTCTTGGACACCCCCCACAAAGCTCTGCTCGCTCCCCCTGGAGATTCAGTCCCAGCTGTAAGCATGCAGGGCAGATGTCAGTCCCTGCCCTGAAGCTCACACAACCTGGAGCTCCTTTCTTAAAAGAGGACTTACCTTTAAAATTCATACAGAGGTCCAAATGTGAAAAATATTTTCATCTTTGCTAACACCTTGAGATAAGGACATACTTTCAAGGTATAAGTAATTTTTGACTTCCATCTACATAGCCCATGAAAAGAAGAATCAGAGGAGAAGGTTTTAATATAGAAATGTGGTAATAATTTAAATTGCCATGGTACCAGTTCAGGTAAACATTTTCATCCAGGCCAATGTTGTATGTCTCTTTTAATGTAGAGGACTTATGGGATTATTTAAAGATTTGCATGAATCATTACATAAAAGACTAGTAACATTTGTACACTAATAAAATATTTATACACCACATTCTAGGACAGTCGAATATAGGATTATTAATAGAAGAATATAATTCTGAGAACCTGGGGCTAGCGATTTCCACTCCTATATCAGTAGCACACAATATTTAGTCATCCAGAATTTTGTTAGAATATTGACAGAAATTATAGATACACATATTTTGTGTTTAACCTACATATTATGTATGTAGGTCTATACGTACATACAAATGTACATACATATTAAAAATAGGGAGACAGACATATATATTAAGGTTGAAGATTTAAGGGCTTCATTGATTACTTGGATGAACAGCCTGATGACCTGAGTTGCTTGCTCTCAGCAGCTTGACAGCGTCCACGCAGTCTCAAGGTCTAGTCAAAGGTAGACTCAAAATCTCAATATAAAGAAAAGGAGAACTGTGTTCCCTAAGAAATTCCTTACACACACAAACATGCACATACATCACAGTGTATGGAGCTTATACTCCTTCCAGTGCAAGCAGCCACCAGGATATATTTAAACTTCTTTATAGCTCATTGTTGGAAAGTGAAAGGCTATAAGGAATCATATTCAGATACATCTATGCAATGGTCCAGATAACTTCCAGTCAGATGTTTCCACCCACAAATATCAAAAGCTTCTGTATTCAAATTGAACAGAAATGTTATAGCAAGAAAATATCTGTCCGGAGAAAACCAAGAACTCATGCAAAAGTTAAAATGAGAGATTTATGTTTCTACAGCTGTGATAGTTCTCATGATTACTGCTCTGGCCATGACTATTTCTGTGGCTATCAAAGAAAGAAATTCAAACTTGCCTTTTGTAGAATTCATTAAATTTATCCAGCTAGAAAAGCTATAGAAATAAGAGAGATTCATTGATTGTATAAAAGGAGATAGAAATTGAACTTGGATGAGCTCACTGGCACATATGTGGGTGTTCCTAATGTTATTTCACAATTCTATTTCCCACAATTTAGAGTTTTACTCAAGTCAAAAAGGAAGTGAGCAAGTTTCATCTTCAAAGCTTGGCTGTATTTCATTTATAGATGCCAAAACACAGTGAAAACAACATTGTTATGCTAGAGGGGAAAATTTCCCTTCTAATTAAGAAATAAATAGATAAATTGAGAGTTACTTATGTTTTTTCTAATGAAATCTGTTCTTGGACTGAAACCAAAACAGAATGTTATAACCTGAAATGAAGCAATCTGAGAATTAAAGGTTTGATCTTTAACTCTTAATATCAGAAGAAATTCCACTCTCACATCCTGCCTCCAAATTATGTTATTTGAGCCCAGTTCAACACAACACGTTAGTCAACACTTGAAGATAGGCTTGTTCTGAAGTGCTCTACTGAATGGAAGTATTTTCATGGCTTTAGCCTCTGCACTTGCCACCACTGCTTTATTTTGTTTAGCACTGCCACAGAGCAAAAAAAAAAAAAAGTAGGGTCTGACTGCAGGAAATACCTCTTTTTATAACAAGCATGAGATGCAGCAAATTATAATAATGGATTAGGCCAAAGAACTCAAATAGAGAATCTCAGAGTTGCTGAGGCTGGAAGTCACTTCTGGAGTTCATGTAATCTAACCCCATGCTCAAAACAGGGCCAACTAAAGCAGCTTCCCTAGAACCCTACCCAGGAAGGGTTTAAGTATCTCCAGGAAGGGAGATTCCACAACACCTCTGGGCAACCTGCACCAGTGTTTGATCATTCTCACAGAAAAACAGACAAACAAACAAACAAACAAAAACACAACAAAACCCACAACTTTTTCACATGTTAAAATGGAATCCTCTGTATTTTAATTTATGCCTATAGATTCTGTCTTGTCATTGGACATATGTAAGGAGAATTTGCGTTCTTTACTACCATCAGTTATTTATACATATGAATAAGATCGCCCTGATCCTTCTCTTCTCCAGACTGAACAGTGCCAGTTCTCTCAGCTTCTCATCATAGCAGAGATGCTCCAAACCTTCAGCCATCTTGGTGGCCCTTCCTGGAATCATTCCAGTAAGTTCATATCTTTCCTGCACTGGGGAGCCCAGCACTGGACCCAGCACTCCAGATTTGTCTTGCCAGGGCTGAGTAGAGAAGAAGGATCACCTCCTGCTGGCTACAGCCTTCCCCATGCACCTTGGGATGCTGGAACTGTTATATAACTTTCTGATATAGAATCATACAATTGTTTAGATTAGAAAAGACCCATAAGATCATCAAAACCAACTGTCACCTAACACTACCAAGTGCACCACTTGGTGGACTTGTAGTCCAAACCATGTACCTAAGCATCACACCCACAAGATTCTTAAATACCTCCAGGGATGTGGACTCCACCACTCTAAGAGTGCCTAACCACTATTTCCATGAAGAAAATCTTTCTGATATTTAATCTAATCTATTTACAGTGTCAACCTCCTACAAAAAACGTCTTCACATGCAGTTGACTTTTTATACAGAAAAATCAATTCTTTATGTACATAACTGTTATATTAGAGAATCTAAATTATAAATAAATAAATAAATTTCTGCTCAAGAATGAACAGCATAAAGAAAAATCCAATCTCCTCAATAAAAAAAAAAAAGTAATTTGTTTTACAGCAACAGGGAAAAACACACAAGCCCCAGATATCTTTCGACAACAGCATCTCAGAAAAAAACAAACCAGATAATCTAAGCTATTCATAGTACCTATAACTATGCAATTATAATAAATCAGTCATCAAGAAACAAAGCCATTGTATTTCTGGAGCCGCTTGATCTAGATAAGCCAAATACTTCCAATTTGCTTGAATGAAATAATAGAACTGTAAATATTATTAGAAACATCTTTATTTTGCTGGGCACCCAAACCAGATGCAGATGTGCAACAACATAGGCTAAGAAAATGGGAATGACTATTCCCTGTGACCTATGGCAATGCTTTCTCTATGCTTTCTTGGGTTTTGCTACTGCAATATGCAATGGAAAAATATACTAAAGAGTGACAGAGTCTGAAAAATCCCTGTCCTTAGAGGTTTTCAAGACTTGACTGAACTGAGTCCTAACAAATCTAGTATCATAGACAGCTGAGTCTACTTTGAGTACGTGGTTGGATTCATGACCCTACAACCTGAATAATTCTATGATTCAATGCTTCAGATGATTAAATTTCTTCTTTTGTGATATATGTAATGTTGGAAACCTGAAAAGCTTTGCATTCCCCTATTGAAAATTAGCTCTTTTTGCAGCTTTTTCTGCTTCCAAAGAAGCAAGAAAAAAAAAAAAAAAAATCTTATTTGAAAGTGGAAATGCACTCAGAAAATTCGTTGCAGTTATTTATATTGCAGATGATTTCTTTTCCTCATGTGTGCCAGAAAAAGATAAAATCTCATATTACAATCTGAGGAGATTTTCAATTTTTGCAGCCTGCCAAAATGGGAGAAAACATATGAGAGCTTTATCCTACGGGACCTGAATGTCCTCTATGTTTCACAGCACTAGTCCCATTTGTCCTGAGTTTTCTGGTGCCTAATTCAAAGAGTTAGGTTTGTCTTCCCCAGAAACACCAAATTAAGAAAGGTACGGAATAGCTCCAGAAAGAGAGGTACCTTGATAGCTTAAAACCTATGTGCTTTTTTTGTATCTATTTGCTTTGGGGGATAATAATTCCACAAAGATGGAATGCAGAATTTCACATTAATACTAAAGATTATATGAAGCAAACACAACTGAAAAGCTTTAAGCAATTGGAAGGAATAGAAAACTATTTTCTTCAGAGAAGAAGTTGTTACAGGATAAGAAAAGTTTTTACAATGCAATCCAAATCCAAGCAACATTGACTTCACTTCAATTTTCCTTACAGTCTTCCCTCCCAAGAGTTTGTTTGTTTGTTTTGTGTTTTTTGTTTGTTCGTTTTGTTTTTTGAGCTTTACAAACAGAAAAATAAACTCAGTACTGAGTAACCTTGGAATTAAAAGTAAAAGACTTAGGTTTGGCACCACCAGTGTTTTAATAAGCTTTTTGATAAAAACTGTCAAAAATGAAATCTTCAAAGAACTTCCCTCCAAAATTTCCATTAGGAAATAAGTTGTTTTCTAATTCAAGTCATTTATATAAGGAGAAAAAAGATCAAGAGATTCTAGTCAACTGAAACTGCTGAACTTCATGCAGATTTGTCTGTAAAAGCATACTTACCTAGTATCTCTAGTGCATCATACGCTTTCTTTAAGATTTCCTATCTGGTCTGAAGAAAAAAAAAAAAAAAAAAAAAAAATTTAGAAAATACAGTATATGGAGTAGCTTTAGATGTAGTAGAACAAATTCAAATAGCAGTGTGAAACTTTCATTTTGCTAACTACAAAAATTCCAAACAAATGGGGAAAGCCGGAGGACTTCTCTTCTCCCTTTGCTGTGCCTTCACACATTAATGGCTCTGACCATCTGCCATAACCTCCAGCTCCAGAACTCTTCTTTCTCCTCTTGGACCCTTTCCCTCTCTAGATAACTCAAATCTTGTGACTCCTGTTTACCGCACTTCAGATTATTCCCCCACTATCTTTGCCAATTTAAGAAGCTGCCTTCTCATCAAAATAAGAATGTGCACACACAATCCTTTTTCAAGTGTTTAACTACACCTACTATAAAAACCAATTAATGTTATATTAGTGCATTTCTGTATGTTCAAGCCTTTACAACCAGCTGTGAAAATTGAAGTTCGTTGAGGGCAGGTAAAGCCTCATTGAACTCTGTACATATTTCCTCTATTCAAAACAATAACCTAGATTAGCATTTATGGTCTTCATTACAACTGAGTGGTTTCTGTCTTCTTAGCTTGAAACTGTGGCAGTGACATTGAGCACCAGCTGCAGTACTATAGACAGACCAAATAATTTCATTAAAAAAAACACTTAGCCTTTTGGCAGGTTTATGCATGGACAGACAGCTTAAGACAAAGGACATTTACTTACTGTCATGTCATTGTCAGGATTCTGAATAGCCTCTGAATGAGGGAAACCATGTGATGCCTAAGTGAAGTGTCTTCTAACAAATTCACTCTTTGTTGACATCCCTGCTGAGCAAGGAGAGATTAAGGTTTCCAGGCCTCCTGAGAGTAGTCATCTTTATTTCTGAGCATCCTGATCTACCTTGTGAGACCCTCAGTTGGTTTGGTAGCCACGTGTATACATCAGTGGCTATGCCACAGGCAGCGTATGTGTGTAAATGCTGTAGCCAGGGCAGCCTAATATGGATTTCTGTCCCATCAAGACAGGAAAATTTGGTAAACTTATTTACAGAACAAAATCTTCCTCCTTAATCAATGTTTACACAAGGGGTTTGGCAGGGAGGGCTCTCCATATCACCTTTCATCGAACACAGCCTTCATTTCAAACAAGTTTTTGAGGCAGGGCCATAACCCTGTCAACCTGCCTTGGCACAGTGCACTGCCCAAATAGGATGAACTACGTTGGGGCACTGCCCTGAGGTGTTTCCTGCTGGCCTAGGACCCAAGCCCCTAGGTGTCCTGTGCCAAAGATCAGGAAGGTGAACACCTCCAAGTACTTAACAAACAGGAGCCAACAGGTCCCACAGGTGACGTGCAGTTTTTGAAAGCAGTTTGTAGAGCCTCTCTGCTCTTATTTATTTATATCTGGAAAGACAAAAGCCAAAGACTGAAAGAGGGAAGTGTTGTCAGGCAGTGATGGGAGACCAATAAATATTCTGCATTAGAAAGCAAACAAGCCAAAACAAGGTGTTTTCTGCTCTGTGAATATTCCCTGTAGGTCTCATTAACTGCCAGAAATTAAACAAAGATATAAACATTTTCCACAGTGGCTCTTGCTGCTGGGAGCACTGATGTTATCATTTCTGAAGTGATTCAGAACAACATGCAGGCAGCACTCAAGTGAGCCTTCCACTGACAATAATGTGCTCTGCTGTCATTTTACATTTTAATTATGCTCCCTGGACTGCAGCAGCCCCCAGCCCACCTGACCTTGCTGGTACTGAAGTCTCAGACAGAAACACCCAGGCACAGTTTTGTCTGGTTTTTATTAAACCTCACCGTGACTTTGCTCACCCCAGGGAGAAATGGGAGCCAAAAGTTGCCCCTTGTTGTTATGGCTCTTCAAACTCCATTTCTGTTGGCAGCTTTGGGAACCCTGTGGTAGACAGTTACTATTTTCAGGACTGCATCATGCTCCTCTTCAGCCCACCTCTTCTGGCACAGGGGTAAAAGGGGATTTATGGCAGGATACCTCTTTAATAGTTCATGCCTCTGAAGCTCAGGTATTCAAAAGCATGTCAGTGGCTGATATGCCCAAACATTTTCAAAAATCTGGATGAAGTGGGGGCAGTAAACACACATGGGTCAAGCTGAATGCAGCTGTGGACACAGGAATATATTCTCTGATAAATCAGATCCTCTGGGCTTACAAAAGGAAACCTCTCAATAAAATAAAGGGGCTACCAACCCAGATGAGAAACGACTCAACAACTGTGTTTTTTGTGGCATTCAGCTCTTTTGCTTATCACTGTACCTGGCATTATTGCTCCCTAGGGAAGCTGGTCATGGATAGTATTCATCAGCAAAAAGAGAACAAAAGGATTAGAAACAAGAATGTAGGACACTGAGTCACTGTGGATAAGATGAAACCAAACTGGCTGATTTGCCAGTTCTCAATTTGCTTCAAAAAGCAGGACTATCATTGTTCCAGATATTTTTAGAAAGAAGTAAAATGCATATATTGAGTTATGTCATTGTGGCATTAGACCAGTTAATATGTCAGCTCTGATATATCAATCCATCTATTATAAGCAACAGAAAAAATAAATCTCTCTCTGAAAAATGTTATTAAGTTTATCAGAATGAATTTTCATCACAGTGCTCAAAGAACCTGATAAACAGGATTAAAAAATTTAGTAAGGTCTGCTCTTCTCTTGATATGGGCACCATGATCTCACCAATCCAAATGAGATCTATGCCCCTCTCATAAACTCACTTTGGATCTATTTTTACAAATCATATACACAGGGATCAGTAATTCTTCTGTGAAAGAATAATTTATCAAACTTTGTGTGACTTTTTACTTGCAGGAGGTTACCTGAGTATAGCCACAATCAGGAGTTCAGAGCAAATAGCAAAGAAAACAAAGTTTGCCTACAAATCCATTAGCTATCAGGGGATTTACTTTTATCTACAGTAATGATGAATTGAGCAACATTTTTTTTTTCTTAACACTTTAAAAGAAGTTTGCAGTCCAATTATGTTTTCTGAATCCAAGCCAGAGACTTATAAAAATATATTCTCATATGGTTTTATAAATAAGAGAGCTTTAAAAGTTCTATAAACTCTATTCTAAAATAGCTTGGAATTATGTTTTTCAGAACTGAACCTAATTGAATGTGCTATATATTCTCTGAGCATTTTCTCTGGCACAACTTAAACAGGTAAGAAAAAAAGAAACGGTCCGCAACTCAAAGCAAAATGAGTAAGATTTCTTATGACTGCAAATGAAAACATGAAGTTTAACCTGGTTACTGTTGCACCCACTATTAAATACAAATAGTCATTGGAGGCAAGCAAGAAATCGCTTATTCTGGTTGGTAGAAATCCAGACACGTAGAGTTTACCTACATTTAATTTCTGTAAGACAGAGTTTAACATTCTCACCTTGTATACGTCAGATAAATTCTAAGATA
This sequence comes from Heteronetta atricapilla, assembly GCA_011075105.1. Lineage (NCBI taxonomy): Eukaryota > Metazoa > Chordata > Aves > Anseriformes > Anatidae > Heteronetta > Heteronetta atricapilla. The sequence continues at coordinate 141,984,578 of CM021731.1, read as the reverse complement.
CCACATCTCTGAGGAAGACACCTTGTCCATCAGGGCTATGTGCTGCCCCTCCATCCCCACCACAGGCAGAGTCAAGATTTCAGAAACTTGGCTTAATTGACTTCAATCTGCCAAGTGTCACTTTTCTGTGCTGAAACAACACCAGGCAAGTTTTGAGCACATGGAGAAATGTATTTCTAACCACGAATGAGACAAGGTAGGTCATGCTGCAGAACATTTAACTGTTGTGTTGAATCGTGATGGGCACTTTTTTAGGTTACAAGTTGAGAAAACAAGGCTAAGCAGGATTTTAGTCTTGCTTGTAGTTAGGCTGTTACCAGAACTTGTTCAATGAGAACACTGCGTGACAACATACATCTGCAGATAAAGCAGGTACTGTTGAGAACAAAGACCGATAAGAGCTGCAAAAAAGAAATGACAAGAAAGGAAGAAATAAATAATACTATGAATAAGGTTGGGTTTTGTTGTTTTCTGTCCTCAGGAGTCCAGATTTTTCTCAGAAGCTCAGGAAACAGATCCTTACTGGCACAGGCATAGCATACTCAGTGTGCAAGGCCAATAGGGTCAGGTATTTCAGTGAAATGTCTTCTAAGACAATAATGAGGCACAATGGTTGTCTTCCGTTTACTGGGTGGAATCCTGACTGGAGTCATGACTCCATGACTTCTTACGTCATTCAGGAGGTCAAGTCTCACTTTGCACATTAGAGACCAATCCAGTAAGGTAAAGACAAAATGAGAGCACAGAAAAAAAAAAAAAAAAAAAAAGAAGGACCAAATTCAGCCATGGCACCAATATGCACAAGACTGCATTATGCAGAAGGAGCCAGGTCTGCTTCCAAAAAGGCAGAATCAATAGCCTTTCCTTCCTTGATGCAAGCAGGGAAAGTGAAGCCAAACAGATAGCTGACTACGGTGTGTTGACAGGAGCACCTTATGCAAAGAACTGTGATTATAAACAGGAGAGAAAAGTTGTTTGTCTATACTTCTTAAGCCATTAAGCAATTCTGTAAATGTCCAATGTCTTATGATAGCAAAGATGTAGGGCTTGGGCATTTTCTTAGGAGTAGTGATGGAGACAGATGTGATGAAATCTGATAGCAGGAAATTGGAAACTCGCTTTATATTGCTTCACCTCAGTGACAGGGTGTTGGTAGGAAAATTCAGGCCTCAGTCATATTCAATGTATTACTTATTCACTGATAAACTAGTGCACAATTTTATCAAGGAAAGAGCAATCTGCATGGAAACAGAAAGCACATATGCAGGCACGCATATATGAAGACAACAACCAGAGGCAATTCTGATTTAGAAGGGTTAAAGCAAAATTCTATTAATTTTTGTATGCATCCACTGGGCTAATACCTATCCTATACCACTTAGTAATGCAGCACGATAGGAACTGATGAACATATGTCAGGAATTTCATCTGTCTCTCTGTGTGAGGCATAACCCAGGACACAATAGTGGGCTTGGGGGGCTTCAAGGAAGGCAGTCACTGCTGGTTCTGGCTCCACAACCAACACCAACAACCCACTGCCTGCCAAAACCAGACCTGTCAGTCCAACAAAAACAAGGTATCTGGGAGATAATCAGGGAATTTGCTTTGGAAACTCCCTCATGTCCCAAAATAACAAAGCAGTGAGAAAGGCCATTGGAGGTGGGATTTTCTTCTTGCTTTACTTCACTCTGATGTCTACTGTTGGATACATTTAAAAACTTGAGAGAGTCTGTGTTTTTGGTGCAAACAGCATCATTGAGGAAGGGACACAAAAAACATGCACTCTCTGGGCAAACCCAACTGACAAATTATCATACCCCTCTGAAGTGTTTTTTGATTGTTTGTTTGTTTCCCAGACAGTACATTTTCTATTACATGGTAAACCAGAGTATGGCAAAATGTGAAACCATAAGGGATGTTCTTGCTTCTCCACCTATAAATGTACAACTCAGTACATGATGCTGGAATGAACCTGCCATATTTTCTACACCTGGGCCTTGTTTCTTCAGGATTTGCTTATCACACAGCTCTTTGTGTCATGTTATATAGCCTTTTCCATTGCACTCACTAGTAGGCTGTCAGGACATGATATTATTGGATATGTTGACTCCAGAGAAAGTAAGCAGTAGAAGGAAAGATCTCAGCAGGATCTCATTATTCAGAAAATGTAAGTCAAAGTAAGTCAGCAGAAATGAAAATAGACATAGCTGAAGGAATGCCCTACAAAATAAGGTTTTCCTCTCCCACCTCCACTAGAAGTCCAGAACAGCCTATACACATGAGACCTGTGGTTAGTGCAACACTAGCTAATGATGAGGCTTGTTATTGAGTGTTCCTATGTAACTGATGGAGAAAGAGATCAAAATAGATGTTTCCAAGAGAAAATGTGCATGTTTTCAGATGCATGTGTCCAGTTTTAGACTGCCAAGAATAAGAACATGGAAGTCCTGAAGCAAGTCCAGTGGAGGCAACCAACTGGTCATGGGCTGGAGCACTGGACATACGTAGGGAGGCTGAGACATCTGAGTCTTATCAGACTACAGAAAAGATGGCTCAGGGGAGAACTTACTGATGTCTGCAACCACCTGATCAGAAGACAGAGAGAAACTGGTGTCAAGCTCATCCAGAAGTTCACAGCTAGAGGATGAAAGGCAACAGAAACAATTTGGAACATGGGAAATTCTGATTAGTTATTAGGGGAAAAAAATTGTATGAAAGTAGTCAAATACTGGAAAGGGGGGTGTAAATATTGGAACAGGGCCGTGGTTGCTCCATCCTTGGAGGTGTTCAAGACAACTCAGTCATTCCTGAAAAGGATTGGAGAGGGAATACAAACATACTATGTTCTGCATAGAAGAGAAATACAAGACTTCTAGTAATATTTCAGATCTAATCTGAATACAAATAAATGAGGATAAAAATTTGATTTTAAGCTAAGAAAATATACAATATTGGTAAAGATTTTCTTCAGCTTCTGTTCTAGTACTACACAAACCAACATTTTACATGCTTTTTAAAATAATATACAATCATAGAAAATTATGAATTGTGTGTTCTACGAATATGAAACTATGAATGTAAATGTTAATATACAAAGAGGAACAAAAGCAAGACTCTAAGTGATTGAAAATGGAAATAGAAGCCTAAGATAAGAATAATAATAAAAAAGAAGGTTTCAAATCACACCTAAAAACAAAAGGAAACAAACAAAAAACCCTTCTATAAATTGAAGATGTGCCACTTTTGAAATACAACTCCTTTATATATATATATATATGTATATTTACAAAGGCCCTGATTTAATGACATCACACAGTTTTGTACAACTGTACAGCTGAGTTCTGCAACTGTCATCTAGCAGAATAGTTTTGGAAAAGCAAGAGCTGTAAAAAAAAGAGTTTAATAACATCAAAGTGTCACTTCCTTAAAAAGATGACATTTTAGTAAATAAAAAGTTTGACATACTTCAGTACTTATGAAGTGGTAGCAGCACAGATTTGACAGCCCTTTATTACTTTGTTGCTGGCAAAATCTATTCTGTCATATTGTTTTAAAATATATTGAATTAAAACATACTGTTTCCTTTCAGATTAATGATGAAATAATTTTGTTTTACATCTTTTTGTACCCTACAATGAAACAGGTCATAATTCTCCTGTATACCTCTGAAAAAGGATAAATATGTAATTTTATACAGGTAACATTTAAAAGTATTTTATCTAAAAAGGAAAGAGGCTCAGAGGTGCTTTTGGGAAGAGCTTTGCTTTACTGCTTTCTAAGTCATGTGGAGAGTGTCCCGCAATTGTTACAGAAGCTTGCTGATCAACTTCCACAATATTTCAGAGTATTCAGCATATAAGTCCCTAGGAACTCTTGAAAATCTCAGTCTAGTTTTCAGAAGGTCTGTATCTTTCATGGAAAACTGACCCAGAGGCAGAGTTTGGGGTATCTGTCATAAAAGTGATGCAACTCCCAATGAGCCTTCCATGACCGCACAGCATACTGTTCAGAGATGCTAGGAATGAAGAAGAAACAACAACAACAAAGTAATTTCAAAGGAAAATTGTTCCAAACAATAGAAAGCTGAAGCATTGAAAGATTTTTAAATAGCAAAATCTAAAAAAAAAAAAAATAATAAAAAAAAAAAATTGTAATTTGATTTTTTGTTGTTGTTGAATATATATTTTTATTGTTATTATTTGATTGATCTATGGCTAGTTGATCCTATATTTATGTCCAGCCATCACTGAAGTTAATCAATGTTGGCTTATATAATATTTTTATATTTTACAGCCATGGCAGAGTTGTATGTTCCAGGTGAAAAGAAGCTTGAGAAAATAACATTTACTTGGAAAACTAGTCTCCAGAAATAAAAAATATACTTACACATTGGCTTAACCTTCTTGTGTTGATCACTATGAGTGACAATAGTCATGTGTAGCCAGCAGTTGTCATTGGTAGGATACTGTTTTCAAAACTTAAGCCAGTCAAGAATCAGAGATTTTCCTATCACCTTCCTGTCACATAATCATGAATTATTTTTTGTTGTGTGTAATGTTTTCTGAGATGATGTGTTCTGTCAGATGTGAGAAGCTTCTATTTTCCTTTCTGAACCTGGGGACGAAGTCACCAATCTTCATCAGGAGATGATCCAGCAATCTTCATTAGGAGATGAAGAGCGGCACCACATTGGAGAAAAGGCTGTTACGCAGCATAAATCTTCAACAACTGCCCTTTTTGTAACAGAGCGAATAGCACATTGGCTAATGTGATTCACACATAGGGATCTTGCAGACCTTTGCTGCTCATTCCTTGTGATTTTTAAGAACAAGTGTGGGGATAACATTGACAGTAACATCAGGCATTTGCAGATGTAAATAGGTGTAGGGGAATGTCAAGATGAGTTCAGTACTAGTAAAAGGCAGTGGAGGACTGAAACAAGGTGAAGCAGCTGAAGTAACTGAATATGGGATGACATAAGAAGCTGTTAGTGGATTATCACCTAACCTCCTTGTCTAAAAAATAGGTATCCAGTCTAACTAGGATTCTAAACACTTTCTCTAGTCCAGAGAGAGAAACCAACACCTCCAAAGGACAGCTCCTAGTTATTTTAGTTACTTGTAAGATGATTAGAACTTCTGTGACGATGAACAAAGATTAGCTGTCCAAGTCCAGCTGAGATGAATCCTTTCTTTTTTCATGTGCTGAAACTGGGAAGGCAGCTTTGTGGTCACACCATGCCTTGCCAGACAGCCTCTGTGTGAAGCTTGGAGCTGCCTGCTTGTTTAGCGAGATAACAGTTCCATGCAGGCCTTGCAGTCTAAAGAATTGAAATGACAGACAGCTTTCCCTCAATGTGCACTCTCTTTTGAAAAAAAAAATATATATATATATATATATATATATATATATATATATAATCATCTTCACTCTGATAATAATAACCTGTTAAAATGAAAACATCTTGACAAGGAGTGTTTTATGGTGGTGTTTCAACAAACTGCAAGAAGGGTTGTAGGTGAATATACAAAGCAAATTGTGCTCAAGCTGCCTCTCAATAGGTCAGATAGGCCTAGCAAGGAGAAGAGAAACACTGCCTTAGAGAGGAGAGGGATATTTAGGAAATGCTGCACAGAGAATGTGGAGCACCTGTCAGTCCTTTAAAAGAGCTAGTTAAAAGTGTGACCTTTGTTTGCTTTGGTTTTACTTTCAGCAGAGAGAGACAAACCCTGACAGAGTTAGGCTAGACTCTGTGATAACCACGTTCAATGACAACAGATTATATCCAGTTATACAGAAACCTTGATGTAAGACAACCTAGCTGATGAGGGACAAAATCCACCTATAGTATCTCCTCCTGCTCCCTCCTGAGCACAATTCAGTAAATACTGAATTATGTCACTTCCAGTCTATTTGAATCTTGCTTTTCTTCTGAATAAGACTTGTTTAAGGTAAATAAAGTAATAAACCATACACAGGTCTCCCTCACTATGTGGAAATATCTTCGGATTGTGGCCCTTCAGTGAGCATATAATCAATTTTAAGCACAGATGGTCCTAGCAACATGTAGACTTCAAGGTTTTATCCAGGTTTTATCCAGTTTTTAAGTCACAAAAGTCTCTATGACTAGAGCTCCCAAAACAACGCTCTCTCTTTTGTGTGGGTCCAAAATACACCTACTGATGGAACTGAAAGTAAAGGAGTAAAGGTAGAAAATTATATATATATATATATATACACATATACATATATAAACATATATATATATATATATATATATATATATATATATATATATATGTTTGCCCACAGTTGTACCATTGCAGGTTATATCAACACATCAATAAATGTTTCCATTCAGTCTCTGAATATATGGTAATTAAGGTGTTGTCTTTTAAGGAGTTCTGATGCATTAAACAGATTTGGTTGGAAGTGTTTTGTAAATGCAATTATACTGCAAGCTTTCCAATAAGTTCTGTAGAGATGCTAATCTACATCTTGAAGCAATTCTTGCTTATGTGTTTCCTTGTAATATTATTTGTTTGAGTAGTCTTACTGAAAGTTTCAACATTTTTTTCTGAAATGCTTGGATACATACAGCCTGAAGATTACAGCACAGCTAACAAAATGGAATAACTGAAAATATAGAGTATTTTACCCATTCTGGAAAAGAACATAATTACAACAGGCAAAACTCACTGAAATAACCAAAACAACAATAAAAAAATACACAATCTGATTCAAACCCCACCAAATCCTTCAAGCCTGCAGTATCCCAGTGACTTTCTACTGCAGTGTTGGGATTTTCTCCTAGCCCATTGATCTAAAAATACTTTTTTTTTTTGACTGGACATTATAGAACATTATCATTTTTACTGACATTTTGGTATAAAAAAGACTTATCACGAAAAGCATTTCCTCCTGGCACCTATGGAAGGAACATGCAGGGATGTGAAAATTGAACTAAGTTACAGCTGATAGTAAATATGACTCCAGCAAGATGATACTCTAGCACTAAGGGTAAAGACAACAATGGAAAAAAATGAAATTCATTTGATATAGAACAAGAGCTTTTATATTTCCAGATTCACACATGGAGTCAAGAGAACTGTAAAAGAACAGGCACAACCAATATAAAGGTTGAAACTGATATTGCCTAAATATAAGACAGAGACTTATATAAACAGTAAGAAATACATTGTTTCCTAGTTAGACAAGAAGAAAAAAAAAAAAAAAAAAAAAAAAAAAAGACCCTCAAAGCACTGCATTCAATTGCTGAAATGATTGCCATGTTTTTCTAAAATAATAATAAAATAAAATAGAACAATAAAAAATACTACTTTATTGGTATTTATTAGGATTACTAATATTACTAATATTACTAATATTATGCTCCATATGCTGACCTGATAGCTCCACTGACTTGACCAGAACTACTTATACTCTAAGATATGAACCACTTTTTTTTTTTTTTTTAATTTTCAAAATTTTCAAGTACTGGAACTCTTAATACACCAAGTCTTTCTGTAACTAGTATGTATGCCAGCTGAGCATCATTAAATACCAGTCTATGCTAGCTTAATTATGCAAAATACAGTGTTGGGTATTATGAGCTGAAAGTGAGAGTCATGATTATGTAGGTCTTTATATAGGACGATGATGTTATGCATTGTGAGACAAGCTTTTCATAAATCTTGCTCCTCTCACAGTGTTTTGCTTTCACTGTGAAAGCTTAACTGTTCACATTAACCATTTGTGTTAGTTCATTACTTAATGTTATTACCCTAACAACCATTCAAGGCAATAATGGCACAGGTGCTTTATTCTGTATTATAATAACCTTACCATTCCAGATGTCTAAATCAATCATTCATGTGTACTCGGGCTGATTGCAACTGATTGAGTAAGATAGGGATTTGGAAAATGCGCTCAAGATCTCAGGCAAAAATAGATTTTGATGACATGCTGCTGAATTATAAGTACTGTTCACAGCTTTCAGGATGCTGTGCAAGTACCTTAAAATAATACATGTTCATATCAAACATAAAAAACTCAAGAGGTATTTAAGTTTTACCCTTCAGATATGAAGCAGATTAATTTGAAAAAGAAAATAAATTTTAAAATATCATTCAGAGAAAACCAAAATCATTAGTCAGTGTTTAGTCTGGCATTGCTAAGGCAACAGAATTTCATAAGATTAATTTAAGTAACTTCAGTGAAGTGTGAATTACTTTATGTATCAGAGATTTGGGTGGTTAATGCTGGAGGCTGAACAATATCATGGGAGAAGCCAGCATAGGACTTCCATTCCCCAATCTCATTGGCACATGCATAAGAGCATATGTTGCTTTTCATCTGCTCTGCACTTTACTTTTATACACGTAATGCAGATCCTGGTCCAAGTCTGACATAAAATTTCTACCTCCTCTCCAGCCAGTCTGATCCGTATTCTCTCAGTGGGCAAAAAGGATTGGATAGGAAATGGACCATGTACCATGATAAACCTCAGGCTTCCCTGAAAGATGGGTAAGTTTTGGGCTTAAGTTTTGGAATGATATAACACAGATTTCTTCCCACAGTTCTCAAAACAATATTAGGATAATAGCATAAGCAGTGAGCTTGCAAGAAGTAAGGAGTACAAAAGTCTAATATAATTAATAATTTTGTGAATTACAGCAAAATACCAGAGCATTAACACTCCAGATGGTGAGGTAAAAGAAAAAAATCTCATAAAGCATAACCACAGTCTATCTCTGGTCTTCTAGAAAATGATCTCTTCTCATTCTTTCTCTCTCTGGACCCTTATCTAGCATTAGATATAATACAAAACTTGCAATACATGATACTGTACAAAGACCAGGCTAAAATTAGTTTCAGTGAAGCACAAGAATTTAAAAATTACTGAATTAAGTGAAGTGAATCAAATAATGCCTGATGCGTTATTCCCAAGGTCCCAAGGGAATTGGCTGATGTAGTTGCCAAGCCACCCTCCATCCTATTTGAAAAGTCCTGGTAGTCAGGTGAAGTCCCCAATGACTAGAAAAACAGAAACATTGCTCCCATTTTTAAAAAGGCTAGAAAGGAGGACCCAGGGAGCTACAGACTGGTGAGCCTCACCTCTATGCCTGGAAAGATCATAGAACAGAGCCTCCTGGAAGAAATGCTAAGGCACATGCAAGACCAAGAGGTGATCCGAGAGTTAGTCTGGCTTCATCAAGGACAAATTGTGCATGACCGATCTGGTGTTCTTCTGTGATGGTATGACTGCATCAGTTGACAAAGAAGACCAGGTGATGCCAACTGCCTGGACACTTATCCAATTTGATCTCTAAATTGGAGAGAAGTGGATTTGAAGGGTGGACCATTCAGTGGATAAGGAGTTGGCTTGAAGGCCAGACAGAGAGACTTGTGGTCAATGGCTCTATTTCTAGGTGGAAGCTTGTGATGAGTGGTGTCCCTCAAAGGTCTGTCCTGGGACTGGGACTGTTTAATACCTTTATCAGTGACGTGGATAATGGGATCAAGTGCACTCTCAGCAAGTTTGTAGATGACACCAAGCGGAGCGGTGCAGTTGATACAACAGAAGGAAGGGATGCCATCCAAAAGGGACTTGGACAAGATTGAGAAGTGGGCCTGTGTGAACCTAATTATGCTCAGCAAGTCCAATTCCCTTTGGGAATTGAATCACTAAGGTTGCCTTTGGACCACATCCCCATGCTTCTCCTCCTTTAGCTTTCTACACCTCCAAATCATCCTGAAGTAGCTATTTTCTACAAGCTGAGGTAAAGGAGTCACTACAGTGAAAGTCAAAGCAAGACTAATCTTTGAAAGCTGATCTCTGACACCTGAGGAAAAACATTTATAATGTGCAATTTGGAGTCAAGTGGCTGTCTATCCCCACAATATGACTGGAATGCTTTATATCCTACAAAAGCTTGGACTTCCTGTAAGGGAATTATTCAAACATCGTGTTGCATTTGTGTACTCATCCTTTTGTGCCGCTTGTTTATTCAATACAGTTGGGCAGTGACTGCTTTGACCTGTCCCCTCACATGCCACCATTCACCAGCCATGCTCCCTGCCTCCTGACCGGACTCAGCAGTGTCTCCTGTTGGAGGACAAGTCCGCAGACCTCCAATCAGACATCTGTAGACTGTGAGAGTCTAGTCTCTCACAGTCTAGTATGTAGTCTATACTACATACTAGTTATGTAGTCTATACTACATAACTAGTATCCTAAAGTGAAGAGCAAAGATACTTTTTATGACTAAAAGTCATTCCCATTTCTCTGTTTTACAAGCACTCTGCCTCCATCAAAACAAACAAACAAACAAACAAAAGTGTTATTGGTGAAAAAAACTCTTTGTATTACACTTAGAAACACTTCCTGCCAATGCCAGAAAAACTTGCCAGCTTGCCTGTGCATCACAGTTCTTAATATTTGCAAATCCCAAAGAACCCCCACTCATAAACGTGGAAAATACCTAGTCCCTCTTCAGAATACCATCCCCATGCAGTAATTCCATGTCTGAAAGTACCAAGTACAGGAGGCACAGAAAGACAAATGGGACAGTATCAATATGGGAAAAGTCATACCATCTATAAAGGAGCAACAAATGATACTCTCATCTTTATGACAACTTTAACACAGTTCCTTTTCCATTGCAATGAAAGGAAACATCCTTTTGCCACATTACCACTTAGACCCATTTTCTGCCTTTTTCATTTGGGTGTCACTAGTTTTAGTAGAGGTCCAGAGTCCCAGAAGGCACCCAAATCAAGCTATTTCCACCTCCAAAGTGCTGGCTGGGCCTACCCTGTTTCTCTTCCCCTCCCTGAGTTTAGTTGTTCCAATGTGAGCAGCACCAGGGTGAAAAAAGTCCACCTGCTGCCCTTTGTGCACCTCTCTGAGCAAAAATTTGTTTTCTTGTGAGGCAGAGGAAGGAAAACTTGCACGAGCCATCTCTTGGGTGAATTGTCCCCTGACCACCAGGAGATGCTGCAAGAGGCAGAAGCAGCCAGCTCAGCACCACGCTGCCTTCTCTCACTTTTCCTGGAGCCAATCCCCACTGCTTCAGCCTGGCAGCCCCCTGACATTGTGTTCTTGGGGTTGGCATCGACCTATGTCACAGGGGACTACTCGCCCAGTAAAACTCACTGTGGTATGACAAATGCACGGCTTTCTTATTGACCGATTCTGCCAGTCTGAGAGACAGAAGCAATTAATTTTAAGTGACTGCTCCATTAATTCCTTGTTATCCTAGCTCTGTTAAATGAAATGTGGATGCTAATATTTGCAATTGAATGCACATTCAAAAATTACCCTCAGCAGGATTTAGCAAGTCCCACAACCACTGTTAAATTATAGTTAGCAGATAACTATAACATTTATTTGTTCATGATGTAGAAAAATGGGGAGGTGTATGTATGAGTACGTGAATGTTTTCACATGCATATAAGCAAATAAAATATGCAAATAAATCATATTGTTTAATTTAGTCATTGGGTTGAATTTATCTTTCTTAAAAAATAGAAAGAGGGTTGATAAGATTAGAGCACAAGAAACAATTAACAATCGTAACAGTTTAAAATAATAGCAAAGCCTTCTGCATATCTTGAAAACACTGATACCAAAATGAGCATTTCATTGCTTTCAATCAGTACTGCTTCAACCCATCAGTCACTTACACTCCAAGGTGATTAGCATGCAGACATGTTTAAAAAATCCTTAAAAAAAAAAAAAAGTTATGACTTAGAATAATCCTAAGAGCAAAGATACAAATCCAAGAAGCAAATAGGAAAATCCAGAGGTGACATCACGAGAATGAAATGCCAAATGTGGCAACATTTTGCTTTTCATAAAATGATACAAAGATGCTGTGCTAACCAACTAATTACCATCTAACTTTTTTCCTGAATTGTTTTCCCACTCAGATTGTCCATTTGTTCTGTTTAAGCTACTATTTCAATTCAATTATATGATTGCATGAGTAACATATACAGTAATGCAGTTGGCATTAACGGGAAAATCATGTTCAGAACAAAAGTTTTAATTTGATCTAAATATAGACTAATAGTACACACTAGCTATTTGAAAAGGATTTTGAATTATCAAAGGTTAACTGTCAACATATCACTGACATGATTAAAGGGAACACATATGCCACATTGTACTTGGCTCAACAATAACTCACATAAACTATTATACTCTATATCAGCCTGGTTATTGAAAGCAGGTTCTTAAAACACTACCTATAATGAAATTATCTGCTTCTGTCACAGAGATTATGGCAATCTTATTTGAGATAACTGGAACACTAAATATCTCAACAAGGTGTCAGTACAGGTGTGTACTGATTCAGCAAAGAGCTTACCACATTGGAAAATCTTATGGATTTTAAGTTCTTTCTGAAGCATTTTGCTCACACCACATGAGGACAAGTTACTCAGTCTGTTGCAGCCTTGATCCCCAAAACTGTTGGCAGTATTTAACTTGGATGTGAATGTTGTATTACTAATCTTAACTGTTTTTCCAAAGAAATCAAAGAATTCAAAGAATTTAAAAAAAAATAAAGAAGACATTTCACATGTGGATAGCTGAAGTTAGCTGAGAAAAGTACCACATTGTGGGTCTAACTAAGACTGTGCAGTGATTTCTCTTCATGCAGAGCATCAGCCCTGAGCAACAGGCCATCTGGATTGACCATCAACACTCCTGTAAATAGAGGCTGTACCAAATTTGTCCAAAGTTGGCACTTGTACTGGAGGATCTGAACACAGCCCCATTCCTCCACATTGCCATCATAATGTAATTCTTCTACCTCATATTATGGGAAGACTGCTGTCAGGTCAGTGTACTCGGCAGAGGCAGTGCAGTGCTCTCAGGGAGTTCCTGTTGTTCCTTGATGCTCAGTGAGACAGCAGGCACTTAGTAAAATAACTGCTTACCGCTGCTGTCTCAGCATCTGCACTTGGGACTTGAGGGTTCCTATTTTCCCGTAAGAAAAACTCCAAGGACCAAACAATGGAAAGGACATAAGTTCTCCGTCAAAAATTCTGCACATATGCTTTATGGATTTTTAGCCAGCATTTTTAGCTTGGCTTTGCACTAAAAATAGTGAGGTGGGGGTTTTATTTATTTTGTTGTTGTTGTTTGGCTAGTTTTGTTAGATTGTTTGTTTGTTTGGTGTGCATTCCGACACAGCAGCAAGGATGAAAGAGTTTTATTCTCTCTTCAGCATATTTCTAAAATTCTAGAACAGGGTGGTCCTAGAATATCTGAAAATACAAATACTAGATATTTCTGCAAGAGCAAACTAAGACTTGCAAAGCAAATTTAACAATATCAGGGGCAACCTGTCTGACGTGGGGCTGTTTCAGTGCCTGAATGTGCTGTGGCTGGTATCATTATACAAACACTACACACAAAACTGGAACTTTTGCATATTTATAATATATGAAAGCTCCAGAGCATCTGTGGGGAAAACAGTCACAAGAACTTAAAAATTATACACCATGTATATATATATATATACATATATAATTACACAAGAGTACACACACACACATGTATATATATATTTAATCGCCTTCACTACTAAATGAAATCAACAAGTCAACCTCATCCTGTCCAAGGAATAGCTCTTCCCTACAAGGATTTATTTATCTGCTTCTAAAGATGAGGGGGAAAGGGTAGAAGGGCATCTATCATCCATAGAGATACTGTGAAAAATGGAAAGGGAGTGAAAAAGTCATTTGTGAGGAAGGGCAAACTTAGAGATGGAGCTTCAGCTGAGAGCCACTGGCAGAGCCCAGCATTGTCATTGGACCCCGGACATCCACAGGACAGCAAAGGTGGCTAAAATGGACCTGGCTGATGAGAAACAGATGCCAGAGAGTGCATAAGAGCAGGCTGAGCAGGTGTTAATATCTCTCCCAGTTATCACACACCATCCCACATTTTGCATTTGTCATCTGGTAATAAGTCCAGCCCTCCCTCCAGCCCTCCCTTGAGCTCCAACACCTAATGACACTGATAATCTTAAGGGAATACTCTGGGAAAGAAACTGGAGCACAAGAAGAAATACAATAGGCCTGAGAACAAACTCCTAACCCAGACCATAAGCATGCCAGAGTGACATATAAACAAAAAACAGCCAGGGGCACAAATGAAGGCTAGCTGCAGTTTCACTTCAAGCATATTAACATTGAATAACATTTACTGAATTATGTCTTTGTTATGCTTTTGCTTTACTGTAATATGCAATGTGTTAAGCTCCATGAGTAATCCACTGAGAGTCCTTGTAACAATGTTCCCAAAGAACTTCTGAACACTAGCTATTGAAAAATGTGTTGGAAATATAAATCAAGGGAAAAAGCTAATTTGTAAGCAAGCAGCTTCCCCATCTTCATGCCACCCCACTTAAGAGGAGGATGGGCATTTCAAAGGCAAAAAACTATTAAGGAAAACCTTCCAGGAAGGACAAATAGAGAAAATTAAAATTGATAAATTATGTTTAGACAGCACAAATAAAACTGAAACTGTAGAACTTGTTCAGGCCACTGGTTTGTTTCCAGGAACAAAAATGAAAAAAAAATATAAAAATGTGCTATTATGTCAAGGGACTGGCTTATATAATAAGAAGAAAAGGGTAATAAAGTGATATGTAGGAGGTGAAAATGAAAGGATATAAAAATATGTAATTAAAAGTGGAGAATTAAAAACAATGCCAACTTTAGCAAGTACTTGTTGTAAGAGAAGCAGCTCAGCATGAAAGCAATCAAAGCTTGTCTTATACAACTATATGAGGTGGTGCAGGATTCTTACTTCAGATCAGATTTTAGCTGCTCCCCTGGCTGTGGGCCAAAGTGGTCCAAAGGACTATCATTGGTTCAGACCATGAAGTCCGCTAGGGGCTGAGGTACACTTAATTCACAACAGGAACATAGCTTCTGATTTAATATTCTTCAAAAGGGAACTATTTTGCATACAGAGATCGGCTCCAAAGGTCAAACTGGTAAATGCACAGCTGAGTACAGTTGGAGAAATTCCCTACAAAGCCTCAATAATGTATGAAGGCAAAGTCCAATGTAGACGCAGCCACAAATCCCCATAACACACTTTAGCAAATATCAAGTATTGTCTTGTATGGTCTACCTGTCTTTAAATCAGGATAATTAGTACAGAACCATTGAAAAATTGGAGATTAAAACATAACTTTTTTTGTTGTGAACACATTTTTCATATTTGACAGGAATGAAAAATATTCATATGAGAATGTAAAATTTTTGAGGGGAGGAGGAGACTCAGCTTGCCAGGAAATTTCTTTAAAATAAGAATGAACAGAATCTCTGAGGAACTGCGTAATTCTTTAGTCAGTGTTCTGTTGAAAAGATTTAGCTGTTATTCCCTGTGCATGCTAATTCTATCTGTTACATTAAAAAGTAAATAAATCCCTCCCCATCCACAAGAGAGTTTTTCTAGGTTGAACTTTCTGTCTTCACAAAATTTTCTCAGTTTGGAAACCAAATCCAAATTGTGGTCCACTCTTCCTTTTACTGATTCCACAAAACAGTTTTCTATTTCTCTTCCCCTAGGGTACCACTGGAAAGCTGCGTGAATGAATAAAATAAAAATTCTCAAATTCTAAGTAGAGCTTGCAGAAATTCAATTTCTTTCTTCGAGACAGCATCTCAAAACCCAAATTTTCAACCTCCCTCTTCTTTTGTATGAGTTCAAGATAAGATTGTATTATTAGATTTGTAGAGACATGTTGCCTTTCATATTCAATATATGACTTTGTTTTTTCTTAGATTATATAAAAAATACATTTATTTTGGTCTTAACCAGTCTATAGTGCTGGTCTACAATTGAGATTCAAACACACACATACCTAGTTTCATAATCTCTCCTTTAATGTGGGTAATCAGTCCCACATAACTACAGTTTGAAATACATATACAAATTTGCTTCACCACTATCTGCAAAGCCCAGAATAAAATTGCTTTGTGAGCAGCAGAAAATGGGAAACTGGACAAAATAGGAGAGTTGCATCAGCAAATGGACTTCGTTGCTTTCTGTTTCCTTTCTGATTCAGCATGGCCAAATGTGCTGAGAAACTGATGCCAAATCAAACAAGGCCAAGATGGGAAGTGGAAAGTAATGACTAAGCAGCAAGTCTTTTCTTCTATATTATTTTCTTCTTATCACTTACCATATGAAAAACTAGGTGTTATCATTTTTTCAAGCTTATACTTGATCAACACATTCTCCAACTATCTATCTCTGAACATAAGATAACTTTTCAGTTTAACTAACAGCCTACATAGAGGCACCCTTCTATGAAGAAATACAAGCTAATTTGCATAGAAGTTTGGAAGAAAATATTCTAGAAAACATCAAAAAGTCAGTGCTACTAATCTTCACAGCTACTTCCTGCTGACTGAAAAGAACTGTATGAAGAATGGGGAGGAAGAGGTCCTGAAAAGCAAAAGAGATGTTTTATTTGTTTGTTTGTTTTATCTTTCAAAAAAATGAAATATTTCAGCAATCAAGAAAACAGAATGTAAAGCCTCATGGAAATTCACTCTGTTCTTATTTTTCTTGTGTCAGAATCCCAAGCATGACTCTATTTTCCAATATGTATTTCATATGGGTACACCCATCATATGCTCAGATGATTGATCAAGCTAAGAGACCATAAAACACAGTTGGGGCTTTAGGTGAATCAAGGAGCCTTAACTGCAGTGGAAAACATATCATGAGGAAACAAACAATGGTTTCTGTGGGTACCTCAGAGGAAAACTTATTTCTGAATATTTATTTTAAAAGAAAAGGCAAGTGCACCTGATAGAGGGGGTTATTACATATAATTGCCAAGCTGCATTTATATGTAATAGCTGTCTGTGTCCTGAGTGTCTTGAAGAGAAAGCTCAGGTGAAGGTACAGAGCAGAAAGGAGTCTTGGTGCACTAAAATGTTTTGTTTCTTCTTGGTCCTGGAGATCTCTATGTCCACCTTGCTGAGCTTCTCAGCAATGGGTATTGCTCAGCAATTGGGTATTTCTAATTTGCCCATAAAACAGAGTAAGAAGAGAGGACCTGGCAACAGCTTTCAATTCTTTCTTTGCAACAGAACTCAGATAGGTTTGCAAGAGAACATTGCCTCCTCCCTGAAATTCTTGCCACTAGGGATTTACAGAGTTTGTTGTTTTCTCTTCTTTCCAACAGTATAAATAATAATAATAAGTTGTGAATTTAGCTATGCTGCTGCAGTGTGGCTCATTCTCTGCTGATGGTATTGCCGTCACTACTAGAGTGTCTGAATGCTCCCTCCACAGAAAGCAATCCTGGATGGAAAGCAGCTTGTTCAAGGGAAACAACAGTTATCCTGAGGTAATCTGCATTAGGAATAAGGTTTTGGTCACTTTCAGCAGACTGTTCTTCTCTGGTTGAGCAGAACTCTCAGTGCCACCATTAACAATTACTCAAAAATTGCTGCTAGGCCAAAATTTTCATCTGCCAACAGAAGTGTCTTTATCAAAACAGCAGCGTCACAGTTACAGCAGGAATCAGATTGCTCTGTTATTATTAAAGCCCTGTATTTATGTCCTAACTTGCCTACGCCCTGCAGCCTTTCCTTTAACAGTTGTTAGCTGCAGCAAGGTCATCAACCCTTTCATTAGTGTTGGGTGGCAGAGATAACTGGCAATATGCAGAGGCTATTCAGAAGACCCAGCTCCCTGAGCATCATGCAGTGCTTATTAAGACAGAGACCACTGCTTTCCTACAGTCACCTTGTCCTTTGGTGGGATTGGAACTGGGTTAGTAGACAACAATTCTTCAAACTACTCTTAACTCCAAAGATGAGAAACTCAGTGAAGGAAAAAAAATAATAAAAACGATAATAATAAATAAATGAAAGCTGTCTGCTAATTCCCAGATATTATAACACACTTTTTAAAAGTGCTTTTTCAACCAGCTCATTTCCCAGTCTGGTTTACTGCAGCTGCATGAAAGGCAGAATTGTTTCTTTCAGAAAATGCTACCCAAGAGCATACAACAAAAGTAAAACAGCTCAGCTCTCCAAAGCTATAGCCTTCTTTCTCCTTCCTGCTTCAGTCCCCTAGTTGTAAAATTGGAATAAGAGCAGCTTCATACTCTGTGGGGGTTACTGGAGATTAGTGGTGTCTGTGAGGCTGTCAGGCCTATTGGCCTGATAAAGGGAAGTACAGAGGACAACCCTGAACAGAGGTTTGGATATTGTTTTAAGAGAAACTCTTCTATACCACAATTAATTCAAAAGCGTCCACTAATAATATTCTTGTGCGTTCTTGATCTAGGTAGAGATCTGGACATGGTCCTGGGCAGCCAGCTCTGGGTGGCCCTGCCTGAGCAAGGCATTGGACAAGGTGACCTCCAGAGGTCCCTTCCAGCCTCAGCCATCCTGTGGTTCTATGACTCTTTGACCTTTATAGATAGCAACTGCTTGGAAAACAAAACAAAACAAAGCAAAACAAACAAACAAACAAAAAAGATTTTGTGCTTGTTTAAAAGCTTCTTTAGGCAGGACATTTCATATTCTGACATATATATCTTGCAGTACAAGGATGGCCACTGAGAGTTCACTCCCCAACTAGTAAAACACAGATGCACGCACACAAACACCACCAAATAGTAAATTCTCCCAGGGGCAAAGTATTACTGATTTTTCTTTGTGTAACAGTGGAGAACCCCCACTCTCATGAGAACACAAAATATATCAGCAGCAATTATATTTTCACAGTTCAAAAATACTCCCAGAGACAAATGAGCTCTGGATATAGCTGTTCCCTGGTTGTTCTGTGTGTCATCCCAGCTCCTTTACCCTGATGCATATGAGTGTTTGTGTATTGACCACAAAGAGTGGTTGTGAAGAAAGATATCAATCTCTGCTCTTGTGCATCCTTTCTGTACTTCAGGTAGAAGTAGCTGATGCTAATCTTATGAATATCAGCTGGCACAATTTCCAGAGAGGAGGGTTAAATTATGGTGCGTTTGACGGTCTGAGAGGTTTTCCTCTTCTTCTTTTCTTCTTCTTTTCTTCTTCTTCTTCTTCTTCTTCTTCTCCTTCTTCTCCTTCTCCTTCTTCATCATAAATAAATAAACAAGCAAATAAATAAATAAAGTTTGGATTATTTGTGTTTTTAAAAAGAAACATTTCCAGGTCTTGTTTTTTCTTACAATGGAGAGTTCAATGGTGAACTGGAGAAATGGAAGGACTATATGACAAAAAAACAAGAAATAGGTTGATCAAGTAAAGCAAATTATATTGTTTCCTTGTCCTGCTTGAAATGCTTCATTTCTGCAATTTGTTGTTGTTTCATTAGAGTTAGTATATGTTTATTTAATTAAACTATCCATCAGAAATACAATCCATGTGAATCATTCAACGTCTGCTCTTTCAACTAAATGCTGAATTAATCTTTCAGCAATGCTGTAAGAGACAAGATTTCTGTTCCTAATATTTCAAACAAGAGGCCTTTCATGGTTCTCTTGTGACTCACTTTGCTCTCTTGTGACTTTCTTTTTTTTAGGTGAGATTTTTTTTTTTTTTTTTTTTTTTTTTTTATGAGAACTGATAAACATTATCCTCTCTTGCAGAACACCTGTAGTAAAACAGCAGGTACATGTTTACTTGCTGACCCAAAACCAGCTGAATCTAGATCGAGAGCAGAACATTACATTTTTTTTCTCCTGATATAGCCACATGGGATGGTATTCTGCATGCCAAGACTGAGTGCCACAAGATAGTGTTATTTTGTTGATTAACCTTTCCAAAGTAATTGTTACATCAATTCCTTCCAGCCATTTGATTGAAAAGTTTTACTGTGTCCAGGGTTTAAAAAATTACTTATTTCCCTTAATCTTAAACATATTTCATTTCTGTGTCAGGGAATAAGTGTGAATAAAGGAAGGTTATTTTTTCCCCACATGTTAATATACTGCAAAGCACCTATGCCACTGATGACCTCATTGTTTGCAAACAGAAAGAAGCTATTATTTTTGCTGCCGTACAGTGCATGATGTGGCTATAACTCACTTCTACTCACTTTAGACTAGTTTGGGAGAACAGCTAATTTTAAGAGAATCTCTAACAAGGGAACCATAATTAATAATCTCTCAATGAAAATCAAACACTTTTCTATGTCAGAGGGCAAGGAAGCAAGATCTCTCTTTTCTACATTGTTCTGAAAGAAAAAGAGAGTTTAGTTAGGTTCTCCATGTAAAAGACATGTAGCAAATTGAGTCAAAATGTACAGAGAGGCATCTTCCAAAGCCTCCACTTTTTGGCTTTCTGCAGCAGCTTCAGCAAGACAGAGGATGGAAGATAAAAGGACTAAATCAGAACTGTGCCAGTTCAGCCCACACAGAAAAGCTTCTTAACCCATTCAGATGAGTGTCATAAGTGCCTGTGGAGAGAACAGGCTTTGAAAATGTGGGCCTTCTTGCTGATGCTAGCAATCAGTTTACATTCAATAAACGTGGGGAAACTAAATTTTGGTACTGCTAGTCCTCCAGTTCAAACACATTTATTACCAGGCCTGTAATTCTTTGTTGAATTTCTTCTGTGTAATGGATTTTTCATGTATTTCTGTTCCATCTCTGTGACTCCAACAGAAAACACATTTCCAGGAGTTGACATCAATCTTCTGGTAAGCTGTGGTATGATACCAGTAAAGCATATCAAGAGGGCAAATATACTTACAATGATGTTTTTATGTTTAGCAGCCAAAAAAAGAGGCAGGGAAATCAGCTCCCTGTACTACAAAGCACTTGCTGGTTGGCAGACTCTGTTCTTTAATGGCATCTTTATTAAGTTCTTGCTGCCAAATATTTTTTGCTTTTGCTGTCAGAACAGTCTGCATTAATAATGACAAACTGTATGGAAGCTAATAACATCAAGCATTCTTTTCCCATCACTACCATAGACAGCATCCCTGGGCAGATGAGAGAGCACCTTGTGAATGTGTTCATTGAACAATCTAAAAATCTTTCTTAAAACACTTAGGCTGGGACAACATTTCTATGGGCACAATCCCATCGGGCTGACCTGCAGCATCTCCAGTCCTAATGCACTCTTTATCTGAATTGCCTGATATCATACTTTCACTATGTCTGCAATTGAGTTAACTGTGAAGACAGGCTATTATCAGTAGTTATGAGAGCAGTGAGCTGAGATAGTCAGGGGAGAACCCTCCAGGCAAATGTGGGCACAACTCACTGAGCTAGCCAATACCCTCATGTAATATGGTCCCAGAGGTACAAGCCTCTTGGAAGACAGGGAAGGCTTGCAACACACAGGTGAGGTTTCTGGGTAGCCTTGTAAAATCTTGCAAAAATCACAGTTACCAGAACATATAAAACAAATGAAAAAGTCTTTTTTTCTATCTTTCTGCTTTTGTCTCAAATGTACTGCTGCTTTTATTTCCTCCTGCTCCCTACCAGCTCTGTATGCAGAACATATAAAGAATACATAATTCAGGGAGAGAGTCAGACAGGGAAATTTCTACCATGGAGCTGATTTGCTTGCAGTTTGTTACCATGATGATTTGGTCTGTGTGAGTTCTGGCTATTGCTGGAAAGCTGCTATCATCAAAACTCTCTCTATGTGAATGATATTCTGTGGAAGCATAATCCAGTGACTGTTGACGGATCACTAATGTGCCTTTTCCAGATAAGATCAGAAACATATTTAGCCCTAGGCAGCTAAATTGGTTTTGAAAATGGCAATCTTGTCCTTTAAGCATGAACACTGCACGGGAGATATTAAAGTCCTTCTCAGCTGTAACAAGGTATTACCAAGATACAAGTTATAAAAAATGGGAAGACCATGTAGTGGTAATGAGAATTTAAAAGGGAGAAAAGCTCTGTGAGAAACCTACAAACCTCTAAAAGGAGAAAATGTCAGTCCCAACAGGCTGGTCAAGGTCATACAGAATTGTGCAAAAGGGTAGAAAAGAGCCATACTGGTTGCAATAAAGCAGCTCTTGAATTCAAGTCCTGAATTATCCCCATCTGTGTAACCTACATTTGGGCCCCTCTGGCACATTGTCTCCAGTGTCATTGTACCACCTGCGTGTCACATATTCCTGCAGCATAAAGACAGGCATGGCTGAAAACTGTTTAGAGAAAGACACAGACAAAAAGAAGAGATCCTGCGTATACCTGCAAACATCTTTACATACTTTATTGGCAAACTTTCACAGTTCTCAGGATATGAATTTACTGGAAAGGAGCACAATAATATAGCTCTGGTAACTAAAATTGCAGCAAAACTACATCAAAATTACAAATTGGAGCCTAGAAAAAAATTATATGTTTTTCACTTTTAACTATGGTGGTGAGAGATTGGATGATTTATTTATTTATTTATTTATTTATTGCTATGTTTGTTATAGGTGTCAAGCATTTCATACAGCTCAGAACACATCCCTCAGTTTTTCAAAATAAGCCCGATAGTACACATCACCAGGGAAGATAATAATTACAAGAAGTTGTCAGGTATATAGCATGACTATACTTCATCTTGCAAAACGACCCTATTCACCTCTCAAACTGCTTTTCTTTCTTCAAGCATTCATTGCACAGTGTGATACCAAGGCTACTTCTAATGAATCTTCCTGTCAGGGAGCAGCAATGTCCAGCTGATCCACTAGGAAAAGGCAGTGGGGAGCCAAGCATAATGAAACAGTTGGCAGATATATTGGCCATGCCAGCAAGGACCAAGTCCCACGGTACATGAGTGAGGCAACAAGAGGAAGTCTAGTGATGGCTTCAGATTAGGCTGAGGGTCCATATAATCAAGTAAGGCCATAGAAATAAAGCAGAACTGAGACCAAACCTTGGAGTCAAGCCAACGAGTCACAATCAAGGTTTGGGTCAGCGGTGCCCACGGCCAGGGATGGGCACAACGGTGGCAAAACTGTGAGGTAGCTTGAGGGTGGGACAAAGGCAAGACCCTCAGCTTAAAAGTAGCTTTGAATAGGAGTGGGAACCCCTAGCCATGGCTTCTTCCAGCTCTTTCCTCAGAAGAGTTCTGCTCAGTGAGCCCACCTTGAGTGCTCTTGGCCCTAAGCCCAAGCCAGCAAAATCCTAGCAGGAGAGGGAGGATGTGCTGACATTCTTTGTCACTTCTAACATCAGCATTCAACATGGATTCTAAAGGCTGATGAACTCTTGGAAGAAATGATAGCAGAGTTGTACTTACAAGTGGAATCACACCTCTTTGGGAAGGATATAATGTACATTAAGAGCAATGTTAATTCTGAGTGTTTCCTTTGCTCTATAGTCAAAAAAAAAGCTCTAAGGAGCCTTGTAAACCACATAGGATATTCCATCTAAGAAAAACAGGAAAACAAACTGACATATGGTTGTGTTTAAAAGTGGATAGAGATCATTACTGTTTAGTTGATAACCATCCTATTTGTCAGTGGCAGATGGAAACAATATTCATTCACACCATCTAAAACAGACAAGTCTCTATTTTTGGTGTTGAAACCAAACTGATCCCTTCTCAGTTAAAAACTTTGGATTGGGATGTGAGGTATAGCTAGCTAGTTAGCTAGCTTTACTCTGTGGAAATAGAGAATAACAGTTAAACCACCAAATTAATTCATATGCAAAATTAGTGAAAGACCAAGATAATAGCCTTGTTATGAAGTTCATTATAAAATCTCCATGAACGTATAAATTTGTCATTCCTCCTGACTTACAGAAGTCACCTTTGGTATTTCAATCATGTAACAGTGATTTTGCTAGCCATTGTGCAACCACTTCAACCTGCAACACCAGGGTACTTTAGGTTGCTCCATTGTTTTCCTCTTTTTCATGAAACAAGGGGGAAGATAGTTTTGATCTAGTCATATAACAATAATTGGTGCAAGAGAGGGAAGGGACAGGTTGAAGTAAGGATGTCCAGGAAAGAACCAGTTCCTCTGGGAACCTGGCAGATATTTTGAACTAGAGCTGATAACAGACTTAATCATTTAAAAGCTGAACCCTAGATAGTCTAAAACTCAGATGTCTGACCCCAGAGTTGAACCTACAGTCCTGTGCCTTGAGTTCTTTGTATAATATATGAGATAATCAGCTAGCTCTGAGTAAAATCCATTTCTACAATAAAATATAAGTTGTATTCTGTGGTCTTGGCATTGGGTAAGTCATTTTCCCACTATATTCAGAACTTTCCAGAGGTCTCCCTATACCACACTCATTTGAGGCAATGCTGTAGAGTGGATGAAGATTCTGCTCACATTTTTCAATTTACTGGGTTCCAACCAATGCTGCAACACAAACGGCTGTAGTTGAAGTTGTGTCACAAAATATAAAACAGTTTCAAGAAGTGCTTACTTATGAATTGCAGGTATATCTGTTAGCAAATGGGATGCAACTAGCATTCAGCAACTGTATTTTTCAGTGGAAAGTACAGGGGAGACCAGGAGTTTCTGGAACTAGTGTTTGGGTTTTCTAATGTGTATTTTAAACAACAGGAATAAATCTGAACAGAAGTGGTGCAGTTTCCCTCAGGACAGCCAGAAAAGGCTCTTATTCAATATCCACGGACCCTTTGGTCTTAATCTCCAATCCAGAGTAGAGTTTGGGACCTGCACCAGCTCATCTGATCATTAAAGACATGGCTTAACACTGCCTTTTTAACAATCAGTCTTGGTGGATATTTTGAAATTTACTTTCCACGCTTTCCTTGCTTTTAACTTGTACCTCAAGGAATTCACTCAATTTCTTGTATGAGGCTCTTCACTAACTTGGCACTCATCCATACTCATAAAAGGCATGTTTTGTATGTGCAGCTCCCATTAAATTCACAAGGAGTAGTAGCAAGACTGTTAAGAAGTGTATTCTGGAGGAGGGAAACATTAAATATTGATGTGTCTGACTGAATAGCAGCCCCTTAGCTACTGTCTTCCCTGTCCCTGAGTTAACCTGCTCTTTCAGGATTGGAGGGAGACGGTACTATCATAAATAAAAAATGATTTCTGTATCCAGAGCAGGCAGTGAATAAGCAGATTATAAATAGAGCTTTCTTAATTCTATCAGATTGAAATATAATTATACAAACTATATGATCCCTTCTGCTGGTAGAAGTTTTTTTTTAAAAAAATAACATTTCTTGCACTCTTACTTGGAAAACTGGATGGCCAGATGATAATTACCCTATTTCCATCTCTAAGTTATTGCAAGAGGAGGCTCAGCTATTGCAATCTAGTAGAGATCAACACCTCATCAAGCTCAAGAGGCAATTAAACTACTGAAGTCTATAAAGAACTCAGGCATGAACACCTTTTCAGTGACTTGTATTAATTGTTCTGAAGGTTTTACTCACCTTCTTGAAATTGTCTGATCTGTACACTGGAAAGATCTTTCATGTGGTGGTAATGGGAGCACCATACACATTAAAAGGATGAAAAAAAATCCCTAACTGCCTCTCTTCTAGTGAATGATTTCAAATAATAAACCTGAGACGGTTCAAGGCAAAGTATTTCAATGGCCAAATTAAAGATCAGAGCTGTAGATTGAGTGTTTGCTCTGGCTTTGCTGCAGGGATGCATAAATTCTGCTCTGGTTGCTTCAGTATATTCAGAGCTCTACCTTTCCTTGCTGTCGTGGATTATAAAAAGGAAAGGTGTCTGAGAAAGGAAGCATCTGTGCCTTTGGGAGAAAATAAACTATTGAAAAACTGAAGACTAAAGTAAAAGCCAATAAAAAATAAAAATCATCTCAAGCAGAAGCAACACTCACAGACAGGCTCAGAGCTGACAGTAGAAATTTGCAAACAAAGCCATTGAAAACACAAGTTAAACATTATAAAGGGCTTTACACCAAGCACAGCCCCAAGCACCCTCTACCTCTCCACTCTGCGTGTTTCTTTCCTATTTAACTAATGAATATCCATGGCCTTGTGAGCTTTCAAGCCAAATAGACAGATGAGAAAGAAGCACTTATAAGAGCAATGAGCCATTTCACACAGGTGTGCAGAAAGCCCGACCAGACCCCCAGCTCTAGTCAGGCATTACATCCACGTCCCTGTTGCATGTAAGCCTGTAAATGCTAACTGCATGTTTTCACAGCTCCTTCCTCTGGATGTTCTCATCATACCCACACGCAGTCTGGAACATGCTGGGCCACAATGCCTATGCTACAAATCCAAACCAAATCCCACACCTTTCCAGCACCCTCCTACCCTCATTTGCGTGTACACGCCAGCTCCATATCTCACTTTTACTTAAAGAGCCCTGCTTTTCTCCTCATATTTGCCCAACACTTTAGCTAGCTATATGTGGGGAAGAAGAAAATTTCTGCCAGGTGTCAAACACAAATCCCTGGACTATTCGCATTCCCTGCTGTTTGACCATGGCATCCCCAGGACTTGCACTTAGCAACCCTGAGCTAGAGCTGTGAGTGCTTGAACCCCTTGCCAGTCATCAAAGCTGTCAGGGGGGTGTGCTAATGGGTAGTAAAAGCTGGGAAATACAAAGATTTTTGAGTTGTTGTATTAGTTATTGCACTCCATCAGTGATTTTATGTGTGGTCTGAGACCAAAACAGTGAGAACGGTCAGTAATTTGGTATTAGGGAGTCCTTCAGCTGCCAGTGAAGGACAATGGTCCCACAGATAGCATCTTACCTAATTGCAGGATGCAAGACAGACTGCAACTACTGCTAAAAAAGAGAGATTTCTTTGTTCCTGGCAGTAAACTGTAATTACTTCCCAAAGTGCATGACCATGTTGAAGGGCATCATTTAAAAGTCCTTAATAGCTGGGTTTTTAATATGTTTGTTTCTCAGCCATAGTTATTTCAGTTCAGAGACCACAAAGATTTCTGTGGCCCATAACTGAACAAGTATAGCCCTTACTGAATCTAGACGAATGTTGAGGGTGCCACCTGTAAGAGCATTACAGGTTCTCGAGTCACACAGGATTAATTTAGATGCTATGGACACTAAGTCTACTTGGCTCTAAAGACTGAAGTAAATAATACAGGCAGTCAGGATTTTCTTGTTGGAATCTCTGTAGAACAACACCCTAATCTTTAATCTCTAGAGAGAGCTTGCTGATGTAGCTTTTCAGTATGGTCATTTTCTTTAAAAAATAAAATAAAATGGGAAACAATGTGTTTCAAATGCATTTTCTTTTGAAATGCCCCTTGACATGTGACAAAACCACACAGAAGACAAAGAATGGCCTGACAGATGGAGTATAAAACTGGTTTTACTTGTACTTGCTCTCCGGTTGGCTGGATTTAGCGAATGAAGGCTTCGTGACATGCATGAGTAATTGGAGCCTACAGCCAAGTTCATTTTGGGTGAGAGTGGGTGGACCTAGCCAGTGTACACTACCAAAGTGCCATTTGTGTGGATGACACCCTTCCTTCTTTCCTCATACAAACAACCTCTTCCTTTTGTAAATGCCATGGAGTACTAGGTGTTGGGATAAAAAGGGTTCAGAACTGTACTGTAGATCTATTGCCTGGTATTGCCCTCAATCTTTTGGGGAGAAACATAGGTAGTTCAAGATATTTGGATAGATAGATTCTTAATTTCAAGAGTGCTTTCTTTTCCTTTCCCCTTCCCACGTTACTCTCCTCCTTTTCCTGTAGATTGCTCTGCTTCTGGGGCCACATTCATTTTTCTTTTTCTTTTTATTTATTTATTCTCAGGCAGCTGATACTGTGGGGTTTAAGTTTTACAACATTTAATAGCTCCAGGAACAGAAGAGCTAGTGAAGTCTAGTTGCCAAAGAATCTGTGTCTTGTGAACAGATTGTTTCATACCTAATAAATGACGAGCTATGATTAAAGTTCTCAGACACAGTGTTTATAAGTCTGGCATGGATTCTTTAATAAGACTTGAGGATAACCTATATCTTTTCTATCCAGCTACCACCAATAAATGTATAGTAAACTTAATATCTTTGAGACATATGCTATCTCAGATGAAACAAACTGGTGATTAAAAAATTACTGAGGGACCAGAGAGACAGGGAAGCAGGGAGAGAGACATCAAGAGACATGGATATGCATGCACACAGGGTAAAAAAATCACAGCCATCACCAGCACAGAGATTAAGGCAAAATGTCTATTAACAGCTCATCATACTGAGCTATGCCAGCTATCCTGGCAAGAGATGTCTTTTTCCAATATAATCTCTGTGGGCACATTCATGCTGTCTGGTAGTGAATCCAGTACAGCTTGGCTGAGAAATCCCCCTGTATGTACAGTAGGCAAGCTCCTGAGCCATGCATTTGCTGAAATTACTGATAATTTGAATAAGCATCATGATTTTTGTTTTAACAGGTGCTGGAGTTTGAGATTCTGTTCCTACCTGGTCAGCCCATCTCTTTTGTGTAGAAGAAAGGTTTCCAATACTTTTTGATCTACAGACCCCCAGACCTTAGATACAAGTCTCCTGATGAAAAGCTTGCTTTTCTCAGAACCTTTTGCAGAATCTTTCAAAAAAGCCCTCACGATGCTGAAACCTCAGGATCTAGAAGTACTTCCAAGAAGTAGTTCAGGTGTATGTTTTGGCTTTGTCTTCATCACATTCCTTCCTCAACTCAGAATTCACCTCACTGTATTGTTTTCACAGGAAAAAGAGATGGTTGCATGAGCCAGTAAGGTCATACGGTATTGTCCAGGACTAGCCTAATCAACTTAGCTTGACTGCCAAGTTGGAAGCCCATGATAAATGTAAACTCACTCATTTATAAAACCTTCCCATGGAAGCACTGGCATAACAGGAAAAGATAAATTTCTGGTAATTATTTTTGATCTAATGAGGCAAACACTGTATGCCTTAGACCTTTTGTCTTTTGTTGGTTGCTTTTAATAAACACTGTAGCAATAAATCTTCAGCTCCAGTGACAGGCACGAGGTAAAAATATACACACGAGAATTACCACATTTTTTTCTATGAATCAGTTTCATATGCAAAAGTTCACATTGCTTTTACATGACTTGGAAATCTATGGACACATTGCTTTTACCAGGAATGAATGTATACTCTGTATAACAAGACAATCCAAGGGTTTATTTGTTAGGTTTGTTTGTTTGCATGTTTGTTGGGATGAAACACAATTTGCAAATTCATTTAACAGGTATTCACAGAAGGAATGTATTGCTTATGTAAGACCATAATTTAACTTTGGAAGTCAACAATTAAAGTTTATTTGGTTAAATCTCATTAGCTACTGGAAAACTTATCTGGAAATTACTAATCCTCCTTACTTCAAAAAAGAAATTTGATACTAAAATTACTTTGACCATCGGCTATATTTCTAAATGTGGAAATTGCAAAAGAGAATAAGGTTACATAGAAGGCTGTTCATTAGTGTCTTTACTCACATGAATATTTCTATTGAGATGACTAATGCCAGTTCATGCAAAGGTACTTTCATTTGCATGGTTTTATATCTATTCAGTAATATCCAGGAACAGAATAAGAGTAACACAATGACACAAAGCAAAGGAACATATTTGGAACAGTGCTTTTGCTTGCTTTATAAACACAGAATCAAAGAATGATTAAGGTTGGAAGGGACTTCTGAAGGTCATTTGGTCCAAACCCAACTCTAGCAGGAACACCTCCTCTGTTCCCGTTTGTGCCCATTGTCCCTTGTCCTGGCACTGGGCATAATTGGCTCTATCTCCTTTGCACCCTCCCTTCAGGCACGCTCCCTTGAGCATTTTCTTCTCCAGGCTGAGCAGTCCCAGCTCCCTCAGCCTTTCCTTTTGTAGTGGGTTTACATGGCAAGGTAGCAGGGGGCCATAGGGATGGCTTCTGTGAGAAGGATCTAGAAGCTGTCCCATGTTTGGTAAGGGCCCCACTGCCGACCAGAGCTGAGCCAATAAGTGATGTTGTTTTGCGCCTCTGCGAAAGCAGATTTAAGACAGAAAAAAACGCTGTGCCACACAGCAGCTGGGAGAGTGAGAGGAGTGAGGAACAGCATTGTAGGTGCCAAGGTCAGTGAAGAAGGAGGGGGAGAGGTGCTCCAGGCACTGGAGCAGAAGTCCCCTGCGGCCTGCGGTGAGGACCATGGTGAAGCAGGCTGTCCCCCTGCAGCCCATGGAGTCGTGGAGCAGGGTTCCACGCTGCAGCCCGTGGAGGAGACCATGGTGGAGCAGGTGGACCTGCACTGATGGAGACTGCGGCCTGTGGAAGAGTCCTGCCAGAGCAGATTCCGGGCTGGAGCTGCAGCCCATGGAGAGGAGACCACGCAGGAGCAGGTGACCTGGCAGGAGCTGCTGCCCGTGGGGGACCCAGGTTGGAGCAGTTTGCTCCTGAGGCCCACGCCAGATCAGTTCAGCAAGGACTGCATCCCGTGGGAGGGACCCCACAGCACAG
The DNA here is from genome assembly GCA_011075105.1 of Heteronetta atricapilla. NCBI lineage: Eukaryota > Metazoa > Chordata > Aves > Anseriformes > Anatidae > Heteronetta > Heteronetta atricapilla. The sequence goes on along the minus strand of CM021731.1, from coordinate 141,954,180 downwards.
GGGACGAGAGTGACTGAGAAGGAACGGCGGAGAAGAAGCGCTATAGACTGACCATAACCCCCATTCCCCCGTTCCCCTGCACCACTTGGGGGGAGCAGGTGGGAGAGGGTGGATGGGGGGAAGGTGCTTTTAGTTTCTTTCCTTTGTTTCTCGCTTCTCTAGCTCATTAGTAATAGGCAATAAATCTTACTATCTCCCTATGCTGAGTCTGTTTTGCCCGTCACAATAATTACTGCACGATCTCCTCATCCTTATCTCAACCCTTGAGCCCCCCATCATATTTTCTCCACGCTCCTCTTTGAGGAGGGGGAGTGAGAGAGTAGAGCTCGGCTGCCCACATGAGTAAAACCACCACACCTTTTTATGGTTTGATTTTGGGACAATCTTGGTCAGTTCCAGAAGTGACTCAATGATCCTTGGAGGTCCCTTCCCACTTGGGGCATTCTGTTGCCCAACTTCCCTTGGTCTTCTGTCTAGCCCTTTTTGAAGACAGGAGTGGCATTTACTATCCTCCAGTTTTCAGGCCTCTCTCTCTCAGTCATCTTGATCATTCAAAGATAATTGAAAATGGCCTCACAACAACATCTGCTAGTTTCCTCAGCAATTGTGGGTGCATCCCATGCAGGCTCATGGACTTCTGTATGTCTAATTTGCTTAGATATTCCCTATTCTGATTCTCTTCCACCAAGGGTAACACACAAATGCCTCTAATTAATTCGATATTAGAAGTTAAGGTCTTCTTAACTCATTTTTTTTTAAATTTAATTTTATTTATTTTTTTAATTTTCCCAGAAAGGCACTCTTCACAAGTGATGTTACAATTATGTCATTACAGAGAACAAAGCAGTGAAGCTTGCACAATGAGAGACAGACAGACATCTGGCACTCTGGTTACATCTTATACACACACATATGAAAACACACACATACAGACATACATATATAGTCATGGCAAATTTAATGTCAGCAATGTGCAGCAATGCCTTATGTTTTGAACATAACTGATTAACCTAGATGGTGCACTCCAATAGCATGCTTGCTCTGTTTCCCATGCTTAAATCAGCTTGTTCAGAGTTATCTTGGTTCTCTTCCCATGGCAATCTATCAGGCTGGTCCTGATGAATCATTTGGTCCTGATGAAATCCCAGAACTGAAGCACACAGGCACATCTGTGCACAGGGCCTGTGCTTCCACGGCTCACGGGGCCCTCTGATGGGGCCTTGATGAGCCTGCAACAGGAGCCTCCTTTGTTTGCATCTGTCCGAGATTCTCCTTCATAAGACCATGGGCTTTCATGGCTACGGACTACATAAACTTAATAATGCTTTTACATCACATTTCCAGAATGGGTGAGTGTGTGCTCTCTCTCTCAGTCATCCTACCTCTCTGACACCAAGGCTGGGGAAATTTGTGGAAGAGGAATAACATGAAACAGGAGTGTGAATTTGTGCACTCTAAATACATTTTAACTGGATGGTGATACAGACTCTTCTGACTAGTGCCTTTCCATCAACCTTACAAGTTCTGTAACACCTTTAATGACCTTGTTTACTTTCTGCTTTATCGACAGCTTTAGAGTAGTTGAACACCACTAAGATTTTCTTCCTCAGAGGGAAAAAAAAAGATACCAGTAGATAAATCTAGCCTGCAGAGCAAATGTGCTCTCCAGCCTCTTGCAGTGCTGTTTTTTCAGTTACTCAATGTCAGCCCCTTACTGGCAATTCAGCTGATAATTCTCAATTCATGTAATGCAGAATCACTGTCACTGAGGTGACCTGTAAATCTTTTGCCTGGGGCTTGTGTGAGGAAAGGAGAAGTAGGGCTTTTATACAGCACGCAGCTAAAATGGTTAAAGTCATATCCAACTAGCATCATTGCAAGTAAAGTAGCAGAAGAAAACCAGCTTTCCTCTCCCTAGTATTGCAGTGGCCAGCACAGCCATTTATACTGGGAAGTATAAATTCCAAGAGGGTTACCTTAAGAAAAAACAGTCCTCAGTGACTACATCAAGTGCATTTTACATGCACATACATCCTTGTCCCACCCCAAAACAGGTTTGGTTTTGTTCACTTTCTGGGCCAGCGATATACTAGGGAATAGAGGCACAGAGCTGTGACTGCTCTGTACCATCACGCAAAAATGCCATGGGGCAGGTACTAATTCCAGCATGTTCTGGACTGAATCCAGTCCAAAATAAAGCCATCCAAAGTCATTACTTTCCAAATGCTGTAGGGTAGGACTATGCCAATTAAAAATCTCCAAAGGACTTGGGTAAATTATGAACTGTGAAAGAGCAGTGAATGATTAACATACTTGCTGACCTAGCCTGATGAAGTAGCCTCTTTGATAGGTGATAAAAGGCCTTTCAGAAGTAGCAGCTTAAACTGCTCATAAGTTTCTACAATTTAGCCATTCTCTTCTATTTCATTCTTACCAAAGAATTACCAGAGAATTTTGCGCATGACCTTCTGCACTTTCAGAATAGATAGTAGTACCTCAAAATCTGTTTCCAACTTTGAAAATGTACAGGGTTGTCTTTGGTTACCCCGCAGGAAAAATGCATCATGGAGAACAAGTCCATTATGTAGGTGATGCAACAGGTCATGGCTACTTGACTTTTATTTTTCTGTCTAGTCACTAAACCAATTTCAAAACCAAATCTGGAAGCAACATTTCTGGGTGTCCTTGAGAGTTTGGTTTCTATGTTCTGGATGTAAAAAGGACTCTCAGCTTTTACAGAATGAAATCTTGAGACTAACATGATACATAAGGAAACTGATTAACAACAACAACAACAAAAAAAAGATGGACTGCAAAGATTTTTGATATATGATTATTTGCTTTTATGTTATAATTCATTCTTTATAAATAAATGATTAAATCATGAAATGATTCACCTAATTTCAGCAGATCTGTATTTAAGTAGTCATTTCCATACTCTGCTTTGACACTTGCTTATTTGTTTGTTCATATTTGCTGTATGATCAGCCTCCTACTTTGAATGTTTTCAAGGCCTGGGACTGACTCAATTCTGTATTCATACTAAATATTAAAGGAGTTGTGATCCAGTCATATTTGAATTTGTTTGTTGTTATCACTATCCAAATATTAAATAATAACTCACCAAAGCAGTTAGCAGGTTTTTCTTTTTTCTCTCTTGAGATGCTACTGTTAAAAGAATTGACACCATTCACAGAACCATGTTCTCTTTTCATTAGTTTTAGGGGGAAAAAATATAAATAAATAAATTAAAATTAAATTAAATCCCATAAACTCTCAAACTTCAAACTTTTCCACCAAAGAAGCACTACTAGTTACATCTAATACCTTTTTCCATTTTCAGTTATCCTCCTCACTATCTTCTGTTGTTAAAAGTAGAGTTAATTTTAAAACAAACAAACAAATAAACTTCATATTTCAAACTTTTTATTTGAAAAAAAAAAAAAAATCTCTGTATTTTTACTCTCTGTACATGGATGTATGCCTTTTTATTTATTTATTTTTTATTATATTTTTTTTTTTTCCCCAGATTTATCTAGGTCTTTGTATAACTGTACAGTTGTGCCTGTGCAGTACAATAGTGTCACTCCATAGAATAACCTGTAAATTTCCTAGAGGATAAAGGTAGCAGAATAATTCCTCCCAGGTATGTACCACTAGCTGTGGGATGCAGCCGGGCTGAGAGGGAGGTCATAACATGCAACTCAGTCTTACTTTCTTGGCTACATTCAGCCTTAATTAGAGCACAAATTTACCAGAGATTATAGCAGTGTGGTGGGAATAGCTTGTTTTTATTTTTGCAGTGCTTTGCAACTCATTTCCTACTCTCACGCACAGTAGGTCTCTCTGCTTGAATCTCACTGCCCAAGGTTCATTTCTGTTTGCTGGGTCATATTGTAAAATGTCATCTCTTGCAGAAACATGACTGGGACAGAAACACATGATCTTCATTATATTACACATGGCAGAGCAGTCTCCTTCATGTAGCATCATGTTGAAATTGTACATATGATGGCAGTCCTTTTTTCCCTGATTATGAAACAACAGCTGGGAAATTGAACAGTTCTGGTTGTGTCAGGCATGATAGTATTTTGCAGGGGTGCTGTTAATTTTAAGTTTTTACCAGTCGTTCACATACATAAAACTGTTCCTTCACAATTTTAATTATTAAGAAAGACATGTTATTTATTTATTTATTTTTTATTTTTTAAAAAGACCATCTTCTTATAGACTGTGGTTTAGTGCAAAATCAAAATGCTCTCATAAAGCATTTTAAGAACTAAAGATGAAAACTGCAATCTAGGAGACAGGGTTTATTACTTGCACACTAGCCCAGAGAGGATTGCCATTAGCTGAGGTCATGCTGTCAGCCTGGCAAAGATAATGACTTAAGGCAGGAGGATGCCAGCTTCATGATGCACAGCACACTCATAAGAGTCAGCACTGAAAAGAGTATCATCCCTCGGTCTTTCTCTTGGCACAGCTAGCAGCCACTACATACCAAGACCTCTGCTATCGGTGCTGGTTCCTGTCACAAGGTTGTGATTGTTACCAGCTGTATCCTGAAATAAGCATCCCTGATGCTGTTGTGGATGGAGAAATTTATAGCTTTCATAATACACATGCCTATAGCTATCATTAAGGTAAGAGGGATTTAAGCACACTCTCCTGCAGCCTGAGTTAAGATAGACATGCTCTGGCTCACTCAGGGAATGACAAGGACACAGCTGGCCCTGGTGCCATGCACGACAAAAAGCTTGTCCTTTAGAGAGCATGGTCAGGTTGCCTCCCATGGGGTTCAAGTCTCCTCCATCACAAACTTCCAAGGAGCACATTCTGCTCCCTTACTCTCCTTTTCCCATCTTCACAGACTGCAGCCAGTCTCAACATGCTTCTGCAGCAAAATTAGCCTGAATGCTGCGCATGGTGCCAAACAAGGTGCCTTATGCAGGCAGCCTGACAGAGTCATGGATTGTGCAGCTGAGCTTCGGGCAAGGCAATTAAAAACATCTCGCCTATCCCTAAAGGTATGTGGATTAGGAGCTGTGCATGTGGATACCATTATTCAAAATTCTGTCTGAAAACAAAGTGAGTCTGAGCTGCCAGGCTCACCTCATAAAATGGATGCAGTCATACTCCTGTAATATTCTCTAGCTTTCATGCAGCACTGTTCAGCTACAGCTTTTAGATGGCCAAATTTACTCCTGGTATAAAACTGTGTTACTATCTGACTGATTGCTCTGCAGATAAATTTAGCCCTAGATTGTGTTTTACATGATTTTTATTTTTATACCCTTTTCTCCACATAGATATAAGCAGTGGAATAAACATGCAAGTAAAGTATTTCAAATACAAATCAGAGGAAATAAAAGCCAAGAGGAAAGGAGTGGCTTTATACTAACAGCACCAGGGTTAGGAGTTAGGAAACTTTGATTCCCAAGGCTTCCTGAGTAAAGTCACTGCCTCTCTGCGCTACAGGGTGATATTCTTTATCACCTTGAACAACATCTTACCGTGCTTATCCTTCAAAGATTTACACATCTGCTCAACTTTTCACACTTTTTACCCCTCATAATAAGGATGGGTTAAACTCTTCTTAAGGGTGTGGGTTTTTGCTTGACAGAGGTCATAGTTCCTTTGGTGAAAACAGCTGCATTTCTACATTGACAGTAAATGATTGAAACTAATCGCTGAGTTCAAGAACACTCGTTCTTGCAGTCTTCTCCTGAGGGAGATGAATGTGAGAAAGAATATCCCCTACTAACTGTTTGAAGGTCATAGCAATGAGTGGGGAGGCTGGCTTTTGTCAGATTTCTTTTCAGATTAAGTGTATTTTATTGAGAAGAACATATTTTGACACGAGAAAGGTGCTTGCCATTACAAACAGATACAACTCAGCACTTTGCAACAGGCTGCAAGGCCTTCAGGTGGAAGTTGAAGGAGAAAAGCGGACTGTTTTAGGGTAGTTTAAATCTCATTATCCTAAACAGATGCAACTTAACATTAACTATTTCTTCGGGGAAAGCAAACGCACACTGCTCTACATGTACCATAGAAGAACGATGGATGTGTGGAGATAGGAAAAGAGTATGATGAGGAGACATGAAGCTTTCAAAATGCACTGCAGGAAACAAAGTGACACGCAGCTGGGGCATGCTTGTGTACGTCCAGGCCTGTCGGCGACCATCAGTTCACCCACAAAGCTGCAAAGCCACCCACACGGGGACACCACGAGGGACCCGATCGGCACCCTCGCCTTCCCCTCAGCCCCAAGGCGCATGCGCCGTGACTGCCGCTCGCCACCACAGCGGGGGAAGGGGAAGGCGGGCGCGGGGGGCGCCGCTGCGCCTGCGCGGGCGGTTCCCGGGCAGCCGAGCTGAGCTGAGCGGAGCCGAGCCGGGCCGAGCGCAGCCGAGCCCGGCCGAGCAGGCTGCGCGCCGCCGGGCATGGTGAGCAAGGGGCCGCTGCTGCGCCTGCTGACCGCCATCAACCGCAGGAAGATGAAGCTGCTCACGGGGCTCGCATTCGTCGCATACGTCGCCTGTGAGTGAGCGGGCGGCCGTTGGGAGCGACCGTTGGGGGCGACCGTTACCGGGGGAGCGTGGCCGGGGGTCGCCCTTTGTCCGCCGCGGGGCTGAGGGGAGGCGGCGGGGTTGTTCCGCGGGCAGGCCTCGCGTCCTGTCCCCCCGGGGCGAGTGGGGGCTTGGTCGGTGGCTGCCCGGCCGCAGAGGCCGAGGAGAGGCGTAGAAAGTGCTCGGGCAGGGGCTGGAGGAAGCGTTGACAGGGCTGTTGGCGGCGGGCGTTGTGAGGCGTGAGTCAGGCTTTCGGCTCTCTCGCCCTTCGTCCGGATTCATTCCGTTGCGTTCTTCGCGTGCGGCGTGTTTGGGGCTTGCCTGTGCTGTTTTCAGACGTTTCTGTAGGTTTTGTGTAGGCAGCGCGTTGTGGGAAGGGAGCTCGGAAGCCTTGTCGGCATGGCTGGAGCCACGGAGCTCGCCTGATGCTCGGAAACACGTGCAGGTGAGCGAGCTTTGGAGGTGGGTGCCTGCGAGGTGTGTTTAGGACCCTCTCTGCACGTTTGGGAGCATGGAGAGATACAACTTAAAGCGTCTTGGAAGAAAGGTGCTGTTTTTATACCCCAGAAACATGAGAGAGGAATTCCCTTTGCTGCCATATGTTGCCGTGTTTGCCAGACCTCATTATTTACTTACCGCTATAATTGTTGCAATTATATGCCAGAGCCGACTGTTAGGACAGTCTGTCCGAGTGACTTCAGGTTTCCTTCAAACGAAAGCCGGAATGGCTCAGTGCCTGTTCTTATTTTGAAAGGGTTTGATATCTTGCCAGAAATGAAACTTAATATGAAAACAAAGTTACTAGGCTGCTCTGAAAATACCAGGGATCAGTGGCAATTGGCACGGCCGCTGGGACCTGGCCAGTGATTAGATCTATGGACGTTAACACTGTTTGCTTTCTGGGTAAAAGCTAGCCTTAAGGAAGGGGAACACTGCCATTTGATTTTTGCTTTAAGTCACAGAAGTATTCTTAGTGCTTGTTTCTGGTGATTCTTTGGGGTTAAATACTCGGAGGAGAGGGGCTGCAGATCGGTGTGGCAAAGGGTAGCTTAAAAAGGGAGTAGATTGGTGTCTGACTGGAATCTGCTTTTGCAAATCTATCGTGTAGTTGCTGTGCTTTTCCATCTTTTCACTAGCCGTGTAGTAAAATCATTAGTGTGTCATACTGGTGCCTTCAGCATAGTATGTTATGCTGGCAGAGATGCCACTGATCTAATAGATTGTAGAGAGACTATTTTCTGTTATCTTTTCTGTGGGAATGACTGGGATCCCATCCCTCTATCCTGACAGTGTACTCCTTGCAATGTTACTGAATCATCACTGTTCTCTGCATGCTGTCAGATAACGCGAGGCTAAAATAGCATAGAATTTGAGAAAACTGAGCTCGTGGTGTAGGTGTATGTGCTGGCACTTAGTACTTTACTTCTTTTTCAAGTGCTCTCCAAATGACTAATTGTTCTCAGGCTGTGCACATCCTTCCAATGAATTTCCATTCAGTGTTAGCGCATTGGGAATCAGATTTAGAGCACATTATGTTTCAGGGAATGAAATACTTGGAAGTACCTTAATTTTTTATGAACCAGGAGGTAGGAGTTTTCTGATAGTGCTGTTTTGTTAGTTTGTGTATGAAAATCTGGGTGAGTGTTTGGAAAGTGTATTTTAGAAGAGCATCTTATTTCATAGAAAGCTTTGCCTTTGAATGCAAATTTGTTAAAAATGTGCTTGAAGAACTTCTTCTTGGGAGTTAGCAAATTATGGGAAGAGCTTATTACAGGCAGTTGAAAGGCTCTCAGCTCTCTCGCTGTTAAGAGTCACTGGGTTGCTCTCTTGGTAGTTTCACAGCTCAAGGTGTTGGGTGACTTAGGTGTCCCTGCTCCACATCTCTCAGTTCCCACCAGTCTCCTCCATGTACAAGGGCTTGAACTCCCATCCTGTGCATCAAGTAAAGGAACTGGTCTGGGTAATGTTACCTGGCACTGTCAGCTTCCCCGTTAGGTTATAACCAGCTCCCAGTGGGCATTCAGACAGCTGTTTTGGCACAGCTGCAAGGTGGTGCAGCGGTGAAATGGGGAGCTGGGAGCAGTGATTGACAGCTCTGCCATCATACACCTTGTAGGTTCTACAACTAATGTCTTATTGAAGGAGTCTGGTTGAATTTGGTTAAAGTATTACCCTGATGTAAGGTGCACAGTCATGCCGATGTTACCTTGGACTCTTACGGACTGCAGTGATTTCCCTAATGCCACTTACAGCAAGAGAGGTCTTTGCTTTCCATCTGGGTTTGAATTAGTCACGTTTTATGTCTCATTTTTGTAAGCCTAATTTCTGTTAATTTAAAAAATCATTGTTCATTTGAAACAGCCTGCTGTACACACTTTTTGTCTATAAATAAAAACAGAACCCAAATGGAGCATTTCTATGCAGCAGACAGTGAAATGTTGTAGCTTAAGCAAATGTTCTCTGGCAAAACTGAAGAGAACAGAGTTTAACTATCACTACTGTTACTTTACATCATCTGTAGGCCCTTAGTGAAAGAGGTGGTTTTTGTTCCCCATCACACAAGTGATAAATCTGGAGATCCTGCAGCTACTGAGCTGTCTGAATCACTCTGTAATCTGGTAGAATGCTGCTATATTTTTTTCTTTATTTATTTTAGAATTAGCTTATTTGAATCACTTGCACTGCTGTCTCCTTCTCTGAACATTGTGTTGCTCTACTGTGCTAGATATAAAAGGAGCCTTGCCCAAAGGTTGAATTGTCTTTACCCTTTTAAAGGAGCAAAGTTTTATTGCTACATCTTTGCTCCTTTGCTGCTGTTTGATCCCCTGCAAGGTAGTGCAGGAGTGCTAGTGCTGCCAACGGGGGGGGAATGTGGAGGTGGCCCCAGAATGAATCCTTTCAGTCACGGGCTGCACTTGCATCATCTTGAAGCCATTGTGAAACCACAGCTTAAGAGCATGAGGTAATTATAAATGCAAGTGGAATGGATTTAATTGATTTTTATTGTCCATAGCAAGAGAAATGTACACATGATAAAACAGCAAGCAATTAAAAAGGTACTGGAAAAATATCCAGTGTAACCACTGAGCAATTTATTTGCATGCAGACTGAATTTAAAAATGAAATAAAACGGCCCACCTTTTTGTGGGTTGGTATGTCAATACGTAGATGCCTTAAATTCATTTCCTTTGAAGTTTTAAATGTTCATTCAGCTTTATACAGGCATATTGAGGTGCTTCAGTGAGGCTGTCTTTATAGAATTAGACCCTTATTTAATTGTTGGATGTAGACTCTGAAGTCTTGTAGCCAGGATTTAAAGACCAGAGTTTGTCAATCTACATGGTTTGCTTTAATCTTGATGCTACTGTAAATAGTCCACTGATGTCTTGGTATAACAAGGGAGTTGCACGTTCTTGCTGAAAATAAAGGAAGAACTCTATTTCTTTTAAAGTAGAGCAGGTTTTCTTTGCTTGTTTGTAGATCAAATAGTTCTCTGGGAGTATGTCAGTAGCCTTGTTCATTTTTCAAGAGAAAAAAATGAATAGTAGGGTGCTGTCATGAGATCTGAGATTAAGACCTCACTACCTTTATGAAGTAAATCAAAGAGCAGCTACTAAAACAACTTAAAAACAAAACATCAAAATACTGTGAGTAACATACATCTTGCGGTGTAGTAGCTTGACTTCTCCCAGCATTGTGGGCTTTCACGATTGTTATGCTTTGTTTTATAAGGTTAGCCATTTGTTTTTGTCAGATTTCCATCTACTGGGAAGACTGTAACATCCCCTTCTCAGAATATCAAGGGACGGGGAAACTTCTAGGTTTAAATCTTACTGGGTTCTTGCATGCTGTATGTACAGTATTTGTTCAAAATGAAGTTGAAATGCTACTTAATGTTGTATTCTGATAAGCTTTTATTTTCACTTCTCATAACAGAAAAATAACTGTGAATTTGGTTGAGTTTTACCGCTTCTGGCTAGCTGTCTGAAAGTTATTTAGTGCTGCTTTTGAGAATAGAAGGAGCCATTCTTCCTCCCCCAGCTATTTTACAATGAGGCAGCAGGATTGACAGGCCAGGGATGATTCAGGAGTGGTATGATGTGACATCAGGCTTGCCTGCTTTTTGTGTCAGCATGCCACGGATTCTCCACCAAATGAAAACAAACCATAAACATTTGCTTTCTGGCTTTATGTCCTGCAGAGCAGCCTTTCATCTGCGGGTTTATGCAAATCAGTTTACTGTCTTCAGCAGCTTCCAGTTCCCTGCTCGTCAGGCTTCCAGCTAGCTGTAGCCATCCATGCACCTTATGAAAATGTATTTGTGGCCCAGTAGAAATTTTGAGGTTAAGTCAGGAATAGATGGATTTCTATTCTGCTTTGCTAGCCATGATGGTTTTAGTGTGGTGGTTTTGCTGGTTTTTTGTTGTTGTTGTTGTTGTTGTTTTTTATCTCTGAGAAACTTACCTGTACAGTTCCCCACGTCTCCATTTGGTATTTGTCTTTATGTGGCATGTGCAGGAGTGATGCTGTCATTGTTCTATGCCAGGGCAAACACTCTTAGGGCTTTCATCTTCTTTTCTCTTGGCATTTTTTTAAAGGGAAAGTGTTTCCCTGTCATTTATATTGCTTATCTCTTTTCTTGAAGGTTGGTTGACCAAAGCAGAATTTGGCTTGTAAGCTGACACAGTGGCCTCCACCTCTCTTTCTATAGGGGTGGAGCAGAAGTTGAAAACCACCAATTTAAGCTAAAGTCTACTTTGGTCAATCAGCCTTTAAGAAGGAAAGTGAGCAACGTAAAAGAGAAGGGCAAGCATTTCCCCTTTGCAGAAATTCAGGGAGGAAGGCAGATGTTCCAATTATTTGAAATTGCCTGCCAAGTGCTAAAATGCACTAAATACATGTGCACATGCATATATATTAGATGTGCTGTAATTTAATTTATTTAAGCATATTTCAGGTGGATAAAACACTTATTCCTAGACCTGCCAAGCTTTGCCAGGGAAGTCAGCGTTCCTACTCAGGTGCATTTCATAAAAAATATTGCCACAAACTCAGGAAGCATTTCTTCAAATTCAAAAATGTATCGGGTAGAGAGCATTTAGTGCCTGTTGTGGGAATAGAAAGGTAACCTTTATCCTTTCTGCTGATTTTGCTGTTGTTTTGTTTTGCTTTTAATCTCAGTTAAAATGAGTTGCTTTACAGGGGCACACACTATCCTGATGTCTTGGGAGCTTCCTATGTGGGAAAAGCTGAAGTTCCTATCTGCTGTCTTTGATCTGGGGCAGGAACTTTGATGTTGGACAAGACCTTGGTTCAGGAAACCTAACACAAAGAACTACTTGCTGTACAAAAATCTGTGTAGACATACTAGAATTGTAGATTCTTAAAATGTATTTTTTTTTTTAGATTCAAACTATTATACATTCCCCAAAAGCGTAATCCTAAATTTCACCCAGGTGATGTTTCCTAATACAAAGCTGTGATTAGTAATTGTGTGGTGTTATATCTACTAATACTGCAACATATTCTCATCAATATGATACTTTTCTAAAACAAATTAAGAAACTACTGGAATTTCAGTTAGGCTATGACTGCAATTTTTTATTGTTACAGAATATTGACTCTAAAATGCAGTTCAAAATACATTAGCCAAGTAATTGTATCCATTATATCATTCCACATGTAACTGAGATCTGCAGAATAATTAAGATTTTTTTTCCAAAGCATCTGCAACAGCCAACGCTTCACAAGCTCCCTGTGCATACTTTTCCATTCTGTCTAGTTTTCCTCTAGAAAGAAAAAGCTTGTTTCTACCAGGAGAGTGAAGTTGCTGAGCAACTATGGAGAATGATTTAAGAAAAAAATCTGTTTTTAACGTCATTGCATCTCTCCGAAATAGATTTGGCTGAAGCAATTCACTGTGGACATTTGAAGGTTAGGATTTTTCTCTAGAAATTCAGGTGACAACTGGCTATCAGTTCGTAGTGTTCCCACGCGTTGATTCTGTTGATAGCAGAATCCCTTTGTAACCAGCATCCTCTTGTACTCTCCTACTCTGAGGAACAGAGGATGTAAGGAGGGTAACACAGGGAAAATTCTTCTGTTTTCAGCTAAATGTACTTGGGCAAAAGCTCCTATGAAAGTTTATTTAGAGAAGTGTCTTGAAAATGCAAACAATATAGCCATTGTGAAGAAAGTGATTTTAAAAGGGTTGCATGTGTTGTTGCTTGTAATGCAAATATATCTTCATAGGCATTACAGCTCTTGCTTTTTAATACATTTATTTTAAAATGCACATGTTGCTGAAATAAAGCTGTCACTAATAATTTAAGATTGTGAGTGTGTTAATTACTGTTGGTGCCTTGTGATAGACTATGATTTGATTTTAACGTCATTTAAAGAGACCCAGAGAAGAAGGATCATCCTGGGGTAAAGGCACAAATTTCCTTTTGAGATTTTTTTCCTACCTTCAGATTGTGTTAGTGTTACTCTTCTGCCTCTTCAACCTGTTGCGATGAGTTAATTAAGGAATGCAAAGTTCTCAGGGTAGTAATCTGTGTTTTATTAAAACGTATACGGTAAGTATTACTGCAATTGACAGACTCAAAGGACAGTCAAATTATAATGTGCATCCTGTTCCCATATTCTCAGGATCTAAAAGAATGACTTCTGCCAGTTGTGAAAAACAGCTAGTTAGAGCCAAAAGGCTATGATAGGCTGGGAAGTGTCCATTTAGTATTGGATGCTGTACACAAATTGCTTGGCTTTTCTGTTGTACTTTTTTGTTCGTGAATTACTAGGTTTTTGTTTTTTCAATTCAAGCCAACTCTGCCTGCATAATGTATCTGAAGAATGGCTCTTGAAATGTTCCTTTGGTGAGAGCAGCCCAATCATTGCACTGCTCTGCATCCAGTGTAGGTTCAGAAATGGTCTTCTTTAGGAAAAATAAACAAATTTTTAAATTTCCAGGAATACACTTGTACACAGTAGGAAGAAAGCCATTCTTTATTCATCTGTAACTGGCTGCCTTTTGTTTAAGGTAGTTTCAAGAAGTCTTGGAGATATTCAACAGTTTTACCATAAGGCTTTGTTTGCCAAATAGTTGCAGCTTTATCTCTCAGGGACAGGAGGAGAAAAAAAGGGGGGCTGGAGTGGGGCACTACAAGTTACTGATGTTTAATATTTAAATATGGTTGACCTCTTTAGTAACAATACTGTGATTAAGGCTTTAAAACACAAATCCCATTTTTCTAAAACTATAGCTCTTTATCACATCCAAGTAATGGCATTCTTCTCTGGAATCTGTCACTTAAAAGTGTAATATCTGTGGGGGTGATAAATACCTCCAACGTATTTTTAATTTTCATGGAACGTGTAATTAATCCTTGCAAAACCCCTACAATAAAAGTGATTGTTGTTTTATGGAAGGGAAGTGGGGGGGAGTGAGGGGGGGGGAATGTTGCAGATCAGATGGAATCAAGATAGGATGGCACCTTTCTCCTACAGGCCATTAAATCAGGCTTTCATGCGTCTCTGAGCAATACAAATACTTGGATCTCTTGCCTAATAGCTGCTTATTATTGCCTTAATCAGTTGTTGGGCGAGGCTTAGAAATGGACTTTTGAGAGAATAAGTGGAACTTTTTTCTTCTCTCTTGTAACCAAGCAATTAAGACACTGATTACAAGTCATGCACCTGTCTGTCTAGTCCAGTGTATCGTGAATTCATCATTGTCAGAGTTTCAGAGGGTGGCAGGAAGACTGTGAATGCTCTCTGGCTGGATGAATGGGAAGTTCTTCACAGAGTGCATGGCTGTTGAGGGAAGGGATATTAAATCTCTGCAGCTCAAGAATTGGCATCTGTTATCCTGGATAAGTACATCCTGAATTAAAAGATACAGCTTTAGATTTTTGTTGTGGTGTTGGTTCATTTTTGTTTTGTTTTAGACTGGCTTTTACAGCGAAGTGCTCAGTTACATTAGAGTTTGCTTAGATTGAGTCCATTAAGAGTTTGCTTCTGAAAGCTGGTTTTGTGTGTATTGTCTGATTCATGACCTGGTATGGAAGCATTTTTAACCATCCTCATCTGCAGCTTTTGGTGCCTGAACCTGGTAGGCATGGATTTTATGGTGCCTTTGATTTTTGTCTCAGATTTAGGCTTGTAATTCTGCATCATTGTGCTTGTGGATTTGGGCCCCATAGCCTTATTATAGTTTCCTCATTCAGAATATGTTCCTTGCTGAATGTCAGACCTGTCTTGGAGTAACCTTTAGGCAAGGAAGTGACAAGTCCAGGAAATCCTCTGTAAGCCATAATCATACTACAGGTTCTGCAGCTGTAGAAGACCAATATAAAAACAGCTGTGATGTGCATTTTAAAAAATAAATAAATCCATGCTGCAAAACCATACCTGTGATCTCTTCAAACTTGACATAAGCTAGATGTGAACGCCCAGCAGCAAAAGCAAATCTCAGTAGAGCCATACATTCAGAATCCTTTGTGAGGACAGTAGGTCCAAGCAAAGTTCTGTGGCAGCTCTGTGCATGAGAGATGCTTTAGTGTTCTTCAGATCCCTCTGTGTGGAATTTCCTTTATATGGTTCATGTTGAATTTTTTTTTTTCAATGTTAAAACTTCCAGGAAGTTTGACTATTTTCGTAAGAAGGTCACTTAGTCCTACAGAATTGTGATATCAAGCGTAGTATTTTTGGAAATAGATGGATGCTTTTCTTGAGTTCCCATTCCCTGCTGTGGAAACTGAGCATGCACAGCTAACATGTTTTCTTTAGGAAGCCAGTTTCTTGTATGCAGTGTAGCTGCACTGGTTTTGCTGCAACAAAACCAGCAGGATAGTATTTTTGGTGCAGCTGATGACTTTTTTTTGTCAATTCCTGCCTCACCAACTAAGCCCAGATGTTTCCTGCCATTGCACAAACAATACCTTGTATTACTTGTATGGGTTTTGGTAGCCCAGAAAAATAACCAACTGTAAGTATATCTGAAGTGTAGCTTGAGGATTCTATACCTATAGTTATTAGATGATCATCATTCACTAAAATAATAATAATAAAAAGCTTTACCTGTAATATTATCACGAATAATTCTAAAATCCTAGCCACACAGTAAATAACTTGAATTTAACATTAGTGCTCAAAACTGTCTCTTTTCCCACTGAGAATGTACTATAACTAATTCATGTAAAATCCACAGTGCTTTTTATTTGTATTGATCACCTGTTCCAATATGAAGCTTCCTTCTCTCTTCCTCCAAAGAAGATAGGGGGTTTATGATACCGCCTGTGATATCTTAGTGCCCTCCTATAGTTTGATGGTCAATAATTCACTTGAATTTCTCTTTGAATTACTCAGCAGTTTAACGCAGTCCAGTAGCTTTGCCATCCCGTGAAGGGTGGAACAATAACTGCATTATTGAATTCTCACTTGTATCCTCACCTGTTCCTCTTTCCCAAGCATATTGTGTTCCTTCTGTTGCCCAGAAAATGCCTGTGACTGTAGCTGTATTTTTGTTCTATTTTCTGTAACACCTCTTTGCTTGAGATCACTAAATAACCACGAAAGTGTCTGCAAGGCCGCAATCTAGCCAAAGTACTTCACTGAACTGCTACTTGAGGCCTGAAGCACAGCTTGCAAAAACCGAGGTCACTTCAGAAGCTTATGGAAAGCTTCAGAAGCTTTCCATATGTATGTTAATACCATAACTGCATGTAGGCTGCAACAATTGTGAAATGAATTTCTGAAGTTATTCAGGGTATATTTTCTGTGTTGTTTGTTGTTGCAGAGTCCCTTATGTAACTGTCCCACATTAACCTTATTTATGTTGACATTCTGAAGTTGGCATTTCTGTAGCCTGCTTTATAGCCTCTCTCTCTCTCTCTCTCTCTCTCTCTCTCTCTCTCTCTCTCTCTCTCTCTCTCTCTCTCTCTCTCTCTCTCTCTCTCTCTCTTTTTTTTTCCACTTCAAGCTACATTCTGTGTCCTAGTTGAAAGTGAAGAGGAAAATCTGTGTTCTGATAGTCATCGTGTAATCGCTTAAACCCCAAATAGTTTCAGAAGATGTGTTTTCTAGTAGGGAATAGATTCAGCAGATGAATCTTTTCATGCACAGGGAGAAACAGCTGATACTTGTTTGCTGTGTTATTTCATACAGTGATTTGTATTTCTTAAGACATTTCCATACAAATAGTATAATAAATGAGCATTGCTGCTCAGTGATGCATTTAGTTATGTTGCTTAGGTTCTGTTTGAGTTTGCATCACTATTATATATTTATTGAAAATGAGAGAGAGCATGCAAATTAGCACTTGCAACTACTTTTAGTGCAGGACTGTTATGCCAACTTTTTGAGTTGGTTCAGCTATTGCCTGTAGCGGCCAGTCCTTTTATCCTTGTCATTCAGCAGTTTTCAATTCTTGTGGTTCAGGGCTATGGGACTTCTTTCTTGCTGTTGCCATTCTTTCAATATATGTAATAAACACATTTAGAACTCTCTTTTAACGTGTGCAGTGACAAATTAGAGAATTCTTGTATATTTTGTTTACTTAATATAGTGTGGGGATAGCAATCAGATAAGTGTATCTGCTGATTTGCTGTGGCCAGACAGTTCCAGGTGTGCACTGGAATACACAAGTCCTCTTTAATTAAATTGTTCTATTTTCTTTCTTTGTAGTCTCATGTAATCATGAGAATTCTTCCTATACTCCTAACCTGTGCACTGGTCCCTTGGATCACATATGTATGTAACTTATTTAGATGATGTGGTGAACACACTTTAATATTGTTTTAAATTCCTTCTGATGATAGGAAAAAATGACCTTATACTGTTACATGACACTAATGTTCTCCCTCTTTTTATTTTCCAGCTGTGTGGGGAAACTTTGTCAATATGAGGTAATGTCTATTATTTTTGTATTTAATATACTTACCTGAAATAAAACGGGTACCATTCCCATCAACATTCATCACTTCATGTCAAGCAGGGAGAAAACAGTAGAGCAGCTCATGCTGTTGTTGGATGGTTGCTAAGCAGCTGATACCATTTCTTAAATACAGGGTGTTCAGTCTCAGAAAGGGGTGCAGTGTATGTCTGCTGAAAATCTCACCGAGGGTCTTCTCACATTTCAACATCTTCCTTTGCATGAGATCATCTGAACTGGGAGATGTTTTCAGGCAAGCTGAAGAGCATAGCTGGGAACATAGGCTGGGATTCTGCTTTCTTCCATCATAGATTTGGTATCTTAGTGACAACATAGGCTTAAGCATGGAGAAGTAGCAGGTCATCCCATCCACTGTTTACCATAATTCTGTGCCTAGAATTGGAAATGTGGTTTTGAGGATTTTCTCCCCTCCATAATTAATTGGGAGACAATCTTGTGGTTTAACTGCTGAAAAGTAAAAAATCCTGTGCTGTGTCCCCCAGATTTTATGCCCTTAGAAACAGGAAGGCATAACATACAAGTGCAAATCATGCAGATTTCACAGTACTACTGATGGAATGCAAGTGTCCTCTGGGAAGATGCAACTGGAAAAGAAGGTGAAGAGGATATGAGGACACCGCATTCCCTACGACAAAGTTTTGTTCATAGGGGACAAAATATTTCAATGTGCTGTTCTGCTATTAAAAGGCTTAGTTATTCTGTTACTGTGCTTAGCGGCACCGAATAAAGGAAGTTTGAGGCAAATTAAGAAAATAGTGAGTTTTCTGTGGACTCTGCTTTACCCAGGAAAGCTTGCCATGGGATCTGTTCTTATCCCAGGCTGTCAACTTCACTTTTCTTGCAGTTTCCCACCCTTGCTGCAAGAAGTGTTCAGCTGTTAGCCAAACAGCTGCTGAGCTGCTGTGGCTTGCAGATGGAGATATCATTTAGATTACCATGTAAACTCATGATCACCCAACTATGGCAGCTTAGCAGCTGTTAGGTGAGCAGCTGAGCCATTTCTGAAGGGGGACAAAACCTCAGCGGTTTGTGGAGGACAGGCTGTTGTGGGATCCAGTGTGTTGATTCCCTGACAAGCTGTCCTTAGAAATTCTGCAGTTATCTGCATCTACCTTCTTATTTAAGAAGTCCCTTATAAAAAAAATTTCTGAGTATCTTGTCTTTGTTAGGGGGAAAAGCTCATTAAAAACTAAACTAGATTGCCAATCCTTAAGCTACAGGATTTCTGAATAAACAATACTGGGTACCTTTTTTTTGTTGGAAAACATTTGAACCATTCCCATGCATTTATTAAAAATACTCCAGATAACATAGTATGAATATATTATTTGCTGCTATTCAAAAAAAAATCATCATGAAAGTATGGTTCAGGGACTGTGTCTCAGCCTACTAATGTACTCTACTGATACGACAAATCCATTCAGTGAAGTTTTTGCCTTAGTAATAGACTGAACTGACTTTAGCAACAGAGTTTTAACGAAGGGTATGAAGGGAATCATTGCTTCAACTTCTAATGGTGTGGCATATATATATCTGCTTAACAAAGGGCCTTCTGTTTCCTTGGGTGTTATGACTGCAGGTCCCAAGTAAAGGAGCTCTGTTTTATTTGAAAGAACTCCATTTTATGTTGGATACCCATGAATCCTCTAGTATGCAAAAAATTACTACTGTAAGTCTTGATAAATAATTCCCCTTTCAGAAAGTTTACTTTGGGGAAGGAAAAAAAAGGATTATGCAAACTTAAGGAAAATTGTATAGACTAGATGCAAGAAGTAAAATATTCTACAGTTGTTGAAGTTTACCTAAAGAATGGATACACTAATTAAGATATTTTACACAATTATGTGCTAAATAAGACCACATAATTTTATGCAAGACACTGACTTCTTAGGCAGTCCTCTGTTTTCACAACTTACACTGCAGGATGTCAGGGTATAAGCTTGGATTCATTTCAGATGAGTGGCATGTGCAAAAAGTTAGTATTGCCCATCAAATGGTCACTTAAGGTAAGTTTCAGTATAGGTTTTTTCCTTGTTTTGTGAAAATTCGGTCAAAGCTAGGCACATGTCCCCTTCTCTATGTTAGACTGAAATTGCAGCTGTGGCATTGAGAGAAAATGTTCTGTTAGCATACAGTAGATTTGGACCCTTGAGATGACATCTTAGGCATTCAGATAGTAAAACTGCAAAAAGAAAATCTGTGCTGACCCTACCTTGGTGCAATGATTAGACACTTTTCTAGTTAATTTAATTTTCTCTTTAAAATGAATGTCATCTTTATTTTTATTACTTTTTTCTGTGGGCTTGGTTCTGTTTCTGTGACAAGACTATAACTGTTTTCAGTGGGAATTGAACCAAGCACTTTCATTTACTCTGAGTATGCCTATGAAATAATACTAACTTAGGATGCCGTGAAGATACTGTTTTAACAGGAAAAGCTTGATATTGGTGCAGTGGAGCTAACATTGCTTTGGTATGAATTATGTTTTTTTTGTTTTCTTGCTGACAGGTCTCTCCAAGAAAATGGGGATCAGAAAGTGGAAAGTAAAATAGAGGAGGTTAGTTTTCTAATATTTTTGTTCACTTTTGAAGACTCAATTTCTGATTTCATATTGAAAGGGACTAGTTCTGTCGTTACTCTCCATTCCACTAAAACCAATCAAAGCATTAGATTTATACATAACAGCTTTTGAACTCTTACAGATTCACATAGATGACTTTCTTTCCACCTCTAAATCTTTCTGGAAGTTATAGCTCTAGTCTTGTTTACTGCATAGACTATAGAGACCCCCTGAGAACTGACTTTCTTAGGACATACACAGATTTTCCTCTATCACCCTTCCAAAATATTAAATATACAGAAGTTTAAGTCAAAATTTGAAACCTTACAAACATGCTTTGCTTTGTTGTCAACTCATGAACAAATGTAGCTCTATTTGTGTTTGGGACTAGTTTGCACTGACAATGCTTTAAGGACAAGTACTGGCAATACAAGTACTAAAGTAGGCATGAGTTTTGAGCATGCTGGTGGTTCTGAACTTCATCAGCATCTCTGAATTTCTATTTCAACCTCAGTTTGCTGTGAAATACTACATAGTTATACTATAGTTATACTCACCTTGAGGTGAGTACTTGCCACCCCTTTTGTGTGTGGGGGTGCGGCCATGCTTATTTGGTCTGTCTTGTATTCCTACAGCTTTATATAGCAATCTTTCTTCCGAATACAGAAAGAAGCCTAATGAAATCGCTTAAAATTTGGGGAAGGACTGTGTTCTTACGTCACATCTGTTGCATTCTTTTGTTTTGTTTTTAATTCTGGTAAATATTACGACAAATATTCTGAAAATCTCAGTTGCTTGAGAATGGCGAAATGCTTGAAATTTAGTGGGTGAAATTTTGGGGGATAAGAGTTACTTCTCTGAGAAGTCAGGCTTGTTTGGATCTCGTTTTTAAAGCTGTAGTTGTACACAGTACTTTTAAACTGTCAAAATAAGTATGGCTGTTTCAGGAGCTATTTGCTGCTCCACAGAGACAGATGCTTGAGGAGCTTAAATGACAATGCAGTATTTCCTCTTTACATAAATATGCAGATTATTTCAGTTCGTTCATGAATTTCCTGACTTGTCTAGCTCTAACCATCAGTATTTCTGGAAGACTAATGACTGTTGGATGATACGTTTCTATTTAATACCTTTTTGAATGGTATTAAATAATTTAATTTAAATTAACCCTCTGATAGCTATCAATTTACATATGTAAATTGACACACAGTAAATTTTGTGACAAGCTTTTAGTAGGCTTAATAACGAGAGTACAGGAACTTGCTGATATTTGGTAGGAATGTTAGAAATTCAGGTCCTGCAATAAAGAACCTGAAACTGATGCTGACTTAAATGATTCCCTCTTTCAAAGCAATGAAAATACAAACAGAAGTATTGGTAGGTGAGTTTTATTTTTTCTAATGAATTTCCATTTGTTAACATTTTTAAAAGACTAATAAACTAAAAACTTTTCCTCAAGCTGTAATGTAAAACATGGTATTTCTTTAAATTCACATGTTCTGAGAGAATTGTAACCTTTGCACTGGTGCTAATGTCTCTGCTTCTGTGTTTACGTCCACTTAAATAGGAATCATAATGGTGGATGTTCATATCACAAGACTATGGTACTCATAGCTTTGGATGTTCTTTTGAGCAGCTGCATTAGCTTTGGAGATGCTTTGCTCAAGGGTATTAGGTGATTTGATTGTGGGGGAAAACTGCCTAAGGATTTTTTGACATAAAGAATGATTTAAGATAGAAGGTCCTTGGATTATCTTCTCTGAAGCTTTTTGTAAAAGACTGCCATGGTTTTTGCTCTAAAGTATCTTTCTACATGAATGTTTTGTGATACGAATCTTGTCTGTTCTTCAAAGCTTAAATACTATTCCTTTATTTTTAGGCAGTTGCACCTCTAAGGGAGAAAATCCGAGATCTAGAAAAAAGGTATGTGGTCTTTGCTCGGTTTGGGAATCAGTTTAAAAGCACATTTTATGCTTTGTAGCATTCAATTCTGTACCTTGTAGGCTAGAGATAAGTATTTTGTATATGCCTTCAATACTTCTGGATTTTTGTCATATCTACGTTAGGATGGGCCCTTGAATGCCAAAGGACATTAATGCTTAGGGTAGTCAGGGCTGAATAATCCCATCAAAGTAACCGTGACCTTCTTGTCAAGGTCAAATCCTGTGAAGGAATTTGCAGATTTTAGTGCTGCCAGTGAACAGCTTACCATGGTTTAGTAAGTCTAGTACAGGTATGTGCTGAAATATATTGGTTTCAACTACAAGAAACTGGAGGTGTTTTATCTTAAATTTCTCATGTTTTCCACGCTTACCATGGTTCAGCTAATGTACAACGATTTGCTTTTGAATCTTGTTCTGTGTATGGGTTTTGGATGAGCCCAACAGACTGACTTCTCTTAGGATTTGTAAAGGAATGTGATATCTTGAATTAAATTAGATAATACAATCGAGAAATGCAGACAAGCTTTTTGGTGAACCACAGATGGTAAATGTGGTAGATTTCTATGTTCTAGTTCCACCACTTCTTGTGCTGTTTGTGTCCACTCTGCAATATCATTTCCTCTCTCATGTGGCACCAGAGCCATTTGAATGCTGTTAGTAAACTGGATGGGGAAACTAGGATTTTCAGTCTCTCTTCACAAATAGGTCCCTCACATTCCATCTGTTTGCCTTTCAGCCAGATTAGTTCTCCAGTCTGGGGAAACTGACAGTTGTTGGCAGCAGGACACTGCTGCTTTTGACCAGCATGCTGTTTCATGGGTGACACCGTCCATATCCCAAACAATCATCTGACTGAGAATGGTGCCTTACAAAGGGCCAGGCCATTTGGGTCTGGCCTTATCTAAGCCAGTGTCAGTAAGCGTGGGTGGTTACACATGGCATACTGGTGGTTATCTGCTGCTTCATTTCAGTAAGAACGCTGATTTGATCACTTATCTCTTAATATAAGTATGGATTTCATGGGTCAAACTAAACAATTCATGCAGTAGTGAAATTGTAGAGAAATGATTTTGTGTTCAGATTAAATTTTTGATGCACTGTCTCTGTTCAATTGACTTGGCTCATCTTTATTGACAGCCCAGTATATCTTCAATTTCAGTTGTTAGTAATTCAGGTATTTCCTTCCCCCATTGCAGTAGGGGTATCCTGGTTGGCTTTTTTTTGCCTTTGTAATTGTTGCATTTTCCCAAACGAGCAATGGGTAAAACCATTAAGTTAAAGCTTTTGTCAGCAGCCATCTAAATGATCATTTGAATAGCATGTGCAGTGCATTAATGATTCTTGTTTCAAATGTCTAGCAAGTCACTAGCATTGAGCAGAAAGAATGAAAATATATTTTACTTCTGCAGGAACTGATCTGGGAATTATATCTATAATAATAAATAATTAATATGTATATAAAATTATATTATCTACTGATTCAACTGCATGTAAGATGCTGCTGGTACTAATTTTCAAATTTTGTATCTATGTAAAGAGGTGGTATGCAACTATTCACTAATAGATGCCTGAAGGCTGATCCTGCTTGCAAAACTTATTCTCTGGTGTCAATGTTTTTTTACCTCATAAGCTGATTAAAATCTTAAAGCAAGCCATCTTCATGCATTTGGGAAGCAGGAAAGTCAAGAATTCCTTAACGCTAGTCTCAGGACAAAAGGTTGTTTAACAATCTAAAGTTGGAAAGCTTTTATTAATGATTTGCATGGCAAAAAGCATTGCTAGGCCTTGTGTATTCATTAAAGCAAAACTTACACTTAAGCTGTTGTCAAAAGATGAGCATTTTGCTGAATCAGTTCCAGACTCCTGCCCCTGAGTCATTCCTGGTGTAACTGAAGGTGCAAGAATGGCTGGGACATTCCTTTGACAGCAGTGTGACTTCATGCCAGACTAATGTAACCTTGGCCTTAAAAATGGAGGGGACTAACTTTTACCTCACATCCAGTTACTTGACGCTTGCCTTTTTAAAAAACTTGATAAACTTTCAAGGTGTTTTCAACTCTCGTTATTGGTAGATTTGCCCTTCTCTCACTAGAAGGCTGTTTTACATGTCTGTTTTATGCTTATGCACTGCTGTTTCTCATTGTTTCACCTTAAATCAAGGAAATGAGGTTGCTGTTAGTGATCCCTGTAGTGCTGCGATAGAAGGCAAGCATAGGTAGTTCATTCTTTCAGTTTTTCTGTATAGGTAATGTTGGAAGATTCTGCTGCATATTTCACCTATCCATGAAACTGAAAATGGCTTTAACTCTGGGATGACAGGTTGTCACAAATATAGAACCACTGTGCTTTCTCTTAATTTCCATTGTGCCAATAGTTCAAGCTAGAACCAGAGGAGATGTTTCAGCATCAAAAAGTGTAGAGTCAGTTCAGTCAGTCTGTGAGTACATGTAAATGTAATCTCAGCGTGAACTTCTGATGTAAATGTCTCCTGCTTGCTACATCCAATTATATCTCTAGCATGTGGGCTTCCTGGAGAAGAGTAACCACAGTTTGATTTCTATCAGGTGTCACTCTGGTATTTAGTAAAAATAACATGAGCTATTGAAATATTGCTGGGATTAAAATGCTATGTAACTTTAAAAAATAAAAAATCACACCTTCTTCACACCTTCATTTGGAAGTGTTTGTTGCCATATGTGGAGTGCATGCCAGCGTGGGGGAGAAAAAGGTAACCATTCTGTTACTGTGTCCATAAAAAGCATTTAAGGTTCTGAGCATCCATTTTGAAATTAAGGGAGCACCTGAGATTCATAGATCACATAATATTATTTTAGAATAGTTTGGGTTATATTATTCTAAAGATTGTGCAAAAAAAAAGTAAAGTGAAAGTAGCTTTTAGACTATTAAAACAACATCAGTCTAGTCATTTTTGAGAAGAAAATTAAGATTAGCTTTCAGACTGAATAAGATCTCTTGTTTGGAAAAAAAAGTTGAAGTATTTTAAAGAGCTTCATCAGTGTTCTGCTTGTAAACATTACATTGACTTCAAACAACTCTTCTTAAAGATTCAGTCTAATCAGCGTGGTAAGTTAATACAATTGACTTTGTTTTCCAGATTTTTTAGAAGGTTATTTGCTTTTTAAAACTTCAAAAAATAAAAATTAATTGGTCACGTTTTAAGGTTGTATTCTCTTGTGATGTCATGCCTGGCTCCAGTCCTGTTCTCAACAGATAGTAGAAGCCAAGTGGTTCATACTCGAAAATCACTTAAGCAGAAGTTTAAAAGCACTTCTTGCAGATCAGTTTTTACATTTTTCACAGTGCTTTAACAAAACATAGATAACATTTCTCATGTTGGTCTAGGTTCTTCTTTCGATAAAAAGAGTAAGCATGGCCTTACTTTGCGTATTGTGGATTGACAGAATAATGTTTCATAATTCGAAGAAGCAAATCTGAAAGTTACATGATTTTTATTCTTTGTTTTGAATTGTCTTTTAGTTTCACCCAGAAATACCCACCGGTGAAATTTTTATCAGAAAAAGATCGTAAAAGAATCCTGGTAAGTTTGAACTTACTCAGGGGTTGTGCTTGGGAAATAAGATTTTGGTGGAATGTAATCAGTCTTACAGGATTAATTAAAACCATGAGCAGGGTTAAAGTAAATTACTTTGGATGCTGTATGTGCTGTACAGGGTATAGGCTAGTGCTTTGCCTACCCTGTGCTGATGTTCTCAAACACAGCAAATGGATTTTAGACTTGGGCTCCGGTTTAGAGGTTTAACTTGATGATTAAGCTTCTGTTCTCTGCTTCTAACAACTTAGACCTGCATTACTAGTGTTCCCAGGTGACTTAAACTTGCAGACTGGGAAACTTTAGGCACATCTTGGCAGAAAGCTTGTATGGTTGAATTGAACAAGTCATAATGCTAGAAGAGCAGGTGCTCTGTAGCACTGTTAAGAAGGAGCAGTTAGACTGAGGGAGTGTGTATCTCTTCTCTGTTTCTGGTATTTTGAAGCATCACAGACATTTTAGGGTGGGAGAGGAGGACAGGTTTAGTCAGGACAAGGAATAGTTCAAGGCATCTTTAATTTCAGCAAATTGCTGTGACATCAGCTTTACAGTTTTGTCTACGCTCCTGAAGTTAGCAGCATCATAAAATTTTTCTTGTTTTCGTCTGTCCTGGGCAAAAAAAAGAATGTCCTCATTTCTGAGAGGTAGTGGAAGTATAGCTACTTAAGATATGTATTAAGAGCTTCTGCTTCTGTAGTAGAGAGCAGAATCTACGACAAATCCCCACAAAGTGCTTAAATTTTGTGGTTTTGCCTTGACACTTCAAAATTTTGACAAAACACTGAAAAGATATAGATAAAACCAAATGACTTCATTGCTATTGCAAAACTTCAAAAAGAATGTGTTACTACATTTTATTAGTTTAATTTCATTTGTTTATGGCTGCCTAAAGGGAATATGTTTGTAGGCTCCCTGATTCCTTGTTGAAATTGGAAGGCATAATGAGGAAAGTAACAGCCTTAATTCTGGAAAGTCCTAAATAGTGTGCTTATGCATGCAACTGTGCCAATGTTACCTCAACGTCCTTTTTTTGGTATGATAAGGTGTTTACAAGAAAATGATAAATGTGAGCTGTTAATGGATTGTGGAGCTCTTTACTATTTTTTAACTTTGCCACTTGAAGATATTGGATATTTTGCTGAAGTTCATTGCTTCAAGAGAGATGGTTACTAGGTGGAATGAGAGTGTTTTCTGCAGACCTGGAGGTGAATAGCTGTTTGATCTCTGCATTCTGTAGAGGTTAAATTATTAAAGAGAGAGCTGGCCAAAAGGATGAGTGAGTTGCATAGTCATTTCTTCTGTACTGCAGTTGGGAACTAATGCAATGTGCGCTCATTGGCATTCACAAACCTGCTGCTCAAGTGGACCATCTCACTTATTTATAATGTTCGTGTCGGAAAAAGTATTCTTCTGAATAGCTGAATTCAGCATGTAGAAGACTTGTGTAGACCTTGCATGGCACTTGAAAATTTGTCAAGAGTAAACAGAAAGAACTGGTGAGCCAAGTGAAGCTTGGTAGATGACTTGTTTCATATTTTGTTGATGCTATGTTTTTTTCCCTACACCATTCTAAATTCTTATTTTCTCCGAATGCGTTCTCCAGCTGCAAACCTGCAGATATCCACAACACTGATGTGAGCAGACACCAGTTCTAGCAGTTCTTTGCTTATTCTGTATCTATTGGCAGATGATTGCTGGTAGCAGTGGTATCTCAGCTAACACTGGATACTCCAGCAATTTCTTTCAAAAGATCTTAAGTTCATTGAACTTCGTCCTGGGGCGTGTGTTTTGTCTGCTTGCTTGCTTCTCTGAAGTGACTAGGCAAAAGGCTTTCCTATGCAAGAGAAGGATTTCTGGTGATATTATGGATGAAAGTGTAGGCTCAGTGTGTTGTGGTTTTTTTTTTTTTTTTTCTGAATTGAACATGGTAGACGAGTAGAAACACAAAACAACAACAAAATTAATGCAATCTCCATATGGGACACTAGATGTTTTAAATCTGTTTGCAGAGAGTAATAATAAACCTGTCTAGGAAATATACTAGTATTTAAGCACATCTACTGCAGGAAATTATTAGTATAGTTTGTGCCTTTCCATAGAAGCTGAAGTTAAAAAGCATATTGGCACTGCTAAGTAATTAATTATATTTTTAAATAAAGTTTTATTAAAGAATGTTTATTTAAGCCCCGGGTGCTGATATTTCAATTCTGATATGGAAATGATTCATGTACAGTATATGATTTTGGAGATTAATGTCATTGTAATTTGCAGGAAGTCATATTTAGAAATGAAGTACATTAACCTTGCTTTTATAAGCAATTACAGGAAGGTTATGTTGAGAACTTCAGTGAAAAATCATCTTTTTAACGTAGCCTCAAGTAACGATAAAAAATAATTTATGTAGTTGTTTACTTTTCCAGGGGAAATTCAGCT
This sequence comes from Heteronetta atricapilla, assembly GCA_011075105.1. NCBI lineage: Eukaryota > Metazoa > Chordata > Aves > Anseriformes > Anatidae > Heteronetta > Heteronetta atricapilla. Next base: position 141,926,150 of record CM021731.1, on the reverse strand, counting down.
CCTTTTCCAGGTAGTTCATTATCAATACCTATGGAATTGGCATGTTAATAAAGCTAATACAGATTTATCACAGAAACAACTTACAGATTTAAAGTAATTGTAAACTACTTACCAAACAAAATTGGCTTGTGCTTTTTTCCTTTTTTAATTTTATTTTTTGCTTGTATATAACAGAAGAGTGCTGCTACGTGCAGTGTTTGGTTGGGTTAGGAGATAAGGAAGAAGACACGTTCAACATGTTTTGCTACACTGAAGGCGTATAGCAAACTTTGAATTTGTCTTGTCTGGAATGCTAGAAATAGAAGTAGCAGCAGGGATTTTTGTTGGGTCTCAACTGAAGGAATAGGTTCATAATCTCTACAGGAAACTTTGGTTCTGGTCACCACAAAAAAGCAAACCCCTTGGAATGTTCAACGAGGCTGCCGCTCACTCCCAAGACAGGATAAGCTTATGGCAATAAGTTTTCTGTGCATTTATTTTTCCCTTAGTATGTGACATTACCTGGCAAATGACTGTTCTCGCTCAGTTACTGCCCTCTCTGTGCTCATATCATTCTGCCAGAAACCTGTTCCTCCCTCCTGTCAGGGGATTGTGGAAGCTCTGACTTTATTGCTTTGGATTAAAAAGGGTTTCTCCTGAATCTTCTTTCTCCATCAGGTTTGTCAAGGAACTGAATCACATACAGAATCTGGAAGCAAACCCAAAAGAATACCAAATAGGCCAACTAAATGGTTCTTTTATTAACTAACTGGTCCATACAATGTCATAAACACCAATAGTCATGATACAAGAAGTAGAAGGCTGGGTTTTAGAGAAGAAAACAGATTTCTGTCTTTTTTTTTTTTCCTTTTCAGTTTTTGTTAGCTTTCGATCTGCCTTTGTTTCTTTCCTGGTTATGAAATTAAGAAAAAAAGTTCTGCTCATCTGGCATTTTCAGCAGTGGATGGGGGAGAGGACAGGGTAAATATCTCCACTTTGTACTAGTCAAAGCTTAAGAACTTCAGGCATTTATATCATTATGTGCACAGTGCTTGATCGTTGTAGCACACCATCCATGCATTAGATTCCTCTTTGACAGTGTCACTATGCCCTTTTATTTGGCTAGTTGTCACTGCAACTGAAGAATGGAAATGAGCAGCTGAATCACCTTTTCAAAATGTAAATTTGATCATGTACTCGTATAATATAGCTGATGCTACATTGGGCTTTTATCTTCATTCTTTGAAAGTGTTTGTCTTTATTCTCTTTATGTATTCTTAAAAACAGCTTATGAAGTGCAGAGAAGGTGATTGCTTCCATAGATATGTCTGTTGGAATGTGTCATGCAACTTGGAGTCCTACTACATGCAGTGCTGACTGCTTGAATACTGTTAGTGATTTTTGTTGTTGTTTACTCTTAATGAGATACAGAAAGGGGGAAAAATAAAGAACTTGATTACTTTAATATGGAACAAGAGCACTATATTTAAAATATTTTATTTCTGCTTATCTCTTTACAGTAAAACATCATAAAGTTCCAAGACATACAAGTGTTGTATGTCAGACTAAGTGGTACAACAGGCTGCAAACAACATGATAGGATGTGCATACACATCCTGTCATAATAAGGTTGTGGATGCATTAGAACAGAAAAGGAATAGTTTTGGTTTTAGCAGCTGTGTCAGATGAGGTCTTCTTATCTGAGGCCTTTCACCTCTGAGAGGTGAAAGAATTTGTAGTACTTAGAACACCCAACGTGCCTTCTATTTAAACCAGACAGAAACTGGATTTGACATTTCTAATATTATAGATCTTGCACAAAAATGGCATGGACTTTTTGTCTCAGAAATGGGAATAGTAGAGAATTTTCCTGCCTTTTGGGGTCTTTTTAGATCTCTCTCTTGCATAAAAAGGGCACAATCCATTTTGAAGGAAAAAAAAGAAAAATATTCTAATCTGAAAAAAATGATTTTGTTGATGTGAATAGTTAACTAAATTCATAGGCTGACAGTGATGAATCACATCAACCATCTCTTGAAATTCTAGATGCCCTAAAATATTGGGAAAAAAAAAATTGAACATGGAAATGGAGTTGTTTCCCCTGGAGTAAGCACGGATCTGAAAGCTACTGTTCTTTTGTTTTCATGCTGTAGACTTTGTCTGGTGTTTCTGTAAAAAGAAAAAGAAATTTATACCAACTGTCCTAACGCAGATAACTGGAGGAGCAGGGTTTGTGGGTTCACATCTTACTGACAAACTAATGATGGATGGCCATGAGGTTACAGTTGTGGACAACTTCTTTACGGGCAGGAAAAGAAATGTGGAGCACTGGATTGGTCATGAGAACTTCGAACTGATAAATCATGATGTCGTTGAGCCGCTGTACATTGAAGGTGAGTAGTTTCTACCTTGGTAATTGCTCTTGGATGTGCTCTATGCTGATAAGTGCGTCTGTAAAGAAATTAACTTTGGGCACTGACTTCCGGATTGATCTGTTACCTGTGTACTTTATTATTAGCCGAGTTTCTGTGACCAGTGTGGGATGACACTTATCTATGAAATTAGTTCTTCCTTTCTGATTGAATGGGAGGAGGAATTTCTTAATATCTCCTTCACATCACTGATTTTATGAGAAGAAAAGATGCCAAAAGGTCAGTCTGTCTGTCCCATCCATTGCCCCATGTACCTTTGTGCATGAACATGCTTACACACACACAGAATCTGGGGTCTGTGTGTCATGAGCTGAGAAGCTTAATTCAGGAGTGTAGTTATTGGAGACTGCATACATCTGCAACCGTGAATGGTCAGTTGAGAGGAACATAAGCTCTTTCACAGAGCAAGTCGACTTGCGTTTATTAGTTGCCTTAATGGAAAATAGTGCTCCTAGTTTAGTTATGAGCATTCCACAGCTTGTGGAATAGGAAAATGACAGCATTGAATTCCTGCAGTTTTCAACAAAAAATGAAAAAACATGATGCTTCAACAATGTAGAAGTAACTCAACATCTAAACTTATTATAAGCCTCAAACTGTTATGCCAAATTGTAAGACGTTAACACAGCAGTATTTAAAAGAGCTACATTAGTAGTCTTCTTTGGGAATATATCAATGTATAGTGAATCAATGAAAAAGTTACTGTAATTCTGCTGGAGTTCTGGTGATTTTTCTCCTTTTCTTTAGACTTCCGTAGCTATGTAATTGTTTCATTTGTTAAAACAATGGATCTGAGGCTGTTTTTTTCCTCCATTTATTACTCATGCTGTAGTCTAGTGGATCAAATTTCACAGGAAAAACCTCTAGTAATTGCATCGCTTGTACTATTGCTTGTCATGAATTCCTGACAACACTACTTAAACAGTTCTGCAAATGTGTTACTTCTCTGTTCTGATAATGCATTGGTTCAGTTACTGTCTGTTACTTTATTTCAAACTTCTGTTTCCACTGGTGGGATAATGGAACTGGGATATTACTGGCTCCAGGTGCTGGTAGTTAATACCTCAGCCAGATCAGCTTTCCTAATTCCCCTATGTTACTTTCTTCCTAACTGATTACACTCAAGAACTTTTCAGAGAATTATCATCTGATGCTCAATTACTGGGCACTAATGAATGTGAATTCTGAGATCCTTTTGCTACATGTCCCATTCTTTGTGTAATAAAGACGCATTAATTCTTCATATTACAGTGATAACGTTATAACATTCTTCAGTAGGCAGTTTATTGAATTTCTTCTCATCCTCCAACAACGTGAATTAAACCTAGTGTGGCTAAATATTAAAATAAAATTGGCTAAAAAATAAGGTAAAATTAACTTCAATATATCAGTATAGCAACTTGATAATTTTTTGTTCAAGTTTAAAAATGGTGCAGGGTTTGGTGTCCAGCATAGGAAAGAAGGGGAAAAAACAAGTTGAGGAAATGAGGAACACTTATTGTAACAGATTTTAAGTCATTTCTTTTTGTTCTGACATATGGATAAATACCTCCTATTTTAGTTACTGGTAGTCCTTTTCACCTGGAAATAGGAATTGGAATGAGTGAGAAGTCTTGAAGGTTTTCAGCTAAGGAACTCCTATTTGTATGCTGTCCTGTTTGAACAAGTTCATATACGAATGTTTAACACCTGAATTCCAGAAAAAGTAATTGGTACTTTATTTTGGAAGGAGATCTCATTTCTGATCTAGAAAGAACAATGTCTATGCTCTTGACATGGAAAGTGAATTTAGTTTCAAGATGTGTAGCTTTCATTAAATCTCTTGATAAATTATTTAGCTTCATAGTGATGCTAACATAGTATCTGTAAGTAATTATCTTTGATCCATGACACATGAGGTGGCACTCCTCATTCTTGGATCTTGATCTGGGCTGGCCAGAGTGGTAAACCACCAAGATACATGTTTAATTTCTTAGCCTTGTGATAACTGTTGTTAACTGTAGTGCTGAATGACTTTGTCTTCCTCCAGTAGAATTTTTGTTGCGGTAGGGTTTGGGGAAAGTATCAGTAGAGAACTCACAAGGACCGTGTAGCTTTCACTTGACCTTTTCAAGGAGAAATGCAAAGGTGGTGAATTCTGTAATGAAAGTAGTTTATGAATCTCGAAAGGCAGGAAATAAAAACAAAATGTGAAAAGAAAATTTGTAAAGCTTTGCATAATAGTTATGTGGACACTTTTTTTATTGTACTTGAGTTGTGCGTTCATGAAGAACCTGGGATTTTTAAAGAGATTTTATTTCCAGCCTAACTGTTATGTCAAGGTTTAAAAGGTTTAACCCACCAATAAACTTTTTTTCTTTGAGTCCAAGATGACAACTGTCTTTTCTAAAGGGTTATGTATAAAGAAATCTTTTCTGGTATATTGAGGGAAAAAAGTATAGAGATCCACCTTTGTTTAATTGTTTACCTCTTAATCTTTACGTTATTTAATATTACAGGCTTCACAAGATGTTTGCTTGAGAGCACTGTGGATCATGTTCCTATAAACTTTAGTGTAAAGACACATAGCTGTTAGATGGAGAACAGAAGAGAATGAATGCATAAGCTGGTATTACTGTGATCTATCCCACATCTTGGTAACAGATAGAATTGTATTAACAACTACCAAATGAAACTTTAGATTAAATGTATATAGGACAGAAATAATGTACTTAATTAGTTTACACAAGGACTTGAGGATTAGTGCTGTATTGTTCATACTCATCTTTGCACTAGGGTTGACTGTGTGTCTGCAGAAAAAAAAAGGTTGTAATTTTTAAATGATTTCACTCATCCTCTGAAGTATGTATTTCTGCTGTGAAATAACATTTTACTTGCATAAATGGGGCAGAGGGAGCTGACTGGAATGTGGAGTTAAAAGATACTAGTCCTACCACAGACTTGGGCATCTAAAAGCAATTGATATTTCTGTCCTCATCATTAAGGTCTGTTTGCTTCTCCTTTGACAGCATAGGGCTGGGCAGTATGTTACGAGACTTCCATGCTTTTGAAGTGACGTTTTCCCTCAACAATTTTACCAAAGCCTGTTGAAAAAATTTAGAAAGGGTTGTGAAGGAATAAGGTGGAGAAGAAATAGTATCAAACTCAGGTGAGAGTTCAAGTCTTGTGGTGGCTTTAGTTGCTACTTAGTTTCATTTATCCGAGCCACCTCATTGGAAGCAACTTGCATGCTGCTGAGAGCAGCAGTGAACAGCTTCTCTGGATGTTTCTTTGGTATTGCGATGGTACTGCGCTGCAGGGAAGGGATGCTTATGTTCTGAGATATGACTTGAGATGTTCATGGATTTTGTTTGTATTCAGGGGGTACTGCGTGTGGTGGACAGTATCCTAAAAGCATCAGTAGCATTAGTAGTGTGGGTAGGGCTTTGAATCAAGCCTCAAATGGGAGCTCGCTGCCCCCAGCACTTGCTGTGTCAGGCCATCTCTGGTTATTATTCTTGTTGCTACTGGAGGCTGCATGCTGTGGAAGGCTCTGTTTTGGTACTGCACTGGATTTGCTAGTGAATGGAAATATTTTTTATTGACAGGAGAGCAAATAGCTCTACTACATGAAGTTGTATTTTTCTCCACTTCTTAATGTGAGAGTAAGTCTTCACTGTTGTGACTGCATCTGCCAAAATACCATCATCCCTCTAGTTCTCTGGGCTGTTTTGCCATCTTGTAGGTAGCTGATCACCTGTAGATATTAAAGTACGTTGACCAAAAAAAAAATGGCAACATAAACATATTTGGGGGTTGGAATTAGATAATCTTTAAGGTCCGTTACAACCGAAGCCATTCTATGATTCTATAAGAATTGAATATATTTTGTGGTACCTGCTTGAAAAAAAAAAAAAAGACTGCATTAGTGCTGACTCCTCTTTAAACAAATAAATAAACCTTTCCTTTTGTAACATAAAAGGACTGGCTTACCTTTTTTTCCATCCTCCATTCTAACTCTTACTTCTTGACTATTTTTCTTGGATGACGTTGGGAGGGGAGTTATTTTTCTTAAGCATCACTATCTCTCACTTAATCATAATATTGTTGGCATTTGCTTATCTTTGTTTTCTCTCTTTTAAGTAGTATTAACTGTGATTTGTGTTAAAAAGAAGACAGAAAGACACTTTCATATTTACATTAGTTGTATTATGAAAAGCTTGCTGACTGAGGTTTGAATATTGGATACTGTTGGTATGAACGAGTCCAGTTTATATTTCTTTGTTTGTATTATAATTGACCTCTCACCCCTGTAATATTTCCAAGCTTGTGTTCTTATTTTCAACAGTGAAATTTGCAGCCTGCTGTAGTGAAGCTGGTCCCAGGTTTAGGAGATTTGCCTATCTATGATAATCACATACTAATGTAATCTAAATGTAATCTAAAATCCTATGCTATCCATAGTACAGCATAGAACACTTGTGGAACAAATGCAGTGGATAGTGGAAAATTGAAAAAATTAAATGTCCATATCTTGGCTTGTCCCTCACTGTGTAACTACTAAAATACAAGTGCGATACTAATTCCAACAATATTTCACTGACAAGTGGCTTACAAAAAAAAAATATTTTTCCCCAGAATTTCTTCATAGTATTAAAAAAATGTTTCTGCTATCTTTGGGATTCCGTGTGGAAAAAAAAATATTCTGAAGTTGGTAGTCACTTAAAAACTTAATAATAAGAAAATAATGCATTCACTTTTGCAGCTTTTTAACGTTACTGAAGTACTCATTGCTAGAATTTGTGCAAGTGAAAAATCTCAACAGACTTCTGGTTTTTGTGTCAACAGTGTTGATATGCATTATATGTTAGCTATTGTTTTACTAAAAATTAAGTCTTCATGTGGTACAACAGGTTTGCAAACACATCAACTGTAAGTAACAACATATGAATTGCTGAGTTCGAATGTAAGGAAATGCAGAAAGAAGTACTTGTATCTCAACTCTAATGCTTTCTCATTTAATATATCACATGGAAAAATAATGTTTTCTTTTCTCCCCTCTCTGGCTTTCTGTAGTGGACCAGATCTATCATCTAGCGTCTCCTGCTTCTCCTCCCAATTACATGTATAATCCTATAAAGACACTAAAGACCAACACTATTGGGACATTAAACATGCTGGGTAAGTGGAAATCTTTTTTCTTCTTACTTAACATGTTTACGTTAATCTAACCTGTACATCAGTATTAGGGGGAAGATGAAACACATGAGTCAAACATGGTAAAAAAAAAAAATGCTTAAGAAAAAAAAAATCCCCTCTTTGAAGACTTTTGTGCTTTTCCTTTAAATGTATCTGCAAATGAATTCATGGTCTGAATTTTTGGGTAGACCTGTGTGGTTCCAGGAGTTGGACTTGATGATCCTAATGGATTCCAACTTGGGTCCCTTCTAATTCCCTTCAGCTATGGGTCCCTCCCAATTCTATGATTCTATAAACCCTGACAACAAGCAAGCTCAGCTAGAAAAGCAACAGAACATGCCTGTAACTTGGCTATGGAGTAATACCTGTGCCGTAATTATAGAAAGGGCAGTTAAGAGCGTGGGATTTTTATGGTGAAGTTGTGCCAGTGACTGCACTTCTCACCTTGGTGACTGCAGAACAATCCCATTGGCCATGAGTGACTGGGCCTTTCCACCACAGCAATGGCTGAACTAGGTGGAACTGCACTTGGTCTGTAAACCCCAAACTTAAGAGCACATCTCCCTCTTGTGCACTCTTGGCTAGCAAATACTGAAAGGACATTTTTCTAGCTTCATACTAGATAATTGCAAGGCAAAACTTTCAGCTTTATCTGTTGGTTTTGATGCTGGGAATGGGCCTGTAAAAAGAAGGCATCAAGCCTTTGCTACTTTTTCCTCCCTTCTATTTGACACGTGTTGAAACTTGAACTGGCTGTCAGTGATCCTGAGAGTGAGACAAAAAAGACTGCTGGGCCCTAGCCCATCTCACATTTGATATGCTAGTGGGTACAATTAAGATAATTAAATGATTTAGATGGTATGTGGTATTGGACAGTTGTACACCATAGATGAAAGATATCTTTGATTGGCCATGCCAACTCGCAGGCCATAAGGGCATTGAAATGGAAGGCAGAGTAATCTGAATAGCTGGGTAAGATCACCCAGGCTGTTTAATGGAGCAGTAATTATTAAAAAAAAAATAATAGAGGGAAACTGATAGTATTTGTTCTGTAATATGTTATTCTGTATAAGATTCTTCATGTAGCCTAACTTTCAATTTCATTAATCATTATACAGTATGTTATTTCTAGATTCTGATTTCATATTTGGAATGGTTTATGGCCTTTATTTAGTTGTGATATACTAAGTTCTTAGATCTTAGCTTGGTGTAACATTTAGTTAACCAGAACTGAATGCATCACATGTGGATGTTTTGCTGTTTCTCAAGTCTCCTAGCTAGAGACTGGGAGCTGCAGATGTGATTTACAGCTAGATTTATCTAGTGAGACAAATTGAATTCTCTTTAAAAACAATGCAAATCGGGATCACAATAAAGCAGTTAACATGACTGAAGGATTCCTGTGCTTGCTCAAATTATGTTCTTCTTTCCCTGTTTCCCAAAATCTAGGATTAGCCAAACGTGTTGGAGCACGGCTGCTACTGGCCTCTACGTCAGAAGTATATGGAGGTAAGAAAGATAAAAAAAATATTTTGAGCTCTTGAGATGCAAATACTAAAAGGTATTTACAGACCCTTTGATGAATGATAGATATGTGTCACTGTCTTAGCTTCAATTCTTCATCAGATGTACTTATCAGTATAAAATGTGGGCATTAGTACTTGCTTTCAATATCTTTAGTAAGAGCAGTGGAGGAAGGCTTGGACTGCTGCTGTTTGCAATTTTCCTGTGTCTTTGTTTATGGCTCTTTTTCAAAGGGGCTTGTAGGGGAATTTTGAGTGTTGAACCCTAATTAAGATCCAGGTGCCATAATGAAAACTTGTGAAGAAAGATCGGTTCAGTAGCAAACCTGCATTTCTTTTCCCAGTGTACTTACAAATTATATTCTTATGATTCAGCAATAGCCCTAGTGCAAAAGACAAAGGCATAAACGCCAGTCCAAGAAAACAATGATTGTGCATGCATGCTCTTGCAGTGTTTCTTAAAATTTAATATTCAGAAATGGTATCATGTCTCTTCTTCCTTTTGCTATCACGAAGAAGTAAAGCAGTGAGAGAATTACCAATAGAACTGCTAGTTGGATGCAACAAAAATCTTTGATAATTTCTTGCACTGTACAACAGACTGTATGCCTAACAGAGAAACTTTCTGCTGTTGTGAACTCCTGCTTAATGGCTAATAGCAGTGTTGCAAGGGTAATGGAGATACACAAGCACAGGCACCTGCTCAACATTAGTAACTGTGGCTTTAAAAAATAGCCAAGCAAACAAAAAGTACTCATCTCTGTAACAAGATGGAAAGATGCAGTGCAGATTTTGGGGGGAAAAAGAGCAGAAGGACAAAGAACATACCTCAAGGTGTACACTTTTGGTGGAATAACTTAAGAAGAATCAAAGCATATACCCAAGCAAGAAATCAGAACTGAAGAGAATCAGAACTGACTATCATTGTTTGAGTTTTCTTTTTGACAAAATGGCCTCCAACACTTGAAAGTTCAGTAGTAACGCATGCAAACTTCAAACCCAGTAAAAAGGGTAAGTCAGTATAGATAGTAAAATGGAGAAATGGAACAGTGATTGTTTTGTTTCAAACATTCAGAGCCTATAGGCAGACATATGCTGGGAACCTCCCAGGGCATACTTTGCAGTTTGTTCTTTGTAACTGACTCCTACACTGGATCCGACCAGAGGATTGTCTACCCTGATTGTAGCCAGTGATGGCTAGTAAAAAAGTGCTTAGGATAAATTAGAAGAAACAGCATGTACTCTGTGATATATTACTCTACTCTTTCTTTAGGAAATGCAGTATTTCTCCATCTTGCCAATTTTTATTTTTTTGTGTGTTTTCTCTTACTTTATAAAACTTGAAGTTGCTTTGCTTAATTTCCAAATACAGTAAAAAAATTCTCTCTGTATAACCTATAATGTTTTCATGGAATTTTTTAGGGTTGTATTTGTGTCTTTGAGGTAGGTAAACTTTGCACAGAAGAGTTAAATTTAACCTTCTGTTCTCATTCTTCTCTCAGAAAGCACAGGGCTCTTGTTTGCTTACACTTGGTTATCTTACTAGAGTCTTACATGTTCTATAATTGTCATTTTTCATGATTCTAGTGAATATGCTTGTAATGAGTTAAGTTGAAACTTATTTTTTTAATGCATAGTTCAGAGAGAATCTGTTAAACTGGTGAATCACTAATGTTAGACAGAAGATTCATTATATACAATCACCTTTTTAATACAAGATCATCTAAGGTGTTTTTTTCCTCCATAGATCCTGAAGTTCACCCTCAAAATGAGGACTATTGGGGCCACGTAAATCCAATAGGTCCAAGAGCTTGCTACGATGAAGGAAAGCGTGTTGCAGAGACCATGTGCTATGCGTACATGAAACAGGTATTAAATTTGTATCAGATTTGGAGGATTTTCTACAATAATGAAGGCCAAATGTATGGCAAAACTTAGTATGTGTATTTAGAGGTAGGAGAGCAAAAGAAAATATCTGAAGTAGGAATGTTCATCCTGTGGATACAAAATCTGTTTTTTTCTGTAACACAGTTTTATTGTTCCCATATCGTTATTTCAAATGTGTTCTTCAAGAAAATGTGCTTTAGTCTTCTTGATAGACTTATTATGTCTCTGTAATAGTTTTTAGACAGATTAAACTAAGATGACCTTACTAATTTGGGAGCCAGATAAGAATTGCTCTAATTTGATCTTGTGCTGAAATGCTTTGAATAGGGCAGTTACTGATAAACGTGGGACATTTAGTGAGCATAATTGAAATCAGAATATATGGGTAAAAATGAGGAAGTTCTTTAATGAGTACACATATAAGAGCAATATATTCTAAATTGCTTTAGAAATGCCTTAAAAATAGGTAGGTATTAATATAGCCCTTAATGAAAGATATGAATACTCAGTTATGTAAGACATTTTTTCAGCCAAATACAGTAACATGAGGACTAAAATGGAGTTAAAAATATATTTTTGAAATGACACATGGCAATTTCCCTAGGTTTCATAATCAACAAGTAGAAACTCCTAGCTAACTAACCCAGCATTGACTCTTTACATGCATGTGAATCTTAATAGCTATTCTACTGCTCTCTGGGAGACTATTCAATTAGAAAATGTGGCACATTAAAGAAAACTGTACCCCTATTTCATGGTGTTTACAGCTTTAATATACAAAGGTAAAAATCAGTCAAACATAGTATATTATTTAGAATTCTAAACCTTTAATTAAGAAAAATTGTAAGTGCTGTTAAAAAAAGCACCTTGAAAACAGAATTAAACTTAAAGTGAAGAATTTAAGGGTGGTATTTTAGTACAGAGGATGTAGCGATTTTCACTTAACTCTTCAGCCAGACAAAAGGAAATTCTTACAGTTCATGTCTACTTCTCTTTTAAATCATTAAACATTTTAAAATATTAAATCGAAGTACAAGGTGATTGTACTGCTTGTGTTCAGAATATCTTCTATATTTCACTGTAGAAAAATGTTCCTCATGGGCTTGGAAATAATGGATATTAAAGTTTTTAGCAAGAAATTCTTGTTCTGTAGGGTACTGAATTTTCTGCAAGTTTGTGGTACACACTGCAGTATTCTTTTAGAAGGGCAATACTGTAGGTCATTTATAAAACCATGGGCCTTGCATCTTAAAGCCACAGGATGAGTAATGATATTATCCCAAAAGTTCTATGCAGGATTTACAGAGAGTTGTAAAGGTTTGTGAAGTGGAACTACTGTGCACACATACATGAATTGAAAACCCATGACATAAGTTCTCTATCCTGTGGGTAGCTCTGTGAGATATACCTTGTACTTTATTATAGATGAGGAGTCTGCCCAAATTTGTCACACCTGCTGAATGTTCTGAGATACATTTGATTTTTTTTTTTTTTAGAGGGGAGGGGTGTAAGGCAGGAGTTTCCTAGCACAAAACAATCATATTTACAGGATTTCAGGATGGGGGATGAGGCTGGGGGAAGTTTAAGCACATAATATTGCAGTGTAAATTTTGTGCTTAGTTCAGGAGTTGTCATTCAGTGTGCATTTAACTTTTTATAAAAATGCGGTTAGAACTATGGATATGCCTAGAAGTCCGAAATTTATGAATGCTCCAACTCTGTGACTTAAATACTAGTCAGAATCTGACACTATCTGCATGGCAGGAATCTGGTACATTTGCTTAAACATGTTGTAAATACAAACTCGTACCAATTTAAATGCTTAGCATGTTAAGGGTGTTTTGTGAACTAGATTTAATATCTCTTCTTATGCTATTCATATGGTAGGAAATTCTTCAGATCTGAAGCTATACTTCAGCTCACTGTGGAGTGGTGCAGGAAAATTTTAATAATCTTCCACTTGTTTCATCCCTTTTTTTTTGTGCACATCTACTGCAACTTTACAAGCTTCAGTGGTAGCAAGGGGGCTTAGCTTACAAGATATGAGGATAGTTTCCAAATTGCCTTAGAATAATTTTTCTAAGTTTTTCTCTAATTAAGAATTCCATCAAATGCACTCCTCAGAGTATAGAATGAACTGAGTTATGATAACACCTCAGAGTACAGAGTGAACTGAGTTATGATAACCAAATATTAAGTATTACCTTCTTTAAATGGACAAGGGTTATGGTCTACTTGATAGAATAATCAGGACTGTGAAGATTCAAGAAGAAAAAGGCAAACTAGAGGTAAAGTTTGTTTTAGTAATGTGAGAGGATAACGCACACAAACCGATGCTGAAATCAGTTAATTATAGAAATGCATTGCAATTGCAACCCTAGGGTGATTTCCTGTTGTATGTTGAGTTGCACTTTTTTCTCTAATCTTTAATTCACAAAGTGAGTTGGTTTTAGTAATCATAAAAAGCCTTGATGTGAAATACAGGGGTAATGAGAACTGTTGATAGAATTACAACTGAAAAGGCAATCAACAGTGAAGAACCATGTAGTTATCGAGTAATCAGACAGAAAACATGTAGCTATGTTGGAATAAAGCAGTTCTCTTCTAAATGTTTTTTGGAAGTTTATCCTACGTTCTCTAATTATTGTTGGCTGTTTTCTTTCCTTGATACTCATTACAGATTTATTTTTAAGCATTCAGCATTCTTTATTTATGTTGCTATATGAAGTTTGCTAGCAGTTTGCCTAAGAAAAAAAGCAGAATTTATGCTTTTTGTGGAAGAATGGAGTTGGATTTATAGGAACTTGTGGTACTGTGAGCATGAGGGGAGAAGAGAACCATAGATTCATTATGGTTGGAAGAGACCTTCAGGATCATCTCGTCCAACCATCACCCCACTCCCAATGTCACCCACTGAACCATGTCCCTAAGCACCATGTCCAACCTTTCTTTGAACAGCCCCAGAGACAGTGACTCCACCGCCTCCCTCCCAACGCCTGACTGCTCTTTCTGAGAAGAAATGTCTCCTAATAGTTAGAATTGTTGAAGAGTAGTGGTCTTTGTTCAGTCCTTTCATTGCTGAAGACTAGGGGCATGATGTTCCCCTTTTTTCAGTCCTCAGGGACTTCACGCAGCTGCCAGGACTTTTCAACTGTGATGGAGAGAGGCTTGGCAACTCTATCAGCCAGTTCACTTGGGACCCTGGGATTCATGTCATCAGGTCCCATAGACTTGTACCTGTTCAGATTCATCAGGTGGTCTCGAATCTGCTCTCCAGTTACAGTAGGTGGGACTTTGATCCCCCAGCCTCCGTCTACGGGTTCAGGGAATTGAAAGACTTGGGAAGCCCGTCTGCCAGTGCAGACAGAGGCGAAGAAGTTGCTGAGTACCTCAGCCTTCTCCATGTCTGTCATTACCAATTACTCAGCTATAGAAACTGACTCCTAATCTAAGAAATTAGCCACCCATAATTGCTTACACACTACTATTTTTACCCCTCAGTCTATTTTCACAGATGTTAAAGGTGCACGGTGGCCCCCAGGGACGACTCCTGTCACCCCAGTGCAGCAGCCCGAAGGAAGCTGGGTCCTCTCTTGCTCTCTTCCTCGAGGCTCTGTGCAGAAGGGATGCCACGTGTTGCCCAAGGGCTGGGGGATGAGAAAGAAGCACTCACACAACCCCTGAGAATTGGCAAGAGTTGTTTATTGCCAGGACATCTTGCAGGCAAGCCTGCGGGATGTCCGTGAGATTTGGGGGCTCCAAGCTAATGCCTGGGATGGGGCCTGAGCAACAAGGAGGGAGCTGGCTGGGCACTCCTGTGATGCTATTTGTGCTTTCTGATGGCACGGAGTGAAGACATGCCAGGGTAGTCCCAGGTCTGTTCTGGCTGTGTTGGATCCACTTCCATTGCCTCCTCCATATCTTCTGGTGGATCCAGTTACATGGGCTCCACAGTGTTGTTGGGCAGGAGGATGAGCCATTCATTGCCCGGGACTGCCCGAAGAGGATGCCTTCCATCTGGAATGTTTTCTGGCCTGGGTGCCAAACCAGGGGGTCAACTTGTTCCACCCTCAGGTCCCATGCCACTGTTGGCTTGATTTTCACGCCTGCAGTGCCAATGATATTGCTTTTATGTGTCTGTGGGCTGTGCACCAGAGGTCCCTCGAGCACTGCTGTATCTGGTGCTGCTGGCAATCTCTCTCTGCCCATGACACTTCTCCTTGTCAGCTGCCTTCCTTCTTGGTGCTGCTCTGGACGGAATGGCTGTCCTCGCAAACCAAGCAGAGCCGCTTCTCGCCTTGCTGCCTCTAGTCTCCTTTCTGCCACGTACACCAGCTGTCAGAGGGCCTAGTAGCTCAGCAAGTGGTGGGCCAGTGGCAGGGGGGCCTGTTTTATAAGGCCCACGAGGCAGTGGTGGCCACTGTGACTTCAGCAAGCCTCTGTGATGGAGTGGCGCACATGTGGCCAAAGGCGGCTGTGTTGGGGGCAGCCTGGAAAATGCCTTTATGAGGAGGAGGGTTGTGGGGTCTGAGGCCCCCTTTTCTGGTGCTGGCTCCCCTGGGCCGTTTGGCTTGCCAGAGAGAAAGGCTGCCCCTCAGCCACAGAAAAAAATCATTACATATCATCAGGTCCATAGTTAAAAGCCCAGATAGTAGTCCTTTAATACTATAGATGGTGGTTACTGTTGGTTGTATGTTAGGCCAAAGCTGAACTGTATTGATAATTAATATCATGGATCTCTTTACCTTTTTAGAAGCCATGCAGAAGTTTAACATGCAGGAATACTAGTGAGGCAAAGGTTGCAGCAATAGTCTCTAAGATGATGCAGGCAATCAGCCACCTCAGGCACTGCCTCTAGGAAAGAAGGAAATGTAGGCAAGAGGTGAAATGCTACAGCTATTTTCACTGCTGATGGGCCCCTAAAGTGCAGGTGTCATCACTACAGCTAGTGTCCTGATATTCTATACCAAGTCAATGAAATTCATAAAGAAAATCTACAATTCCTTTCCTTTGTAAAATTTGGGAAGTCACACACTCACAGTTGCATTAATATTGTCAATAAGCGCAGCAATTCCTTTGAAAATTTAAAGTACTGTTAGTTGGTTGCGTTTATCTTCTTTTATTAACTGACTACGTTTTGAGAGAGGAAACAGTGCTGCTTTCAACCATTGTAACTGAGTGATTCACAAATAGGGTTTTATACTTTGGAAAAGAAAAACCACAGATAATCGTAACTTTCCTGTGCTCCAATGAAGTCAAGTACTGGAAGCTAATACTTTAGAGATTAATTAATGCTAAGATTTTGTTGTTTGTTTGTTATGTCACCATCTTACATTCCAAAAGGAATGTAAGATGGTGACATAACCTTCCTTCATTCCATTCATTATTAACGTCCTTTGAGGGGAAGTGAGGTGAAAAGGGGAGAAGAACCATGTCATGGCTGAAGCAGTCTCATAAATTTGCAGCCTGGCCTCTCATGAGATCATTAGTGGTAGGGAATCCCTCTGTAAACAGAGAGGTTCATTATTAGAATATGTTTCTAAATCATATTAGTCCATCTGAGTTGTCAGAACTTTGTTATACAAACAGCATGTATACAATAGGAGTTTTCTTTCTGTTAGTGCAGCAATGCCATTTTTCCAGATTACATGAAAATAAAGCAGGAAAAAATCTGTCTGGTCTTCTTGCTCCTATTCATGCCAAATGGCTTTGATAGCGTTGTAGTATCTTTATTGTTTGTATGTGCTCTTTTCTGTTAACAATTACAAAATATTTTTTTGCTATAGACGAGGTCAAAGCCATGGACTAAACAAATACAAAGCAGTTTCCTAAGAAAAGTCTGAATGCTTTTGTGGTCTCTGTGCTCAAAGTTTGTGTTTTTTTTCCTTTCCTTTCCCTTCCCTGCTGTGCTGTAAGAAGTCCCATTTTCTGATTTCCTTCAGGTAATTGGAGAACTTAGTCCTTTGTTCCTGGTATTGTTGCACTGTTGTGCAAACTGAACTTTGAAGTCAGGAAAACTTTAAGCTTTTTATTATTATTTATAGATCTATTCATACCAATAGGCTTAGTGAGCGTTTGAATAAGAATGGATCCATAGCAGCATTCATCTTTTGATGCAAACTGTGTTGTTTCTGATGTTTTTCTTCAATTTGGTACACCTCTTTTTCTTTAAGATGTGTCTTCCTCATTCAGTCACCATTGTTCTGAAACCATGGACCAGCCATGCCATTGCCTTCTACCTGTAACTGTCCTTGTCATACTAATTCCAGAACTCTCCATCATGCACAAGACTAAAATTAAGTTGTTTGGAATACGTACTGTTACTTGTTTGCAGGTATTTCTGAGCCTTACTGGAAGATGTGTTAAAGCTCTCATTCACTGGATTTTATTTCACTGTTTATGTTAACTGTTTCCTTACATTCCAAAGCCATACTGTTCAGTAAAAGACTAAAGTTAAAATCCCTGTCTGAAGGGGATATGCTAGTAATTCAGGCATAAATGCACTTAAATGGGTATACATCTCTTCCCAGTGGTAATATCTCCCATCCAAATGTAGTTAGAACAGACTTGTGTCTATGTTGTCCATGTACACTACATACAAAAGGTGAGCAAGCTAAGGCAAATGCTAAAATGTATCAGGGAAATAAAAAATAATGATATGAAGAGACCTTGAAGTGATGCAATAGCTTCTCTAGTCTGGGAAGTGATTTATAAGCATGGTAATATTCAACCGTACTAAAGGTGTGCCCTGGTTGGGTTTGAGTCAGACGATTGTGATTGCCCTTCCTCGCTCATCTAGGAGCTTACCATTTATTAAATTCAGATGTCAGCATCAGGATATGTTTGCAAAACGGTTCAAAAATCTTGCTGTTACCCAGGAACAATCCTCTTTTTGTTTGTGGTAGGCAATACATATATGTATAAGGTAGCTTAGAAGTTAAAAAACACATCCTGGATGAACTGTGGTGAACTTAGCTACTGTGCTGTGATTACAGTTCAAGTCTTGGGGAAAAAAAAATCAGAGTTACTTAATGATCTCTGAAACACATGAGAGAGAATATGAATCGCTAAAAAAGTGACTAATAAAACAGGGGATGCAAGCAGCAATTTTCATAATTTTAACCGAAATACTGGTATAGACTTCTGTCAGGTCACAGTGTTATTTGTGCAACTTTCTAGGCTTCCCTGGCAGTTTTTTTTTTGTCAGTGAATCTCATTGTCTGCTGGAGAGAAGACAATTTCAGCTTTCCTTCCCCTAGTTTTATATGCAGGGAGTTCTAATTCATGCTTGCTGTTTAGATCCATCCACAGACTTCACAAAGAAGAAAGCGTTTGACATTTTTATTGAGAGAAGTTTGCCTGAGACTGTTAGGAACTTGGCCACAGCATATGTTTCAGTTAAAAGAACCTCTTGGCATTTCAAGTTATATTCTGTATTGATCTGTTTTCTGAGACAGTCAACACAGCGAGATAACTTTTCTTAAAAGGCTTGTAAAACTAAAATAGGTCTCTATAAATTGTTATCGTAGCATCCTTGATACCTTGAAACTTTCTGGGGCAATGTGCTACAGAACTAACTGGCCAAGACTCATGCTGAAGACCATGGAAAAGCTTGTTCATGTTTGGGGGTAACTGCATAACCAATGCTGCTTTTTGACTGAGAGCTGTAAAACAGTTTGAGGTTTAGTTCAGGATGATCAGCTTGTACCCACCTGGTTTTCTGTATTCCACTGCTTTTACATTTATTCAGTGGAGAAATCTCTGTGATCCAAAACAGTCTTTCCGGCATTTTTTCTCTCTTCCCTTTCCTTCTGTAGAGGCATGGTCTCCATGATTGTGTCCATGATAGTAAATAATACAGTGAACTGAGTGTCTTGATAGCCCCCAGTGCTGTGTTTGATTAGTTTGCTCCCAGGCTCTTTTTAGGTTGCTCAAGGAATTTGCTCTCTGAATAGTATGCTGGTGGAAGACACTGTCTTAAGCAGTGAGGACAGAAGCCAGTTGACCACATTTGATCTTGGTGTCAGGGATTAGTCTCAAGCTCTCTTTTGTTGAGCAGTAAACGTGGGACAAAGTAGTTTTCTCCTTTCTCTAGGCAGTAATAAAAAATTATACCTGACTTACTGCCAGAACTCCAGGGAAGTGATTGACTTTGGTCGTGGGAATAACGTGGGAGGTAGTCAGTTGTAATTAATATGTTGTTGCTATTCGAAGTAACAGCACATAGGTAAGAGTACCACGAGTATTTGTAGGCGATTAATGCAAAAAGGGGTAAAAAGTACTGAACATGCATAAAGGATCATCTGAAAGGAGATTCTCTTGAAATGATAAAAGAAAATTTAGGACAATTATTAAGGTATTGATGCCAAAATCTCTTTGTTGAAGAGTTTCTTTTTGAGAAGATAGATCAGTTTTACAGGCACAAATGAATATTCGCTGCATAGAAAAGAGATTTTCAGAGCCGTAAGCTGCTGAGAAAAGCTTTGTGAGACAACACTATAAATAAAAAGTTACTCATTTTAAAAGACAACATTACATTATTTCTGTGGATAAAAAATAAACAGAAGGGAGAGGAAATACTGGATTTGCTGTGACTATGAGTAAGTGCCTATAGAGCGTGTGTTGTTTTCCTTTTCTAGATCCCTCTCTAGCTTCCAGCCAACACTGGAAAACAAGGCTGCTTCTGTAGCTTGTGCAGTACAAGAGAGGCTTTTTGGTCAGCATTGTTTAATGAGTTATTTTTATCTTGAGTACTAGCTTCCAAGTGTTTCATTTTCAGTACTTGTTAGTAATGGCAGTATCTGGAAAGCCTACATGAAATACAATCCCTCCCTGGAGGAGTCAGTCACCTTTTAAGACTGAGTGCTGGGGAAAGCAGAAGAAACTCCATCAGAGTATATTTTCAGATACAGTGAAAGCAATGGCTCTGTAACATGCTGCTGGAGGTATATTTTTTGACATTTTTTTTTAATTGCAAATAAAGAACGTGTTCCCAACAGATGCATTTTGCATGGAAAGGGACTCTGCTCTTCCTAGGGTATCTCAGCAGGGTGAAATGAAGTGGGTGTTGTGAGACTATTTTTTGGCTCTGTTGTGGATGCAAGCTTGATGTGTAACAAGACCCAAGACTGTAGCTTTTCATATGGCACAAGTTATCTGCTTGGTTAGTGTTAGATTACAATATGCCTGCAAATACAAATAGCATTTGCTCATGAAACCTTATTTGCAGTGAAGCAGAGCTTAATGTTGCTTGGCATTCTCCATACCAGGGATGCTGGGCTTTACCTTTACTACTTGGTGTTTCCCATTTATCAACACCAATCAATATCTAAAGCATTAAAAGTGCCTTTGCCTCTCTGACTCACCCATTTGTAAACCGTTAATGCTAATGCTTTCACAAAATAGTTTTAAGTATTAATTTGGTTATGAATCACTTGGAGCTCCAAGAGATAATACAAAATGTTGTGTGTATCATCTGAAGGAATAACTGAGTGTTCGTAACTCCAGAAGCTTGTGACTTGAGTGCAACTGGTTCAGTTGAATCAGCAGCAGAAAATTTGCTTCAGTCAAAAAGTGTT
The DNA here is from genome assembly GCA_011075105.1 of Heteronetta atricapilla. NCBI lineage: Eukaryota > Metazoa > Chordata > Aves > Anseriformes > Anatidae > Heteronetta > Heteronetta atricapilla. Next base: position 141,905,573 of record CM021731.1, on the reverse strand, counting down.
TCTGGTGATTGATGCAAGGATGGATTTTTCTGGAAGGAGGAAGGACCAGGGAGTACGAAGAGGATGCATAAAACTGAGCTGAAGTTAAAACCTTCCTCCTTGCCTTTTATCTATCATGGTAGCATCTCCTTACAGCATATTGTGCTTCTGTGAACTCATCCGGAGCCTTAATCCATGCTTTAGCTAGCAAAGGCCAAGCATCCTTCTTGTAGGCTTTACTATGAACTGTGTGTTGTCCAAGTAAGTAAGTGTCAATAAACAGAAAATACTTGGAGAAAGATTACTTCTCACCTGCAGTCTCCTGTAGTTAAAACGCTTTGTCCAGGAAGTTTCCAATTTCATGTTTATTGCATTTTTCTTTGAAGCTTTGCAAAATATCCTCCAGAAAGGTGTTCTGGGAATGATAGAAATGTGTTTTGGAGAAAAAAAAAAATAACAAAGGTATTGAAGAGACCTGGATTATAATGCATGTATTTACACAGCTTAATAAGTAGCAGGGAGTTAAGCAACATTATGGTGGTGGTTACAAAACCACTTTATAGCATTGGTAAGGACGTTTAACCTGAAGCATGCAATTTTTCTAATCTTTGGAAATGCTACCCTGGTATTCTAATCTGGTGATGGTGAGATTTCACTTTAAAAAAAATCTACATAAGCCCCAGGTAAAATAAATTGTTGTTGGATGAGTACTAATGAAAATTGTAAAGTTCTTGTTAGTAGAAAATGCCTGTGCTGAAATCATCAGCTGTTCTAACACTGATTTAGAATTTGCATTACAAATACTGAGAACTAGCGTAAATTGTCCTGCCTTATGCACTGTGGTTTCCAGTAGCGTTGATGAGATGTTAGAAGTATTTCATTGTGAGAAAACAACGCGTTTTAAAACTGTAGGAAGGATTCTAGGAAAGCTTTTGGATAGGGGAGAGTAAATTTGCACTTTTAGGAAGAGACTCTTACTAAGGTAGTTAAATTTCTTTTTCCTTTGCCCACAGGAAGGAGTTGAAGTGAGAGTTGCCAGAATATTCAATACCTTTGGTCCTCGAATGCATATGAACGATGGTAGAGTTGTCAGTAATTTTATCCTACAGGCTCTCCAGGGAGAACCACTAACAGTAAGTAATGACCTGTCACTGACATGAAGAGTTGCATGTCTGTACATTGTAAGCTTGTGTGCTGTGAGGGAGTCTGGATTTTAGAAAATATGGAGGTTACCTCACCCCCAAAGATACGCTTGAGCTTGATACACTGAAAAATTGTATGGAATTATACGTGCAAGGATGTGCTCTGTATCGATGTTGATTTCCCAGAAAGAAATGAGACTACTAGCTGCAATCTGAGAAAGTATTTTAGTCATCCTGAGCTTGAATCTCTCGTATGTCATAACTCTTCCATGTGGTCAGGTTTAGAGAATCATGGCTTTGTATTTCTTCCTGTTGAAGAACAGTATCTGAACCATTTCTGGAAGTTAGGCATCAAAATGTCTTTTTGCAAGCCTGGATATCAGCCTAAATTTTCTATGAGTAATATAGCATCAAAGGCCTTCAAGCTACATCATCAAGAAAGCAGGCCGGAACTGGGTTTTGTTACCATTGACAACTGGTGTGGTATAGATGGCCCGCATCTATAGAGCTAAATTTTCCTGCCTTCAGAACAAGTTGCTACATCCAGACTGTTTGCTGGGAATGGTTCTTGGCTCTTGATAATACTTACACGATCTCACAGCATTGTTTGGGAGAGCAAGAGCTGGCAGGGGCCAGAACTCTGCCAAAGATGCTGTTGGTAGTTTAGCAATACGGACAGTGCCTGACCTATGTCAGGACGTGGTTCAGTGGTAGACTTAGCAGTGTTAGGCAAACAGTTGGACATGATGATTTTAGAGGACTTTTCCAACCTAAATGATACTATGTCCTAATCCTGTTTAGTTTATGGTTATACACTATTAAATGTGTATAAAATAAATGTGAGGAGAAATCCTGAAAGAGGGAGAAATAATTTGGAATCTGAGATTGGCTGTGAACTCAGGGAAACATTTACAGTGTGTGTGATGCACAACAGAATTTCATACTCATTTGTTAATGTTGCCTGAATTAGAAGAGTGAAGTGCCAGGAAACCACTCAAAGGCTTCTGGACTCTTGTTCTGATTAATGACTAAAAAGTACCTGCTAACTGTTAAATAGCTGATAAATAACTAAAAAGTTGCTCCTCCACAGGACAAGAGATAGAGATAGCATTCCTTCTGTTGGAGTCTCTAAAATCCACAGTTGAACCAGGACTTTCTCTAGGAATTTGAAGATGATCAAAGAGGGAAAGGATGAAAATTCTGTGACAACTCCCACTACTTTGATTCTTGCAGAGCAAAATCTGAAACCATCATATAAGCTTGTCTTATAAGCCAGCACTGAGACTGCAGATGCCAGGGCTCGGTCTGGGATAGGTGACAAACCTGTGAGTCAGCGTGCCTAGTCTGTACTGACACGAGTCTTTTTAGCACTGAATAGGCTAATTGCACAACGTGTTTAGTACGGGTGTTGGGGAAATGAGTCTGCCACATAAATTTATGCCCTACCTATTTGGAAATAAGCATTTGCCAATATAATTTCTGCTATTTATGTGCTGGAACAGTGATCTTAAGCAATCGGAGGAGAAGGAGACATTATTTGCTAATAGTAATCAAAATAAGTAGTTAACTCATTTTTTTTTTATTTGGCTGGAATTTTACATTTTTTACTACTGAAAGCTCATGTCAAGAGACCAACCCCATGGACTCTTTTTTTTGTGTGGAAAAACTGCACTAAAATATGATCTGAGATGTTTGAGTGTTGTACATCAACAATAATTTCTGATCCCCCCCCCAACTCAGATCAGGGCAAGAATGAAGTGAATTACGATATAGTGATATTCCATTTCCTGTCTGTACATTAATGTAATTTATTTGGGAATAAATGTTATTCCAGGTAGTAAATTTGCCTAGACTTGCTTAGTGTACATTAATATATTAAGTAGTAAGCGTCGGGATCAGAGGATCCGTTAGCAAGGCTGTCTGTCTGGAAGAAATTATAGGGATGCTTCCCTTTTGTTTTTGCTTGCAGCATTCAAAATTTCATTCCTTGTGTCTCAGAAACTAGTTATTGATGAAAAATGCAAAGCTTTAACAGAAATACACTCTTCAAACATGAGTGGTGTGCTAGCCACTGTACAGCCAGGGTAATTAGTTGACTGAAAACTGCTTTGTTCTTTCCATCTGTTTGATGGTGCCCTAGATTTGGGACTGATTTGTAACGCTTTGTGGGATAGGAGAAATGTATGTAAAAGGCAAGTCCCTGAACCAGTCCTTTCTTATGTGATCCTCCTGGCATTACAGTGCAGCAGGCAGTCCATCAGACTGCCCACATCTATCGCGGTAACTTAAACCAAAGCAATTGTACAGTAGAAAAATCCACGTGGCATTATTTTTCCTCTTAAAACATCCCAAAAAATCCTGTAGAGAGTTTCATTTTCTTACCCACTCAGGCATCTCCCAGAAGCTGCAGGTTGAGGCTGGTCCTGTTTGTTGCAAGACAGCAAACAAATGGAAGCAGACAAGAAGATGGAGCTTCGTGCTTTGAGACTTTCGATTGTTGAAGGACTTGGTTGTATCAAAATACGTATGTGTAACCATATACTTATTTGCCAGTATTGTATGCTTCCAGGATAGTGTCCTGGGGCATAAAGTTTGAGCTACTAAATGATATTTAGAAAGCTTATCTAGCCTATAAAAGATCAGAAGGTAACTTCCATCTGTTATGTTTGCTCCCCTAGTGAATGTATATAGTGAGCTTTTGCTGTGTTTGGCCTCTAAAACACTTTTTTATCCAAGCTGCTCAAGTTTTATTGAAGGCAGTCCTGTAATCTTTTATAACCAGACCTGAGTGAAAATACTGCCTGGAAGTTTTGTGGAAATTTACTCCATTACTAAATATAGAGCAGTTATCATGTTTTAAAACATGCAACCCTTGGGATATCTCAGACTATCAATAAGTCCAGAGTCAGTGCTGTTCTTTGGGTGGCATTTTTTTTTCTGTTGTAACTGCAAAGCTGTCTAGACCTTATCAAGAAGGTAATAGAGGGTAAAATAAAGGATTTTGCCTAGCATAGGAGGTAACTATCTGCAATTAAAACTGATGGTACATGAGAAGAGAGCCAAGGGGAGAGTTGTTTAACTAACCAAGTCAAATAAAATGAATTATCATCAAGGAGCAGTAGTTGAGACCAAAAAATGTGTGTACCCTTGTATTATCACAGAATTTGGCTGACAGGAATATCTAGTATTGACCTTTTCAGAAACCACAGGTATTCAATCTCTTGGTTCAAAGTAGTTGTTCAAGTGGAGTAAATTGATCTCACAAAGTACAAACAGTCTTTTTAACTACCTGCCTTTAAGAAATACAGCCTATAAAGACATAACCATCATTGCATTTTATTGTTGTAAGAGAAACTAAAAGGGAAAAACTACATCGTATTTTCCAGCCACTACCTGCCTGTAGGAGAGGTAGCTGCATTAGGCGTCTTTGCACAAATCACACACAAATGACTTAGTTGTGTCAAACTTATCCCATGAACCAAAACAAGGCGAACAGGAAGCTTTATGTGTACATAAAATGTAATTCCTGTTTGCTCTGAGAGGCCACCAAGCTGTTGGTGTGTTCTCTTGCATGAATTATTAGGGAAATGCTTAAACCCCCAAGTCCTCAGGATCTCACCCAGAGCCTACTGAAATGTGAATTCTTTGGACTTTGAATCTGCCTCAGACAGTGGGCTTAACAAGCAACAAATGATGGCTTGTATACCAATTCTACTGTCTTTCCTGTCCCCTAAGAAAACATGTTTTCGGTTGAATCCTTCTAAAAAGCTTTTCTCTTGTAGCAGTTTGGTGGTAAGATGTATGTGTCCTTACTTAAAATTAAGTGTTTTCCCCATTTAAGTATGCCTGCCAATAGCTTTCAGAATTTAAGTATGTTTGTTATTTATGTTTAGTACTGCACACAAACTGTAAACAAACAAAAAAGTCTGATACTGTTATGTGCCTTTTAAGTATGCTTTAATGTCTGTTTTAAACTTAAACAACTTTCTTGCTCCAAAGTGTTAACGCATAACCAGAGAACACACACACACCCACCATGATTTTGGGGAAAAAAAAAAATAAAAATCTGTACAAATGATTTGGGGAGTCATATTTAACTAGGAATTATTTTGCTTCCCATTTCCTCAGATAGTAATATTTAGAGAGCTGCATGATTTTTTTGGTGGTGTACTGATTCCTTGAAACACTGCTATTTTTTTACTTACTATTTTTTTAAGACTATGAATGCTTTGGTGGTCTCTTAGAAGTTGGCTGTTGTTAAAGAGCAAATAAAAATTGCTTGTTATAACCACATCTTAGTATTCTGAGGTTTGCTCTAAATATTTGGTGCTCTTTTCTGGTTGAGTGCATGCTACAGCCTCTTTCAATGTTCCAGGAGAGGACAAAGCATCGCTCTGTCCTAAACTGCTAAGAATGTTTCCTACATGCAGAAGTCTGCATTAATGAGATGCATAAGGGTATATTTACCGGAGACGCTTCCAAGAACAAAAAGACCTTCAAAGAATTGATGCTTTGCCAAAAGACTCTGCAAACATGTCTCTTTCCATTTCTGTAACACAAAGCTCGTGTCTCAGGTGCTTTTCCTTTGGAGTTCTTACTAGGAAAAGATAATTGTTCTAGAGAGGACATTTATACTTCTGTAACTTCTCTGATTTTCATCTGATTTTAGGTCTATGGACCTGGAACTCAGACAAGAGCTTTCCAGTATGTCAGGTAAGCCTTGTTTATGCTGCATGATATTTGTTTACTTCACTTTATGATTCTTTGGGCTTACCTACATAGTTTGCACTTCATATTAAACGATAAAATAAATTATTTTCATTCTTAGGCAAACTTTATTTTTAGAAGGGAGGTGCTGAAGTTTTTTAAAATACCAGGATATAATACGAGTTCGTTCAGAGCTTTGAGTTAAAATATTAATTCGTTCTTCGCTTAGAGGGAGAGCAAGTACTTGGTGGGTAGGTTTTTGATGCTAGTTTAAGTCTGAGCAGTTTGTAAGTCCTAGGGTTTTAATGCAATGCTGCCACCTTGTGTTTTTGGGGTGCTATATGTGTATTACATATGCTTGTATTGTCCCCTTCTGCAGGAAGGAACAGGCTGAGGAGGTATTGCTGTAGATAACGTTTGTAGTGTAAGCAAGGCCAGAATGTACTTGAACTAATGAAAAGTGAATCTAGGCCTTAGAGTCTTCTATCTCACTAGCTGAATTTCAGGGCCAGGCTTCTGGGTTGCTTTCATCATGCTGCACTTGGTAGAAATGTTGTTCTTTCCCTCTGCTGAAAGTAATAACAGTGTTCATAGAAACTATGGAAACCCATATCAGTTCAAAGCATCCACTCCTTTCATGAATATAAGCTGTAATGAAAGATATCTGGACTTGTGTGTCCAGGAACAAGCTGATAAATTGCTGATAACCCAAAGTTATTTTGGATTATTTTTCTGGGGGAAGGTAACACCAAAATACTCCTTTTAAAAAATTGTCTTAAAATTTCCTGGAAGTGAGAAGACAATTCAAAAAACAACCTGCAAAACAGGTAGTGGTGGTGTCATGTGCCTCTGTCTAACAACTTACTGTATTTGAAATGGGCTTCTAATAAGTTTGGGTACTGGAGCAAAGAGAAGGTATTAATTGTTTCTGAGTAACGTAGTTTTTCTTGATTTTCTTTCATGTGCTCAGAGAAATTGTAGCCATTATATCCCAGACATAATCACCCTTTAAAAATAACCTGTAATTCAGTGTATCTTACAACAGGGACTGTGGAATAAATAACAAAGGAAACATGCACCCCTTGAAATAAATGCTGTAAATCTGATTTCAGCATTTCTCGGCTGACTGATCTGCTTTACTGGAGCTCTGTGGAGGCAGCTCTCTTTTTAGATATGAACATTATTTATAGGGAAGTGGAAATTGCCTCAATCTGTTCTTCCCTTTTTATAGTGATCTTGTGAATGGGTTGGTGGCCTTGATGAACAGCAATGTCAGCAGTCCTGTCAACTTGGTGAGTATGAGATCTCCACTGTACTGTGTTTACTGTACAGGAGCCAACATCCTCTGTTTTCTTCCTTGTTACTGACACTGATTTCTAGAAGAAATAAAGCAAAAAAATCTCTTTCCATTATGAATAAACCCTGTGTTCTCTTTATAAATGTGAAGAATGAGCACATAGGTGTTGAGATGTGATAGTTTCAAGAAAATGAGAAACTTGCTGTATTGTTTTTTGGTTTAGCAAGAAAATTCACGTAATTAGAATACGAAATAAAAAAATAGAGCAGGATGCCAAATACAACCAAGAAAATAATTGAACTTTAAAAGCACTGAAGCTCTTATCTCTGAACAAATGGAAATCACTTCATACTAGCTTTGATTGGAGGAAAATGAGATAGTATTTGATTGTGTAATTTTCTAATATTGATTAAGGTTGCTTAGAAATTATTATTTTTGAATAGGATGTTTGCTTTGTCCCATTTGTTATCACGTTATCCTCAGCAGTGGATATAACAGTAGAAAAAGGATGCATATGCCAGATCACTTTTATGTCTGTCAACTTTTGCCAAATCAAGTACTCAACTCTGCAGGACAGTTGTTCACTTGATTTTTTTCTTTTTTTTTTTTTAATTGTGGCTGTAAGTTCATTTCTGTATTTCTATCCAAATATTGATATTTTTTTAGCCCCATCACATGTTTTGCCTCGAGAAAACTCAGCTTTTAGATCGGTATATAGCTAAATGTTCAGCTGTGGATCAAACAAGATGTATTAAGAAGTGTGTTAAAACAAGGAATGCTAGAGATGGAAGGAACTGAGTTTGATGAAGATGAGCTAATACTAACAGGAACCTTTCAGCGTTTTATTCTGAAATGTTGAGATGTTTCTTATGTGCCGGTTAGTTGAAAAATAATGTGAGCATTAAGGGCAATATTATATAGCAAAGCAGGTAGCCCATATACTTATTTTTATGCAAGATGCAGTAAATTCAGAAGCAATTGTTAGCAGTGAAATTGGTTGCTTTTTCCAATTTGGGTGAACTGAGAACTTGGCATTCTTTAAATAATGTCTTCATTATATTGTCTGTCCTCAACTCAGCAAAGTTCTTGAGTCCATACTTTGAACCAATGATTGTGTGGGCTCCTGAATTGGGGCATGTGGCTTTACTGTGAGTAAGAGGTGCATTTGGCGCATTTGTTACATACTGATTCTTGAGTACCTCCATACACACATTGAATTACCAATGAAAAATTGTTGGAGGGCAGCTTTTCTAATGGATATTCAGCTTGTCAAAGTTAGAACAGAAATGAGTTATAATGTTGAGCTTTTTCATTTTAACGTGACCCTTTTAGAACTGTCTAATATCAGAAAGCTAACATGTCTTAAGGTGTTCAGTTGCTGTTGTGATGAATATTCCTTCCATTTCTAGGGAAACCCAGAAGAGCACACTATCCTAGAGTTTGCCCAGTTAATTAAAAAACTTGTTGGTGAGTATGAGTAATTCTTCAATGAAGCTCATGAAGCACTCATTAAGATTATTATTTCTTGACTAGTATGTGTAATATATGGATAATTTAATTGGTCTTTGGATTTCTTAAAAACTTTATCAAAGTCAATTGTACCCTGACCATATAATTAAATACTAACTAGATAATCCAAATCCTCTCAACTGTATGTAAAAGACTGCATGAATAGTTGAATGAATACATTCTTTCTGTGCATCTGTGTGATCTGTATCAGTAATTTTACATAATGTTTATGCAAGCTACTAGATAATTACCTAAAAGTGAGGAGTCTTCCTCACTGCATGCTGTGAAAACATCTTACATCCTAGCTGAAATATGGATACTTCAGCAAGGTGGTCCTTCACAGTCGTGCAGGCTGTTCTCCTTCAATTACCATTAAAAAGCTTCATGCTGTGGTGACAGTCTTTCTCTACTCTTCTTTGATCTACCAGCGACTTGTGCAAGCACTGCCAGCTCCTCCCTTGTTTGTGGCTTGGAAGAAAATACTGTGGCTTTCTCTTCATACTTGCTCTGATATCTGTAGCAAATCAGAGCTCTCAAGAATGGAAGCAAATGTCTGTGCGCAGTCCTCTAATGTGGCTTCCTTGTGAGATGAAGCATGCTGGTGCCGTTACCAAGGGTTTTTAATCTGTAGACTCCACCAGTGCTTCTGAGGGACCTATAAAAGATGCCTGAAAAAGACAGGTTCAAACATGCAGTACAGAAGCTGATGCATGTGATGTTTCTAATAGAGGACTATCCCCACTGGAAAACGTTTGAGTCCACAGATCAGGGAGGGAAATTGAAAATCACAGCACCAAACCCACCTGGCAGATGAAATAATCTTTACCTTGTCTGTTCACAAACAGCTTGACTTGTTTCAATCTGCCTGGAGAGGCAATTTAATTCTACATCCGTAAAATCTCCCAATAAAGTGGCATGTAAACTGTTTGCTGGATTTCATTATATAAACTGTCCTATATGCGTCTTGTCATGAGGAAAGACAAGTACTGTGGGTATTTAACAATCAGACTGAGAAGTATGGGCAAAGAACAAGTAAAATCTTTTTGCAAGGCAAAAGCACTCACAGCATCACAGAACAGTTGAGGTGTGTTAGGCCATCTGGTCCAACCCCTCTGCTCAAGCAAAGCCACCTAGAGCAGGCTGCTCAGGACCATATCCAGGTGGTTTTGAAGTCCTCCAGTGAGTGAGACTCCACAACCTCTTGGGGAAACCTGTTCCATTTATCAGTTACCCTCACAGTAACAAACGTGTTCCTTTATCCTCAGAAGGAACCACCTGTTTAAGTTTGTGCCTGTTGCCTCTCATCTTGTCTCAGAGCACTGCTGAGAAGGGTCTGGCCCTATCCTCTTGACAACCTCCATTCAGATACTTAACCACATTGATCAGATGCTCCCCCACACAGGACTCTACACATCCCTTTGAGCTTTGTGAGGTTTCTGTCAGCCCGTTTCTAGTGTGTCAAGAATGCTGGACAACAGCGCAGCCCTGGTATTGGTGTACCAGCCACGCAGTATTGACCAGTAGTTACGGGCCTCCAACTAGACTTTGTGTCACTCACCAGCACCCTCTGGATCTGGCCTCTTGGCTGTATGTCAGCAGCCTGTCTAGAAGGATCTTACAGGATATAATGGCAAAAGCCTCACTGAGGTCAAAGTGGATGCTCTTCCCCTATCTACAGAGGCAGTTACTTCATCAAAGAAGGTTATTCACGTGATCGAGCATGACTTCCCTTTTGTGAATCCATGCTGAAATCTTTGTGAAATGTTTTTGTGAATCCGTGCTGTTGTAGGGCAGCTGGTTCACCCAGCTGTTTCATACAATGCAGCTGTGTCTGTGGAAGGCATTTCAGCGATACAATTACGAAGCAGAAAACAGCAGAAAGACCTAATGTTTCAATAGGTAGAAAAGACATAAATGCAAAGCATAGTGAATCGCAGATGACAATGCACAATCTCTTGTTTGGTAGGCAGTGGGAGTGAAATCCAGTTTCTCTCAGAAGCACAGGATGACCCTCAGAAACGAAAACCTGACATCAGAAAAGCAAAGTTATTGCTTGGCTGGGAACCTGTGGTACGTACAGCTGTATTACTGTTTTTGTGTGTGAAAATACAAGGAAGCATACCATGTGATAAGGATATCTTTCAGTTTTCAGAATATTTGCTTAATAAAATCTCCAGGACAGTTCTTAAAAGGCTGTACAGTGCCTACAGTCTATCATGAGTTGCCCTTGCTCATGATTAATGAACTGCTGGGTAAGATTGCATGCTCTGTGCCATGCAGAAGAGTGTATTAGTACTGGCATTTTTAACAGACTTAAGTAGGAACAGAATATCATAGGCATTTTAACTTTTTCACATGCATATTCTAAAGCGGCTGCCTCCTGTAAGCCTGACATATTCTTTGAAATAAGTTGTACATAGTTATGAGTTTGCTGTTGCTGCCCTTATTCCTGTTTTCCTCTAGTAACATGCATTATGGAAGGAAAAGATTGCTTTTAACTTCGTTAGAATATTTTTAGAAAAATCTATGGAGTAAGATTCTTTTCAAGATGATTGATAACAACATTGCAACCAAAATATTTGCTTGGATTAGTGGGGAGAAATAGGAGAATTTGATGCTGTATTTTGTTAGAGTTCATTTAAAGGGAACTATGTGAAACTCAGGAAAAGCAAAATATGTATCTAATCAGAGAGAGCTGACGCTCTTTTTTTTCTTCCTTATTGTTTTAAGTTCTGGTGGACAGAACTTAAACCAGAATAAGCAGCTCTTATTTTGGGCTACAGGTATCATATGTAGAGATGTTGAGGGCTTGTTCTCAGTGTAGATAAGCTTGGAACATGCTCAGGGTTAGCTGAACTTGTCTTGCCATCCACAATAAAACTTGTCTGTCCACCTCTGAAACTTGATTATTAGCCATCTGAGGTGGCCAAGATAGTGATTATTCTGCACAGCTGATATGTAAGAATTGCAAAATTCCCATGATCACTGTTACTTTCTTTCTCAATCTTTCTAGTGAAGTTAATTGTGCAAATTTATAACAAAGCAGAGTTGATGATATTCAGCTCTGCTGAAAACAGCAGAGCTGTTTTGGTGGTGAGGTAAGGCCTATTCAATCCCTAGAAAGAGCATGACTTTCTTAGCCAGCTCCCCATTTTAGCTAGCATAATGGTTTGTAGGCTTTTTTTGGATTTTTTTGCAGACAAAAATCTTTACAGGAAACCTGTGAACCCATCTAGTAAATACAAGACTATTATAGAAAAAGCTCTGGACCCTTTCGAAATTATTCAGAGACATCAGATGCTAATAGACTGTGCCTCAAAGCACAAGGAGGGTGGAAGGTGTTATGATCACAAAAGGCTTAGCTCTTGACTTTTATACTTCTGTCCTGTTTTTGGTGCAGTCGGTACCAACACTGACTCTGAAGTAGCAGCACAGTACTGATACATCAAGTTGCAGGCACATAATTTTTGTGCTGCTGTTTTATCCTCCTGTATCAAAGATAGTATCAGCAAGCATGTCAGAGCATATGACTCCTGAGAATAGTGGATAATATTTCTGTTGTTCTGCTCTACAAATCATAGTGTTTAAATATAGGCATAGAATATGAAAAATATAATTATTTTAATAGGATTTAAGGATATCAAATGAGATACTGGATGATAATTTGTACCCCTTCTTTTTTTATATCGATGCAAACAACAAACCCTACCACCTTTATATCTTTCTATGGTATATACCATTCTGTGAGATTCTGCAAAAGGTGATCCTTAATTATTAAAAACAGAAGGGGCTTATATTTCTGTGTACTTCTCTCTTTTAATGTATAATGCTCAAATTCTGTAAATCTGTTTTAACACTAAACAGGACAAACGTAACTGTCTGATATGATTTAAGTTTGTTAGTTTTTTCACTTATATAAAAATACATCCGATATTTGAAAGCTGGCAGATGCATTAGCAGTGCAGAGATGTAACCAGTGTGTGGTGCTGTTAATACTTATATTGGCAAGAATTAGAGGACTTTCCAGCAGTCTTGAATAGCTGTATTAAAGAAGGTGCTGTTGTGAACCGAGTAATAATGATTCTCTCATTTTTGGGAACAGGTCCCACTGGAAGAAGGGTTGAATAAAGCAATTCATTATTTCCGTAAAGAACTTGAATATCAGGCGAACAATCAGTATATTCCCAAACCAAAACCTGCAAGGATGAAAAAAGGAAGAACAAGACATAATTGAAGACTGTTGGTTGGACAGGAAATGCCCTGCTTGACATTTGACGGATGTAATTTTCTTTTCTTTTTTTTTTTTTGAAGAGACTTTGAAACAGGTATCATGAAGAACAAACTGGAATTTCATTCTGAAGCTTGCTTTAAAGAAGTGGATGTGCCTAAAAATAACAAATATTCCCCTTCCCCTGCAAATCTTGCCTTGCACTTTTTAAATCTGTCTTTTTATGTAAAATAGAGTAGAAACATCTTTTAGTATCTTCAAGTTTTATATCTTGCTGTGAGATCATTTTGTTGTGACTGTCCTTGACAGTTTTATTTACTGGTTTCTTTGTGAAGCTGAAGATAAACACAAACGGGATGGAAAATGCCAATTTATTTATAAAATGGGTACTATAAAATATGAGATGTTACTATGCATAAGAAAAAAGCTAGTGGTATTGTCAGATGAGAGACGCTGACACCTAGTATAGAGGAGTTTAAGAGAATTCTGTATGAGAGCTTTATGTATTCTTTAAATGAGAGATTTTTTCAAAGGTTTAGTTTTAGTTGTACACTTGAATTTGAGATATTTTCATTGATTACCATGGATTAAGGATATTTTGAATCACTACTGTGTTGTGCGTACTCTGGGAATAAAGTTAATGTATTATTGGTTACAGTGGTTGAATATGCTATTTTAATAAAATATTGAAACTTCTATTTACTAGTTTGTGTTTCACTGTGGGCACATCTCTGGCATACACAATATATACACAGATGTGTAATTAATTAGAAAGTAACACTGTAAATAATTGGCTCAAGGTTAATAGCATTTTGTCTTGCATTGCTCATCTCCTAATAGCTACATAGGAGAGGATGTGGGATGTTGAAATGGATAGGAAAACAAATCCTGATTTATTTAAATTCAGGCAGTTGATAGTGATGCAGTAGTATAAGATTTTCTTTAAGCCATGGATGCTAACTTCACCCTCCCTAATTGAGGAAATGTTTCTATTTTAAGCATTTATTGAATTGCCAGTAAATGCTTACAACTTCAATAACTACGCCTATCATCCTAAAGAAATAAACTATAATTAAATTGTCCAGTTCCGCAGCGCAACATACCAAAGACTGAATACCTAGAAGGAAGAATTGGCAGAGGGCTTTTAAAAGGTATTTTGGCTTAGCGCCACTCAAAATCGAAAATCCTAAATCTCATCCAGCAAAGTGACTTGACTTTATCTCGTTAAAGCTTGATGTTTCGTTAGCTTTTGAGGAACAGCTCCTTTACGTTTTTGAGTTCTGCAGACTGATGGTCAAGGTGGGAGCTACCTGCTGGGCTTGGGCTGACCTGATGCCCAGACCTAGGGAGGGCTCTGGGGGCAGTGTGGTATTGAGGTCCCCCTGTCTGAGCATGCCATCCACCAGAGCCGGCCAAACCTCCTGGTGCTTGCAAGGCTTGGAGGGTCATCCAGGTTCTCTGACAAAGCTCCCCAGGACTCCAGAAACAATTTGGGGTGAAGGTATTCTTTCTCCTCATATTTACTTCTCATTCAAATTGTGCTGTTGGACGCCAAAGCATCCATGAAGAGGTGGTGCACAAGGGTGCATCCAGCATATAGAGCAGCCACTGAACAAGAAACAGGAGTTGTTGGGTACCAGCTGCTATTTCCAGGACTGCTTTTCATTTTATTCAATGACTTTAGTGAGAAATACTGAGACTGCACTGGAACAAACATGCTTCCAGAGACTGGCATAAAATGCACATTTTCAAAAAAATCCCTCAGGAAGTCTGAATGTTTGGATGCTACTGATCTGAAGTTAAAAGCTTTTTACTTTACTTCACAGCCTGACCTCCTTCACAGAAGGGGTAAATTGGTCAGAGGGCAAATGCCTGGTACTGATACAACCCATTTGTCAGTATGTGGTATGCCTCCTGCTGGGACTGAGTGACAGACCGTATTGATCTGTCACTTTTCTTGTACTATTTCTAGCTTTTGTTGCAGTGGTTCCTGATTCAGTTCCCATATTCTTTCTATATGCTGTCTTCTAGAAACAGCAGCTGAGGTGGCTGTTGCCCTTCGTGTTTGAAGCCAGTGGCTGGCTTTCTAGACAATTTGAAAAGCCTGACTTGTGGGTGTTAAAACAGAGTCTGCTGGTGCTGAACACTGAACATCTAAGATAATTTCAAGTTTCGTTTGGTCTGAGCCTTCAAGTAAGCTGTGTAGGTTTGCGTGTTGGTGCTCTCTGTTCCCACCTGGTGCTACACATCTGAGGAGGAGAGAGGCATCGGGTTTGCAGTGAACCACAGGTAAGAAACAGCTGCTGCCACTTGAGCAGAGCCACTTCTGACAGAGGACAGTGGAGTACAGGGGGTAAACCAAGCCATGCTCTCATCTCAGTGCCCAAACACAACGTGTTGCTTTTTTTTTTTTCAGGAAATTCAGGAGTTGGGATTTCCTGCTGTCACCTAGGCAAGCAGGCAGGGTTAAACTAACATGACCTATGCTACGTGGTCCTCAGTCGCAGTGAGCTGTGACAGTGTTAGGTGAAGTCCTGCTGGCTCAGCAGGGGACGCGCAGTGTTAGTAGAGGTGAACTGGATAGCGCAGTGCTGGCAAGTGAGGTCAGTTTTACAGAAGGAGAGGTGTGTAAGGCATCCAGGGTTGTGGGTTCCTTGAATCTCACCAGGAGGACCACCCTTGCTGCCTGGAAGTTGTCACAGTGTGAGGTCCACGGTTGGACTTTTTTTTTTTCACACGGACTACTCCTATTTCTACACACAGGGCTGCTCAGAAGCTCTGTAAACCACATTACTGGTCCACAAACAGCTACAGAGAGCCTTGCAGATGGTTGTTTTAAGTAAGTAGTCCTGTGAACATACAGTCTAGAGGAGCTTCGTGTCTTTAGGTTAGATTTTCTGCTCTGGAGTCATCTAACCATCTTTTCTAGTGTCTGGGGTGCTTGCAGCTTTTCTAAGATTCTGGTTTAGCAACCATTGAGCTCACCTCACTCTGAGGGCATTTATGTATGTCTCTGTCATCCATTTTTTCCCAGAAATTTTTAGAAATATATATATATTTTTTTAAAAAGTTCACTTTGGTTGAATATGTTTGGGATTGTCTTTCAGAGTTTAAGCGGGGGAGGAGGGAAGACACAAATGCAATTGCATAAATTCATTACCCTTAGAGAAGAGGCTAAAGAGGGCAAAACAGGGCTTTGATTAGTCTGATGGATTGAGCTGGTCCCCAGGCCTTCATTAGTATTGAGTTTAATGCTACTCGAGGCCAAGAAGTCCCTGTAGGTTGTTAGAGGCTGATCAGAGAAGACTTGTCCACAGAAAAAGGATGCTTTGTTACTAGCAAGGGAAGCGTGTACTCAGCACTGCTACTTCCTAATATCCATACATCCTGCCCCTGAAATCAGTGGAAATGTAGCCAGCACAAATCCATAGTGGCTTTGTTCTAAACATTTCCCAGTGCTGGGATCACAAGTGGTGGGAGAAGAGTATGGCATGGAAAAGATCGGGACTGTGATAGCACTGTTGGCATGCAGACACTATTCACGTGTGCCAGGGTGACCAAGAATTCCCTGTCTCCACCTGAATCCCTTCAGTGGCATGGAGACCCTGTTTTTATGCCATACTTGTGAAAAAATCTCACGTTAAAGTTCTTATTTGCAGCTCTGACTCCTTAGAGCTACAATGAATGGCAGCAAAAGCTCTGGACCCAAGCAGAGCTCCTTCTGTGTGGCAGGGGGCTCCCGAATGTGATGCTGCATCAACAGGGAGGTTTTTCTGAAATAGCAATTGATATTTCTTGCAAAAAAACAAACTCTGGTTCCCTGCTCCTTTTCCCAGTCCCTTTCCTTCTCTTACTTACCTACCCATAATAGCAAATTTGTTAATTTTCTGTCCACTTTTTTTTTTTTTTTTTATGCCATTTTACAGCTTGGAACAAGCAGCAGCTGGTTCATTCTTGCTGTGTTCTCCCAAGGTTTTGACATGTTCTTGGTGAGGAGGGGATCTTCCCGATTGTCTTGGTCCATGCCATGGCTGAAGCAGCTGGAAGGTCCAAAACATGAAGCCATGGGGAAACTTTTGGGGTGGCCATAGCTGCTGTTTTCCATCCAGGGAACAGTCCTAGGACAGCCGTGCCTAATTCTGAGTGACCGACTTCCCCAGTGGACACCTGCAAAGGGGGGGATGTGACACCACGGGGTCTTGAAACATCGAGAGCTGGACCATGGCCAGTCTGGGGCTGTTCTGTAGGAAGCCACAATGAACAATACCCGCTCTTCTGTCCCGGTGAACTGACGCAATGTCAGCGCCAGGATGGCTGGGCATGGTGCTGTGAAGCGCCCTGCCATGTCTGAGCAGCAGAATAGGAAAGCTGGGAGGGGGTGGAGACTTTTGTCTGGGATTGGGGACAGAAATATTCAAAGGAAACAATTAACTTTACTAATGTACTTAACTTTGAAGCACTCCGTGAATTGTTGACAAATTGTTGTTGTTAATATTTTTCCTTCTTTTGCCTAAGCCTGATGGCTTGTGCCTGCTTGCTTGCTTTGCAGCTTATTGCATGCATTTTTGCACCATTGCAAGAGTCACTCACGTAAGGTGAACCTGAAGGACCAAGAAGGACAGTGTTCTCCCCTCAGAGCTGCTGCTTGGGGGAAAAAAATAAAAAATGTAAAGCAAAGATTGTGCACCGTTTCTAAGATCCTGCACCAACTGATGCCCAGCTACCCTGGGAGACAAAGAGCCCCAGTCCTGCCTCTTCCAGGGAGGTGGTGGAGTCCCCATCCCTGGGGGTGTTCAAGGAAAGGTTGGACGTGGTGCTTAGGGATGTGGTTTAGCCTGCCCCAGCCTGCCCAGTATGGGCACAATGTAATGGAAAAGATCATTTTATTTTTTGTCTTAGAGAATGCAGATCTTGCTGACTGTATTGGGAGCATGCAAGATACAGAAAGCTGCTGGACTGAGTCAGCCTACAGGAATGGACATGGCTTGCAAAGGCCCAGGGAGGGATGGTATTTATTTACAGCATTTTTTTTTTAATTCTTCTTACTCGTCAGGTCTGAATTCCCAGTTGTTTTAAATTCTGGGAAATGATGGAAATCATCAGCAGGGTTCAGACTTTGCCAAGTCCTCTGCACTTTTTTGATAGGACACAAACTGGAAGCGTTCTTCCAGAAATAGGTGTTTTCCAACTTGGGCGAAGGAGTGCTTGACTCAGAACAGGATTGTTCCCTATTGGGAATAAGGGGGCTTCTGCCCTAGGAAATGAACCGGTTCAAACCGATTAAACTGGCGAGGATTCTGCTAAGGCTTCCAAGATCTAGGGGAATGCAGAGTTTCTGGAGCACGTTAGGCTAGGGGCTGTGTGTGTGTGCATGCAGTGGAAAATTGACCGACGTGTTTGTTCAATGGGGATCCCTTGGCAAAAAGCTGTCTGCCTAGCAGTGCTCCTCCTGGTCGCTGGGCCATCCCCCAGCAGGGGCTTTGGAAACTTCTTGTAAGGCATCACGGACAGCATCACCCACCAAAGTCCTCTGGAGGACTGTGGCAGCTGAAGTCTCCTTCTTAAGCTCATCCAGGTCTGCATAAGGTCATTCTCTACTGTTACAAGAGAGAAAAATCAATGTAGCCAGGGATGGGGTGGCAGGAAAAAAAAAAAAAAAAAAAAAAAAAAAAAGAAAGATTATTTCTGAAATGCTGTCTCTGATGTCCTTTGATGCTCAGCCTACTTTGCATGGAGTCCAGTCTGAATGGAGGCTGGCAGCAACATGGCAGGCAATTAGATCTGCAGACCGTGTTGGATGCTGTCTGATACTACCATCATTTTGAATAGCTTATCTAGCTATTTTGTTCCCATTTCCAGCTGGACTGAAAGCTTGCAGCTAAATGGAAAGGACACAATGGGGAGCATTCACCAAAGATAGCTTTTGCCTGAGATGGTATGGGGCCTCTGCATCTCAGCTCTTACTGCTGAAGTTGGGTTCTTCCTTAGAGCCCTGGTCCTGAAGAAGCCTTTCCTTTCACAAGCTTGGGAGGCAAGCAAGCTTCTCTACGCTGTATTTATCTTTTGGGAACATCTTTCTCCTTGCCCCAACAGGAGCTGTAAGAGTGCCATATCACACAAGTTTGTAAGGCTGTGGGCAGTAGGTATGGAAATATCAGAGGAGGCAACATGGCAGCTTTCATTTGAGAGGGTTTCTTTTTTCCCCTAGGAATAATTGGATTTATTTGTTCACACAAATGTGAATCAGCAAGCACATCTGATATGTATTGGCATATCTTATATGCTCTATATGCCAAGCTAGATGACATAATGTGATTTTACAATTGAGTGTAGGAAAGCAAATGAAAAAGCCTTTTAAAAAGTAATCTCTAATAATACAGCTCAATGAAACTCACTCTACTCAGCTCTACTAAATAATGGAAAATTGTTTATTTTATCAAAAAAAGCTTTATTTCTATAACACTTTATATATAGTGTACTACTAAGTAACAATAGTTAAAAAAAGTCATATTTCTCTTTTCAAAATGTGGCAGCTCCTTGACACTTGCTGTTCTACATGAACAGCAGGGAAGCAGGGCCACTGTGACTCAGCCTTGCCCATCACAGCCCTAAGATACCAGCTGAGGGAGGATAAATGGCATCAGTAATCATCGTAGTTGACGCCTGCCCCGTGCCTAAAGGTGTGGGGGTTCCGTGGGCCAATTGGTGAATCCTCATCGTAGTGGTGCTGGTAGTATCCACCGTAGTACTCATTGCCACCGCGCCCTAAGCTCGTCCAGTAGGACATGTCATCTTCAAATTTCTGCCAGAAAAATAGATAATAAATATAAATACGTGTTGTCCAAGAATAAAACTTTACAATGAGGAGAATAAAAGAAAACAAAAAGATGAAAAATTCCTTTTTTTTCTTTTGTTCCTCCAGAAATTTGGATCCTTTACATATTTGACAAAACTAAATCCCTACATCCAAGAGGTTTTGTGACTGCACCAACTTTCTCTATGGGACATATCTGGACCCTGATCTGGTCCTGATGTCCTGACCAGCCCCATCTGGGACCCACCACCCCACAGCCCTGCCCTCTATGCAGTGCTTAACCTGAGAGCATCCGCCCCTGGAACACACGCTGAGCATCTTTAATATTTGTGCTACCTTTCCAACAGCAGACGATAGAAACATTTCAATGTTTTGCACTTAAAAATCTGAAGATTTGTTTTTCTGCTCCCCTACGCCTTTAGTCACAAGGTCCCCGAGTGCAAAATGGGTGAGAGAACCCTCTGCTTTTTGGCTCTGATGTCTCACTTATTTTATTTTTCACGTTTCATTTTTAATCAAACATACAGCTACAGGCAGTAGGCTGTTCAATTCTGTACACGACAGCAGTGGAAAAACAGTATGCAAGGATATCAAATACTTGCCAAGCCAAAACCTTTCCATATGAATGACTCCTTGGAAATATTTTTGGCCAAGATTCGAAAAAAAAGTTTTGCAAAATACACAATGGGTAAGTATGGCCTGAGTCCTTGCTAAAGCACGGCTGGAACAAACAGTTATTTCATTGTTAAAACTGTGTCTTAATACTCCAGAAAACCTCCTAAGTGGATTCATTGTGTCCCACAACAGGCCTCGTTTCATTTTTGTCAATGCACACAGGGACGTGCAGCGAGGAATACATCTTATCTGCATGGCCTGTCCTTGCTACTTAACCTCTTGGGACTGGCACCCAGTCTCCAGTTTGGGATCCACAATGCTGCGTTTGTTATTTTTCCTATTGTGTAGGGGGGGCACAGCCATGCTGCTAAAAAGTAACCTGTATCTGCATAATGTCCAGGAGCAACAAAGAAACGTAGCCTTCATTACTGCAGTCCAGGCAAAGGATTGTTTTTAATTGTTCCAGCTTTGAAAATGAGTGCATTCATCTTCTAAGCAATCCACGTAACACGAAGGTCTAAAATGTACTCCAGCTTGCCTGTGCCCGTGCAGTCTCATTAAACACATTCATGCAGCTGACAGAAGCCAGGAATTCAATGTCTATATCTATTTTTACCTCTTATTTATGTACAAATTATTCCACACGTGGGACTGCAAGTAAACGCACGTTTTCCACTCTGTCGGTGTCTGTTGAGAGGGGCTTTGGGCAGCGTGCACATCAGCTGGGAACTCTCACTTCCACTCCAGTGTTTATACAAACTAACTGTTGTAGGGAAAGATATCCTTATCATTTGAAGGGAGCACATACCAGGCAGGTTTCCTTTCGCATTTAGAGTCCAGGCACAGCTGCCAGTGCTGGCGGGGGTCGGGAGCCACGCGAGGGGTAGGTGACGGTGGCGCAATTTCATCGAAGAACGCCACCCAGGAACCCGCCTGGTGTGCCTTTCTCAGCGTGTTTAGAAGCAAATTGATTGAGTCAAGCCTGCCAAATTCATTTCCTGAAACACAATTGATTACCCCGTCTGGCCGTCTATTTCTCAAGGCAAACTTTGTAACCTGTTAAGCTTAAGTTCAGCAGAAGGCAAGAATTCCTGCCAGGATTTTAACACCGTTGTGTCTATGAATAGAAGTACGTGGAAGTCTCTAACAAATACCGAGCTTGTATTTCTGTGCAACGTTCGCTGTTTAAAGCAGACAAACAAAATCGCAGCACCCGACCCGTGACCAGGAGCAGGGCAGCCCCGCTCCCAGTGGCTCACCCCGAGCCCTGAGGCTGCTGGGGTGCCTCACTCACCGCCTCGTCGAAGCCCAGGTACAGGAACTGCTGGTACCACTGCTGCACGTCGGGCTGGCTGCGGTCCCACAGCTGCCGCTTGTGGCGTCTCAGGCTGCTCAGGAACTCCTTGGCCGCCCTCTCTTTCACCGACACCTCAGGCTTCACAGCGGCAGGGGCTGGGATTAATTCCCCCCAAGAAGACACGCCAGGAAATTTTTTTAATCAGCCTGAAATGTACCCCACTCTAAACATTTCTTTCAGTGTGTTCATTACCTCTGTCCTTGGCAGTGCAGCGTATGTAGCGGTAATAAAAACAGGGACTGGCAATACGGTACAGTTTCACAGCTATTCCTATTCTCTTGGATTTTGTAAAAGCTATTCTGAGCTTGAAGACATGTTAAGGGTGGAATTTACCTCAATAACCCAAACAGAGAAAAGGAGAATGGACTCTGTGTGCTGCAGCCAAAGGAGAGGGAAGGAAGACAGGAGGTGAAGTTACAAAGCCAGAAGCATCTGGAGAAATGCATAGCTCAGGGGACGGGGGGAAATGCTCTCAGCATGCCAGGCCTGCAAATAAGGGGTTTGCTGCTGCTGGAGGAACGCAGGTATGTCCAAAGAGTGAAGCAGTGAGAGCCATCCGGCCCATGCTGAGTACAGTGGTGATCCTCCCATCAAAGCAGCACCGTGCCCCGTGATGGCTGGGTGGGCTTTTGAGAAACCAGGAGCGTGCGTGGGGGTGGGAGGAACATCTCGCCTGCAAGGAGCTTCCCCCTGGGCTGTCCCTCTCACTGGGGGCCAGAACAAAAGCCAAAAGATGCTGGGCTGCAGGAAAGGTTGCTGCTGCAAGCTGTCACTGCTATTTGCAGGTGACACACAAGGACCTACGTGATGCAGGGAGCCAGCATGCAAGGAAAGCATCCCCGGTGTGCAGGGCTGGGAAAAGCCCACAGTGGGAAAGCCAGGTACTGTGTCCTGCTGCACCACGGCCAGGCGTACAGAGCAAAGGGAAGGTGTCCCATGGGGACAGCAGCAGGACCCACAGGGACATGTGGGCACAGACACCATGATGCTGGCACTGTGCTCGCAGGAGTCACATCACACATACCTGTGCACGGCCAGCTTTGGGCTAGGTGCTCATACACCGCTCCCCTGGCTGCTCTCTTAGAGCCGTGAGGACACTTTTAGAGCTGTGATTGATGGCGGCTGAATCAGAGGGGAAAAAAAGAGGGAAAGCAATTTCCTGTCTCTTTACCTTCTCGTTTTTGAAGCATCAGTTTAAGCTTATTTCCTCTCGAAACACCTGGAGAAGCAAAAAATAAAACACGTACTTCAGCTACCCACTCTATTTAGCAAGAAGGAAATATCAACAACAAAACAGTCATATCTCAAAGAGCGCACAGAGAGATGCCGTAACTCCCCTCTTCCAAGGGAAAGGCTGGAGAAAGTTTCCACCAGTGCTCCCGTTTACGTGCCTTGGTGCAACACGAGCTACAGGGAAGCCTCCAACCCTCCGACACCCTTTCCCCAGCTGTTTTGGGGAGGGAGCCCCAATACCTCGTCCGCCTGTCACAAACTTTGCCGTTGCCAGCAGGTCTCCGTGTCAACGGCAGAGCACCCTGGCTGGGACGATCAGCCTGGGGAACCGTCACCGAGCGTGTCCTCACGGCCAGCCCCAAAACCCTGAATGCACCCCAAAAGCAAGGCGCTGGTGGGAGATGCTCGTCCGCACAAAGCTGGGGGGGCTGCGGCAGGGGAATGCCCCCTGGGCGCTCACTCACCGGGGGCCGCGCAGAGCAGCGGGAGGAGGAGGAGGAGGAAGAGGAGGAAGGCCCCGGGCAGGGCCCCGCGGGGGCACGGAGGAGGCATAGCGGAGAGCGGCGTCCCCGCCGGGCCGGGACGAGACGGAGCGGAGCGAGGGGAGAGGGGGAGAGGCAGCCAGGGGAGGCAGCGCCCGGCCCACGCCGTGCCCACGCCCACGCCCCGGCACGGGGCCCCGCCGCCGGCCGAAAAGGAAAAGGAAAAGGAAAAAGAAAAAAAAAAAAAAGAAAGAAAAAATAAAAGGAAAAAGAAAGAAAGAAAAAGAAAAGAAAAGGAAAAAAAAAAAAAAAAAGAAGAAGAAAAGGGAAAAGAAAAAAAGAGAGAGAGAAAAAAGGAAGAGAAAAAGAAAAAGAAAAGAAAGAAAAGAAAAAAGGAAAGAAGGAAAGGAAAGGAAAGGAAAGGAAAGGAAAGGAAAGGAAAGGAAA
>CM021731.1:141852052-141881753 GCA_011075105.1 Heteronetta atricapilla | reverse complement strand
GGAAAGGAAAGGAAAGGAAAGGAAAGGAAAGGAAAGGAAAGGAAAGGGAGAAAAAAGAGAGAAAGAGAAAGAGAGAGAGAGAGAAAGAGAGAGAAAGAAAGAAAAGAAAGAAAAGAAAGAAAGAAACTAAGAAAGAAAGAAAGAAAGAAAGAAAGAAAGAAAGAAAAAGGAAAAGAACAGGGGAGGGAAGGGATGGGGTGGGAAGGGAAGGTTAATTTAAAAAATAATGAATTGTTAACCAAAGCAACTCTGTCTGCAACACTTAGCACATCCTCCCCCAGCCGTACTCCACGTTCCCCCTCAGACCATACTGAGCTGCCTGCCCTGTGTGCAGCAGGCTCTGTTCCAGCCTGTGCGAGCAGCTGCTAGCCGTAATTGAGGGCTTACGTGATTTTGTGTCTTTTGTGCTTGAACGTGTAGTTAACTGTGTTTCGGTAGCACAAGGCATGCACTCTTCTGTTTAGCTTTGCACAGCTTGCCAGTTTCCAGCCGCATTTATTTTTGTGGTTACGTGTAATCCAGTATTAGCAGACAAAGACTTCTCAGCTATTCATACAGGTTTTTTGTTACAGTAGACATGAAAGAAAAAATGGTTGTAACATGTCATTTAACATTTCTCTACGTATTAAGTCAGTTTGTCAGTTGCCTCTAATACTGGATGAAATTGAGAGCTTGTCTTGGTGGGAGAATGAATCAGAATTAACCAAAGGTTAAGCTTTTTTTTCTGCCTCCCCCCTCTCCTGTCCTCCCTCCCTCCCTCCTCCCAGGTCCTTGGAAGACTGCAGTGCATTTAAACTGAGATGCTTTAAAAATCATTAGGATTTATTTTTCTGCAAATTGACAGGTTTAGCGTGTAATAAGAACCGGGGGTCCAAAATCCAAACTGACTAGCTACAAGTCCCTGCTCAGCAAGACCAGATCTGTAATGGCTCCTAAGCTTACTGTGCATTTTCCCATTTCAGGCTTAAGTTCCCCTCAGTGAATTCAGCTTCTCTCAGCGTCTTCCCCTGCAAATGTCTGAAACATCCCAGATTAACCGTGGAGAAATCCTTGTCTGCCCCGGACAGAAACCTCTCTCTTGACTTGCAGCAGAGACCCACAGCTCTCAGGAGCCCATCACCATCCTCTCACTGCCCGCTGAAGCTGTGCCAGGGTACAGCGAGGAATGCAGGAGGTTTTAGAGGAGAGGTTGAGCAAGAAGAACAGGGATAAAACTCAGGCCCCCTGCTCATCCCATTACCTCCAAGCAGCAATCCCAGTGACTGAGGGGCTGACACAGGAGCCAGGTCCCTTGGGCCACCTCCCATGCAGCTCAGAACCAAAATTATTGCCCACTTTATCACTGCCTTTAAGTGTTTCTTCCCTGTTGCTGCATATTTTGAGCCTTGGTGCTCGCAATGTGTGACACCGTGTTGCAGCAAGTGCCCCTTCTTCAGCATCAATGTGCTCTTTCATTAGCTTAACTTTGATGGTCTCTTTACTAAAACCATTTGGCTTTTCTTGGAAAGCTGGCTGCAGAAAATAACTAGGAGCACCACAAGCACAGTACATATGCAAGGCTGCATGAAATACACATGAAGTAGATAATTTATAAAAACTGGGCGATAACTCACAAACATTTACAGTCCACTGCTATATTGATAATGGCAAACCACAGTTTTGTCCAGCTGGTGAGTCTGCAACAAGTCTTATGTGTGAGCTGATTCTCTGCAGAATTTCAGGTACTTGGTGCATCTGAACCAAGGGAATATGATGCACTGAATCTCATCCGTGCACTGGATATATCACCGTGGCTCAAGAAACTGCCCAGATGAAATGCTATCTTGTGAAACTCAGAGAATGTATTGACTTGAGTACAAGGTTACTGTAGAAAATCATTGCTCCATTGGTGGAAGAAATGATTGACAGGAGAACATAATGCTCAAGGTTAAACTGAATGCTGCGTCTTTCCAGAATAAGTCACTTTCTCGGTTCAGGGGATAGAAGTTTTCAACATTAAAAAAAAAAAAAAAAAAAAAAAGTTAAAAATATAACACAATCTCTTTTCAAAGCCAGTGCTGAAAGGTGACCACTGTTTTTCCAGCAGCAATCTTTATTTCTATCCCAGGTTGCTTTAAGGACTAACACATTGTTGCCCTGGTGTTGCAGTAAGACACACTTTTCTGCTGAGCTTGTGACTACTGCATCATTACTGAAGTGTGTACCTTCAAATGAGTACTCATGTTTATTGATACACCTGTGGTGCCCCTTTCTGGTATCTGCCATTTAAAAACAGAATCACCGTACATGCTACCTTGAGAGTGCCATGTTTTTCAGGGTTCTCTTCATTAACAACAGCACTGCTCTCTTTAAATTACCCTTTTCTTCAGCCCTGCTTGGGGTTTGGAGTCTGAGGAACTCCTGCCAGTTGCCTCCTGCCAGCTTGCCTTCACTTCAGAGCCTGTGGCACACCATGTACCTTTTTGGGAGGTAAGCAAATAAGATCCCATCTGATTTATATTTTTTTAATGGTTCTGCAACCCACTACAAGTCTGCCAAGTGTCTGAGTGACCTTGTTTCACCTCTGTGACCTCTGCATTTCTGCTTACAGTTTTTAAACCCAGTGGCTTCTACCTAAAGCGACCTGGACACATCTCTGTCGTGAAGCATCACTGGGTTTTAAAGCATCTACATTCCTTTATTATTATTATTGTACATTTGGACTAAAATTAAGTATAGGCAGATTCATGAATAGCAGAGAGTCACCCTGGCTTTTGTATCTCATCACAGCAGCTGTTGAGAGAACTTGTTAGGTTCATTAAAATGCAAGAGAGATCATCAGTATCGCCATTCAAGGATATCCAGAAATTCAATGCACAAAAAACATTAAAAGGTTGATCTTGGTTTCTTTCCTTTTTGCTTTATTAGGCTTCGTGCTTTCCAGATTTTCAACACAGTTATGTTTTTAAATATATTCTTTTATAATCAAGGGACACCTAAGTCTGGATTTGCAAGGGAGAAAAACAACAAATATAATGAGACATGATAAAAGAGTGAGACTTGGCTTCAGCATAAGTAGGTAAATAGACAGGGCGGACACTGGCCAAGGACTGCAGGAGGCAATACTTCTTCTCATGCAGAGAAGCACCACGAAGATTTTGATGGTCCACTGACAAGACCTGTTGGATTGAGAACATGGCAGAGCCAAAGTTTTCCAACACTGAGAAAACTGTTGTTTCCTGTTAATGAGCTTTTTACAAAACATCCCAACCATCTTTCCCTGGTAGCTAGCCTTAGGATGGAGGCACTTGGCTCTCCAAATTGTTTCTGCAGCCTGTTCCAAGAAAACCACAGGAGTCGTGTTTTGCTGTCAAACAGAAGGAAGAACATTTAAGTCATGATCCAATTACTCCCAAAACACGTTGAGTTTCTCACTACACTTTCTCCTGCTCCAGAGTCCCCCCAGCAGTGACAGAACCAGCCCCAAGTCCCAGGACAAACCCTTTTGCTTTAGGGAAATTTTATTTGTCACTGACTACAAGTTTTGTTGGCCTTGATGCGTGGTCTGTGACTGATAGGAACAAGAGCATTTCATCCATTGCAACTTGCTTGGTAGCAGCAGTACTTTGATCAATGTTATTAGTAAACATTAACCTTTATATTTTCCATAGAAAATAGCTTAAAATACAGTTTTTCATCCCCCCCCCCCCCCCCCAGTCTTGGCTACTGCTGGTATTTTCTGCAGCTTCTGGCTGACTGTCAGATACGAGGTTGTGACTGTCAGTCTGTTTGTCTTTCCCCCTTTACTGACAGTAAATTGCTGCCCTCACTATAGAATTAACCTTACTGCTCTCATGATGAGCACAGTGAGAAGAAGGTTAGTCCAGCAATGTTATCTGGCCACAACTGCCTCCTTTTGTTAGCTGACATACAATAGAGGGATACAAAAAAATGCTCTCCCTAAGAAATCCTTCTCCTTTTTCTCTTCCACTGCCTCCAGTACATTTTTGCAAGCATATAGCAGGTCTTCAAGTTGGGTCTAACAGGAAAGGAGAGGGACTGTAGTACATTAAAAGTGTATTCTTACCACAGACTGATCTCTTTCAAATCATTATTTCTTTTACTGCTGTCTCTAAGGGCTCTTCTTTTAATGCTTTAGAATGTGTTTTTTTTCTGAACTTATATTTCTGAGCTATTTTTGACTTATATTCATTCCCTTCCTTTATTATACCCATCCAGAATGCACGTACACTGTTAAAAAAAGAGAGACTGAAATCCTCAAAGATTAGTAAATGCAAAGTATTAGATGTCTTAATTTTAGCAGTTTGCCTTTAGCATCCCCTTCCTACACAATATTGCTGTCTTAATGGTTTGTACACCCTTCTGCTCTTTCCCCAGAACTCTGGACTTACTCATGGGGTGGGTGGTGCTCATATAATAATAATATATATATATATATATAAAAAATAAAACGGCTATTTGATGTTGTGCTGTGCTGCCTGTTGACTGTTCATGGTAACCAAACCCTTCCCCACATAGCTATTCTGTCCCACCTGCCATGGTCGCCCTGTCCTCCCAGGTCCCCAGCCAAATCCTCATCACAAGATCATTATTTCCTCCCTCGTGCTTCACCAGAAAGCTGGTCTGGGGGCACAGCACCATCACATCAGCAACACCTAGACCAGGGGAAGCAGCAGAATGTGCTTCAGGCACCTTCAGGCCCTGGGGCAGGTCCCTGGCATGGAATATTTCTGCCCACACAGTAGAAATAAGGCAAAGTCACCTGCTGCTGAGAACAGGTGATTTCTGTCTCCTGGGTTTGAGCACGAGGCTTTGGGAGCCTTAACAGCAGCTGGAACATCTCAGCTCTGAATACAACTCCAAGGTTATCAGAGTGGAAGCTGCAGTTGTCTTTCAGACGTTATCAAGTGTGACCTGACGCCCCCCTTGATCTGCTGTGCAGCCACTTTCACCAGCTCTGCTTTGTGTCTGTGCTCTCCAGTTTCACCAGCGCCCTGCCCAAACCCTCCCTGTGGTGGACGCTGTGCCTCTGCCCGTTTGATGCTGGATTACATTTCTGATTTACAGTTCAGTTTGTTTCCAGGAGAGTGCACCTTTTGTAGTCCTTGCGTGCTGCTGCTGAGTAAGAGATCATGGCATCTTTAATCTTCCAGCATGAAATCCCGCTGCAGCAAGCCACGCTTGGATGCCAGCGCCTTCAAAGGCAATCTTTACCAAGCTGGCAGTGCAATGCTGCACCGCCACTGACTATGAGCATTTGAGGGGGCATTTTTGCC
Organism: Heteronetta atricapilla; assembly: GCA_011075105.1. Lineage (NCBI taxonomy): Eukaryota > Metazoa > Chordata > Aves > Anseriformes > Anatidae > Heteronetta > Heteronetta atricapilla. Next base: position 141,876,477 of record CM021731.1, on the reverse strand, counting down.
TGTTGTGATCATTTAAGTGCTTGTCCTGCAAATAGCCACACAGACATTCAATTTGAATCATAAGAGCAGCGTGGCATCCCATTCATCCCAGAAAGATTAAATTCCAGTCTGCTGCTGCTATGCCAGGGTCTTGCAAAGCGCTGTTGTACAGAAATGTAGCTGCCATGTGAAGGCATGCATTTCATCCACGGCCCTGTGCTCTCCTGAGGTTGCACTGGGTATATGAACGTGTGCTAATAGGGCTGCACACCTTCTGGACTAAAGCTAGCTCTCATTCACCCAGGCGGAAGAACCTCCCCACATTTGTTCAAGCTTCTAAAGTCTCTGCTAGCTCCTCTGAGTACAGGCACAATTGCTCTTATGTGCCGGAGATACTGCCCTTGAGGATGGCTGCTGCTCTGAGGAGCTGCCATCCCTCACCAGCATGTTGTTCCTTCTTGACCAAACAAACCCCTCCTGGGGCCTGATCATTCAGCTTTGGGCCAGATCAAATGCAGTTTAACCAGAAAGCTAATCTGCTTCAGAAATGGGAATTCTGGCATTGTAGTTCTTCAGGGTGGCGTGACCAATTCAATAGCTTAGAGCTACCAAACACAACACCAAAATACTTTGCTTCCTCCTTTCTTAAGATCTGCTACTATAACCCTTTATGTTCCCTTCCACTTCCTTTCCCCGCAAAGAAAACTGCCTCTTCTGTGAAACTGCAGTAATATTTTCTCAGAAAACATCTTCCTTTAACGTATCTTCTGGTTGCACATCCTGCACTGCGGATCTGTAATACCCTTCCTGGCCAAAGGACGGTGGCTTTGTTTATCAGCAACACCCAGCCTCTGAGGCCCCATACCTTCCTCTAAATCCTGTCTTTCTATTAGATAATGTTACCACCTAATGGCGGCCACAGAAAGGTACTTTTGTCTGGTAATTACTACTAATGGCTGTAGCTCTAATACACACTGGCTGAAATTTCCTGGGAGCTGGTGAGGACTTGAGCAGGGTATTTGTACACTGGTGCAGGAGAGGCTGTGCAGTAGGATGAGATTCATGGCATCATAGAAAGGCTTGGGATGGAGGGAACATTGAAGGTCATTCAGTCCCAGATTATTTTCGTTCAAATTGTACTGGGATGAGAACATCTTCTCAAAGATGGTCAGTTAAAATTTTATTTTTGCTACTGATTAATGCAGAAGCAGTGACAGCAAGTTAGACGCAATGCAACTTTGTGGCTGGTAATCATCTTTTTATAGGAGACAGAAAGATAGGATGCTCAATGTCTTTTCTCAGTGAGGAGAAAAACAGGGGTGCACAGACAGTTCCCCCTTTAAAGTGTGAAGCACCCAACATGAGAGCACAGTTTTCCCTGCCTGACACTGCTGAGCAAATTCTAGGCACCTGGAAAAGAATACAGGTCCTTTTGATTCAAATGCCCTTGGTTTTAATAAGGTCCGCATTCTATCCTTGATCATTTTACATGAAATTTTTATTGTGTGGTTTGTGTTAGACCTTTCACGAGAAATTCTTCTGCACTTTAGAAAATAAAAAAGAAAACCACAACACGATATAAACAAATCACTGAACCATTGCAAAGCCACTAAATAAAAAAATATGGAAAAATTTTTCATATCAGTAATCTTTCTTGACTTATTATTTGTGTTTAAGACAAATCATACTGAAATCATACTTCTTTTGGAGAAGGAGAGAAATACATAGCAGAGGCCTTTTTCTTTTCACCTGAAAAAAAAAAAAAAATGTTTGTTGTAAGGTATACATTTTAGTAAAGAAGACAAAATCCACAAATCTCCACTACTGTCAGCTTTGCTGTGCAGTTCCCATCAAACCTGCAGTCTCAATATCTGAAACAATCAATCAGCCTCCTCTAGCTATGGAAAGTCCTTGCTGCCCAAGGCACAGATTAATTTACCTGTAAGAGCACAGACAGCTCTAGACTAGGCTAAAAGAGAAAAAAGTAAAGGCCAACAGAATACTTACATTTTGGATTCATTATGGACAAATTTCATCTCTTCACGTTTCGTCAGAGGCTTCTCTCCCATATTTATCTCTGGTTTCTATTGAAACCTCATGTATTTTCATTTAAAAGTAGGCTGTCACATACAGAGAACTAAATTCTTCTCTCTATATATAAAAATACAAAATAGAAATATTATTCAAAGATCTAGCATATTCTCTTCATAGCATTATATTGGAAAACATATCTGTCTTTTCCCTTCCCAGAATATGTGAACAGCTTTAGGAATAAATTATCTAAAATTATCTGAGGATTAGTTTGTGACAAGAACAATGACAGTTATGAAATGTGTCAGTTTTTTTTTTTTTTTTTTTTTTTTTCACTGATATTAGAATTCTGTGCACTGGTGAGGTATGTGCAGATGGAGAAGAAGATACAATCTAAGTGGCTGTTTAATAGCTTCAGAGTCTAACTTCAGATTAAAAAAATATCAGATGAGGGTTAACAAGCATGCGGAAAGTATAAGGCATTTTTCTTGGACAACACAGGAAGAACTTAAGAGGGATAGTGTTGGAGGAGGTACGTCTTTCTTAATCAATGGGAGATTATTTTTCTTTCTAAAAGACAATCTCTGTCAGAAGTACTCTTCACGATCCTGAAAGATGTGTTTATACAGGGATGTCAGAGGATCTGAATTATGCAGGTGGTCAGATCAGATTTATGTCTTCCAGCCTTAAAATCAATGCACCTCTCTCTGATGTGAGAGGAAAGAAAAGCCAGGTGGTAGCAAAGAGATTGTACATTTACAAATCACCCATGAAACTCTTTGTTCCAAATTTACACAGAAATGTCAGCTGAAACCAACTTTTCTTCCACCTAGCTGTTACCATTTTCCCATCGACTGCACAGCAGTGGCTTCAGGCATTATCTGAAAAAGGACAAATGGCTGATTACAGGGCTACACGGAACCGAGGGCCTGCAGGTAAGCAGCAGAGCAAAGAAAAGGGCAGAGCAGATCTTAAAGACAGAGGGGCAGGAGTAAGACACAATTGCATAAGGTCTTGACAAAGCACATTTTTTCCCTGAAGTAAAATAATTGTGCTTGTGCCGCCTGCTGAAGATGAACTCTGCATGGAAAGTGGTAAGAACAGCCTCTACAAAAAGAGCCTTTACTAAGAAGAGTAAAATGGAAGTGAGTTTTCCCATTGCTGTATTGAGATCCAAACATCAGTCTGGCTGACTGAGATGTACTGACATGAGGGCTTTTCCTTCCTGTAACTGAAATCCCACGCTCCGTCAACTGATCACTTCCACAGGCAGTTCCACACTCCGTGATCAATGCTTTCAAGGGTTATTGACACAGCTAAAGGAATCCCATCTGTGTCTGTCACAGGAGAGCTTCTCATCTCTATATATCACCATTAGGAAGAGGTCGGTCAAGAAGGCTGGCATTAGCATTCACAAGGCATGAAGCTGTATTAAAATAAAAAGGCAGCGAGTATGAGATCTCTAAATAGGACCAGAATGGATTTATGACCGAGTGCCAGTGTGCTGCAATGTCTGAATGAATGTTTAGGAGCAGACAACAGGGAGAAGCCCCAGAAAACATCAGATCCTACACAGTTTCTTTCAGACATCCCTTCTGTACATCATTGCGTCTTTCCTGCGGTAAGTCAAGTCAAACACAGCATGAAAACATTTCTGTATTTCAGCCTGTGCTAAATAAATGTTTCTGCCTATTGTTTTTTTAACGACAGATGTTTCCCTTTGGATCTTCATGCGCTAGCATAGGTGGTTCTGCTGGTGGATAAAAGTTCTGCCTGTGTGTTTGTGAATGCGTGTGGAGAAATAGCAATGTTCAAGTGTGCATACCAGTCAATAAATACGTGCATTGCACATTTTTTAAATGGTGCCTGTCCACCACCATCCCCACTGACAGGGGATAGTTGTTATAGGGAAGTCAAGCTGGAGAGATGAACAAGTGCTGCACGAAGCAGATATTTGTAGTGACAGACTCCTGATGAGGGAATTAGGAATAATACCTGACCCATATGCAAAGCTGTCCTGCCAGACTGCAAGGATGTACTCTCACTTAGATTCTTGCACCTCATCTTCACTTTGGTTAAGTCACGGCTAAAGTACAACATGTTAGAGGCCAGCCATATAGCTGTGAGCATGTGGGTATTCCCCCACTAGAAGACACTACAAAAAGACTTCAAATTTTTTCAAATGCGTTGAAATTTTAAATACCTGATGATCTATGTTTCACTGTCAATAGCTAGCAAAACTGCCAAAGGAGACCAGGATCTCCCTCCTCCTCAGGAACACTTGGATCCGACGATGGGTTTTACAGAAGCACTTCTCTCAAAGAGCTAGAGCTCTAAACATCATGTAAGGGCAGGGTGGAAGAGCAGGCTCTGTCCCTTAGCAAGCACAGGGCTAAAAGGCTGGTGATCATTGGGCATGCAGAGGTCATGGAGAGCCAAGGCCATGCCCATCACAGTATTCTCCCATACAGCTGTGTCAGGAACAGTGTGACCAGCAGCACTAGTGAAGTCATTGTCCCTCTGTACCTAGCTCTGGTGAGACTACATCTTGAGTGCTGTGTTCAGTTTTGGGCCCCTCAATACAAGAGTGACATCGAGGTGCTGGAGTGTGTCCAGAGAAGGGATACAAAGCTGGTGAAAGGTCTAGAGAACAAGTCTTACGAGGGGTGGCTGGGGGAGCTGGAGTTGTTTAGTCTGGAGAAAAGGAGGATGAAGGGAGATCTTATTGCTCTCTACAACTACCTGAAAGAAGGTTGTAGGGCGGTGGGGACTGGGCTCTTCTGTGATAAGTGATGAGGGGAAAAGGCCTTAAGAAGCACCAGAGGAGTTCTAGTTTGGGTATTAGGAAATATTTCGTCACTGATAGGGCTGTGAGGGATTGGAACAGGCTGCCAAGGAAGTGATTGGGTCACCATCCCTGGAGGTCTTCAAGGAACGTGTAGATGTAGAGCTTAGTGACATGGTTTAATGGAGGACCTGACAATGCTAGGTAAAATGTTGGACCAGACAATCTTACATGGCTTTTCCAACCTAAGTGGTTCTATGATTCGATGACTCTAAAGTTGAGCTACTTGATATACAAGCTTTCTTTTGTTAAAAATACCTTCCTTTTATTCTCCAAACATGACATTGTTAATTGCACTTATAAATTGCTTTTGTGGCCCTTTTGTGTGGCAGCATGCATGGCAAACTTTTAAATCTAATCAGACAAATCTATAGGAGTACCTAAGTCATATTGCATCTGTGCTACAGCCTGAAGTGGGATAGAATATGGGCCTTTCATTACAGTAGGGATTTCAAGTTGTTTCCTTGCTGGTCAGCTGAAATGGAGAAAATATTAAGAAATAAACAGTAGCATCAGCAGAGACTCTGGTACTATTCCTCTGTGTCTACTCACTGCCTTTTACTTGCATTATTTTTAGCCATTTCCTTGGCTACAGAGCGTACATTCACACACCCATGCACACACACACACGTGCATGCGCACACTGACAAAGAGCCTTCTTACGGCAAGGAAAATACCCTGTATGAGTCTGCAGACAACCGAAGGCTAAAACATTTCTTTATGACACCCCACAGCTGTTGTCAGGGCAGAATTATACAGTTCTCAAATAACTTTTTGTATGGTAATATCTGAAGATATGTTTTTGACATTCATCCTGTTCCTTCAGCAAATTGATATTTTACCATTTTACCTTTAAAATAATATACTTCCTGTCTCCATCCCAAGTGCCTGGCCAGAAAAACAGACCTTTTATTTTTTTTCTGCCACAGAACAAGTTTCTCTTTATTTAATCATTTCTCGACTCCTGAAAGTAGGGCAAGAGGCGCCCAGGACGGTGAGCGCCAGGGTGGGCAGGCTGCTGGGGAAGCTGCGGGTGAAAGGCAGGCTTATTCTGCTCCTCCCAGATCCTGGCCTCTCAGCTGAAAACATTGACCAAACTGTGGAGAATCACATTTCTGCTTCAGCAGGCCGGCTGGCGGGAGAAGGATGATCGCAAGCAGATGTACCCGTGTTCTCATGCAAAAGGAATTCAGTTTTTCTGTGGAGGCTGCACGATGCGCGATGGGCTCCCGGGAGTATTTCAGCCTCCCTTAATTCCTTGCAGGTGTTAGAGGCTGGTGTACCACAGGGCTGCAGAGCTGAGCCTCGCCATCCAGGATCTGTACGGAGGAGCTGCATGGTGAGGGCTACCAGAAGGGCAGAGGGAGAAGAAATGGCCTGCAGGGCTAGGCAGGCTTGGTTATGGAGAGCTCTGTCTTGTAAAGATGTGAGGACGTGGCACTAAGGGACGTAGCTTAGTGGTGGGAGTCTGTTGGTCAGGTTGATGGTTGGACTTGATGATCCTGAAGGTCTTTTTCAACCTCACTGATTCTGTGCTTCATACTCTTGGTTTATGCCAGGTGGGCTCCAAACATCACAAAGCTGTAGCAGAAGAGTATTTTATCCAACGCACAGGGTTTCTTACTTCTTGCTATGGAAATCCAGGAGGAATAAACAAGATTGAAATAGCACTTTCAATATAATTTCTCTGAATCCATAACAAATCAGGGACAGGCAATGAACATGGCTCATAACATCTACGTGTTAAAAAATTCTGGCTTATAATGGGACGTCCCAGTGGTATTGCAAATAGCCCAAGGAAATCACAGTCAGTTTAAAGAAGCTTTTGATGCAGTTACAGCTGTATTTGGAGGTCTGCGATGCAGAACAGCTAAGACAAGACATGTACCCTGGGTGTTGACTGAAATGAATGTACCCTTGGATCACACCTCAGGATGCCTGGCCACATGAGGCTGTATGTTTGCAGCCATGGGTCATATCTGGACATACGGTGACTGTATGCAGCTCGTAAGAGCCTAGGTACCCTGCACGTGGCTCACCTGAAGGCAGTCAGTGTCATCCACATTCATGCAGGAGTGCTGAGAGGCGAGGCTGTACTTACTGCAGCCACTAGAAGGTAACATGATCGTGCAGACCTCAGCAATGCCACTGCTGCAGCTCGTCTCCTGTGCAAAACCCGACCCACCTAGGGCAGGCTTCTAAAACTAAAGGAACGGAACCTGGAAGCCTCCAAAGGATTTGGTGGTGGTGGTTCTTTGCTGACTCCACAAGAAACATCAGCACTTATTTTAAGAGATCTACTCTCTCAGATAACTGAAATTGGGGTTCAAGTGAGGCTCTGACTGAGTGAATACTCAGTCAGAGTATTCTCTTAACAGCATGATGAGCTAAGCAGTCCCTGCCCAGCTTTTTCCCCTCCTGTTGTGTCTGCCCACACAGCTCTCCGTGGAGCCACACAGTGACCTGTACCAAGAAAGGGGCTTTAGCTCAAAGTACCCCAAGGGATAAAAGGCAAACAACTCCCCAAGCACTTCACCTGGATCCACCTCCTGACCCACTCCATCACTGACCGAGTGATCCACCAGCAGAGGGGACCAGAGGGCACGGAGCAGGAATGGGGAACCTGTTAGATGAGACCGAGTCGCCTGATGGCTCACCACCACTGCAGACACCTCCCTCCTCCCCTCGGCCCTTCTGGGAGCTGCTCTCACTGCACACCAGCTTCATGAGATGAACAAAGTGTGCACCCGACATGCAAAAGACACGGGGCAAGGGAGGACATGGAAAAGAGCAGCTGAACTTGAGCAATGGGGTTATTCTTCTAGATTGTGCCAGCTACCTGGTAGGACATTGTTCTGAGCAGGAGAGGCAACTTGAGAAGTGTTGCCAGCCCGCGTGGCCATGTAGCCACAGCAGCAGTAGCTAATGGCAGTGAAGTCAGCAGGCTGCTCCCATCCTTGAGCTAATTGCAGGGTGGCAGCAGCCAGATACTTTGTGATAAGGGCTGTACAACACACAAGGAGACGCGACGCCTCTGGCTTATAGGTATTCTTTAAGAGACTCTCATGACTCTTCTGCTTTGCTGGTAGGAAAATGAAGAAGCCTCTGCAGAGACACCTACTCAAAAGCCACTTGATTTCATCCCCTTCAGCATTTTGTCCTGCAAGGACTTGGAAATCTCTGGCCTTTTTCTTGCCCAAAGGTCTTGTCCCTGGCAAGCGAGTCATTTCCCTGCAGCATGACGAGAGCTGTCAACCCGAGCTGTCCCAGGAGAGTTGATCCAGTCCTCAGGAGGCTTCGGGGCTGACAGGAGGAGAGGCAAACCTGCTGCTGCTGTCAACCTTTCAGCAAAGGGGACAAAAGGGCACTCTGGTGGCTTGGTTGCTTTTTATCATCTTGCTAACTCAGATAAGAAGATGGTGCATGTCCATTTGTGTCCCCAAGCACTGATTTCCGTGCAGGTTTGCACACAGCTTGCACAGAGCTGTCTGCACTGCAGTGTGCAGCTTGTGAGTGCAAGCAGTCCCTGCACATCCTCCCTGTCGGTCTCCTCCTGTGGGATGGGTCTCCCTGCCTGGTGCCTGAACTTTCGGCGTGTGGGTCATAGGACAAGTCGCACCTCAGACAGAAACCTAATCCCTACCCTGAATGATAAAACACAGACAATATCTTCCATGTTACAGAAACCGAAATTTCAGCTAAACAAGAATTCTGTATGACTTTCATTTATGATCTTGATTTTAATTTATGATTTTGTACTCGTCAGTCTTTCCTATAGTCTGTGACCAGGTTCTGTGTTTTCATAAGCAAAGCTTCCTGTGCAGAACAACAGTTCCTAAGCATTGTTCCAGTTCAGAGGCACACATTTTTGAACACTAAAACCAGTTGCTCAGATTTATTTATTTATTTATCTTTGAAATAACTAATAAAATAAGGATTATGAGCACAGTTGTGAGACAAATCGAGTAAGACTGGGTGAGAATTTTGCCTCGGTATATAGCATTGTGCTATTAAACCAGTAACTGGAGCAGAAACCTCCTTCTAGACAGATTCAGAAGGGAGGAAAAAAGGGGCTGACGAGTCATTAGTCTGAATTACTGGAAAACAGGCAGAAAACTGACAGGTAGCTTCCAGCAAATTTCCACGTAAAGGTTTAGCAGATCCTTTCCAAACAAAGCTCTGGGATGAGTTCCATTCCTGATCGCTAGGATGGGCTTAGACATTAGCCCGAGGAAGCACTGATATTTAGAAATCTGATGAGGCAACTGCAATGGGGAAAACTCAGACGAACATGACTGCTTCTGGCACCACGGGAGCTGGGCAAGAAGGGAACGGACATGAATTCTGTTCATTGAAATATTTTATTTCATATTTCCTGACCCATATTATTTAAATAACGTGTCACCCTAAATCAGAAAGAGAGACAGCTTACTTCTCACAGTTGTGATTTGGCTTTGTATTGCCCCTAATAGCTGTGCACAGATCCTACGTTTATTGAGCTATCCAGTAACTGAACGGGCTATTTTGGGGAAATTCTTCCTGTTTGCCTGCAGCCACTGCCTCTTTTGGCTGCCCCCCTGCCTCCTCACATTCCAGTTGCAGATCTGTTTCTACCCCTGCTTTTCACTCAGGCTGAAGCCCCTTTACACACCTCTCTCCCCTGCACTTACACACCATACTGTGAACGTCCCTTCTGTGGAGACACTTGAGTGCTCCCAGAGCCGAGCAGTCTATTTTTTTTTGGAAGAGATCAGCACACAGGTACACTGGTTCCAGCTTTATTTCCTAAATAACTACATCATATTTATTTATTTATTTATCTGGGGGGAGCTACTACCCCCCTGTCTCAATTAAATGCCTGAATTCCATCAAAACCTTCCTCCCCTTCAGACTTCAATCTTTGTCTAAAACAGATGGCCCCATAAATAATACATCCTAGGCAACCCGATCAGCCATCCCCGGGATGCACTTGAGCTCCTGTCTCTCATAATATCATCACTAGATTAGCTCTGGGAATTCCTTTAATTTAATCCTTTTAACAGGTCATGTGCACACGAAGCAGGGACTGAGAAATTAGTCACGTTCAGCTGGGCTCAGTCGTCCCTCACCCGGCACTGGCAGGTCCCTGCTTGCTGCTTTCGGGGGCTTTGCGGGAGATACCCACTGCCCTCTTTTAGAGCCACGTCCTGGAGGAAAAATCATCATTGATATCTGGCCCTGGGCAGCTAACTGCCTCTGAAACGAGGAGGAGGCAAGGGAGCTGGGCTGGAGAGCCGAGCATGGAGAGATGGAGAGGGGCCCGGGCACAGAGTATCTGAGCAGCACCGTCGCACCCGGCCCAAGGGCTAGCAGGGAAGAGTGGGGCATCTGCTGGGTGCCTCTGGGGGCTGAAAGCATCACGCTTGTTTCAGGATAGAACACAAGTCCATAAATTCTTAAATTAATTAATTCTTAATTCATAAATGTCTTTAGTGCCCCCAGCTTTTCTGAATCACTGGCTTCTAGCAGGTGCTCGGTGATGCCTGCGGGGGGCAGGGGGGTTCTCAACCCACCCAATCTCACTCTGGGGACTAGCGCAGAAATACCACTCACAGGTGATGAGGTGGGTCCTTCTCACAGTTACCCCAGTGGTAACACTGCTCTCAGATCTTCCTGTCCACCTCCTCCTCCCCCTGTCCAGCTACAGCCTGAGCTCCAGACAAATTGGCAAAATGGGCATATGGGCAGCCCTGGTGGCCTTTGCAAGCTGAATTTCATCTCCCCAGCCTCCACTGCACCACTGGGAAAGGTGTTTAGAGCACGGTTCTGTGAACAGCTTCTCCCATATGACCCCAACATTTAAAAAAAAAAAAAAAAAAAAAAAAAAAAAGAAGGAAAAAATGAAAGAAAGAAAGGAAGAAAGGAAGGAAGGAGGGAGGGAAGGAAGGAAGGAAGAAAAAGCTTTCCTCAAACAAAGTGAACAAATGAAACCTCCATTTTCTATTGTAAATACGTAACTTCTCAAGGCCTTGGTGCACAGAGCTGCCACCCATTCTTATCCCCACAGTGCAGGTGGCAGCAGCTGTGATTCAGGACATGATAACAGTGAGCAAGACATGAAAGATGGACCAGTGGGTTTGTTTTGAATGCTTTCCTTGCCAAAAAAATAGCATTGCGGACCTGACATCCTCACACTGCACTGCAGGCATGCAGCTTATGCTCTTACTATGGGACAAGTAAAAGGGTCTGGATTAAAAATAAGCAGAAAGGCCAGCAGTCTTTTTCAATCCTGGGTCATTTTCCCTGACCGATGGAAATGTCCTCTGGCATTGACCTCGTTGGTCAATGGCATGGGGCCGCAGCCTGTGCTGCGCTGTCTCATGGGCTACAGCAGGCAAAGAGCCATTTTCAAAGGGCTGTAAACTTCTCTGTTTCTTTAAAAAAATGGGACTGGAAAGGAAAAATGGGCTCAAGTCCTTATCTGGAAATGCCTTCAGGGTGCAAATATTTTAAAGTAGCACTGCTAAAATGGAATGGCTTTAAATCATAACAAATCATCTCTTGCATTTCTGTCATGCCTTTCATCCTGTTTTCTCTTTGCAAACATAAACACTTTAAGTTCAACAACACATCTGGCAAAGCGTTGTCGTGCAGGAGCTTTTCACATCCCAATTTGGTGGAAGAGCAAGCGCATGGGGACAGTAGGGACTCCCCACCCCACCTGAGATGGGCTCACTTTGGCAGCACTTGGGCCACGACCAAGATCTCCTGACCACCAGCCTTCCGCTGGAGTGGGAAGTTGTCTTTCCTTATGGCCCAGCTGGTGTGTTTGTGAGGAGGCCGGATCATGGATCTGCTCTCATCAACAATAAAATGCTGAGTGGGGGGAAAGACTGCAGGAGACGAAATAAGCACCACTTTCCCAGCTGTCTTCGTTAAGCTCTTCAGCGTCTACCCAACGCATTTGCAATGCTGAGATGTCATCCCGTTTGGATTCCTGTTCCATGCGTACCCACTTGGTATTGTACTGGAAACTGATTATCAAGAGATGCATTTACTGTGTGGCGAATCAGAATTTGTTATTATCACCACCCCATTAATTTCCACACACATCTGCTGGAGTACTTGTTTCTGCCTGTGTCTCACATTTATCTTCATCTAATCCACTTTTTACTGCCCTTGTCCTAGTGCCAGCAACTATCATTGGGAACTGTAAACACTCGTTAGTTAACCATTTATGATCGCCAGCCCTTCAGATCCCGCACTGTTGGGCTTTGAGGGGTTTTCCGTGACGCCACAACTATTTAACTGAGTTAGGAAATAATTCACGAGCAGGTACAACCAGAGACAGCCCCCGCTCCCCAGCTGCAGGAGCAGTGAGGAGGTTTGGGATTGCCAAGGATGCCCGAGGACCTGAGGAGCTGGGAAGTGGCTGGTCTGAGCCCTGGGCCTGACCAGCCTTTCATCTGTCCTTTGGCCACTGCACAATGTGTCCCCAGCGGGGAGAAAACATTCCTGAGAAGACAACGCATCCCAGACGTGCTGCCTTCCCGTCGGCCTGCAGGACACCTCCGGTTAAAATGTTTTCTGCCGAATCAAAAAGCATTCCTCCCATGCTACTTGACAGCCTCTTTTCCTCCGTCAGGCGTAATTAGCCGACTCTAATTAAAGGGCTGCAACCAGGCTCAGCAGGAAGCCCGAGGAGCTCTGTCCTTAACCAACAGCTTTTCATTTCTGTTCAGCTTTCTGGCAGCTGAAGGCCCAGGCCTGGTGCTACCCTTCAGGGCACTGAATCACCTTTGCCATCCCTTATTTTGAGCCGTGAACAAAGCCCAGGCTCCTGCGTGTCAGGGGACATGCAGCTGCCACCTGGGGTGGGCACCAGGAGGCTGGCAGGGTGCCCGAAGGTTTCTCCTGGTTTAATTCAGGAGATGGGCCAGATGAACTGCCACTGGTGCAGCACTGTGCCGCTGTTCCCCATACCACCTCCTGCCTTTGGTGTGCTGTGGTACTTCCTTGTGCCCACTTGCAGCTATATTCCTTATTTCTGCCTTCATGTGAACTATATATCGCGTAGTCATACATTGACAGGAAAAGATATATCCCTCCAGAGCCCTTTGGGCAACTGCGTGAAGCCTGGAGGCGGGGGAGTTCCTTCTGCTGATGGCTTGAGGAGCATGGGAGCTCACCCCAGCCCCTCTGTGGAGCAAGAGGGAGAGAGAAAAGAGGGGAAATGTCACAGTTCTGTGGCTGCAGCCACCCACAGCAGTGCAAGTCGCATGCACATGTCAGTGCCAAGACCTCCTCTGCCCCGATTCCTTCTCTGCACCTGATTCCTTGCAGCTTGCTCCCTCTTGCCTGTTTTGCCCCTTGGTGACTTTGTGCAGATTACGTGGTGCTGATTTCAGAAGGGCAGCATTTTATAGGGGACATGTGTTCTCCTAAGCTTAGAGAGGCACCTACAGCAACAGTGAACGGGGCTACCCCCTCTTCAGGAGACATCCCATTAACTTTAGCAGTAGGAAATTACATCTTGTGTCAGGGTTGAATTATTCTGACTTCAATTTCTACTCACCAGGTCCTGTTATGTCCTTATCTGCAAGTTCATTTAGACTTACACTTTATACAGAGTACATGAAAGAACATATAAGGATATACTTTTTATGTATGTTTAGGAACATAAGTCACCTCTCAGCTCCCTCCTGAATAGAAAAGCCAGTCCATGTACCTGCAGTCACACCTGTAAAGGCTTGGTGTCTCACTCTGGCCGTCCTCCTGCAGACCCTGCCTGGTGTTTCCTCATCTTCCATGTGGTGTGCGCCCCCAGACTGAGTGTCTGACTCCAGAAGGGGTTTTGCCAATGCTGCACGGGTGATGTGCCTGTGTCTGTGTGATGCACCCCTTCCATGCAACAGGGGTTTTCCATAGTCTGAGCTGGGGAGGTCATGTCAAGAAGGTTACTCACAACAACTCTGGCAGCCTTTCTCCTGTCTTACAGGTACTCCTTATATTTTCTCAATCTGCAATTTGCCTCTATTTTAGAAATATGTAAACATGTTTTGGATGGTGATTATTTAACCAGACATTATTCTTTCTCGGTAACCTGTCATTACCATCACAGTTTCATCCACTGACTCTCCCACAGCACATTTTATTTTGCAGCATGGTTGATTGTAACACTCTGTGATTTGAATCTTAGATGAATTTTTTGCTGATTAAGCTTCTTGATTTTTATTTCACAGGCCTTCTTGACTGCAGTTAAATATGAGCCTCGTCTTCTTAAAATCTTCTTTTGGTGGTGGCTCGGTTTCTAATGCTGGCTGTCATAATGATGCTCCAGGCTCTTGTAGTGTGGAAGACAAGAAGACTGTTGATCTCCCTGCCAAAGGTAAATCCCAGCAGCTTATTTAGAAGCAATTTAGTTTCTAAAGTTAAAGTTTAATTACCGAAGTATCTGAACATTTACCAGGTTAATTAGACAGGATCAGCAAAATCTCATTCAGAAGTAGTGGTTTCCTTATTTCCATTTAGATATAGATCTATTTAGGCTTCAATGGATTCCACTGTGAACTTTCATATCCTAGTCAGCAAAAGTGCCTGCAGCCTTTTTTTTTTTTTTTTCTATTCTTGCTTGCCTTTATTTTTTTTCCTTTTCAATTTTTGTCAGCGTTGATTACATGGTGGCACTCTGCCTCACTCTAAATGCAGAGCCGTATTTGAAACTCACTGAAGCTGATGAAAGGCCTTCCACTGGTCTCAGAAGGCCTTGCTTGAGGCTCATAATCTATGCATTGCCTCGGCTTTAAGCCTCTGAGATATGTAAAGAATATAATCTCTTTCTATCATGTCTTCTTTTTTGTTCCTATTTTTTAAACATGCCATACAAGCTTTTAATGGAACAAATGACATGGAAACATAATCTCTATTCTTGCAGGTTTTGTGGCTGTGCTTGCTGGTTATTCCTTATCACCCAAACTGATAAAGGCTTGTTGGTGATACCGTAATTGGGTTTAGTGGGAGTGATTTATCAGGTTGCTAACAGAGAATGAAAACTTTGGGGAGAGGGGAATAACAGCAAGAGAATACGAACTTTTCAGAAACAAGAGTCTTGGTTTTTATGCAAATAGCTCTGTTGATGAGAACCAAGGGGAAAAAATAATCACAACATTTTTGCTTACAGAGCAGATAGTTTATCTAAGGAAATGGGATTTCAAAGTTCTTCCTGAAATGTCACCTGGGTTTCATTATCTCTCTGATAAGATCTAGTGTATAGGATCTGTGCTTTACTCTTCGCTGTTAACTCATTAGGAATAAGTCTGTAATTCTTCATTATGCAGAGAAAACATGGGATAGTCCCATAGTCCGACCACAAAAAAAACAACAAGCTTACTTACAGTTTTTCTTTCATGTGAAAGTATAATTTTTCTAAAAAGCCAGACTGAAGTCCTAATGGGCTCAAAAGAAAGGCCCTACCAATTTCAACAGTTTGAACTAAGCTTTTATTTAGCTTACTTTCCTATTCCTACTTTAGGAATTGTTATCCTGTATTTGAGCTGTAGTAACACTTGCAAGCCTCCAGATAGGGATCTCACCATGCTGAACTCAGTACAAGCGTGCATGAAGACACCAGGTTTTGTCAGCGAACGCTCACCTACTGGTTGTAGGAGCCTGCAAAATGTCAGGTGTGATGCTCCTCACCAGCCACGTGTGGGTGGTCTCAGCCCTGGTGGCTCTCACTCCACTGGGGCAAGGAGGAAAGCCACAGGGGCTGCTGCAGGACTGGGACCACCAGGACATCCTGGGGGGATGACAACCTGCAAAGGGAGTGGATGGTCACATTTCCAGTTCCTATGGCCACAAGTTCTGTGCAGATGCACCTCGGTGGTTAATCAGGGAGTCAACAAGTTTAGAAGTGAGCAGGTGCTTCATAGTGCTGCTGAGTAGCTTGGGATGAAATGCTGAGACCTGGCTTCCGTAATTTAATAACAGCATAGACTAAGACTTTCTAGGCACTGGTGTTTTTGTATGGTGCTTTACTTCTAAGCTCACCAGCTTCCTTACCAATGCCAAGATAAATTCATTATTATGATGGGTTCAATCTTACTGGGCTAGGGAGACTTCTTTAAAAAAAATAAATTTATTTTTTGTTAAATTCATAGTTTTATTTTTCTCTCTACAGGTAGAGGAAATGTGAAACAGCCTTATCAAGAACTTCTAATTTTGATAAATTAATTGTGTCCCTGTAGAGTGGTCAATTATAAGAGACGCTGTGAAGCGTGCTTGCACATTTCAGAATGCCTCAAATTCATTAGCTATTCCTCTTGAGCTGGGTTAGTGAGCCACACGAAGAAAATGTGTTTGGAAAATCTCTTTGCAGCTCTCGTGTTTTTAAATAGGCAGCTAACAATTTACCATTCCCTCCTATCCAGTTGTTTGTTTTATTTCTCATATGTAAGAAAAGGCAATCAGCTTTCTATTAAATAAAAAGATGAGGATAAAGTTCCCATTGTTAAATCATGTCTGCTGGCATCTCCTTATCTCTTCATAACACTGGTTATTTTCTAAATCTTCTATTTCCCCTTATCCAGAGTGTATTTAGTTACTGCTTTTTCTATCAAGATTTCTGTAAGGCAGCCCCTAAAACTGCTGCGACAACATTTTACCTTGTAATTTCTTCTCCTGTTTGGTAGGCAGGGCTGGCTTCCTTGTTTATAAATCATGCAAGAAGCCAAGTAAGGCTGTTCACCAAGGGACCAGAGTGGATCTTTCTGTCTCCCTTAGGCCCTCTATGGAAACTCTCTGCTGTGAGAAGTCTGCACCATGGTCCACTGTGGTCTTGGTGTCAGAAAAGGTACGGTGACCAGGTGGTGAGTCGTGGTCAGGGCTGCATTCAGACCATTTCACGTTGTGGATGGATCAATGGCAAGACCTTGTGGAGCCACTTGGGTACCCCTGCCTCAGCCCCAGGGTATACTCTGGGTGTTTGCTTTCTGGTTCCCATTCCAGGGTAAAGACAGAAAGAGGCGAGAAGATGAGAAAGCAGTGAATTTTCTTACAGCTTGGTCAGGAGGGTGATGTAGCCATTAAGATTCATTAAAAGCCTGGTGGGTGAGGATGTAACCATTTTGCTTCTCACACAGCTCCTGCGCTTCCACTGCATGAGAGGCCGCAACGTCCCACTCGGTGGAACAGATGAGACAAGCTTGAGGTGGAGTTGAGACACAAGAACTCTGTGGAGGCCTCCAAAACCCCAGAAGGGAAACAGGCGTGACAGAGTTGTCCTGCAACAATTTCAGCCAAACTCTGCAGCAAACAGGTACACCAGATGAGGAGAGGACCTGGTCTGCAGGGTTGTAGTGGCTGCCAAGAGTCTTTCCTGTTGGATCTTGAACTATCGCTTGATTGTTAAAGCATCCAAAGGCCTCAGGCATGTTTAGGACTGTGATATGCAAAGGGACCCCATTGCTGCATGGAGAATGATAAAGCTTTTCTACAAAAAAGCAAATTTGGAAGAAGACTCAAAGTCAAAAGTCTTCAAATAAATTAAGGTTGTGGACTTCAGATAGTAGAATACTCTCCTCAGCTACTTTCCCTGGGCCAACTCTCACCTTGCAGAGCTCATTACAAGAGCCCTACTCAACCCAGACCTAAATGCAAGTAAAGCAATGTCAGGGCAATATTCCAGATTATCCTACAGGCTTGGCCTGAACAACTAGTATCAGCAATGCAACTGGAAGAAGCCAATAAATCCAGTCTTTGGCAGTCACAGGCAACCATATAATGAAAGGATCCACAGCCCTTTTGTGCTTTGCCACAAAACATTGCATGAATCCATGACAAACTTAGGATCTTTGCTGCAAAAATAAAACCTATGATAGCCAATTTAGACTACCACCAAGAGGGAGGAGGAGAAAAAAAAAGGGGGTCTTAATGTCCTAGGACCATGTCAGATGAAGTCTGTCAGGGGGATAAAAAAAGGAAAACTAGATGATCTTCCAAGGTAGACTGTATTTTATATTACCTTTGTAAGCAAAAGCCGCCCTGTTTTTCCATTTGATTTACATTTCTTACCTTGTGATCATCTCGGTTTTGAGTCTGAGGACCAGAAAGGCAACCCAGCCACTTAAGAGATTGCTTGGTCCTGCATGGAGAAGTTTGTTTTCCACCCCCCTCATCCCCTCCTGCTGTAGCCAGTCTCTGACCTCCAGAAGGAGGAGAAACATTGAACATGGCCTTTTGTCCAAACCTTTCTTATTCCCTCCAGATAAACCAAGTGTCAAGGGAAGCCACAATGTGCCCTGGGTCCTATAAAGGATAATAAGGAGCAGGAAATAAATTCATCTTTATTCCAACTTGGCAGGAGTCATAATCAAAAGAACATTTAGCCAGGGAATCTGTTGCTGAGGATGTAGTCGCATTTTTGTAATTAACCCTGATTTGGAAGTGTAAGTCTTAAGCCATTTATGATAATCTAAAATTTTAACCATGAAAGCTTTAAGAAGTCATACACGTTAGCAAGAGACAGAGTAGGTAGGAGGCCTATGGCTCACCAAATTAATTTATTGAGAGAAAAACAGTTTACATAAGATTTTAAAATCAGGGCACCTTTAAAAGTTTCTCAGTTGTTCCTGTTGTTATTTTTGTGAATGATGTCATGTTCTTCTATTTTTGAAATGATAAACACTTCCAAAGCAATGATTTTGGTGTCACAAAGAGAAAATAATGATTCCAGGAGAGAGAGAGAGAGAGATGAAGCAGGAGCATATTCTCTCTTTAAAATAATAATTAATAATTCATAGTAATAATGATAAAACCTCCTTTCCTGAAAATACCTCTGGTAACAAAAAGCTAGAAGAGAAATACAGAAATGAAACGATATACAAGTCCCAGAACTGTCACTGAACACTTGGTTTGTTTTAAAGCCTCCAAACAAGACATAAGTGGGTCTTTTACCCTGCAGCTATCACTGCCTCAGCCCCTTCCAAAAAAAAACCACCAACAACAACAAAAAATGAAACACCACCAGCAACAACAAAAACACACCCAAACAATATTCCTCTTTCTACTGTGGAATCCTGACCAGCACATGTGGTGACTTAAACACCACATCAGTACAGTTCCCACAGAAGACAAGGTCAGAGTCTGACCCTTCACTTTATTTTTAAACACCCTTTTTTGCATTTGAACATGTAAGTAGTAATAGTTTAAAGAAAAATAAAATAATAATAATAATAAAAAAATCAGCAAGGAATCCATTGATTCCGCTTCATGTTGATGCATTTAATGTCCTTACGGTAGCTGTAAGACCACTGTAGTTTGCTTTCAGAGTGATGATTACACCTGAGTATTTCATTAGTGTGAAACATATGTCTCAAAAAAATGGAAGAACTGGAAAAAAAAAAAAAGGAAAAAGAATAATACAAGCTATAAAATGAGGACAAATTTATGATTTGCCTCTAGTCAAGAGAATACATAAGATAAATCAGGGAGGATATAAAGATCCTATGTGGAGTTCTGAAGGTGGGCAAAAGAGGACTTTCATTGAAGTGCCTTGAAAGAAAAGGAGACTTTGGGAAGAAAAGCTTCTTAAACATCAAAAGATAAAGGGCACAAATCAGGCTTAGTGAGCAAGTCTTTGAACAAATGGTACCAACTTCCAAGTCAGCAAAACACGTATAGATTTAAATATAACAGCACAATCTTCTCTCATACTTCTGAAAAGTTACTTTCACAAATGAGACCACAAGCCACTATTAGCAAAATTCCCTTTTCTGCAGTGTGCATTTCTAAAAATAAACCAGTAAAGCAGAAAATCCTAATGTCGAGAGAAAGGCAGAGGACTTTGCCTCAACTGCCTATTAAAAATCTTTTCCGAGGTTGGACGCATCCGCTTGCTTGCATTTGCTGGTGCACACCTAATTGCTGCAGAGGACGACCCAATTCCAGGGCGTAATTCGGATGCAGGTGCAGTTTAGGTGATCTGTTCTCCAAAGTGGGCACTGTACGAAACGCCACTGAGCTTGTCAGCCTCGGATGAAGTGCACGAGGCTGAACGCAGAGCTCCTTTCCTTCAATTCCCTGACAGGAGGTGTTTTAGAGCCAAATGTCAGAGCCTGGTTAGAAGGGCAGGGGCAGGACAGACACAGTGCTGGCTGTCTTGCCCAGCTTCTTCAGGAGCAATGCATTTTACAGCACCACACCCAGCCAGCACATACACATCTGCATTATTGGCTTCCACGAGATAAATGGAGAGATAGAAAGCACAGTTTCACATCCAGCTTGTGAGGGATGCAATACAGCCAGCAGAAACCACACTGAACTTTGCATGAGCTGGACACAATGCAATGGTATATATTGTAGAATAAGTATGCTATTTCTTAAATGCAGTTTCTGAGGGACTTACCCCCCACCCAAGAATGATGTAGGACAAAAGTGAGCTGAGGAAAGAGGGGAAAAACAGCATGTGGGCCCACTGTTCTCCTTGCTTATGCCGGAGGATTGGGGCACCATGGTTGGCAGCCCCAGCTTGCTTCTCCTGCACTCCCCTGACCCCTCACCACCTCTGATTTCCACCACAGCAGGGCAGCCAGGAGCAGCTTCCTCCAGCAGCACCCGGGGACTGGAAGAGCACGGCCACCTTCCCCCTCTGGGGAGATGTTCATGGAAACCATCCACACATCCGAGGGGGCCAGGGAGGGAGGCTCGCTCTCTTTCCTGCTTCAGAAAGAAAATGCCATTGTCGTTTTGTTCTGCTCCCTCTGAGGAAGGGTGAATGAGGGAGAGGCAGAAGGAAGATATTTGCCAATTAAAAATAAATGATTCAGACATGAATTTTTGAGACTTGAAACATATGGCTGGAAAATTTCTCAAGAAAAAAAATAATCCTCCTGAGACTGAATTTCCTTTTGATCGGAATTTGAGCAAGGGTGTGCTCACTGGGGGCCCTTAAGAGTCCCTGTCAAAGCAGATGTGTGACTGCTCACTGGTGGCGAGGACACCTGGCTCTGCCTTTCATCTGTGATTTGGTTTAGGTCTCCAGGATCAGGGAAAGCCTCCAGGATCAGGGAAAACCGGCACGCTAGGGGTCACGCCGTACACTCACTGCAGAGGGTGAGAAGGTGGGCTCCTGGGAGAGGAGAGGTGGTCTGGCCACCTGGCACTTGTAAGGAATGGATTTGCAGCCTGCAATGGACAAGGTCGGGTGGTTTCTAACTGATATGTCATTTTTGCTTCAATCCCAAAACATCAGGATCCTGCTCAGGCAAAGGGGCTGCAGGAGGGAAAGGCACCTCTGTGGGGAGGTGGCCACCTGGGACCAGCATGGGGGAAGAGGATGAAGCCTCTGCGTTTCAGTGGTGCAGGAGGGGACACGGGGTGCCCCAGCAGCTGTAGCAAGTTAATGATTTTCCAAACAGCATGGCGCAGGGGAAAGGAGGACAGCATAAAGCCCTCCGGCTGCATGAGCTGGTTAGGCCACGAATCCTTAAAAAACAAAGACAGATGAGAGGTCGTATCCTGGGTCAAACTAGCCTGACACGATCTCTGGGGAATGACAATTAATCTGTAATTGGTGCACACACACTAAAAGAAAAAAAGCCCCGGGGAGGAGGAGGATGGGAGGAAGTCAGCCCCGAGTCACGCTCCCTGTCCCCAGCTGTGTGACATCCAGCAGCACCGGATGACAAGCAGCCCTCCCATGGCTGCTGTTTGGTGGGGGGGAGCAGTTTTGGGGCCAAGCATCTCTGCCCCAACAGCCTGGGGACAGAGGTGGCTGGGGGTATGGCAAGTCCCCATGTCCTGGGGCGCCGGCACAGCCTCAGGGGACGTGGACACACGGGAGGAGAGGGGCACGGGTGCTTTGCTCGTGTGAAGCCTTTTTCCACAAGAAGCCCTCCTGGCGGCAGCCACATCCCCTCGTGCAGTGCTCAGCTTTCCCCTGCTGCCCCAAAATCCCCACCTTGCCATTACTCCCAGCAGCCGAGAAGGCAGCTGCTGGCCGTGAAGCCACCTCTGCCCCGGTGGCTTTGTTCAGCAGGTGGTGGCAGTCGTGGGGCTGTCACCACATGCTCCCTGCAGCCGATGATGGAGATGTCGATACCCCAGCTCCTCCAGGGCCTGCCCTGCCCGTGCCTGAGCATCCCGCGGGTGACACTTCCCATTTCCTTCTGCTGCTGTCAGCAGAAACATTAGTGCTGCTCTTGCTGTTCCTTTCCCTCACTCAGCTCTGCCTTCCTGCCAGTTCCTGTTTGCTGCACAGAGCTCTCCCCCTCCCCGAAATGGCAAACTACGTTTTAGTGCGAACCCGAGTGCTGCAAAACCCCTCTCAAGGCCTTCTGTACTCACCCCCACTATTGCAGGGATTAACCAGGCACCCAGAGGTGCTGGGCTGTGCAGAAGGATCACCGCTTCGTTTTGGACTTGCTCTTTCTCCCGTGTGAATTTCGTGTCGCAGCAGCCAAACGCCGAACTCCCACCCATGTCCTTGGGCGCTTGGCTTTTCAGCAGGGGTGTCCAGCGAGCCAGAAGCCAAATTGGAAATCCTCCTTCGCTGCGGCATCTGGTAAACATTATCAGCTAGAGGTCTCCGGGCTTTGATTCAGGTCAGCTGGCATCAAAGGGGAATCAGGAGTGTTTGCTTTCAATTCCAGCGGCGAACAAAATAATCTATTTTAAAGCTCCGGCCTTCACCTGCCCTTGATCGGAGGTCGTTTCTCACAGAAGGAAACACCAGAGGGAAGAAATGTGCCGGGCGAAAGCCTCTGCTTTGTTCTTGTGTGTTATGGCTGGCACCAGCAGGCCTCTGAGAGAGGGAGGTAACCACCCTGCCACTTGTTCAAATATTTTGAATAATAGAGATGTTATTTTAATAAATCTCCAGGGGCAAGCGCCGCCTGAGTTCAGCGTTTTCCCCTTTGAACCTCGAGTGGCCGAGACCGATGGTTAGCGCTCTCGGAGCGAGGGCAAGAGGAGAGCAGGACCAGGATTCAGCTTCCGTGAGAGGTTTCTTTTGGTTTTACTTTTGGCTGTACGAGCCACTGCTGCCAGTTGTTTCCCATCTGCTCCCTCCTCAAATCCAGGGTGGTGGCGTGCGAAGATGGGAAAACATTCACTCCCAGTGCTGCCCCAGCTCGGTGTCCGTCTCAGCCCAACCACTTACCTTCCTGAGCAGGCAACTTCTGTGCCTGAAAACACCCATCATTTCCAGCGCCTTTTCGTATTATTCCCTGCTGGTCGTTTCCCTGCATTTGGAATTCGGGTTGTACAAAAGGGATTGTTTACAGGATGTGAGCAGATGGTCTGCAGTCGCACCAGGGGAGGTTTAGAGCAGATATAGGGAGGAATTTCTTCATGGGGAGGGTGGCCAAGCATTGGAGCGGGCTGCCCAGGGAGGTGGTGGCGTCCCCAGCCCTGGAGGTATTTGAGAGACGTGGGGACGTGGCGCTAAGGGATGTGGTTTAGTGATGGGTCTCAGCAGCTCAGGTTGGACTGGGTGATGCTGAAGGTCTTTCCCAGCCTCGATGATGCTGTGATTCTGTGAGCAGCAGCTTTGCTCTCTCCCAGGCAGGGCTGGACAGGCTCTCCCCATTCATTTCTATTTCTGACGGAGGGGAAGAAGAAAGGTGTTGGGGGACCCTTTGCTGTCAAGCTATCAAATCCCCTGCTCCCTCAGGGGAAAAAAAAAGTGATCAGAAAAGCAGTTGGATGTCAGCGTGACCCCTGCAGCTGTCGGTGGTTGCAGTGCTGCTGCTGTGAAACCAAACGTGGAGCAGCTTTGACAGGGAGGTGAGAGGGATGCACCCGGGGAGCCCTGGGGAGGGAGGAGGAAACGAGCCCACCTTCCCAGCAGGGCGGCTGGGCAAATGTGTTCAATCCAGAGCCAGGGCTGTGAAGCAGAGCGTGACACTTTCTTGTAAGCTGTGTGAAGGCAGCAGGATGTAAAATGTGGCCTGTCCTCCAGCACGTCTCATTTTGGGGGCTCCTTGCTCTCTGTGTTGCAGGGGGGACCCTGAATACTCTGCTACTGACCCCACCGGGGAACAAGGGCATGCAACAGGCTGTGCAAACCCGATGGTTACCATATTTTCAGCTTGTAGTGTCAGTGGTGGTCATCAGCCCTTCATGCCTCCTGCCGGCAGTGCAATTTATAAGTTTTTTAACAATTCAAAGTAATACAGCAGGACCTCTGGACATACACCTGACTTCTGCACTGACAACGGGCGTGTTGCTTGCTGTGGGTATATAAGCCACTATCCCCAGCCTTTTTCCTGTTCTAGACAAAATGTTCCTCAGCTGATTTGGTCCGATGAGTAGGCTGTGATCTTCTGTGAGCATTTGCAAATGCTGATAACTGAAATGTGTCATGCCAACTCTTAGTAAATTGTTATTCCTGCTGCGGCCTCATCTATTTCTCTCTCCTCTGTGTGACCACTTACTCAGGTTTGACAATGCCATGGGTTTACTGGCAATAACAGCTAAAGCTCCCACCCCAGCCTGCCCGTTCATGCCATCTCAACACCCATAAAACACTGTATTTTTCCCTTCCCTTCCCTTCCCTTCCCTTCCCTTCCCTTCCCTTCCCTTCCCTTCCCTA
>CM021731.1:141806635-141851652 GCA_011075105.1 Heteronetta atricapilla | reverse complement strand
CCCCCCCCCCAGCTGCTCCTTCCAAGCTCTCACCCTCGAAGGCAGGGACAGAAGAACCTCGTCCCTGGATGAAATCACCGCTTCACCAGATCACAGCCTGCTTGTTAATTCACTTATATCACACACAAAAGTGTTTTGGCTGTGGTGAAAGGACTGGGAGTAAATAATGTGTCTTGCTCCAAAGTGTTATTTCTATTTTAACACAGCACATTGCAGGATGCAACTGCCTGATATATAAGCCTTTCATCATCGACCTAGCGAGCAAATGAAACAGTCAGACACGTGCCGGGACTGAAGATTTACTGCTTTCCAATACCCCTCCAGCTGCTCTACCTGCAAGCCTTCTCCACCACACGTTACTCCCCTCCCTGCCTTTCCCATTGCTGCCTCTTACAGCCAGCCCTGCAGCACCTCCGGCCTCTTCCATCCCTGCCTTGCACCCCACTGCTCTCCCATGGCGTGTGGGACTGCACGACGGCTCAGCAATGGGCACGGCTTTGGCTATTTCAGAGAGCTCATCCCACCTTTTCCCTCTCCTGCTATGTGTGGATCCACTCATCGGTCTGGTTCTGGGCTACGAGGAGCTGGAAAGATAAAAATTGCAGCAAAACAAGGATATATATATATATATTTTTTTTCCTCAAACCGTGATACATGGGTTGTTTGTGTTTGCTTTTTTGTTTTAACAGCTTTACTACCTTTGGGCAGGGAGTCGTGATTTGCTGCCGGTGTCATCGCGACGGTACAAGCCTTCGTGCGGGTTGTAGCTGGATCAGCTGGGAGCTGTTTGTGTCCGTGTAGCCTTCTCTGCTAGGCACACGGGAATTGGGTGCTGCCCGTGGGACTGCACCCGTGCCAGAGGGCTGTCCTGCTTCAGTTATAACAGACGTATGTAAGGCACTACCAAAACCACTTAGGCAAGCCCTTGTGTGTGCCAAGTGAAAGTGCAGCAGGGCTCTCCCTGCTGAGTGAGGGCGATCCATGTAGTCTATTAATTTCCACCCCACAAGAGCCCATGAGTGAGGCGTGGGCACATACCGTTCATCAGCACTTGACCTGGTATTTGCCTACAGGAACCCTTAACGCAGCAGTTTTCCTTCACGTCAGTGACTTTTTCCATTTTTCTCCACCTTTCAGATTCATTTCCCCTTCCCAGCCTCACACCCTCAAGATTTCTGAAACAGCAGTTGCAGTAGGCTTACACGGATTTCCATTGCGTTGGTCTAGGTTCAGTCCTCAAGCCTTGCGTCATGGCTCAGATTAGGGACTCAGAGCCTTAAATACAGCTGGGTGGATCTGGAGAACCAGGTTTCCTTGTTTTGATAAGGATCTGAGAAGCCACAGGAGATAACCCTTACTTGGAGAAACATGAAACAATTATCTCCACCGGGCACACCAACAGGGCAAGGGTTTGTTAACATTTGCTGTTCCACTTTTTACACATGTTGCGTTCACTTTCCTGATGGAAACTAATTCTCTTAACGCTTGCTTTTGCCTTCTGGCTGCCCAACACCATCTGCCGGGTTCCCTTTTTTCAGAATAACAGGTAACTCAGGGCCCTACAGTTTCATCCTGGAGAGGGATGACTTTGCTTGCAGAAGTATGCAGGATTTTGTGATTTGTTTGCACAGAAGAGAAGACCTCTGTGGCTGTGGTGGGGCAGTGTGGAGGAAAGCAGCCGTCTCATCTGGTGACAGGGATCTCACAGCTCATAAGTAGACCTCAGAAAGGCCCAAACTTCTGTTACTGATGGGCAGAGGGGAGATTTGGGTGCTTGTTCATGGATGACTCACTAGTGTCACCTGCTACCAGTCCTCCCATGTGGCCACCATTCCAGGGCTGAGGCTTCAGTACGTAGTGTTGGGATGGATGATGCTTTCCCAACATTAAAACACGACAGAGGAAATAGTGAGCTTGATCTAGAGGCCCCGTGTGCCTTGAGTGTGTTGGAACATGTTGTACCAGGAGCTGCAGAGAACAATTATTCTCTCCAAATATGGGAAGCCTTCTCCTTTATTATTATTATTTTAAGTTACTTTCCAACATGGGCACACAGAGTCGAAGAGGAAGAAAGGGAAATTGCTCTCAGGATTCAGATGGCAGGGATCCGTGGCTTGCTCCAGCTGATGGGTGGGAGACACCACGTGTAAATAAACAGGCTGTCTTCCTCTCGGCTCTAACAGTAGGAACAGCGAGAGACGGATAAAAAAGGACATGAGCTGGTTAGATCCTTCTGTTCTGCCCAGCTGAATGCCAGGAGGGCGTCTCTGAGAGGGGTGAATGGTGCTTGCCCTGCACCTGAACAGACAGGATGATCCTTGCTACCTGGTCTTCCATCCTCCCTATAATTAATCACAGACACAACAGTGCTACCTGACAGATGACTTTTTTCTTTCTTTCTTTTTAATTAGAGAGAATGAACCATAAACAGCAGTCACAAAAGCACTGCCAACACACATCTACATTAATAACCTGTAACTTTTATAGCGTAGCTGTGGTACTAAAACAGAGTCAAAAGGAAGACAGGCCTTAAAATGTAAAAGGGCTCATAACTAGGATGAAGGCAATAAATTATCAATATCTCAGCACTAGAATAGCCTGGCTATCCCCTGAATACCCCAATTTAGGGATAGGGTTAAAGTCAAAATTTGGGTTACTGTAACACTAATGATTTGGAGAAGGACAAAGCCTACAGATCCAGTTGGCATAGGACTTTCAAAGCAATGCGTAGGCTGAAAAAAAGTATCCCCTGACAACTTTTTCATCCGGGGCACGGATGCAGGCCTTTGGCTGTAGTTAAGCTCAGGTAAGAGCATGGGGTAGGAGTAGGTTTTGGAGAGGAGCTCCAGTTGGCATGGGGCTGCCATGAGGCTTCTAAAGTAAGGAGCAGGCAACAAAAATATTTCTGTCCTGAATTTTTGTTCCTTTAAACGATGGCTGAGGGTCTTGGCCCAGGGCTCATTCCATGTCTAGTGTTAGGGTTAAGGTCTGAGCTAGACTTCTAAAAGACTGCATCTGACATCTTCATCATGACCACGGCTGGTTGTCCTAGCTACAGTTAAGTCACAGACAGTCTTTTGCTTTAGGAGAGAGAAACCCTAAAACTTCAGATCATGCTGGGTTTTTCACAGGCTGCCAAAAGAAGCAAAATTATTCCAAAAGGTTCTTCCATGCCTTTGACAGCTTGGTTTGGGCCCTTTGGCAAAGGGCTCATCCCTACAGCATTAGCGTTGGGTTAAAGGTTGGGAAAGGGACGAAGCCTAAAGCTCCATTTAGCTCAGCAATGCAAAAGGGCTTTTGAAGGCCAGAGCAAAAAGACATCCTCTGATTGCTTCTTCATCTGGAACATTGCCTTGGGGTCCCTGGCTACAGATCAGCCATGCTCTGCCTTTAGGGCTAGAATGGGGCTAGGGATGGGAGAGGAGCAAAGTCTAGAGCTCCAGCTGGCTTGGCAAATGTTTGGAAGAGGTTGGATTGAACAGTGAGGAACTTACTTGCCTGGTAAATTTTTGCCTGTTCTGTCTGAGCATTCACATCTACAGGGCAGCCCACACATCATTTTAGGGTTACTGTGGGGACACCTACAGGATCTACAGCTCCAGTTGGTGTGGGATTGTCAATGCACTTCAGAAGGAAGGGGGAGGCTGCAAAGAGCTTTCTTCCCTGATGACTTCTTTATCCTGGCAATGGCTTGGTCTCCTCTGCAAATGCTCAGATTTGGGGTTAATTTGGGAACCAGGTGAAAGCCTAAAGCTCCATGTGGTGTGGGGTGCCAAGGCACTCCCTCAGGGGCTTCAGTAGGATTTTGCCACTGGCAATTCTTTCACCTCTGCCGTGGCTTGTCTTCCTCGATGACATTCAGGGCAAGGTCAGCATTTAGGGTTAGGGTTAGGAGAGAGACAAATCCTGGAACTCCAGTTGGGTCAGAGCTGAAGAGGGAGGCTGCAAGAATATTTCCCCCTGATAGTTTCTTGATTTGGGTTATAGCTCACAGCACTCCAGGGGCAGTCATACGTGCAAGACATTCAACCAAACAGGTTGTGTACATGTACTCGAGCAGGTCGCGAGAAGCCTTCCATTTTTTTCTTTCATTTGGGAGGGTTCAACAGCCCTGAAACCTAAACAAGATTTACTGCTTGTTCAAGCAGGGAGTGGAAGGAAGTAAAATAATTAATAGCAAGCTCTTGCAGTCTGGCTCTGCTGCAAAGGTGGTGAGGAGGGGCAGGGCTTACTTCGAGGAGCTGTAATTTGAGTACCACAAGAAATCCAAAAAGCAATTGAAGCTAAATAAATTGTCATTGGCAGAAAATTTTGGAATAAGGACAAATGAGGGAATAATAGGAAGGGTGAAATTATTAGGAACGAAATCAGTAATGGGAAACAATAAGGCCAAGGGGTCTTGTTTAAGGAAAGGGATAGTAATTAGCTATCTTCAAGACGCCTTCCAACCCAAACCTTTCTATGATACTATGATTAGAGTGGGTGTGAGACAGAGGAGATCCCTCAGAACCACTGCTGCTTCTCACCTGCATCTGCAGTAGGAAAGGGGCTAAAGAACGAGCCTCCCAAGCTAATGGCAAATGGGTCAGGAGTGTGAGTGGTCTAGTGGGACAAGAAAGGATGCTCATGTCTGGCACTTACCTGAGGCAGGCTGGAGGCAAAAATAAGTTTGGTAACTCCTATGGGTTTGAAGATATCTAAGCTGTTGGGTAACAGCTTGCCAGGTTTTCATGGCAGATAACAGATTTATGACTTCTTTATCAGAAATTGCACACTCCAAGCATTTAGAAGGCTGGGCACAACCAGTGTTAAAATTCATTCAGAAACATGTAGCATCCCTTATCTTCACCATACCACTGCAGTGTCTCACGCACACACCTACATAAGGTCAGCAACTGCCTACATGATCCTCCTAGGCAACAGGAAAAATGTGATTAATAGGAAACCCTGGAAAAAAAAAAAAATACTCACCCTCATCTAGGTTTTCATGGATGGCAGTCTCCAAGTCACCACCACCTGTGCCTGCCGCTGACAACCTCCATAATGCGGATCACCGATGGTGCAAGCATCGCAGGTGGCCTTGCATGACCAGCCCAACTGTGCTTGGACAGCCGTGCTCATGGCACGATGAGGCCCAGGAACAGGTCTGCCTCCTCTAGCACCCCGTAAAACCATTCTCATGGAGAAAGCCAAAGTGCCGCGGGTGATTCCCAACAGCCATAACCACCTTCAGATGTCAGAGGTAGCACTGTGGGGACTCGTACCTTAAATTTGTATTTCCTTGTTTGTCTTTTTGAGTGTGGTGCTTTGGGAAGATGTTCACAGCTCAGCACTAAAAAAAGGCCGGGGCTGGCAGGGGCAGGTGGGCACAGGGGTTGTTTTGTAGGTTGTTTTTCGTTGGAAACACAGTTCATTACACAGTAAGATGTGCTAGTAATCCCATCATGTACTTGCACCTGCGTGCACTTAAACGTTTTGTTGGATCGAGGCCACAAGGAAAACATTCACTGGGATGGGAAGGGAGCAGGAGGAAAAGCAGGTGATCAAAGCGAGGCATTTGGCACTTGCAGGGTTAGCACCGAGCATGTTTTGCAGCCACACAACCCCAGCTTTTCCCCAAAGCATGCAGAACGGGTGCATCCCACGCAGGGAGCGACCTTGTCTCAGATTGTACGGCAATCATCGGGGCCGCCAGCAGGCACCAGACCAAGAAGTGTTTCCTAGAAGATCGGATGCAAAGCTAACATGAGCTAGAGGTACGTCGGTTATGCCCTTGCTCAAAAACACAGCGTTGGGATCCTATTCAGAATTAGCCCCACAGAACCAAGCAAACTTCATAGCTCATATCAGAGTTGGCCTCGCTTCAGGAAAATTTCTTTTGCCTTTGTAAACACAGCTGAGTCTCCACTTTTCTCCTTCCTATTGGCAACGTACTTCACTTGCTAAATAAAGATATCTAAACAGTCTCTCTCTGTACAATAACTTTTATGCTTTCCCCATCGGTCTACATCAGTCAGTTACCCCTACTCCATGCAGCACACTGCAGCGCAGTGTGCAGAGCATGCATTAAAAATGTTTGGGTTCTTGGCCAAGATACTTGCTGGGAAAAAAATAAAATAAAATCTGGGTGTAAATCCAGGGTGAGAGAAAGCCCCTCCTTCATCACAGTCTCTAAGAGATAATGTCCTGATATTGATTCCATTACAAAAATCTCATTTTCTGAACAAAACAGAAGGTACAAATTTATTTCAGCATAAAGTCTCGCACTCAGAATCTTTCAAAAATCTTTTCATTGCGTGAAATAATTCATTCTTCTAGTTTATATCCTAAAAACACTGTTACTCAAAAGACGTTAGTTACTTCTGTAACACAAACATTTACTTCACAGTGAAATTGCTTTTATTTTTGCCTTCCCTTGGAACCCCCTATAACTAGTTTTCATTCGCCTTCTCTCCCAGAGGGGAGTTACCCTAGCCAAAAATACCTGTTTGAGGACAACTGGAGACTGATAGCTTTCTGCGCCCAGTCATGTTAGACTTTACACCAATGAACAGAAATTACTCTTCAGCTGACCACCGCTGCCTTAAACAGGCTCTTGTTGAGAGCAATCCCAAAAGCCGTCACTCCAGAGCTTCCCATCCAGGTGGCACAAGTGCACGAGGGAGCAGCAACCACCTCGCTGCACCTCCAGCTGCAATCAACGGTGTTGCTGCACCCAGCCTGCCGCATATGCCAGATATTGATGCTAAAAAGCAACAGCAGCACGAGCTTTGATGGCTAGATGGGCTAGGCCAGACCCTAGTCTAGTCGTTTCCCTTCTGTCAATCCAACCCCAGCTTTTCTCTAAATGTCCTCATCAGATAAATGGAAACCTCTGTGAGACAAATTATCATGCTGCTGGTGTAACCTAGTCTGTATTAAAACAAAATGGAGGTGACGACGACAGGGAGCACACATCACCAGGTCAAGAGGGATGAAACCTGTACGCTTACCATGGTGCCATCTGAACAGCAGCTCTGTGACTGATACGGGACATTTTAGGCACACACGAGGCACTACATGCTTCAGGGAAACAGCAGCTCCTCTGAGGCTGGGGAAAAAGGATTTACTTGCCTCCCTGCGCCTCAGCTTACAAGTGCACTCCATTAATTCAGTTTTAAATGACTCTGAAGACAGCACACGGTTCCTGCCTAATCTGATCGAACACATGCTTTGGGTTAAAAAATAAAAAATAAAAAAAATCTGTTGTCATTTCTGCCTGCGAGCCAGGTCTGCTCCCTGCAGCCCCCTGCTCAGGGACTCAGCACGCTTCCAGTGGGCAGCACAGGGGGGCTGCCAGGGACCCGGCAAGGAGGCAGTGGGCAGGGGGACCCCATGCAGCATGCCTGTCCGGAGACTCCCTACCCTTGGGATGGGGAGCAGAGAGACCGTGCCGGTCTCTTCTAGCTCCAGGTTTCCTTAAATGAGGCTTTTTTTTTTTTTTTCCCTCCTCTTGTCTAGACCAAGGTTTCTGCATGCAACCCGGTGCCAGCCGGTACCCAGGTGTGGCAGGACTTGAGGCATGCACGTAGAAACCTTGGTCCGCATGCTGACACGTGCCTCTGTCCCCATGTTCTGGCACAGAAAATGGCCAGCGTCAGGACAGAAAGAAGACGTAAGGTCTGCCTGATTTTTGCATCATGCTCAGCTTCAAATGGACTCTGGAAAGATTTTCTTTTCCCCCATGGGAAGATAGAAAGACACTAGAAATAAGTACTGATTATTGGCCCTATTTGTACTCTTATTGCTGGAAATAATTTTGCATTATAAATATACTTGAAGCAGAATGTGCTTGAACAGAAGCAGCACCTCCCATGAAATGGTTCAAAAGGACAAGTTTTGGTTTAGCTCCCAAGTTACACTCACAGCTTAAACCTTTCTGTTAGGATCCAACAGTATTATTATTATAATTATCATTATTAGTATTATTATTTTATTATTCACCTACTCTTTCTTCTTCTTTTCCTTCTTCCTCATCTTCTCCTCCTCCTCCTTCTTCCTTCTTCTTATCTTCTTCTTTTTCCCTGCCCTCTCTTTTTTCATGCCAAAAATAAAAAATGCATAAAATGCATGAGCCTTAAGAATTAGACAACACAAAATTTTCACATTCTCATGTGTTACTGAAGCAAGATCAAGAAAGTTGGAAAACTGCTCCGAAGAGGGGTAAAGACACAGGTTTTTATGACCAGCAAGTGATGGAAAGAGAGCAATGCTACCAGTTAGTTCGCTTCAGTCAGCTGCACAACTTCTGCTTCATAAAAGTTCATGCTCACGCTGAAAGCACAATTGCTAACATCCTCTGCTGACATGAAGGTTTCTTTGGATCAGGGGAGAGATGCTCAAGTGAAATTAAACTGGCAGTTCAATTCTGCTACTGTACAGTGCCTGTGTTACAAACAGACAGCATCTAAATCGGGAACTGTCAATCTGAAACCTTTAATTTACTTCAGAACTGAAAGCAAAAAATTTTATAAGAGAAAAAAAAAGTGTAGAATGCCTCACATTACAGACACGTATCTACAAAATTATAATAAGAATGCCTCAATCACACCATTTTACACAATAGCAGGCTAGCTCCAGAAATGAAACGGAAATGAAAGACACCTTTTTTGGTCTTTTCTTTCTGCCTGCTTCAGTTGCATTAGACATGCAAACTACCTGCAAAACACATTTGCTTTTTCAAATGGACATGGAGAAGATGATGAAGTAATCCTGCCTGTGGCAGATGCTGGGTGCCCACTTGACTCCTTTGTATCGAGTCAGGAAGGAAAAAGCCCTCAGATTTCCCAGAGCATTTGTTTCAAGACTAATGAAAGAAGAAACAGCCCCAGAAAGGGAATCGATACAAGCACATCAGCAATTTTTGCCTTAAACGGTTTGTTTCAAATGCTCTCTGTGTAATAAAAAAAGCTGTTTTTAGAAACCCTTCCCAAGGGGGTGGTTAATACCCCAGCAAGAAGCTCTCTGCTCATGAGCCTACCCCATGGGTGTATGGAGCGGATCCATCCACAGCTTTCAGCAAATGTGCTCTCAAAGGGGGCACTCTCTCCTTCCTCTCCAAGAGCCTCTCCAGCAGCACTCAGCCACGGCATACAGGCCTGTTAAGAGACACCGAACCGATTACGCATGTTCATACTTCAAAACCGTGCTTGCAGAATGACTTAATTCCCGTTGTTGGCACTTGACACAACAGGCAGTTTCTCTCAACGTGACCGTGGCTCCTCTCCACTCCAAGGGCCACGATCCTGATCTGCTTCAGGAGCTCACCCACATCGGGGCAAGCTGGCTCTCACCTCCAGAAGGATCAGTGCTGGTGCCTGAAAGATGCAGGGCGTGTGGCACCACATAGCATCCCTGAGGCTAGCCAGCTCCAGAAGCCGTCGCCGCTGCTCTGCTCGCCCATCGCTCGTGTTAGCTGCCTTGCTGCTGACTGCTGGCATGGTCCAGCTCTAAAAGGCTTCCCTGCTACGCTATGCATCTCAAATTATACAAAGGGAGCTCTGCGACAGGAGAAGAGCAATCAAAATGATTTATTTCTGGGTGAGCAGAAAGCGTCCCCCTTGTCTCAAAACAGTAATTACCGCAGGCCACATTCCACAACTGTCCTTAGTCATGTCAGAAATGCCTGGAATAGAGATCATTTAGGGAGTGAGGTATTTCTTAACAGGTATCAGGATATAGGTTTTCAGCCCTAAAGCATCTAAGTTAAATACCGTGTCTTTAACTATTTCAATTTATCTTTAATCAAAATGCGTAACTCTAGTGCCTTCCTTTCACTTTGCTGATAGCTGTTCCCTTAGATACATAGAAAAGCAATTAATTAGTGCAAATTTTAGAACAGAAATAGCTATGCAGTTTTCTGGGAAGATGCTAAAAATGTCAGGAGAGAAGCAAGATAAATGTCGGTGTTATTAAAAATAAATGTCTACTTAATGCAACATTTACCTAAATGTTTGCCAGGAAAACACAAATACAGAGTTGAAATCCTACTGTAGCACCATTACACACGCAGGCTCAAAGGATAAACTCCACCCCTGCACTGAGAGGCAGCCTAAGATGAAAATCTCATTCAAAACCTAGATGTTATCTGTGCTAGTCCTCTGCACAAAAGTGGATATTATCCAACGTGCAGTGGCTCTGTAAACAATCGACTTCCTTTTTACCAGGCCTGTGCTGAGCTTTCTAATGGTTCCCTCCACATCTGCAACTGTGCCTTATCAGATGCTGCGTGTTGGTGAAGCATCAGGATTTATATCTTTTTTCTATGTCAGGATCCCCCAGCCACTCCTCTCCAGGACCAAAGCCCTGGGCCCCAAAAGACCTGCTGCCCTGATCGCTAAATACGAGCCCCTTTACTGGGCAAACCATCAATGAGCCCTTCCTGCATTCTCCCAGCTTATCGAATAATCCAGATGGCTCCTCAGCCAGCCGAGTTATTCGTTACCTCAGCAGTCTCCAGCCTGTGTGCACATCTGCAAGCATTATCGGTAATGGCTTTGTTTTCGAGCAAGCTATCGACGCAAGTGTTAAATAGTGAAACGCCAACAAATGACCCCTGGGGACCCCTGCTAAACACACACCAGCTTGGAGATGATTCCCTCCATCCATCTCCGCGTGGAGACCTGTCGATGTGGAAACCACTTTCTGTTGGATGTTGTTCATTTTGTCTCTTGATCAAGATGCTCCGACTCTACCACGCCTTTTATCAGGAAAGCTTGCAATCTCAGTAAAAAGGCACCAAGCTGTTTTGACAAAATCTCTTCTCCTTAAACTCAGGTAGATCGACATTAACCAAGTAGCCCTCCTTTAGCTCTTTATTAAAGAGTGTTATTTGTTGTTCCATTATTTTGCTTTGGATCAATGTCAAGACTTTTATCGACTGCCATCACTCCATTTCATAAAATGTTAACAAAAAGCTTTTTTCCACTTGGTAGCTAAAAAGCAGGGTTCAGAGCTCCAGAAAGCTCCTCTCTCCAGCTCCGTAATACAAATTCCTTGCATCTGATGACTCTAAAACGTTAGACAGCAGCTGTCCTGTGTAACCTTCTCTAGTTGCTGTCTTGATGCAAAAACACTTGACTTTCTTCTGTGTTACAGCTTCATCTCCTGTTTTCTAGAGCATACAAAGCCCTGTACATTAGCACTGGCTTGGATGTGAGTCTCAGGAGCAATCCCTAAGGGTTTGTTCAACATTTCCACCTGAAAGGTTCCTGGGAGGTGGGTTTCGGTCCTGCCCAAATTCATCCTCTCAGCTCCACAGAAATAACTGCTGGTTGAGAAAAGCTGAAAGCTTTTCTGGCTTTGACACCTGCATGACAGAATAGTAGGGAGCTTAGAGGGCTTCGTGCCAAAGAGAGTTAAACCCCTTCTAAATTAGACCAAAATAAAAGCTTCGTTGCACTTGATTTGGGTTACGAGCAAGACCTTAGATCACTTCCCAGTTTGAGCAGGCTGATTTATTCACCCCCAAAAAGCCTTGCTGGCAGCGATCACTGTGACACCGGGGCAATGCTCAGCTTCACACACCCCCCGAGAATCGTGGCAGAAAGCAGCAAGTGTCCTCACATGCACTGGCAGCTCCTAACCCTGCAGGGGCTTCGCTGCCTGACAGGACCTTGACACTGCTCAGACTAATAAGCACATGCTCGACTGAGATTTGGAAAGCATTTGCGATTGTCATCTGCATTATTCACTTCCGCCATGGAAAGAAGAGTGGCAGGCCCACGTTTCTGGAATATTAGGGGAGGAAATTCAAGATGCTCTTCACAGGTTGAGGGTCAGGGCAAGCTGTAAAAACCCCTTCCCTTCCCTTCCCTTCCCTTCCCTTCCCTTCCCTTCCCTTCCCTGTTGCCCTACAGAAGGGAGCTGAAGGAAAGGCGTGGTTCTGCTGAAGGAGCAGCTCACATCGCCAAAGCTCTGGGAGAAAAGCTCCCCCTCTCTTCCCCCGTAACATTTTAAAGTTGGCCGCAGACTTCACTGGAACCGCTGGCAGTGCCAGAAAGCACACCGCCAGTGTAAAAGAGGGAACTGCAATTTAACGCAGGGTGAATGCCCGCTTTTGTGCGAGCAGGCTGTCCTAGAAAGCTACACAAACATGTTCTCAAACAGCAGCTCTTTTGTTTGGCCGTGACGCTGCCCTGGTGGTGTTCGATCCAGCTAAGCAGATGAGGCGAGCCCGTGTCAGTACGGATGATCTCAGAGAAAAGCAGCTCCGGGGAAGTTTTCCTGCAGAGGAGGCTTCAGCCACGAGCCCCGATGCCGGCTGCCGAGGAGGGGTGTTTGCTCAGCACATTCCCGCGGTTTCTGGGATGAAGCCAGCATTCCCGGGACTGGAGATAATCAAGCGGATGAAGTCACGCTGTCCGGGTGCTTCAGGAGGGAAAATGGATGGTTCCAGTAGGGAGGGGGGGAGGAATGCGTTCAGCGTTACCACACGGAAAAGGAGGGGGGAAAAACCTTCCCCTTTTAACGAACCGACACACGAACACCGCAGCTGGCGCTGCTGACTTGAAGGGCCGAGCCATTTAACACAGGAGGACCCAGACCCGCGGGCCAAACACGGGCCCTGTAACGGGGTAGCCAGGCCTCCACGCTCTTCCCAAAGGACAGCAATCTTGGTGGCTATGAGGGACGCTATCTCCTTTGACACCACGTCGAAATAAGAGGGGAAGCGATATAGTCACGGCCCCTCCTGCTTCAGAGCCTGCTTTAGGAGGGGACGGGGGCAGAGGAGCAAGGCCTAGGCCGGCAAGCAGGCCAGGAAGAGATACCAACAACCACAAGGCAGTTCCAAAACCAACTCAGATCTCCAGCCCCCTCGGGTTTTGGAGTTCAGCTCCAGGTGCTGAAGGGAGATAGATTTTCAGCCCTTTCTAGAAAATCCTACATTAGTTGCTTAAAAGCTGGGAGCTCTGCGCTGACCTGCCCCTGAACTCCTGTGCCTCCTTTTTACATTCGTCTCTGCCGGCGCTCTCTGGGGAGGGATCTGACCTTCCAGCACAGCACATTTCTGGGGCTTACAGTGCAATTACTATAATGGACAGCTTTCTGTTCAGGCTGGGGGAGACTTTGGTGAAAACCCTTTCCACTTGCATGTGTTTCCAATCATATTTTTTTTTCTCCTTCATACACACATCTCTTTCCAATTCGAAAATACATCATTTCCCTGCAGATAGCACAGCTGGAGGGGTACAGCTCATTACTTTCTCAGAAGTTTATTTTCTTCCAAATTTCTTATTTTTTAACTCTTGCTTTGTTCTTTCTTCCACCTGCGCATGGATCTGGGACACAGTCTCTAATGCTGGAAGCTGAATAGATGAGTAGTATATTCCAGCTACCCACTGCACATTATATACAGCCACCTCTGGATAAAGGGGAAAACTGCAGAGGGAGCGTGTTTTGGAAATAAAACCCATACCGCGTACCATTCCAGAGATTCTCTCTGTACAAAACAAGCAGCTCCAGCGGTGCGTAATTCACTCGTATTTCCATGGTTCCCATGCATCAGAGGAAATGGCAGCAGGACATTTCATCAGAGAAAATGGTTTAGGCTTCGGCATCCCAGCCCCCAGATAAAGCACACCTAGCATCTCTGTTGTCAAACAGCCTGCTGCCTCTCACCACAGTGATTTTATTCCACGCTGAGTCTCGTGGCAAAATCCCGGCACTAATGAAGCTAATGGGAGTCTCACCCTTGGATGCTGCGGGGTTGGGATTTCACTCAGACTCTGCAGCCATCAAATTACTTCTGCTCACCTCTGAGCAGAAAGGATGCGCCCGCTATGCCCAGCATGGAGGATCGGGGCTGAGCCAACAGCCGTTTCAGTCAGTGGAAAGGCTCCCACCAACTTTAATGAGGGCTGAGATAGATGGCTAGCGGATGGGAACATTTTATTTGACAGAGCAAAAAATGCACTAGAAAAACAAAAACAAAATCTGCCTTACTATAGTTGAGAATATGGCACAGCCTCAGTTATGTATTCTGCAGCAAACAACCTCTCAGCATTAATGTCTCAGCTGCATCAAAAGCATTGGTTTCCCCTTATTCTTACCCCTTGCTCTGCTCTTCAAATGCTGTTCTACAGGGCACCTCCTTCAAAGGAGGTATCACTTGTATCGTTTACTACTGCTGATTTATTTCCAATCCCAACCCTAAAACTGGGAGGGCAATTTCTTCCATTCTGGATGATGTGAGACACAAGAAAAGGGATTGTGTTGATCATCCAAGTAAAATGAGGTGTGACCCAGCTCTCTGAACCTGTGGTACAACCCTGGATGGAGAGCTGGATGACACCAAAGCCCATGGGACCTTCAGACAATTCTTCATTATGCATTTCCTCCAACTGTCCAGGTGAAATAGGGCTTTTCTGTTTGTCACCTCTTATTTTCACCGCTCTCTTTAAGCCCTGTCTTTATATTAAGGTATACTTGAAAATGAGGTGTAAGGTACTAGGTGGGTTTGATCTGCCCCAAGCACAGGGCTGAAATGGCAGTAACCATTACCTGAAGCATCAGCAAAGGGTTTTTCATTCTGTGCCATTGGAGGGAAAAGCAATTCAGTCTTGACTTCAAGCTCCCACATTGCCATTGTTATTTTGGGATTCTGAGGGTGATCTCTAAGCAATGTATTCAAATAGAAATGAATAATTACCAGCTTAACAAAAGTCATTAATCCCCTGTAAGCACACTTATGCACAGATCTATTAATTCTCATTTCCAAGTTTTCAGAATTAAAGCATTTGATATAGTACATGCTACCTATTCTCTTTAATTAAAAAACCTCCCACTGTAGAAGTGGGTAAAATATTTCATCAGTCAACAGCACACAGAGTTGTCATGGAGAAAATTTCTGGGTTTGTCTGACACAAAATAAAACACTGAACATCAGCCGAAGTTTCTCAGTTCGCACTAAATCCAGTTTGTGCCAGAAGCAGCAAGGGAATTAATTCACTTGCATCTTTTACAGAATGCACTTAAAGAGAGAACTGCACAGTTCACATTCATCTGGAATAGCCTTTGCATCCTTCTTCACCTTTTAAAGTGGGGCTCAAATCAGCAGCAAAACCAAGTGATTAATAGCTCTGCTAATTAATTGAATTATGGCAAATCAGCAACTTGTATGAAACAATTCTGCATCGGTGCAATTTCAAGTCCATTCCCTATTGCAATTCATCACTTTGAAGGCCAGTCTTGCAATGGAGGAATACACCAGCTAGGCAGTGGTGAAAAACAGAGACCAGCGGTATCAGTACTTTGTGCTGCAAAACATGTGGATGAAATGCAAGCTCTAACAGCAAGCAGCAGAAGATACAGAGTGCCACTTATTTTTCTAATTCCATTTTTAATTTTTGCTTCTTTGGGGGGAGGGGAGGGGGATCTATAAGAAGGTTATACAGTGTGCAGAAGTAATCTTGGATATTTTTTCATTATCATAACTAATGGAAACACCCCACTGTCAAGAAGGTGAGTGTTTGTGTATCTGATGCAAGCAAAAGTCTGTTTTTAATGATATCTCACAC
The DNA here is from genome assembly GCA_011075105.1 of Heteronetta atricapilla. Lineage (NCBI taxonomy): Eukaryota > Metazoa > Chordata > Aves > Anseriformes > Anatidae > Heteronetta > Heteronetta atricapilla. The sequence goes on along the minus strand of CM021731.1, from coordinate 141,836,095 downwards.
ACAGGCCCGAAAATTGTGCTTTTTGTCCAATATGCTGTCTAGAAACCTCCCACTTTAAGCCCACAGACACTAGAGAAGGGAAGGCCATATCGGAAGCATCGGGGTGGTGTGGACATTTGAGGTTATCTGCCACAAATGCCCGTTCCAAACAGGATGGTGATGCTGCACGGAAAGAGGAAGCATCAAGCTCATGCACAGGCAAGCAGAGCTGCAGAGCACAGGTCGAGGCGACATGTCCAGAAGAGCCTGGGCATGTAACAGCAGTGCTCCAGTAACTCGTGTTTTGGGGCCCAGAACTGACAAGCGATGATTGCTTTGAGACTTCTGAGCTTTTAGGTCACTTTGAACAAGCATCTCTTAAGTGTGTGCAACTCCAGCCATTCCCCAGAGGCCCAGAGGCCTGACACCAGTGCCTCGCTGGAATTGGATTACAAGGAAAACTTGGGTCATCAAGAAACATCATCTAATAACAAAGCCATCTCTGGCAGTCCCAGTAGACCTCAGTGTAGGAGGCTGTGAGTCACTGAAGACGTGGGAAAGTAGCAGCAAAAGGAAGGAGAAAGAAGACTGGTTTGCAACAAATAAACAGGTGTAGACCAGCTAGATCCTTCTGCAAGCAGTCACCAGAACCTGATCCCTGCACAAAAAACTCATCGTTATACTCTTTAGGTAGCCAAGCTCTGATACTAAAAATCCTATAATGAATTCTGGAATAATTACCGCAGTATTAAGGTGTGAATCCAGTCAGACCCAACCAGCAGAGAAGAAAAGAGCATTGCTTAGCAGCAAGAACTGTGGAGGGGGAACAAAGAGAAACCCAGAGGGACAAACCTGAAACTGCCAAACTTCATCTAAGCTTTATGCTCTATCACTGGCTCATAACAAAGATAAAAATTAAAACCCAGGAGATAAACAAACTGAAACCCATCACTCATAATCTGCTTTTGTAGTTGATTCACATATGCATGAAGTTTTCACTACAGTAACGTAACAAGTGACTACCTCAAACACAAGGCCCGAAACTGGGACTGCCTGGTGTATAATTCCAGAAGGCTGATGGAAATAGCTTTCTTTACCTTTTATTTATTTATTTTAATGCTTCCTTTTTATAGGTGAGTGAAATGTGCAATTTCCCTATGGGATGTGAATGTAAGGTCCAAGAGCACAAGCATGATAACACACAGGCATTCCTTCATTTGAAAGTTGAAATAAATAAAACACGAAAGCAGTAGCATCCTTTTTTTTCCTCCAGTCTGAGGTCTGTATGTCCAGAAGTCTGATATTCTTTCAATTCTTACTGGGAAGAAGGTTTTGGCTGCTAAAATTATATCTATCATTTATAACACTCTCCTCTGGAAAGGATAAAATAGCATTAGGAAAGGGAGCTCTGGGGCTGGAGGGCTGAATTTCAATACCTGGAAAACGTGGAAAAGGCCATGGTGATTCTGCAGCAGAAAACCCAGAAAGTCAGGTTCAGTTAGAGAACGCCGCAACAGTTTATAGCAAAGTAAGCATTAAATCCTCTTTCACAGGACATTTTCTTTGCCAAGTTGGCACTGTCTCCACTTTTTACTCTTTTTGCCCCATTGATAAAGTAAATATACTTCCTGTATAATAGTTTAGACAACACAAATGTGATTCAGTCAGATTCTCCGGAACAGAAGTTTACATTTCTGATGCCCTCTATCCCCTAAAATTAGGCCTCTTAAAATCATAAAGCTAGATGCCTTAGTACTTTCTGATATCAAACAGAAGCCAGTAAGAAACAAATTGTACGGGGGTTTGATCCCAAGCCAACTGTAGTCCCTTTGATCTTTCCATTAAATTTCAACCTGCCTTGGTGTAAGTCCTTGGAAAACACGCACAGTGAATGTCGGTGCTCTCTGTGGTTACCACATGAATGTTGTGATTCTCTTCACAAATTGTTTTCTGTTTTTGCGTCTCGGTTCACGTCCACTGTCTATTAAAACTAAAACAATACTAATGTTTTAGTACCAGATAAAGGATGTGTCCTTGTGGATGCTGGAATGTGCATGCAGTACCCAGGTCTGTAAAAACAGCGACACACACAAAGGTTCAGGCAGAAGTCTATAAAAACACACCAAAGATTAAGTACACACTATCATGTTGTAACACCTGAAAGAAAAGCGTTCAGAAAATATATGCAGAGGCACCTGTGTGCGAACCAGCGCAGACAGCATCACTGGGGGTTAGCAGTTTTGTGTCTGTACTAGAGTCTTGCTGATGTTAACAAGTTTGCATATTCAATACACGCAGGGAGTGTAAATTGGAAGCATTTACCTTGAGACTGTAGCAGGACCAGCCTGTTTCCTGAGCTCTGGGGCACGAAGTAAGGAGAAGAGCACAGAAACTGCCCCGTGAATTGGAAAGGCCAGCAGCGCAAGGCCTGGGAATGGCTCAGCAGCGTGCTGGAAGTTCACAACTCACCTCTGTGTGACCGGCCTGGGAGGAGGTGGGTCACGTGGAGAGGTCGGAAGGCCCCACGAGAACTGATGGGGAACCACCAAAAAGACAGGTTTGGTCAATACCGGTAACAAGAAAGGTGTATTTAGGTCCAGAAGTGAAAATGATAAACAAAAGAAAAAAGGAATCCAACCTACTGAAGGTAAGAAGATTCACTGTGATATTCTCCAGCTTCACAAAAAGCACCACGGGGAATTTTTGTGCTTTTCAGGCATCACATCGTATGTCTACCTGGTCACAGCAGTGGAAAACCAGGTTCTGTGGCTGGCATGTGTACGACTACAAAGCCGGTAATTTTCCGTATCAAGTGGGAAAGGCTGGCGTGAAGAGAAGCAGAAACAAGGTTTAATTCCAAGCCATCAGACTTAAAAGTTGGAATAAATTTGGACAAGCAGCCGGGCTGCCAAACAGATCAGAGAAGCCGAAGGGATACGCTTCCCAAAGCAACCAGGGTGGTGGGGAAGGTGGAAGAACAGAGGACTTTGAAGGCAATTGTGGGCACAACTGCAATTGTTCCAATGCTGGCCCTCCCCTCAGAGAGCACTGAGCTCATCCACAATTAGTCACCCCTCTGCAGCCCAGGGCAAGTCTGCACACATGTTCAAATGCAAGCAAACCTTTCCCCAGTGATCGCAGTGCCGCAGAAAGGTGTGTACGGGCTCTGAAAGGATAAGCACATTAATTCTGGAACGATTCAAATTTGAAGACGGCTTTTAAAGGGACGAAAAGTAAGCCCGCGTGCACGCATCTATCTGGGACAAAGGGGATTTCTTAGATGTCTTCATTTCCTGCTGCAGAAGCAGAGACTGATTGCTTATTCAAGCCTGCTGTTGTTTATAGCCAGTCCCTGCATCTCAAGAGAGAAAGCAAGAACCGCTTCAGAACAAAACTGCATTTCCTCCCGCACGGGCCCGCGGCGTCTGTGCTCTCAGCAAATGCCTTGTGCAATCGCTCAGCTTCCCTCCTGCTCTCCGGTGCCAACGCATGTATCATCGCGTTCGTGTGGGCCAGCGCGCTCCTCACAGCGTTGTCTGTCACCAGTCCCTTATGACACTTCATCCCCATGGCTCCTCGGTGTATGCTCTTTGTCTGCTTTCCATCATTATTATACAGTACGCTGCAATTGTTTTGGCTGCTCTCTTCAGTTTTGAGTTGTTCCTTCCTTTTGTACGTGGGCTGAGGGCATTTTTTTTTCCTTTTTTTTTTTTTTTTAATTAAAGGGTTTTGTTTTCCGTATATGGTTCTTGAATGAGGATTTATAGCAGGCCCCATAATTATAATAGTCCCAATGAACTGCACAAACTATCATTTACAGCTACAACACAGTGTTAGAAGTTATTTATATGCCGGTATAACATCTCCACTATGTCAGACTAACCATGCATCAATGCACTTCAGGCAAACCGGATCTCACAAAACCAGCTACTGCTGAATTGCAGCTCTCTTGGAGGACTCCTTTGCATTTCCTCTCTTCAGTGCCAGCAAATACCATCCAGTAGGTTAGGGAGAAGCAGCTTAGGCAAGCAGGAAAGGAGGGACAGGCACTAAATTCCTTTCTTTACAACAAACCGAATGTAGCTGTACTCCTCCTCCCCTGAAATACCAGCATAATGCCAGAATTTCACAGCCTGTTTTGATGAGCGTGATGTGAGAATTTTGGGGTGAATACACAAATACTGACCGTGTCTTTTTCCCCTCCCTGTTGCAGAGCTGCAGCCACTTGGCCCATTTCAGCACCAAGTGACCCGTGCTGCCAGCACACACACTGAAGCCCTCAAGCCGGGTCGCTGATTTAGGCTGGGATTACCACGTCCAACGAGCCACCCCTGTGAACGACGAGAACAGGTTTGCTCAAGCAATACAGTTGCTTGGTGACCTGCTGCTTGCTGTGCCCACAACACAAACACACCTCTGCCCAGGGATGTGCGGGCCTGCTTCTCTACAACCTGCACGTAAAAAAGAACAAACGTGGAGAGCAGAGCAATCTTTCCTGTCTGTTCAGTTGGCTCTAAATATTACGGTTGAAAACGGAGGGATAGTCCACAGTAAAAACGGAAGGAGCTCAAAAACTTGAGGAAACCTTAGGGCAAAGGAGATTAAATAGAGGGAAGAAGAAAAGGTGGTCTGGGAGACCACGTGCAAATGGGGCAGGAAGTCAGTACAGAAGAGACAAGCACAGGAGAAGCAGGATACCTGGAAACTCAACCACTTGAATGGAAGTCCACACAGAACTGCATTAGAAAACACACAAAATCATTCATCCGACTAATCATAAAATCACTGCACTAACCGAAAAATAAGTAAAATATTGAGCTAGATGACTGCGTGCTATCCTGTCCTCAAAGGTTCAGACTTGTATTTATTACGCACAGCTTGGTTGTAGACGTGTTCCTGTAGGTGGTTGGTTGTATTTTTCAGAATTCCTACTGGTATTGAAGAATTAACATCCTGCTAATGCTGAAGAAAGCAGTCTCCTCCTTCCTGTGGTAAAGTAGTTGCAGACACTGCAGTGTCATAGAATCATTTAGGCTGGAAAAGACCTCTGAGATCATCGAGTCCAACCTAAACCTCCCCTGGAGCAACTGGAGGCCATTTCCTCTTGTCGCGTTGCTTGTTGCTTGGGAGAAGGGACTAACCCCTACTTGCTACAGCCTCCTCTGAGGTATTTAGCAAGCTTCTCCATTTTTACAGTCTTAAAACTAATCATATACACTTAAAAGTGATTTGATTTAAACTGGAACTGAACCCCTTCCAGGCCAGAATTCATTCCATTAGCATGAAGTCCTTCAAAGGACTAGCACTTAGTAGGAAAGCATCACCAGTTCTTACTTACCTCACCAGAAGATCGTGCCATTCAGTTAATTTAGAGACACAAATCTCCAAGGTCACAGTTAAAAACAAGAGATACTATTACCATCAAAAGGACTGTGACTGTCACTCTGACAAGCATTCACCACATGGCAAAGGGCTGAGCTGAGATGGCTAACTTCTGAAACACGTTCAGACCTCTCCCTTTTGCAGAAGAAGTAAGACCAAACAGCATCAGAAGGCTGACAACGTAGGTGCGTGATGTACTGTATCCAAAATGACAAGTTAAAAAAGGAATGACAATTTTTTTAAAACCTGTCCTGGACTTCAGGACATTACAGTTTCTCAGAGAGAAGCCAGAAAGTGGCACACCTGATCAAAGCTACCTATTAGCAAAAGAAACTACTCAGTGCCTTATTAACACAGAGCAGTCAAACACTGACAGTATTGGATAACTTGCTCAGTTAGCCAGGGTAAAGGACTGAAAAGTAACCGGATTAAAAGACTCCTCCACGGTACGCATCTGTTACCGATAAACACTCATTTACCAGCTCGCTCTTCACCTTAACTCTGTGCCTAGCCAGTTATACCAGTGCCTCGACTGCATTATGGCAATCTGCTCCAAGACAATCACTTTGTCTTAACAGAGACTGGTTATGCCTGCACAAGGTCAGGCTGACACTGGTGCAAAGTCAGGCAAACGCTACGTATCCCGCTTTTTACTGGGATAAAAACCTAAAAGGATTTTCAGTAGGAAAGCTGATACAAAAAAAGCGGCACTCGTATTCACTTTCATATATTAGCTGTGCATATTCAGATGTAAATAAACGTTCTGCAGAAACCTTCAGATACTTGCTTCGTGATCCCAGGAGCCTGTTCACACTGCCTGCTTGCTGGTGCCCTTACCCTTGACTCCTTCTTTGCTGTATTATCATCATCTACAGACTTAGTATTCTAAACATACCAGCCGCCACAACTGAAGGACTTCTTTGCATTACAAATTGTAATTGCTCTGAATGCACTACTGGTTCTGCAACATAAAAAGGAACAAAAAGAAAATAATCGTTACCAAGCTTATTTCAACTTTATGGACTTGAACTCAGGTGAAAAGCTAAGTCAGTAACCCATGGTATCCTCTGATCAATTACCATATAGATATATGTATCCTATCTGATGGAAATCAAAAAAGTAACCTTATTGACTACCACAGTTTCAATTACAGTCGGGAGGCTAATTCAGTTAAGTTGTTATCTGTGGACTGGCTCACACCCCAAGAGATGCTTCTCAGAAAGCAGCAGAACATTTGCTCAGAAGCAAAATTTGTCTTGAAAATTGAAGCAAAACACCTCTTCATAGGCCTTCCTTCCAAAAGTGTTTCCCTCCACCCCCCAAAACAATTCAAAGTTAAAGTTGTCCCCTTTTGAAGATCAGCATTGTTTTCTGAGTATGACATTATTTTCTTTTTTATATATGTATATAAAAAAAAAAACTGTTATGATTTTATCTGTGAAATACAGCTTAGTGGTCACTATCAGGGCAAAACCACCTTTCAAGGTGTTCAAGAACCACACAATGCTTTGTTTCATCAATCAGAGATACAGCAGCAAGGTTTAACATGTGACACATTAATTTGTTAACCTTTCTAATGCTTCATGCATCAGTGCCATATGATGTCAAGCTGAATTCCAAACTGCATTCACACAAGGAAATTGAAGAGAACATTTCTTACCTGTAACTTTTTCCTCATAACTGTGGACTCCCACTACTGAAGATAATCTGTCAATTTAAAGACCTTTTTTTTTTTTAAACCTCCCACTCCTAAACCACTTAATATTACCACATAGGAAAGAAAAAGCAAAGAAAAACTTGTCTAATATGTGAACGGTTAAATGCCACTTCTCTTAGTCAGATTCGGTACAGGAGCTTGGGTAGGTACCTCAAACAACCGAGGAGATAAAAATCTGTTTCATAACAAGAAAAGAAGCATCAAGAAAACATGCAAGAGAAACTGGTGTTTTAAAATATCAAAGCAGCAAAGGACCAGGAAATATAACCTCTATACGATATGGCTTAGACTATAATCTTCCACATTTTCTGTATATATAAATGTTATGTCCAACAGTTACAGATATGAATACTCAACTAAACCAGACAATAACCCACTGCTTCGGCAAGACACTAGCACAAGAAGGTACAAATGCAAGGCATCATCATATACTAAAGCTGGTGCGCATTGGGTTGGAATTGCAGCATGCTTTCTGGGATAGTACTACACAGCTGATCTACTTGCTACTTAACAGCCTAATCTGCCAAGGAGCAACTAGTGAAAGGAATAGCAGTGCCCACCTGCATCTTCCTTTCACCCTGAGACCCGTTATTCACGTGGTCCAGGTGATCTATAGCGCTACCAAGGACTGTGCACTGTGCACTCTTGCTGCTTTACACTTTTCCACCTGAAAACCAGCACCACATTTTGTTAGGACTGAAGAGAAAGGAGTAGGAAGGCTCACGGTTCCTACTGCAGTTTTCAAGAGCTGAGAGTTACTTCAGTAATTTACCTTTCACAGCTTATTGGTATGAATATGTTAACAAGTTTCCATTTAGAAATGAGTCATCCTGTCCTACTGGAGTAAGAACACAGAACTCATCAGATTCAGATTCTGGAGAGATTGCGCATGTTTCCCTTACTTCCAAATTACTGAACTGAACTTGTTTAAGACCAAGAAGAAACAGACGTCCTTCCAATTCCTTAGTAGGTTTTGCCAAGCAAAATGCCAGACTTAATCTGAAAGAAGTTTTACTTATTAGAATTTAGACAAAATCTGGTCATTTTCTATGAAAAATTGTACTGTGGTTTTATAACATTTCAGCTTTGTTATAACAAAACTCATCATTCTAAGTGCAGATTTTTAAGTAGATTTTAAGTGTAGAGTAAGTGTGATTTGCCCTTAGTGAAAGCATTAAGCCAGGCAGTCAATCTTACAATACAGGAAAGCTGCAATAAAGGCTTGGAAGAACAGCTGCAAACTTAAAATTCCAGATAAATTTGTAAGAAACAAATCTGAAGAAAACACTAAATAGAATTAGTCAAGACCATGACTTTATGGTCCATTCATGCAGTCCATATTCATGTTAATTACCCAACCACCTCTCCTCTCCCAAAAGGGAAGGCTAAGCAAACCTTTTGCTTTTACAGTACAGTAGGACCAAAGTGAATTTATCTGGGATGCTCTTGGTTCACTCTTCGCTTAATCCTTCAATAATCTGCCTGCAACTGCTGTGTGACTACCTTCAGAACTAAATCAGGTCAGCTGTGGCTATCTGGAACCAAACCGTGTCGTATTTTGCTGACAGACACCCTAAATCAGCTGAAAGCTGCACAGCTGTCTTAAACAGTTTCTGCTGTACTTCTCCGCAAGCCTTCCAGGATGAGACTCAGCGTCGTGCTCCAGGTTCATGCTTCTTCCAGTCTGGGGCTGGCTAGAAACTGCCTGGCATGGTGCCTAAGGAGAAGCTTGTGTTCATTCACCTGAAAAACAGGGTAAATCCTGAAGCTCTCCAACCCTTTGGCCAAATACCACCATCAGTAACTGCAGCATGGCAGCGGAGGCACTTTGACAAACAGCACCAGCTCCCAGCTACACACCGCTCTGAAGCGGCCAGAAAACAGAAGCAAAACATCTCTTTGTCTTCCCTCCAAAAAGGAAACAAAACACTGGTGACAGCCAGGCCCTACTCCCCACCCATCTGGAAACTTTGCATACACACACACTTTTGTGAGACTTGACAGCATAAAAGCTTAGATCAAGGGATACGCTGTAGATATTTAGGAAGAACAGTGACCACAGCATCCTTTAAATATCCTTAGGAAAGGAGTGCTACAGAATGGAAGAGCAAGGATTTGCAAGTTCAGAGGTGACAGGATTTGACCATCTTTTTGTTGTCAGAACTTATTTGAGCCTTTAATGAAAACTGCAGTTGAAGAAACTTAGGTAACCACAATTCCTATAATCTTACAAAACTCAAGCCCAGACCCCAAGATTTAGCAAAGAGGCTTTAAGTAGTCGAAAACCAGGAGTGCAGTTTTGTCAAAAGATATGAAAGGGAGGTAGAAAATGAGGGGGAAAAAAAATCCATGTCATACTACACCTTTATTAAGCTGTTACCACTGAAGATTTTTCATGCTTAAGGCCCAATCCAGAAAACGAGGTCAAAAAGGCAGCAAAACTTGCAGAAACCTATTTTAATTAGCAAAGACTGGGAACGACTGAAGACCTATTAATGAGCCCGCTGAATAGACAGCATGTTGATTAAATACAGCGTGGGCAAAAACGAGATGAAGCTTGTTTCAAAAAAAAAAAAAAATAATAATTCGAGCTAGTCGTTCACAGTGCTCGGTCATAAATTAACTAGCTGCTTCCAAAACAAAATACTTCAACAATTTGCACCTCTATACACAGAAGCTCTTCACAAGGCACCAGGTGAAAAGACAAACAAACAAACAAACAAAAAAAAAACAAGATTAAAAATCTCTCAAAGCATAAAGTAAAAACTTCACTTGGAGGTCTATTTGATTTAGTTCTAAGTTATCAAGACTAGAAAGGAGTTAGGAACTACCAGAGCTTGTAATCTAGAAAAAAAGTGGATTTTTTGTTTGTTTAAAAACAACAACAACAAAATATAACAAGCGTATAATGTGAAATTGACTTCCTTAACAACACTGCCATATTCAAGGTACACACTTGGATTTACCTAAAGAACTAGACGTTAGATGGCAAAAAAAACTATATTCTTTGCAGAATTCACTTGTGAAGATTAAGAAGGAAGCCACTGTGGTGTCCTCCTGCAAGCAGACTGTAAACAACTGGCACTTCTCACCAGCTCCCTAAGGAAAGCTGCTCTGTTCCCAGAACGCAGCCATAGGTAGTGCTCGCCAGAGTAACACACAACTGTTCGGGGCTGCCCGGAATCTCTGCTTTCCTTCACGAGGCTGGACCAAGCAGGAGCTTCAGTGCCCGATTTTTAGTTAACACACATTCAGAAAACCACAGTTGTTAAAGACACAAGATTTCAAGAATGGTGGGAAAATAATATGCAGGTAGAACTTGAAAAATCATACTTGCCTGCCAGGGCTGAGCAAGAGGGTGATTTCACTCCCAGGGGTACCAGTGCAGTCTCCTGGCAATGGCATGGTTTGCACCACAGCAGACCAGCGTCTGCTCTGCCTACGCTGCAGCTATGCACATAATACTACTGGCTGAAATATAAGATCTGTAAGGAACGTGTTTTAATCGAGAAAAGGTGCCAGAAAACAGCTCCCTCTTGCAGTTTTCATTAAAGCTATAAATAGACTTACTTATCACAGAAAGAATGACCATGGAAGTTGTTAGATGCTGCCTTGTATCAAACTGTACTCCACGGTGGCAATTTTTTTTTGTTTTATGTCACACAAATTCCAAGAGAAACAAACTCAGAATTTACTCCGTTTCACCTTGCTAAAGGAACACCGGGACTACCACCCAAGGATAAATGCAGTACTCCATCGTGACATAATACCTTTTTTATTACAATATCCAAAAAACTGAGTATGCAAGATTTGGAGATCCTCAGATCCCCTTCTTCAATCTCAGGAGTGTGCCATCGAAAGACTGTATATTTAAACCATAAAGGAGTTTAAATGTAAAGAAAAGAGAGAAATTCATTTTCTTCATAAACATTCTGTGTGTCTCTTCCTACCAATCACACCATCCTCCGTAAAACCTGAAGATTTCTTTCTGTAAAGCAAATATATATATAGTGTTGGTAGCCCACCCCACCCATCCCAAGATCATTTTTTATTAATCTTCTGTATTAGTGTCAACAATCAGCTACAGATACATATTACTTTGAGAATTAAATACATAATTGTTTAATTCAAACAAGCAGAAGGGCAAGAGGAAAAAGCATTATGTGGATGGCACATTTGGTTGTAGATTACCAAAACATTCAGTCTTTACATTTCAATGATTCTTTCTCTAGTAATCAACTTTCAAATAAAATTTCTCTTTGTTGCAATTACAGACCAAAATACACTAGATAGTTTTCTTTTACTACAATCTTACCATAGTAGTTTAGGAAGTACTATTACAAAACGCTTTAATTAGTGTACTCTTTGCGAAGAGTCAGAGAGGCAATGTAATAGCAGAGTACAGTGTAAAGAGTGCTTCTAGGAGCTAGGAGTTTCTGTAATATGGGAAGCAAAATAGCTACAGAACTCACAGCCACAACCGTCATGTCTACTGTATCTCACTCACTCAGCTGCAGCCTCAGTGCATTCAAGCTGTGCCCGATGTCTCTTAACGAAGAGTTCTGTCTGCGTGAGCCGCTGGAAGAGGATAACACTGGTCTGAATTGCAAACCCCCCTCCTTCATCCCAGCTACCTCTGTAAACGTACGCAGAGGAGGGGGGTTTAGAACTCGGTCATGGAAGTGAGCGCTCGCAACGGCCACCTAGTGAACGGCTCGACCTGAAAGGAGGTGATCTGAGATTGACAGAACTGAAACACAAAAGTAGGCAAACGAAAAAGGACAAATAACAACCAACAGAGCAAACACGTTAGAAAGACCCTACTCTTTAAGCCTGCTTCAGATATTGCTCTGCTCTATAAAAGTGAATTTAGGACCTAAGGCTTGGAAGTTATAAGAGGCCTGGGTGGCCGAGTCCATCTTCAACGTCACTGAAGTGCTTTCACAAGATATAGCTTTTCCCCGTGTTCACTGGTGAAGATGGGAGCCTTTTTGTAGTGTTCCACCAACTCATCCATAGTATTAAAGCGACGCTGCCCAATACAATAGACATTGTCCACGAGCTGCACCTTGAAATGTTTGTTCTTCCCCGATGCCTTTAGAGATACCGAGAAGTCACTGGGCTGTTGAGAAGAATTCAAAAAGAAAAGAAACAGAGAATTACATGAAAGTCAACAAAAAGAAGGCAGTTTTTGCTGTTTCAGGCACAAACCGTGTAATATAGCTGATGGTGTAATTTATGCTAGTCTTTGTGCTCCGCAGCTCAGTGCTTTAGCTACTTAAGAAACCCAATAGTCTGTTATTCAATAAATAATTGCCATTGTTATTAACATGCACAGTTAAGTCAGTTAAGTGAACGCTCCCCAGATGCACAGTCTGAAGTTGCCAATTACCTGACTAAATTGCAAAAATTATCTTAGTTCCTCAATCTAGAAGCATGAGAATGTCAAGGAGAAGAGAAAAAACTTTCATCATTTTGGTTTCTTTGCTAGTTAGAGTGCTAGTTAGGGTGCCCTGGAGAGACCAATTATTGCAATATTGCTTGGGTGAGGTGAAGAAAATCCCCCTATCACTTTTTTTTTTTTTTTTAATCCGTGACCACTAGAGGGCCATTCTTGCTTTGTATTGCAGAAGAATAAAAAAAAGGCACCTTTTATCTTCATCACCACATGTATGAGGAATAATTTCTCCTACTGAGTACACCTTTTTCTTAATAAGATAAAGCTACAGCATTAAAATACAAAGCGCACCGTCAAGCCCCCATTCACAGAAGACAAAGTTTCAGCACTAATTAAATTATCCAGAACAGAGTAATTTGGCACAGGAAATTTCTTAGTCTTCACGACTGGTTACTTCGATGAAGAGAAAGAACGAGACCCTTCCCCTTTCTGCACCACACGCAGCAGCAGGAGGGGGGAAGGTGACAGATCCCCGGCACCCACCCTGCTCGGCACCCTCAGCCAGGCAGAACGAGACCTGGGAGGGACCAGGCGGCTCTCGGCACCGCTGCTCGGGGCTGAAGCAGAGGTGTGCACACACAAAGCTCTGAGCAAGCCCTGGGATGCTGGTGCTTCTGATGGTGGGTCACATGAAAACCGGATGACGGGGGCTGGAAGGCCCTCATTTTAAATGGAAGAGCTTACAAATGGAAAATTCATAACCTGAACCAAAACCATGTTTTGTTTTTAGAAATGGGAAAAGCCTTTACGACAAAGATTAAAAATTGAAATAGTGACTTTGTGCTTCACAAGGTTGTAATGTTTTCTAACCAAGCAGTTGTTTCCAGTATGCCAGCAGTATGGGTTCTCCAAGTTCCTTGCATTCGCTACGAATCGCAGCCTTTAGCCCAGCAAGGTCGCAGCACTGACGAACAGCGAGGCGCTGGAGCAGCTCTTAGACCTCTCTCGCAGCCGCTGGCCATGCTTAGATCTTTGTGAGGTGGCCTGCGCAATATGTGAAACACATTTCCTGCCATCTTGGTTATGCACTTTAATGAATGAATGTCCTCCTGAACTGCTGTCCACTCTTCCCAGCCCCTGAGCTGCTAATTAGATTCGTGCATAAAGAGAAGATACCATTATTGCTAATTTTTTTCCCAGAATATATGTTACAAAGTTGCTCTTTTCATCATCTAATTTAATTTTTAAAATAGCGGAAAGGCTGATCTAACTCTTTTGAGAGTCATCATCCGGTGGGAGGAGATGGAAGAGCCTGAACAGCTGTTGCAAAAGCCCCGAAACCCCTTCTTGGCCTCCAATTAGTAAATTCGCCAGGATACCAGAACAAACAGCAAAAGCACCCGGGCCTTGCATTTCCTTTTATTTTGGTACTTTCCCACTGTAACAAATATGCAAAATGATTAAAAAGATTATCTCAAAAAAAAAAAAAAACAAAAAAAAACACGTAGATAAAGTAGTGCTTTTAACATCGCTGTTCCAAAGTACGCTGGTTCGATGCAGCTTGAATCGGTTCCCTGCTGTCCGCCTTGGATTGGCTCCAAGCCTGTTTATTTTATTTACTGTTTAAGCTATTTTGTTTCAACTGCTGGCCAATTTTTTTTCTCCCTTCTCCCTCTTAAATTAATTGCTCCATTTGGATGTTTGCACACGAACTTTTCCAGGAACAAAAGCCTCACGTACACTGAATAAAGGCACATCAGAAGTTAAGCTTGAATCCCCGATATCTACGGAGCTCCTGATGACTCTGCAACAGAATTACAGAGCACAGCCTCATGGCAGGGAACCTGGGGATATTGTTGAACTGTCATAATTGGGAAGACCTAAATCTGAAGTTAAATCAATTCCTACCACAGACCATTGAAGATCAGCTGTTAGGTAGGCATTTGCAGCTCCTCAGTCCAGGTGTAAAATTTCTGATCTTGTTTCAGAATCCTTTATTTTAACTCTTGCTTAAATGACTAAGACAACAATAGGCTGCTGGTGCACGTGGGAGCCATCAGGCAGGAAAATGTTCCTTTAATTTTACTTCTTTGGTCTTACAAGGGAAAACAAAGCAAACCAGGGTAGAAAGGACCCTCTTTACAATCTCCATTTGAGAATCAAACAAGACATTTTTATCCTAAGTTGCGATGCTGGGAAAATATCCCCCTCTGAAAGCCTTTTACTGATCCCATCCCTTAACTTTCCGTTCAGTCTAGTTTCACCTAGCACCACCTTTCCCTCCTTGGAAGATTTTCTCATTTTGCAAGTTATTCCGTGAGCCCCCTTCCCCAACTCCTTCACGTTACAAGGCCAGGTTTCCCTTGCTCCTCTTCCTAATTCAGTCCCATAGACAGAAAAAAAGAAAAAAAAAAAAGAAAAAAAAAAAGACGAGTCAAAGCTCAAAGGTCTGTGGCCAAGCTGGAAAAAACAATCTGGGAGGGTTTAGACTTCGCTTATCTACCCCTCCCATCCTATTCAGATATACACAAATACCTTTCTTCTTTATGTAACATCCACCATGGTCTCAAGTAAATGTTACACAGGTAAGAAACGTGAACCAGCTCCATCGATTTCAAATGCAGTCCTAATAAAATTCCCATTCTTCCATTGAAATAAACCACTGGGATGTTTCCTCGAGCCTGTTTTAAGGCTAGACTCCCTCCTTCTTTCTGCTGCAGTTGTCAATCACAGCATGTCACGGAGCACGACAAGTGCTGCAGGTATTGAACGGTTGCCACATTTCATCTCTTCTATCTGACACTTGCAGGATTAAAACTCCAGGATAACAACATGGGACACCCTGAATACTACCGAATTAGCACCTCAAAAAGCATACAAGCTCTCAGCCTACGCCTCTTTCCTCTGCTGTCGCTACAAGCAGCCTTGCCTCGCTGGGGGCCCAGCACAATTTCAGGCCCAGCCACAGCAGAGCACAAGGAGCCTGCAGGTCTGGCAGAAGCTCCCTTTGGACCTCAGGGCAGGATCTTCCTTCCAGATTTGCTCCTCTCCCCAGCAGCACCCAAGTCCTGCATCTTCAAAGCACGACCTAACAGGGTCAGCCCAGACATTGTCTTGTGCAGGTGCTGCCGTGAGAGCACAAACCTGACCTCCGGCAACTCAGAATGGGTAAAAAGTGGCTGTACAGAGACTGTAGAGATTAAATCTGCCTTATTTGTTAAAGAGTGCTACTGAAAAGAGACAAGCCTTGGTTTTTTTTCTTTTTAAATCAGCCGAGCAGCCTGCAACAGGAAGAACAAATAAAGCCATTTTCTGTGCTCTGCTTCAGTCTCAACACCAAAAGCTAAGGTGACACTACCTCCGTGTAACAGAGTTGGCAGAAATCTTAGCAGCAGGTAACTGCCTGTTACATAAACCGAGGGCTTAAACGGTTCAAACAGGTTTATGATTCTAATAATAGTATTTCGTAATTAATGAAGATAATCAGACTCCTAGCTACCCAAGAGTTCATCTCAGGGTATTCTCCAGTGCGGCAGCACCCCTTAGGTCTAAGCATAACTGAAGACAGCAGATTTGGCTAAAGGAATCTGGCTGGGAGACAGACATCTGCTAAGTCAAATCTAGAGAAATATTGTAAAATATTGCATAGAATGAAGTTTTAAATGGAAAAAAAATGACAGTCTCCTGCTCATTCAAGGAAATGCAGAAAAACATAAAGCCTCACCTATTCGAACAGAGTCCTTCATGGCTAGTAGCGAGCACAGAACTCAAGAAAATCTAAGAAAGACTTTCTGTAATTATGTTGATGGAAGGCTACAGAAAAAAACCCACAAAGATCAGGCACAAGAACACCAGGATGACTCACGTTCATCTATGGGCCTCTGTAGAAAGGGAAAAACCTTATACTTTCAGCTTTAATAGGTGGGTTCATACTACAATGCAAGGGGAAGGTAGAAGATGGAGCAAAGGGGGAGCCAACAACTTCTCTCTGCTCAGCCCTGTCTTTCTCAGAGAGATTTCCCTTGATGCTATCGAGTGCATCCATTAGCTTATTAGATGATTCCTGGTACTTACGGAAAAATGAAAACAATCTAGCAGTCCCTAATACTTTTATAATTAATGTACCTTAAGAAATTACATGATGATATAATATACATAAAAGATTAGGGCAGAAAAAAGCTAGGGATATAGTAAAATATTTCTTTAAACCTAACAGCAATTGGAATTCCCAAGTGACATCACAAGCAAGCAAGCATTTTCATGCCTAACTACAAAGCCTCTCATTGCTTAAAAAAGCCACGTATGGGATCTGCAAGACCAGATCAAGATTGGAAAAAGAAAAAAGAGGAGTTCTTCAAATCAGATTATTTCTTATGTTGTGTAAAAAACCTTGCTGTAACATGAATTGAGTAAACTCTCTGGGATTCCCAGAGGTGTTAGATGCTGGGAACAACTTAAAGACCGCAGTCTGAATGAATCTTTTGCCTCACAAAGCAACGATTTCCCCAGTAACAATGAAGAGAAGGAGTTTAGAAATGCTTTGAACACGAGCGTGTTTAGTGTTACGATGTCATATTAAATTAAAAGGTTGCCGTGTCCTTTCAAGGAAATTAGTTTACTCAAGATGTAGGTTGCAAAGTGCAACAAAACAAGGTGTAACACAGTGGTCAGTGTGACACGGCACGCACCAAGAAATGGGTGTGCATTTCTGTATTTTAAGCAATGAATCCATCTTCAAACTGTCCAAGACACCACTGGTCACTACCAGCCAGGATAACCCAAAATGTAGCATCTGGATCAGAAATCGGCCTCCATCTGCTGGACAGACGGACCTGGCAGCCAGGGTGCTGGGCTGAAGGGACATCAGGACCGCTGCAGGGCAATTTAATGGTCACCATCATCCTCTAGTGGCTTGCCACCTTTGGAAAACTTTGTGCCCTACCTCACTCTTGTCTTTTGTTGGCTAAACAAACTCAGTTCTGTCAGCCTCTGTTTATAAGTCATATTTTCTAAATTTCTTTTTTATTTTTCTCCCCTTCTGGGGTCTTCTCTGATTTATTCTCATTTAATCTGTTTTTCTCCCCAGTCTCCACTGATTCACTTGCATTTGTTTTCATTTCGTGATTACAGTTAACTAAGAGAAGAAATAGGAACTCAACAACAGAGCTTCAAAGAAAGTAGTCTGACAGCTACGTGTCTGCTGCAGAGAAAATCAAATGAGAAACGATGCCTGACGCTTCCTCAGACAATTTTCTCTATCCGGAAAAAAACTATTCTGGAATACTATAGATTTCTATTTTTAACAATATGATGCCAAAATATCAGGGAATAAAGAAACAGTAATAGCGAACTACCAATATTTTCCAGAAATTATTTAATTTCTTGCATTGTTTAATTTGGATTTAGAATATTTTACAGAATTAACAATTTCCTTGTCTTTAAGCTGTTTTTCTACCATGACTAGAAGCCCCCATCCATCTCTCTCGCAAAAAGCCAACACGCCAGCCAATTCCAAATTTTAGTTGTTATAATAAAAATACAGGCTCTGTTAATTCAGAAGATATTCTGCTGGACTCAAAAGCTGCCTTTTAGTTTATTTAAGGGGGGAAAGAAGTCTTACTCTGAGGGGATGAAGCGTGTGCTACCTGTCTCAATCTGCCTCAGTACTACTGCAGATTCTGCCTTCATTCTGGGACCTCTTCTGAGTAGCAGAAATTATAATTTAAGAACAAAATCAGCAAGTGAAAAATGTGAAATATGCTTGAGAAAGTATCGGTTACTAAAAGGATCTTTATTTCCAGATTTGAGCTCAAGCTTCATTCTCCCTGTTACTCAGAGCCTATTCTTCGTTTCACACCATAGCCATGCCAACACGTCCTGTGGACTGGTTAATGAAATCACGTTAGGAACAGTACACGGGAGCAGCTTCTCCTCCGTTCACAAGCAATTATGATAAAGACTACCACCAGTTCTAACCACAAGTGATTTATGCAATCAATACAATCTCCTGAAGACACGGCAGAGCCAAGAAGTTGACTCCGCTTTCAATTAAGTTTAAGGCAGTTGACACCGCTTTAATTTTTATTTGCAATCCACACTGCCAACCAGCACAACCCACAATATGGGGGAAACCTTCAACAACTATAGCACAGGGATAGATGTCTGTAGATTACTGTATTTTGGCAGCTGTGTACCCTCAGATTAAAAGGTTGAGTGCGTATAACTGTATTGATTTTTGGATTTTTATACCTGAAGCAGCTAAATACTTAGGTGGAAGCATGTATGAAACAATTTGTCCTCATGGAATAATGGTCCTGCAGTTGAAGCAATGAATGCTGAAAAGCCCCAGTCCCAAATTAAGATTCCATTTATCTTCAAAATATGTAGTGTTAGAAAGGTGTTTGGGAATTATCAAAAGCTGTCATCTTTTAAAAAACACAGTAAAGGGATAATTAAATTTTGAGTGCTTCAACTATGCTTTCTCTGGCTTCAGCACACAAGAAAGGCCTTTCAGTGTAACTTTAAATTTGAACTTTAGGAATTATTATAATTCCTAATCAGCATTACTTATATCCCTCTGATGTCATCAAGGCTCAATTTCCAATACGAGCGACTCACTTGAGCTTTTTTGTTGTGCATCATAATCTTAACAGTTAAATACAATAATAATTTTATCCTATTACAACCTAAATAATCTAAGTAGAGCAGAAATACATTAAAAGAAGTTTTTAATCAATAGTTTATATAACCTACACTATTAACCTATGTTAATTAAAGGCAAAACAAAACTGATCAACGCAAACATTCCATTTTAAATTAGCTTTCAATTCAAATTAATGACTAAATTTGCAATTTGCAAGATTTAATTTTTTCCTTGCGAGTGCCATGAATTTGAGGACTGCGTATGAGGAACACAGGAAAAGTCAGATGGAAGCTTTAAACATCTAGTTACTTGACTGCTAATTAAGAAGCCCTGGATAATGCAGTCCGTAGTTGTTAAATTTCAGTGTAAATGTCACTGAATTTCTGTAAGAGAGTGATTCTCACACTCAGTACACGTGTCAGTTTGTAGCACTGAAGCATTGCTTGTTTCTTTACGGATGAAAAGCCCTTTTTTTTTTTTTTTAGGGATACGGTCATTATGAGCTTCCACACTTGTTAAACCAAAAATCACGTCTTACCAAGAGCGCGGCGCTGAATAGCACTTACCGAGGATTCACTATCTCTAACAAGGAAGTCTCCTTCCACTCCCCTCTCATTCAGGGCACATTCTGCTTGATGTCGGGTAACATTCCCATAATACCACTCTCTTCCAGCAAATCGTCCGGTGGAAGATGGTCCCGTGTAGCTTATCTGAGGTGGATGGGAAGTGTTAATGGTAGGACCATCGCTAACGATTACTACATAGTTTTTAGGAACAAGACCAATTTGCCCTCTGGAATTTTTACATTTCCACCATTCTGGGTCGTTTTCTGGCTTTTCAATGACTTCCATTGTTTCCCCTTTTTCAAAATTGAGCTCTTCTTCTGTGACGGAGCTGAATGGATACAGTGTCTGAACAACGTGGAGTACTTTGGTGCCCTGGCCGTTACTCATGGAAGCGCCTTTCCTCAAGCTCAGGAAGCTCGGTGAATCTGCAGTGGCCTCCTCAACTTCCTCTACCACATAGTTCGAAGGAAACCAGCCGATCTGTCCGTTGTAGCTCCCTCTCCACCAGCCATCGCTGCACTTCTCCATGACGATGACCCGGGACCCCTTGACGAGGGACAGTTCATCCTCTCTCTCCGCCACGTAGGCGAACTTGACGTAGGCAGGAATGTTGAGGTCGTAGATGCGGTCCGCACTGCTGCCGTTGGACGGGTACTCCGCATCTGTGCTGGGAGTAGGCGAGGCGTCTCGCGCGCTCGTCTTCCTTTTTGTTTTTCCCAAGCCTGTTAAATAAAGACAGAAGCGTAAAGCGGTCACTCAGCGTCCTCCCCATGCCGCAGACAGCTCCTGCGTCACTCCGAATCTCATCTCGTTATCGGAGAGATCATTTCTAACTCTGCAGACAGTCAGGAAACGTCAACACCTTTGAGAGATAATCTTTAACATCAAGCTTACACACCATTAGGTAGGGTGCAATTGGCATTAAAATCGTCCTCTTCCCTTCCTGACAGTACCAGAGTCTTAACACACACTTAAAAACACATACTTTCTTTATTATGAACACTATGAATCACTGGAAGCTTCGCACAGCTTGGTGTTACATCTAAAAACCCAGTCAACTGATCATGCCTTTTCATTTTAGTGATAACTTTAATCTGGCTCAAGCAAATCAGGAAAAGAAAAACCCTCTGCAAAAATAAGTGAGTAGAGTGATAAAACTTTTGTTTCTCTACAGATTACATTCCGCTTTCTTCATTCTTTGGTTCAGTCCCCAGGCATCTACAGCTGCAACCATTTCCAACAGCAAGCCCTCTTGTGAATCCTTCGCATCCTTCTCCAAAGTCTAGCCACGTATGGTAAAAGAGCAAACCTCACAACGAAGGTGACTATTTGGGTACATTCCCCTTACAATGCGTAAGTTTTCCTGTAACTGTCACGGCTTCAACTACAGCATGAAACACAACACACAGAAGAAACACCAGCATCATTAAACACGTAACTTTTCTTTAGGGGCCATGCTAATGTAAGTTCACATAGGGCAGGAGTGCTGCACAGTTCACTATCAAACTTCTGCAGCAAGGACTGCTTAACAGCTTACATATAAACAGAAAGATCAAGTGAGTAAGAAGCCTTCTATTCTGAAATCCAGCTCTAAACGTTGAGAAGGTAAATACAAAAGATGAAATCTCACTGTGTCACAAACCAAGCAACACCCAAAATGTCATGCCTTGGACAGAATGCAAAAAATCAACATAGAAATCAGGGCTTTTGTACTTTTCTTCGTGCTTCTAGATCCTTGCCGGGAGAGGAGAGATTCACTTGAGATGCGATGAATACAAACTGATTATGGAAGACTGAATGAAAAGGACAGGACTTTTTGTTTCTTTAAATAGTCCTATTAGACGGAGATGCATGCAATTTCATTTCAGCAATGCAGGGCTAGTTAAATCGGGCCACGCCACTGCTGAAAAGCATGTGCATTTTGTATTTCTATATATACACGTACACATTGACGGAACAGAATAGCTCATTTGCAAGGGACCTACGGAGATCCAAGTCCAACTGCCAGACCACTTTGGAGCTGGCATACAATAAATAAATTCTGCAAAACTATTTTTTTGTTTTGTTTAGTGCAATTGGAGCTATCTGGCATATTTCACAGGTTTAGCCAAACACCACGCACAAACAGCGGAGAAGCGACCACAAACGTACTGCTTGCTACAAGTGCTAACCACATTTACTCACAGCCTTAACATCTCAGAAGACAGCAGCAAATTACGATGATCCTAAAGAGTTTCCTGACCTTCCCAAGCAGTTCCTTGCTTCCTGTCGGAGCCTGCTTACATCCTAATGTAATTCTGAGCAGATAATTTGAGCTGAGAGCCGGTGGCTGCCCTTTTGGGCAAAACGACAGCAACCCACTTATTGTACTGGGGGAGACAATCGCAGGAAAACGGCGCTTTTACTCCAAGCGAGCTCTGATCAGAAATTGGCCAGGGGCAGATCTCTGCCAAGAGTGAAATTTTTCATCAGTTTAGAGAGCATTTTCAACCCAATGGCAAGGAGGTATACTAGCAGAACTACTGGGGTAATATAAACAAGCACAACTTGAGGGGTGTTTAGTTAGGGAATCCTCATTACAACTTCATGCAAAACAAGCAACTGCATCTCAACAGATCCATTCCACATAAAGCCCTGTGCTAACATTGAATGTTTTCAATTAAAAGCTTATGCTTTGATGAGATTTTTAAGGAAGATGTGCAGCACCACGCCTTGGGTTACAGCAGGAGAACAAATAAAGGACAAAAAAGGAGCAAAAAGGAGCAGATGATGGAGTGGCTGGCCAGAATATGACTACTTAAAAACCAGAGCACAGACATACCAAAGACAGGGATGGGGTGTGATAAGAGAATGCCACGAGCAGAAATATCTACAGAAAATAAACAAACAAAAAACTGTCAACAAGCAGTTGGAAAAAAAAAATGTCAAAAAAATAAATCAACAACCTGAATGATAAAAGTGACTAAATGTTTAGGAAAAGGTTATCATCCACGCACTTTCTTGGAGTTTCATAAGCTGCATCTTTTTCCACAAACTTTCCAGTGCTGTGCCTGACATTATAAACGTGCCTTTCCATCTTCCCCATTCAAAACAAACCGTGTAGAAAAGAAAAAAAAAATATATTTGCTGGTTTTCATTATCAGTTAGGGCAACGAGTTGGAGTTTTACAGTTTGAGCTTTAATGTTTAAGGTCGCCAAGCTTTTTAAGGCTAACAACACGCCTTCTGCAGTAGCAGCGAGGTGCACCGACCGAAGCCTTGGTTTCCAGCCAGCCTGGTTAAGGTAAGGAACCATCCCAAGCCCCATCCGCGGCCAAGCGCAGCGGAGGGCGCACACGGCGTTATCTGCTGCTATTTTTAATGCGAGGTTGTAACATCCGTAGCCGCGTCTATGGCAGAAGAGGAAACAGGTTGTTCTGTGAGCAGAGCGAAGGAAATCTGTTCCTGTTTTTCTCCTCGTGCCGCAGCGTTCCCCACCGCCTGCCCCGTCTCTCAGCCACAGCCCCCTTACCAGACGGCTGCCTTCGCTTCCCCGCGTCCTGCTCACACCTGCAGCCCCCTGCTGCAGCCTCCAAACTGCCTCCAAAGCCAGCTCCATCTCCCCACTCGGGGCTTTGCTGGCTGGACACGTGCCACGCCTGGCTCGCCACGAGCTGGGCTTGCTGGTGTCAAGGGGGGACACCACCAGCGACCCCTCCCAGCCACTGAGCTGCACAGAAGTCGCTCCTTTGCCTCCACCAGTCTGTCGGGTTTGCTCGAAACTGGCTGAGTTATCGAGGGTAGGCAGATGGATGGACAATGACAGCTGACTGTGCCAGCATGACTAGTGCAAGCCTCACCTCATTGGGAAACAAGACTAAAAATACCAGTCAGTAGGATCGCCAAGCAAGAATGAAGTCAGGGCCATTATAAATTTCACATACATCCACAACAAAAATCACAACTCCGTTGAAACAGTGTGCTCTACGTGAGCAATCTCTAGAAGAATGAACCCTGTAATTACTTGCTACTATCAGAAATTTTCATTTACTGCTATTTATAAGGGTACCCCTATTCCTGTCTCCAACCCAAATGAAGCCCATGTAAGGAATTTCATGGAAATTGAACATTTGGGCATTTCAGGAGTCACATCTGGAAGACCTGAGTACTCCTGTGAGTGCAGCCATCGTTTTGGCCTTCTTACTGTCTTTGTTGCACGAGCAGATCTCTGCATTAAAACACGATGGTATTTTCACAGTCCAACTCATTGGTTGCAGTTCACCTGCAACGATAACCCTGTGTAACACAACTAATCATCATGAAGGGAAACCCAGAACGATGGATTAGATTTCACGAGGGAAAACAAGTGGGGGCACAGCAGAGAGCCTCTCAACTAAAAACTAATTCATTTTTGTTTCTTACAAACAAGTTGGAAAGTACTGCAAGTAGGTTTAACATTCAGGTGGATATATTGCCAAGATAAAATAAACAAAACCAAAACTTGCTTGCACCATTTCCAGAGAATGCTCCCATCCACTGAAGGGATCCACTGCAAGCCTTTCTTCTCTCAACAGAGAACCAAGCCATCTGGCCCCAACACTACTAGGGAGACCCAGACGCGTGCCTCCCACCTCACCTACCCTCCTCCTTTCTTCTCTCAGTTGTAGCTTTACAGAGCAAAGTGTTTTCTGAGCGGCAGCACAGAATACAACCTCCTTCCTAGGAATTTGCTTCCTGTCTCCCTGGCCCCATTGGGAAAGCCCAGCTTTGCAACCTTTCGCTACCAGCTTGTCCCTGACACAGTACCCGGGGGTCCTGCAGCCCCACCCCAAACTTCTCAGAAGGGGAATTTCCTCCTGATCACCCCTCAGACCCAACGCTATGGCACTGTCAATTCCCTGACCCTCATCTGCTGTCCTTGGCCACACAACGTGCCCAAAGCTTTGCTGACTGGTAAATAGTAAGTAGAGATTCTCCTTACCTCCACAGTCCAGCCTTGAAACCAAAAAGAGCTTTCTCTTTCCTCCTCCTACCTCCAGCAAAGTTACTAAAGCAAGGCTGCCTAGCTACACGTTGTTCTGAAAACTGCTACTTAGGATAGAAAAGTTTAACTGGCTTAAAATGTTATCCTGCTTTACCAAATATACACACTACGCTTGTATACTAGTGGCAAAAAAAAGCCCTTTCTGAAAACTTATATTCCATTTGCTAATTGTGGTTTATATTCCTCACCGTCTTGGCCAGACAAAAGCCCGTTTATAACGCAGATATATTTGCTTCGTTTCAGTAAGACTTATTTGCGAAGGCTTTTCATGCTCCTGCAAGCTGGCGTCTTTGCCTGAAACTGATGAGTTGCTATGTTCTGCATTTTAACTGCTTTTCCTCATCCCCAGAGGTGAAAAGAACAGATTCACTGATGTGGCTGCATAATGCATCTCCACTGGCTTATCAATACTTCCATTTATTTTATTGAGTTCTCTTGAAGAACAACATGCGTTACACACTGAAGATATTTGTAGCCAAATTGCCCAGCATCCCTCCACCCCGAGACTGCTCCCTAAGTTTTACTACGGCTTTCATCTAGCTTAATTTTAAATAGGCCAAATACAGTTACATTTCTTTTCCAAAGGAATTTGAAGGCTGTTTGATACTGCAGATACTGACTTGTCCACTCCTCCCATCTTATGTGTATTGAGTCAGACAATTCCCCAAACCCATTTCCGAAACGTATTTGGCAAGTGAAACTAGTGTCAACTAAATTCTTACAACCTATTCTTTCTAAAACATTCTCTGATTTTAATACATAAATCACAGACAAAAATATATTCTGTAGCTTAGCTATATATCAAATCGACTTATCAACTTTGCAGTTCAGAAAAAAAAGGGCCTTTAAGACCTTTAATAAAAAAAGCTGTAATAGAGAAAAACTGTATTGCTTTGAGAAGTCATCAAGGAAAAGCTAAACAGTTTCCCAGCCAGAATTTCTCGATCGAGAAGTCATTAAAAGAGACCATGTCACTAAATATGTTATGTATGATTACTTAAGAAACTGCCAAAAACTTATTATTAAAATAACAAGAACAATTAAAGATGGATTTATTTTTTTCCAGTTGCCTCCCCAGTCCCCCAAGTAAGTAAACTTTAAACTCTTGAAAACGCTGCAACAACAGAAGTGCCTTGAAACAACAGAGTTCTTGGAAACGACTTCCTCTTTAAGTAACTAGATTTCTACTAGATGGTGTCCTTCAGACATCCTGTCACAGAGGGGCTGAGGCTGCCAGGGCCCTCTGGAGGCCCCCAGGCCCCAGCCCTGCTCCAGCAGGGCCACCCAGCGCAGGCTGCCCAGGCCCATCTCCAGGCGGCTTTTGAAGGCCTCCAAGGAGGAGACCCCACGGCCTCTCTGGGCAGCCTGTGCCAAGCTCCGTCACCCAAAGAGAGTGCTGTAATCAGGTTAGTACCGCAAATCAACGCATTATGCAAGGCTCAGTCAAAAACTGCTCATTAACTGGCCTGACTGTAGTGAGATCAACACAACCCCCCCAATCTTGATGCAGCCAAACACTGAAATCTTCTTTGGTTTCCCACCGTCACCAGTCCTGGTCTTGGGACTTGAGCCTTGTGGTCGGCAGGGCTGGGTGACTCAGTGATTTCATGTGATTAGAGCTATTGCCCAACTTCCCAGTTTGGGCTCGGTGACAACGCCTTTCAGAAAGATGCTTCATTTCAACACTGCTAGTCAATAGCAAATTGACTAACACGTGAAAAGGAAAGTATGAAAAGAGAGGGGAAAACAACGATGTCTTCAACTACTGCCTTAAATCTTACCCACTCTGCTACAGCTCTCATGCAAAACTCAGATTTGAAGTACGAATGACAATTTAAAATATATTTATGGAGAAACATTATAATTTTAAAAAAGGATCTCCCATTGGTGTTGCAAATAATTCAAAAACTGAAATTTATTTATATTGGTCGTAATTCTCTGAATTAAAATAAAATCCTAAACTTACTTGTAATTTTTTTCCATACATCTTTTAATACATATCAACTTGTGTGCTCTCCCTTTAGAATAAAAGGCTTTAAATAGCACTACTTCCTTTATGGTTCAAAATTCAGCACAAAAACCATCACAAAAAACATGAGCAGAGTACTACTTTTTCATGAAAATATTTTCATTTTAATCAGATTTTTTTTTTTAATAATGTTTTTCTTCTTGAAAGTAAACTCATTATAATTCAAATTGAAACTAGGCGCTCCAGAGCTGAAAAATGTAGCATTACGTAATCTATTAAGACAACTTATATTTATGTTCAAGCAAAATATGTTTGAGGCTGAAAAACGTAAGGAAGCCAAATGCAGAACTCCTGGTATAAATACCGAGAGCAAGAGCTCATTTAAATCCTTAATAGCAACAGTAATCTCTGAACGAGTTAGTAAAATACTGTTTGGGAAAAAAAATTCAATCGATTTCAGTGACTTATATAAAAAGTTAAGAAATTAATTTCAGCTGAAATGGAAATAAGTTTTCTTTCCCTCAGATATAAAACCATATATACAGAACAGATCTTCTAGTTCTAAAACCCTGAAAGACAGGGTAACCAGAGATTCCCCTGCAATTTTCCAATTATTTGTGTTAGATGCAGCAGAAATGAGCAAGTTCATCAAAAAAACACCATTTATTTAATCAATATTTTAGCTGATTTTAAAGGTACTTAAAATCATGAATTTTTGTGCATTTCAACAGAATCGCAACCCTGCGTAGCTTCATGCAGAGTTAAACAGAAGGGGAGTTAAAACAATTCCCCCTTTCTGTTTACCAAAAAAGTTATTCATTTCCTTTGACTACGGCTCTAAATAAGTGCATATTAATGCATACAGCTAATAATTATGCAAAATATACAGTGCCTTTCTTAAACAATGAATTATTTTAAGAAAGAAGTAATTAGAAATACATAAAATAATGTAACTGCTTAAGTTAATTCAGCCAGTACAGAGGTAAATAGACTTTTTGACAGCTGGAATGTGAATATCACACGTTCCTGGAGCTTTATGCTAGCGGTTATTATTTTTAAAATTGTAAATTAACTTTGCTTCGTTATTTAAGAGGCATTTGGTAGACTGAAGTTTCTTACTTTGGAAAGATTGAAAGAAAAGTTTCTGCACATTTTCCATCTGCAACCTCCCACCTTCTTGTCCCCCTCCAGCTCCTGAATGCTCAAAGGCCAAGTGTCCACAGGGGACAGACAGAATTTCAGACGATCTCCATCAGTAGCACGCTTTTTAAAGGAATTTGCTGCTGTAAATTCCCCCCCAAAAATCTCCAACTGAATTTGCGAAGTCTCACAGCTCTAGTAACGATTTTTTTTTTTCTGTGCTCTTTAAGAAGCTCGATATCAAGAAAAGTCTCGCTAGGACAAATCAGAAAATGGAAACTCTTCTTTAAATGTCAAAGCGAAGTTCTGACATTTCTACAGCCCGGCTGCTTTATTGCTGGCTGCCCACCCCCACCCTCCCCTCCAAATACAGGAAGAGGCATTGTCAAAGTTTCCCACATATCAAACACTGTGTGGTACGGAGGTTTCCACGAGAAACCAACCCGACAACTGCACTAAAAACGACGACTACTTTAATTCTTTGCATTTAGATTAAAAGGCTTCCGTCAATGGCCTCATGCCTGTTCTTACTCCAGTGCAAAAGTGGAGTTGATTAAGTCTTATGGGGGGGAATCAAAAGGGCCTTGGGATTTTAAATTCCCAATTAAACCCAAAAAAGGCGTATGAAATGAATGGGTTTTCTCAAAGTCGTCAGGGTCTGTGGTTCCAATTTCTGTCTACAAACTCAAAGACAGCCTACTTTAAAATATATTCTTGGCTTTCAAACAGGATAGTTTTAAAAATGTTTCCACCTACTTTGTAATCTTATTAAGGCTGTCCCACTGGGTTTTGTAGGATGCCCTGATAAGAAAAAAATTATGGACTACCTTAACCTAAGGTGGCCCTATAATTCTAAGAATAGGTTAAGAGAAAAGGATTATTTATAAGGTATGGGGAGAAGGCACAGTAGTAGCCCCATAGGACTTCCAAGCACCTTCTCTTCCCTTGATGTAGAGAATGAAAGCTGCAGATTGTCTCTCCTTCACAAACATTCACAGAATATTGACAGACCCCCCTCCAAACCCCACAAAAACAAGTAGGCAAGAGGTGCTCCGAAGTGTCTACCCCAATACAAGTGCCTATCCCTCAGTACGTATAAAGTAGATTGCATTTCCCATCTGCCTCCAGCATTTAATGTAAAGATGATTGGCATTCAGGTATCTCACATTGATTAGATGAAGTAGAAGTGGATGCAAATGAAGTAGCTTTGGATACAAATCCAGCTTGCTACCATGAACACACACAATCTTTATTTTTTAAAATAGTACCGTAAATAGAGAGGTACTTGCAAAAGGTATACAAATACCCTTAATGGGAGATGATGACCCTCCAGTTTAAAGGCTCTTGAAGATAACTGAGAGGGAATAATTATTTTTTGGATATAGGTGGATATAGTATCAACATGGTATTTTTACTACTGCTAGCTCAAGTTTGTTCTCAATTTTGTACGTGAAAATGGAAGGCTTAATAGGTGTTACAAACACAACTGAGGTTCAGATCATCAACCCCAAATCTAGTATGATAAATTACAAGCCACTCATTATACAGCTCCTTAACTCAAAACAAACAAACAAACAAAAAAAAACAACAACAAACAAACAAACAAAAAAAAAAAAAAAAAAAAAAAAAACATGCTTTAGGAAC
>CM021731.1:141765052-141806535 GCA_011075105.1 Heteronetta atricapilla | reverse complement strand
AAAAAAAAAAAAAAAAAAAAAAAAAAAAAACATGCTTTAGGAACCAATGATGCAAACACAGACTGGAGAGGAAACTCGGCATCAAGCAGCATGAGGTAGCCCATCCTGAAGCTGCCACGGTCAGCACGCCTTCCTGTTAAGAATGTTTTAGTCCATCTGGCCCATACCAACACCTCAGGGTGCAAGAATCAAAACCAAGCGCCATGTAAATCCGCAGCATTTTACAAGAAGGCCAGACTGACAATGCTATAATAAACTACGATCTGCAAGCACTAAGTAGCAATGTACAAGAAAATCCAAGGCTTTTTTTTCCTCTTTCTCCTTGGAAACCATTTAGGAGCATTTCACAGACAATGCAAGTTCATTCAAAGCCCCTTTTATGAAAGGAAAGCAAAGTAAATCCCACCTTTTCTTGACTAATTTCCTCTCTGAACATCAATGTCTGCAGCTTCGTTAATCAACGGCTCTCAGGTTACTTGCTACTACATATGCAAAATTAGACCTTCCTGTTACAGAGGGAGAAGTCACAGGGGAAAATGGCTCAGTTACCAAAAGAGCCCATCTCCTCCTCCGTATTTTCCTCTGAATGGAATTTTTCCCTACATGAAAATACATTTTCTTTCTTTTTCTCCCATTCACTGAAAAGGTTCCAAAGACCGCTAAACAGGATTGACAGCAATGACTGTATGTGGTTCATATGGTCTATAGCCAAAGTCCTAAGTAAATTTTCTGCAACAAGTCCCCACTTAGCAGAAGCAGCACCCTGAATACCCACCTGGTCAAAGCCAACACTAATTCACATTAAGAACGGTGTCTGTCTAAATCTGTTTGTGATTTGTACACCAACTAAAAATCCTTATAAGCAGTCATATTTAATGTTGAAGTGATTCTCAAAGAAAGCCATCTTTGTCACTAGAAATCCTATTTCTCAAAACAAGAGGTGCATACCAGGTTTTTAATCTGCTGTCTTCTTGCACACACAGCCTGCATTTAGATTGCTGTTCGATGGCATACTCCACAACATGAAACATCTCTTGAGACTCCGGAAAAGGAAGGAAATCTTCTCTTGCACATGCTAAGACAAAACCCATTTGCTTTTTGGCATGAGTGCTAGTTTAGAAACTTTATGCGGTATGAAAGCACATCACTGGATGGGCACCTATTGTTCAAGTCTTCAAAAAAAAAAAAAAAAAAAAAAAAAAAAAACAAGGGACAGAACTGTGGAATCTGAGTGGGCCCGTGCAGACAAAAAGAAAAGCCAATGCTCTGAGAGCCCCTGGAAGATGCAGTGTAATAGCCTGAGGCCTCAAGGAAAGGAAAAGAAAAATCACCGAAGAGATCCAGTAATATTAAAATAATTACTTGGGGATGCATGCTGGAGGAAATACTTGTATCTGAATCTGAGGAAATCCTCCCGTGATGCTACAAGAGCATAAAGAGCAGCCACTGCCCCAGCAATAGAGAAAAACAGCTCACCCTTTGAATCACTGGCATGCGCTGGGAAGCGGTGTCCCTGACAGCGCTTCTTGTGCACCTCGCACACACCAGGGCTTGTGTCAGCCACGGCCCCTAGGGTTGCACAGGGGCCACAGCTCCACATGGCAAACCAGGGACTGCCCGGGATGCCTCTGCTCCACAGGGAACGATGAGTTGGGATCTTACTCTGGGGCTTGCTCCAAGGCCAAATGCAAACAGGTGCTGAAACGTAAGAAGCTTGAAGAGGCACGAGCAAGGCTCTCAGACTGTGACGGTTTAGGGCAGTGACAGCACCAAAGAAACCACCACGTGCAGCCACATGGAATTAAGGTGGTCATTTTATCTTTGCAAAACGTGTTAAACACTAAAATGAAGGCTTGCTCTGCAGTTTGTATGTGTCAAATTGCACCTCCAAGCACGTGCACACAGTGCCCAGGGAGCGGGGGGAGAAGTCCCCACTACACAAAGCTGCTAATACAAAGCAAAGAACAAATTCTTTCTAAAATCAGAAAGATTTCTTTATGCCTTCAGCTTTTTGACATTTCGTGACACCTGGCATATTAGAAAGATCTGCTGAAAGGTAGGGCACATCCTGGTTTCAATGATATGCCTTTATTTCAAGTTCTTCAAGCAGCAAATCCTTTAATAATCCATCCCAATAAACAGCCTGCACAGAACATAATATATGCAAGTGTCAACTGCAAACAGCAGCTGAGCTGTGCTCCAGGTGCCAGCTAACGCCGGAGCTCAGGGGCACTGCAACAAGCAGCAGGCTCTGCTTCACACCTTGCATCAGATAAAGGGCCTCTTGTACTCATCCGGTGCGCAGAGCAGCAGTGCTCTGTGCCTTGAGTTCTGCCCAAGTTACCTGCTTGCTTTACTTTCAAGTCTTTTGGCTGCAGGTAACAAAAAATAGCCACGTTTCATGGTTTTTTTCCCCAGTAGTCTGCTCTGCAGTTTCAGGTTTTTTTCCTCCTTAGCACATGTTCTTTTAGAAATTATGACCTGGTGTTTTTGAGAAAGCCCGGGTTTAGTTCCACAGAACATGGACTTCAGTTCAATTAGTGCCATTTCTACTGGACATAGTTTACTTGGCATAAAAGTTGTATGAATTTTTACAGGCATACACTATATCCACACCAGGGAATTTCTAAGTTTCTTTTGCATTTTGGGTTACTATTTTAGCATACAATGAATGAATTCTTCTGCCATTACGTATGTCTCAAGCACTGAGACAGCAGCCCTCCCACGTCAGCAGTATCCTCTTGTATCACGGCCCGTTGACAGCACTACTGCTGTTAGATGTCTCCAGGCCTTCAAAGGTCATCAATGGACTAGAAATAGCTGTTCAAGGCAAACTTACGTTTTGATGATGATCATGAGGCACATGTATTTCCAGCACATCATATGCTACCACTCTAGTGGTATCAGCACCACTAACTCCTGACCCTGCATGCTACAGATGGGAATGGAAGAGCCGTATTCCCAGCGTTGTGAAGTCATTGCAAGCAACTCCCATTTTTCCTTTCTTGGCATCTAATGACTTATCATTGTTGGGAAGATAGAAAAAAATGCAATTGTTCCAGCTTCCTTTTTAAAAGCACTAAAGACACCACACCTAACCAGTTTCCATCTGCTTTTGCCACCACCACCACATCATGTTCCTCAATTTCATCATCAGTGGAGTCGGTACTTCTGCCACCCTGCCTCACAAACCAGCACGCTTATTTTGAGCAATGCAACTAAAAAGCAGGATGTGGTGCAGCAGCAGAAGTGCTTCTGCTAAGGAAATGCAACTGTGGAATAAGTGACTTTAACCCACACATTCAAGGAAGCTTAGCAAGAACTTGTACTGCATATGAAAACCGCCACTGCTGCTTCTCTCTACATCTGAGCTTAAGTTCTAGTATAGCTGCTCTTAGAAGTGCCGATGCACACTGATTTATCCAGTCCTCCAAGAGACATGACAAGACACCACTATTGTCACGCCCAGATTTTCTGACAAACTAGAAAGCTTAGAAGCAATATCAAGTGATATAAGAAAAATCTTGTGTTGTATTCCTACGAGACGATTTTACTGCTGATTTCAGCTAGAGATATTCCATAGAAATCCTAGAATCACTTAGGTTGGAAAAGACCCTTAGGCTCATCAGGTCCAACCATCCACCTAACCAACTACCAAGTCCACCTCTAAACATCCTTAAGCGCCACATTGAGACATGTCTCAAACACCTCCATGGATGGCAACTCCACCACCTCCCTGGGCAGCCCGTTCCAGTGCTTGACCAGTCTCTCCATGAAAAAAATTCTTCCCAATACCCAATCAAACCTCTGCTGGCACACCTTGAGACTACTTCTTCATGTCCTAGCGCTTGTCACTTGAGAAAAGAGACCGACATCCTCCTATAACCTCCTCTGAGGTACCTGTAGAGCGCGATGAGGTTCCCTCTCAGGCTCTTCAGCCCCAGCTTCCTGGGCCTCTCCTCGTATGCCTTGTTTTCTAGTCCCTTCACCAGCTTTGTCACTCTTCTCTGCGTAGGCTTGAGCAACTCTATGTCCTTCTTGTAGTGAGGGCCCCAAAACTGAACACAGCACTCAAGGTGCAATCTCACGAGTGCCAAGTACAGAGGGATGATCACATCCCCCGTCCTGTTGGCCACACCATTTCTGATGCAGGCCCAGATGCCATTGGCCTTGCTGGCCACCTGAGCACACTGCTGGCTCAAGTTGAAGCAGCTGTTGGCCAGCACCCCCAGGTCCTTTTCTGTGGGACAACTTTCCAACCACTCTTCCCCACGCCTATGTAGACTGCTGGTTGGGGTTGTTGTGACCCAGGTGCATGGCATTTAGCCTTGCTGAATGTCATGCGAGTGGACTCGGCCCACTGATCCAGCCTATCCAGGTGGCTCTGCAGGGCCTTCCTACCCTCAAGCAGACCTGCAAACGTCCTGGGGGAGCACTCAATCCCATCAACCACATCACTGATGCAAATTTTAACAGACTGTCCTTGGTACCAAGCCCTGGGGAACACCACTTGTGACTGGCTGCCAACTGGACTGCACTTCATTCACAAGGACCTTTGGGCCCGGCCATCCAGCCAGTTTCTTCCCCAGCAAGCTGCACATCCGTCCAAGCCACGAGCAGCCAGTTGCTCCAGGAGAAGGCTGTGGGAAACAGCGTCGCATGCTTGGCTAAACAAAAGACTTCCTATCATTCTTTCTTTGAAATCTTTATAGATGACTAATAACTTGACAACCAGCTATGTTCTGTAGAAAAAATCAGAATGTTGTTTTGATTTAAAAGATCAGATTTATTAAATGCCTGCTCTTGAGTGGAAAGACTATCACTTCTTACACGTCTGCAACAAGGAAGTCCAACAACACTGGGAACTCAGTTCTGAAGAGAATAAAATAACTCATGTTTGTCCTACAAGGCAGGGCTGTTTTTATTAAAATGAGCTCTGCAAGGTGTAAGAGACTGTGATATACACAAATGAATTTATTATACAGTAAGAATGTATTCATTCTTATAGTCACCATTTTTTTTTATTCTGTAGTAAATTTTACCAGAAGGTCTCCAGAAAATATTGGAATTTAAAACAGCTTATTAAGAACTAATAAAAGTATTTTCAAAGCAGTACTTGACCATCCTGTCATATTGCTAATTTAATGTGTTTTCTGTGATACTACAGCTAATAGCGCTATGGCAGTTTGTAGATAAACGACCACAAATGTATCAAGCTAAGTTTATGGAAGACAATTTATAGCCAGGCCTGTGACAGAAATACTGCGTGCATTTCTCATGATTACACTTTTTAAAATAGCGCTGAAAAACTGGAAGATGTTCAGGTAAGAAACACAACAGGGAAAAGTCAAGCAAGCAAATTTCAGCAATGAAATACTTAAGTAGTAATCTAATTTCGGGACTCATGGAAAGATTTAGGAGTGATTTGATGAATGTCGGAATACAACCCTGAACAAAGAAGAGCTTTCTGATAGTAGATAGCTCTTAAATCTAGGGGAAGGAGTTATGGAGAGCGACAGCCAAATGGAAGCTCGAGCAAATCAGGTAAGACAATTTTTTACATGAGGTTTAACTGCAGAGGGAGGAGATATTTTCTGAAACCTTTTGGTCAAGAAGGGTCAAACTTCTGAAAAGTATTTTGGCTAAAACATACCAGCCTAACTGGGAATAATCGAACAGGAAAAAAGTAATCTTGGGCATGTGCTGAAAAAGCCTTCAGCTGCTGCTGGCATCTGTCAGAATCAGGGTAGAAAAGAAAAAAAAAAAAAAAAGTAGGACATAACATGCCAGAACTACCCAAGTTTGGCCACTAAAGGTTCATTTTTTTTCCTGTTTGTTTTTTTTTAAATCCTCAAAGCCAAAACAAGAAATAAAGACTGACCCCCCACACAAGTTAAAGGCTGATGACATATTTGCAGAATTAGATTTCATGGCAATGGTTTAGCTTTGAGTTGAAATATTTGTACTAAAAAAGGAAGTACGCCAAGCCTCTTAATCAACTGTGCTTTCCAGTGTTAAAGAAAGCAATGCATTAGAGATGACCTATTCAGTATTTCTACTTTTTACTAAAACGAGGTTGTTTTAAGAAAAATAACAAACAACTTCTAGCAGTTTCCAGGAAGACACAGTAAAGGCTGTATTAATTTGCCCTCATATGGGAAAACGTTAAGAATACATGTGGAAAAAAAAAGCGTTTTATATAATTACATAGAGGAAAACAATTTGGGGAGAGGTGCAAACCCAATGATTTCTAGAAATGATGATGTATAAGCACTCAGGAACTGATGCACAGATCTCCAAACTGACACGGGTACACAACCCGGAGGCTGACAAACACAGGAAATTGTCCTGTACACTCCCAACACGCTGAAATAACGCACACGGAATGGTGATGCAAGGAGGGACTGCCTTCTGTACGTTACATCTCATCTGGCAATTCTGACTTTCCATATGAAACATCGTCATCCTGAGTGAACTGAATCAAAAACAGTTACTGAAATGTTTTGCTGAGATATGTAAGCTGAGTAAAGAAGAAATTTGAGGAGTCTCTCAGCCAACTTGAACACTTCCATGGCATCTTAACAAGATGACTTATTTGCCTTCATTATCAACACTCATCCCTAGCATGTCTCTATTGTTCCTACACATACCGCATATAATTGTCCTGTAATGTTGATGTCCAACCTCTCTGCCTTTTAATAAACCTTTGTTTTCTTTTGCATCTGTTAAAACAATATCTTAAAGTCAACCAAAAAAATAAAAAAACTCCTTTAAGGGTTTTTCATGTGACTGTTAATTAAGGGGAGCAAGGTGAGGCACCTTTAAGAAACTACCAGCATACAGTACTGGTTGTGAAGCAAAAGTAATGGACAGAAAATCACGGATTCACATCAAACACTGGAACACTGCTTCCTGACCCCCCCTCATCACTCACTTTTGGCAGGCTGCTGTCTGAGGAGCTATATTGGTGCTAGGAAAATGATCTGTAAATGCATGAAAAAAATGCTGAAGTGGGTTTTTTTTGCTTACACAAGCAAGTAAGTTCTTAAATGTTTTTACTTTCTTCAGGTTCTATTCAGAATGACAGAGATGAACCAGAAGATGCAGATCACTGATGCCACAGAAAAGGGGTCTCGTGGCCGTGGATTCAGAGAACTTGGAGGCAAGCTCTGGGGTGGCACTGGCAAATACCCATTCGGATCCAACCAGAACCAGGATCCCTTCTAACCTTCCAACATGTGGGAATAATTATTACAGGAGATCTCAGTTTGGAAGATGCGTGCTGAAGGTCTCTTGCTTAGTATGACTTAACTGGAATGTGTAAGAAACACCCTCCCCACAAAATAAATACTGTACGAGGAAACTATTTTAAACTTCATTAGAATGAATGAAAATGAAATTTTAATCACAGGCCTGGAAGCTGGCTTTTGCCTAAAGAACAGTAATAATTACCAGATTTCATTCAATATGAGCAAACAGAAGACAGTAATTTGACATGGCTAAATTGCCATTAACTTTCTACTCCCAGCATTACTCAGTTAAGACAGAAAAGGGAATGGGAAGTTAAATCATTTAAAATACTTAGTAGGTGGCCTATATTCTACATTTCCTTAATTAAAATGGTCAGTTGTAGCTACGTGTCTCAGAGAGTTCACTTGAGAAAGAGATTTAAGAATACAGAAGTAATATCAAACAGAAAAAAAAGATGTAAAAAAGACAACCATCAACATAAAAATCACAAGTATTGAAATCTCTTAAAGTCATTTAAGGAAACTGAGAAGTTTTGGAAAAAAATCCCTGATGGTGGGACTGAAAGAAGATAGAAATTAACAGGGTAAGTCCTAAGAAGGAGGAAAAAAAAAAGTTACTGGTGCATAAAAAGGCTCTCGTTTTGCAATAAAAGAGTAGGATGTCTTGTCAGAAATTACTTGGGGGTCATTCGGGATACGAGGTGAGCTGGTTTTCTGTCCAGAAGTAACTGATTTAACGAACGTATGCCAACAAGTGTTAATCAGCCTTTTAATTTACATCCAATACATTTTTTACATGTTGGCTCTAAGGGCATTTTATTTGCTGATATTCTTTTTGCAAGATGCTGAAGGACAAGGGAAATTCCAGAAGACTACCACAGTGCTGAAAAAGGGAGGTATTTTAAAACAGCAAGCTGCATGTCCCAGGTACACACATGCACATTAACCTCCCCTGAAACCCAAGCCAAACAACAGTAAAGCTGATGGGATTCCATTAATAATGTGTTAAGGGTCTGAAATTCAATTTATGACAGTCAACAGTTTTAGGAAAATCAGTTTTTAATCATCAAACATGCATGAGTTAATTCTCTGATGAGATTATTATTTTTTTCCTGATAAAGACAACTGCATAGAGGTAATAAAACTTTTGTAGTGCGCTTGGCTTTTTCTGTATGAGACACCGATGTGTTAACTGGTGCCATAAACTTTCATTAGAACACACATTACACGGATTAAAAACTGTTTAGCTGATGCATCTTCAACAGCCGACTACGGAGACTATTAATTAAACAGCCATAGATCTTATGGAGTCTGTCACAATTTGAACTATGTCTGGCACTTTTCATATTTACTGAAAACTGGGAAGTGTAAATCAGCCACTGGTAATTATTGTGGATAACCATAAGACTGGCAAATAGAGGCAAATGTATGAAGTGGTTGCCCCATCCCTGAAGGTGTTCTAGGCCAGGCTGGATGGGGCTTTGGGCAACCTGATCTGGTGGGAGGTGTCCCTGCCCATGGCAGGGGGTGGAACTGGAGGTGGAACTGGATGGGCTTTAAGGTCTCCTCCAACCCAAACCTTT
The DNA here is from genome assembly GCA_011075105.1 of Heteronetta atricapilla. NCBI lineage: Eukaryota > Metazoa > Chordata > Aves > Anseriformes > Anatidae > Heteronetta > Heteronetta atricapilla. The sequence goes on along the minus strand of CM021731.1, from coordinate 141,797,702 downwards.
CTGTGATTCTGTACTATCCTGCACAACACACTACATCACTCGTGTGATAACAGTGCTTTCACACAAACTGTGTTTAAATACAAAGAAATGCTATAAATTAAGGATGAGGTAGGGAGCGGCAGATCTCCAGGGCACAACCATTTGCTGGAGTGCAAGGACTGACACCCATAACCACCATTCCCATCTGTGCTGGGTCAGTGGGCTTTTAATTGTGAATTTTCTTGTGATCTTAGGACAGGCACTAGACATATTCCTCTAAGGAGGACTTGAGAATTTGTTTCCTTGGACTCAGCAAAACTTCCAAAAACTGCTTCTCTAGATCAAACATTAGTCTTCAATTAAAAAAAGCACAAAAAAGCACATTCTTGCTGCTCACTCAGAACAAAGGATCCTCTAAGGAAGGACACACACTCTCCTTGTTCCAAAGGGGAAATTAGTCCTTAAGCCTTGCCTGTCTTGCTGTACAGTAAGTTTTACTGATGGACTTCAGCTCAGGAATGGTAAAAAGAAAATTGTACAGATGTGTCTGGTACACAGCACAGATTTAAGTTTTGTTATGCTAAGCAGTTCACTTTACTAAACCATAAAAAGATAAAACTCAAGCATCTGCATTTCTGTGTGTAAGGAGATGTCACGTTTCACTTGAGCCAAGTTGTGGGCTATGCAGGGCTAAGGCAGTTTCTCACCATCACAGGATGTAGCACGAGAGCTGCTTTGCACTCCATACACTTAGCAGGTACACGTGGTCACTCCAAAAGAAAAACCCTCGCCTCTGCTGTAATGTTTTTTTCTCAACCTCTACTGAATAAACTTACCACACAGATAAAATTACAAGTACAGGGGAATTGGTAGATTGCAGCTGTGGTCCTTCAGAACTTAGAAGTCTGTACAGGTACACTCTGAGGGCTGAGGGTTAAAGATGTGACAAAAGGGAAGGTTCAGACACGAAACCACCAAGGCTCTTTTCTCACACCATTTTGTTGGTCACAGCCATAACTCAACAAAGCGCCCTGCAGCATGCACCTCTGTTAGGGTCAAAGGGGTAAACGTGACCACATGCTAGGACACTTCTGCATCCTTCACAGAATAGAGAAGGAACTGAGGAACACGCTGCTGTTGGATATAAATAAAAATGTGTTCATTTTCATCAGGTAAATATTCTCCACGTTTTGCTCTAACGCTTGATGCATTATCACAACAGAAATGCAGCTGGTTCATAAAATATCTTTCAGACAATATATACACACAAATGTACACACACACACACTTTAAATAAGCTAAGTCCATATATAGGAGCTTAAAATCCCAGCTGGGGTTTGGATTTCAACTACTTAACTTATGTCATGATATGATAGCCTTGTTTGCCTGCCACCCATTCTGCTGTCCTCAATTTCCATATGCTTCATGGCAGCTCAGCACTGGAGAACACGGTAATGACAAAGCGACCAAGAAATCTAAGCTGTTGGACAACAACACTAGCACTTGACACCCAAAGTAAACCTGCACGAGCTATTGCCATGTTACTTTTAAGTGAACCTTTTCATTTTCTAAGAGGTCCAACCCAAACACTATTTTTCTCTTAACGAGCTGATACTTTCTACAGAAAAATGCAGCAGAATGAATTTTCCCTACATAAGAGCTTGCAAAACACAGGCAGAAATCCAAACACATGCAAAAACATCTCCAAAACACCTCCAGGTACATTGTTTTATTTATCATATCCTAACACACCACTAGCAGGATTTTTAGCCTCTACATGTAAAATAACCACTTATCACTACGTTTAACTGTTAACAGCCCTATGCAAAGCCCTTTATTTTTCAGTCACTAAAAATCATTGCAAAACCAAGAAAAACTCATTTCACCTGACTTCCAAATACATTTCTTCCAAATACACTCCATGTTTTTGGAAAGGTATGTTATAAGATGATACGCTGTCATGAAAAAAATACGTGCAAATATAAAACAGAGTACATATTAAGAACTTGTAAGCAGAAGGATTGTCATCTCAGCCCACAGAAGCATAACCCCCAGATATTGTGCATGGCCACACTACATAACCCATTTCATGAAGTGATTTGGCTTTGCTGTGATAGCTATGCTGAACAACCCATCTACACCCTTGTATTTCTGAGTGAGAGGACTTGGCACAAGAGAATAGGACCCTGCAGTTCATATTTCAATGAAAACACTGATCTTCAGCCACTGAAAGTATATAACCTCTGACAAACTGGAACAGAAGTAAAACATTCTCCTGGATGCCATGGGAGAAAACCAGTTACAGACCACACCATTCTCCCCCACCCCCACTCTCTCCTTCCTTCCCCCATCAGTCATCCAACACGTCACCTAAGGAAAAAAACGTTAAAAATATTTACATGCACATTGCCAATCTGAAGCTCAGCAAGACTACTAAAATTCCAGAAAAATAAAAGGACTTACCCAATGTGTCTTTTAGATTTTTAACCAGAGAACCTTTCTTCAAGCTGTTTTTTCGCTCCACATAATTTGATGGCACATATCCCGTTTTGTTGGCCGCGTTTCTTACCCTCCACCATGTCTTTGAATCATCTAATAGCCAAAGACGTTCATTTTTCTTGATGTCAAGTTCTTGGTCCTGCTGTGCAGTGTAATCCCACTTTGCAATAACAATAACTTCTTCTGTCATCTTTCATGGAGTCCTTCTGCAACAAAATAATGTAACACGTTCATCAATAAATTACATCATGCAAGTCTTGCTCAAATTTTTCAAGCTCTTCTGAAATAGGCCAGAAAAGGGAAGGGAAAAACAACAAAGACATACAGAGAAAAAAAATCTCAGAAGGGAACTCCTTTAAAAATAAGGAAAGTCCCACTGACCTTTCTTGCTTTTTCTACCACTGAAATTTGACAACGCCCTGATAATGATGTCTAGTCATAAGATCTTTGCTGTACATGAAATATTATTCAGATATACATTAATACAGTGTAAGTATAATCTCCATTGAGCTTTTGAAGTCCTGATTTGAGAAAACACTATAGCAGTATTCCAAAAATGTATTTCCTTCCATCCTAGTTTTCATACTTAATACATAAATCCTATACTCACACACAACACAGACATATTACTTAGAAGTTTTCTGCATTTAAAGTTATCCATCTGTAGGTATGAAGTTAAAAATACCAGTATTCAATACATTGGGTAATGTATTTTAGTGGGGACATCTCTGCCACCAAGAGGGTACTGTTTCAGTAAGCCTTTGTCCAAATCATTTTGTAAAGGCAGCACAGGAGTGCCATTTTAGGAGAAGCCTTTGCTTCTGCTTTGCTGCCAAGATGAGCACCCACTGCGTTTTCCTGGACCTGCTGCCCTTTCTTCCCCACCCTAAACCTCTCCGGAGTGCCAGAGAAGACTGAACAAATAGTCTTTTTGACTTATCTGTAGCAAGAACTATCTTTTCAGAAGCTATTTGTCATCTGCATGCCTCTACAGCTTCCTACGCATCACGTAATTGCCAGGAACAGAGCAGCTCCATGACAGTCAGCGAGTACAATAGCGAGCAAGGAAGAGAGGACCCCCAGGCCAGTACCACCGACATTCCATCACATTATAATGCCAACCAAAACAGAGTTACTTTTATCCCCTAAACTAGGATCACAGAATCGTCATGATTGGAAAAGACCTTTAAGATCACCCAGTCCAACCACCAACCTGACCTGCTGAGCCCCATCACTAAGCCACGTCCCTGCGTCTCTCAAATGCCTCCAGGGATGGGGACTCCCCCACCTCGCAGGGCAATGCCTGACCACCCCCTCCATGGAAAATTCTTCCTGATATCCAATTTCAACCTCCCCCGGTGCAACTTGAGGCTGTTTCCCCATTTCCTATCACTTGTCCCCTGAGAAAAGAGACTGACACTGTCCTCCATGCAGCCTCCTTTCAGTTAGCTGCAGAGAGCTTTGGAGTCTCCTCTCAGCCTCCTCTTCTCCACTAAACAGTCCTAATTCCTTCAACCACTCCTTATTAAACCCTTTTTTTTTCCAGAAGTTCTTTGAAAAACTTCTGAGAAGTTGCTTCAAGTTTTCTGATTGCTGTTTTTTTTTTTTTGTTGTTGTTGTTATTTTTTGGGGGTGGTGGAGGTCAGGAAAGAGTGGGAGATGAGAATGTATTTGAAGATCAGTGTAGCAGACTACTTTTTAAAAAAGGGAAAGCTGTACATTTGCAATAAATAACAGTTTAGTAGAAGCAGATTCCTGAGTACTTCAAATTATTAATGTCCAAGGATCTTTTTAGCATGATTTGATTTTGTTGCCTAATTCGTACCAGTCCGCTAGCCTATGGTAAACACTGACACTTCAATAGCCTACTTGACAGAGAATAATTCAAAATCCATCATGCCATTCAGAAATTGTTCTGTTCAGGATATAAGTTACACCACTTCTACCCAGAAGTAGTGTTGCATTCTATTCTGCAATTTGTAAGTGAACACTCACCTTTCCAAACAGAAAACGCAGAGGAATGTACAGCAGTTAAAAACACAACTTCAGTATGGGTCTACGTAGCTGACAGCCCCAAGGTGAATTCAAAAAGTTATGATGTGTTGAACAACAAAGAAGCAGCAGAAGCCTTTCAGTTCAAAATCACTGTGGTGTATGCATATTTCATTGTGACATTTACAAGAAAAATCATTATACCCTTAAAAAAAATCCCCCCCTAAAACAGCAATCCTGCCTGACACTGACAAAGACGTAGGAGAGCCTGAGCTCTGGAACGCCGTCTGCCACAAAGCACCCTGGTTTCGGACTCGCATGCAATGGGCAGATAGCCTCCAGATCGATGCGCTGATGTAGCCACAGGGAGACTGCAATCAAGCGCGTGCTGGATGCCAGTGCCGTCAGTATAAACTCTCTCCCCAATCCACATCGATTCATTTTATCTCGGCAATTGTGAAGTGGTCAATTCGCACTATTCCTGGGGATACGGAGGACATGGAGAGAGAGGGTACTCTCACCGCAGCTGGCTGATGGTGCTACCACACAGGTCCTGCTTCTAAAATGGTTATTTTCACAACGCAAGCAGGTTAAAGTTATCTATCTGTATTACAATCTATTAATTAAAAGTAACACGTTAGGCATAACACTGCACTAATGACTGATGGAAAACTCTTAAACTCCTCCCATTCCTCTAAAGCTGAAAAAAAAAATACCTGAATTTTCCCCTGTTGTAAGACTCATTCAGCTTTTCCCCAAAGTGCTGGGCAAGGACAGAAGCACAAGAAGAAAACGTATCAGGGCTGATGGGGTCAACTATAGGGTCCTTGGAAACTCCCTCGGGACAGGAGCCCCAGGCTACCTGATTTCCACAGCTCCAGCTTGGTGTTACACAGGACTGCCGCTCTGAATGAGAACTGTCATCACGTCACAAGCAGACTCCTAGTATCTGTAGAAATGTAAGAAAGCCAGTTTTCTCAAGGGGCATGCTCACGCACAGCCCAGTTCAGTAGAGCATTCTGGGCTTTGCCTCCTATTAATGGCACAAGCATCTCTACCCAAGAGGGGGCAGGAATTACTCCTTCTTTATAAAGGGTCAAAATGCATCGCACATCCGCAGTTTGTCCGCTTAAAGCTGTCTGCATACACTTGGAGGGGTTTACTCACTTCGATTTTTCTTTTTTTTTTTTTTTTTCTCTTTTATATGTGAGGGACCAGTATTAAAGTTCTTGAAGTTACTTTCTTAGGGTTACTTCATTTGACTTGCTCCATTGAAGACAACCCAGTTCTTCCTGTGACATTTGCAGAGCTAAGATTCCCTTGTACGTGAAATAAGGCCACGTTTGTTCTCCAGGAGGGGGGCTGCAGAATTAATGGTTTTGAAATGTTTCTGCCGCACAGCAATGTGCCAAACAAAGGATTAGAAGCAACGACATAACTAGATCTGGGGGAAAATGTAAGGAACAAAAAACAATGCAATCTTCCAAAGCTTTTGAGTGTTCCATGTAAGTCTGACATGCACTCAGAAGGCAAAGATTCCTCAGTATGTTGCTTTTAGACTGCACAACCAAAACCACCGCAGCTCCCGTAGACTCTAATGTTAACGCGACTCTTTCATATCATGAAAACCCATTGCTGCCAGGAGCGTGCAAGCTTCTGGCACGTTCCTCTGCAAAAAGCTCACAAATCCTAACACTGAATTACCAAACCTCCTTCTCTCATCAAATATGACAGCATCTCACACTTCAGAAAGCGCCAATAAAAGCTTTGAAATACCTATGCGAGCAACTCCGAGTTCATCAAATGTAACATCGCCACTTCTCACTACAAAGGATTGTTTTGCTTTAAAAAGCGTGTGTGGTTTGGGTTTTTAGCTTACTGCATCCACAGCCCACACCTTCAAAAGGTGATCTTTGTGTTAGCCATGGGACGTAACGCTCCCAGCCCCTCTTCTGCCTCCATTGCTAGCAGGGCTGGTAAGCTACTTGTTTTTAGCAACGCTGTATTTGCCAAAATGTTGTAACTGATCAGTTGGAAACCATGGCTTCTGTGCTTTCCCTGAATATTCATGGACTATAAAAGCTAAAGCCAAGCTTGTTTAGCAGACAAGGGCTTTTGGAGATGGCATCCAGCTCTAACAATAAAAACAAGTGGTAAATGGCAAGGCTTCCAACTGGACGGGAGCACATCGCACACTGGTCGGGCTTAAGCACTGAAACACAAGAGCAACCAGGCAAGCTGTAGTTATATCCCCAACACAGCTGCGGGAGTCCAAAAATGAAAACTAGCTATCTTCCAGAAAATGAGGCTGTTTAAACCCGATTTCTCTAGAAAATACATCATGTTTTGTTTCGGAGATTACAGCCAGAAGTTAAGAATGAAGCATGGAGAAGTTGAAAACGATGACTGCAACGCTCTGAGGGAGAAAACCCTGAGCAGTGCGTACTGCATTGAAATGACAAGTGGTTTTCGTAAGGGGACCTCAAGCAACTCCATTACAATGGCAATTTCATCAATGCTATCAACGCTACCATCAACATTCCAGGGTATCTTTCCACGAGCTTCTGTGTCTACGGCTCCTGAGGTAGCAGCTAACTGGAGAGGTAACATCTGCACCGTGCTTCGCCCAAGCAGCCATTAGCAGATAAAACCAAAGATAAAATACCTCAACAGCGAACTCTGGCCTGATGTTGTGTGATTCTAAAAGAGCTGCAGTCTTTGAACTGAAGACAGAACTTCCTGAAGTATAAATGTCACGGAAAATGTCTTTGGGTGCAAGAAAATTATTTTAAAAAAAATATTTAGCTATAAGTAAAAAAGCAGCTTTTGGCAGCTACAGAAAAACACACGCCTTGGGGAAGGAAGACAAGCAAAAGCGAGACAGAAAAAAAAAAAAAAGAGTTATTGAGAATGGATTTCTAATTCATGCATAAAAACAACAGCTACCAGAATTTCCACTCCGGTCCTAAACATTCATGGTTCTGAATCAGTCTCCAGAAAAACTGCAACAATGCTAGGAATACCTGCGTGTAAGCATTGGATTGAGTTCAGCTGTTTCAAAAACTTTGTCCCTTCTCTCCAGCTGATGGCTTGGTTAGGAGACAAAGTCCTCCTTCAGCGGCAGCTGCACTACTCCAGGAGCCCACATGCAAATGTTCTAACACAAATACACCCTGGGGGAGAGAGTGAGACTGGAAACTCTGCTAGGCTAGGATGGCAGTGAACAAAATCCCAGCCAAGGTAAAGCCAGTTTTAAATAGACTGTACTGAAGTCTGCTCAAACAGGGGAGGGACATTAGCTAACCCTGGGGTAGAACAAGGCAAACACCAGCCAACCATCTGACACTGCTGCTCCTGCGCAGACTTTACCAGAGGAAAATCTGAAAAAGAGGTGACATCCAATAACTACCAGTGGTTCAAGAATTTAACAGTGTTGAGGGAGGAAAAAAAAAAAAAGAACCACCTACTTATGGTCTTTGGAAGCAATGCTCTTAGCAGTGAACCACGAAAGCAATATTTAAGACTATTTATGGGAACTTCAATGTCGAGGAACTTAATTTGCTCCCACAAACTTGTAAAACTGATAGCGATTTGTCATATGAAATAAATTACTTGCTCAGTTGATAGCATCGTCAATACAAAATTTCCTGAAGTTGTTACACAGATCTCACTCTCTACAGAAGTCCCCAGGCCAGGATTCTTTTGTTTTCCTCTCCAGACAGGGATAATGGGTTTCTTCCACAGAGACAGAGACGGGTCCACTCATGCCATTCGAACAGGAACCTTCTCCTTGGGGCTGACACAGGTACAGAGTGCCACCAGCTGAATGCCTGGGCCCAACAGGCAGCAAAACATCACCTGCTCTTGCCTCTAGGAGGAAGGCTCGGGGCTGCGCAGGGACACACAGGGTTAGTGAGGACAGCACGCGCAGGAGGCACGGCTGAGCTCTGAAGGCACCTGGAGAAAAGAAGCGGTTGCTCTCCCTCTGTGCACGATTCAGTTTGCAAAAAGGAACATGACTGAAAAATGACTGACAGTAATGCCTGAAATGTAATCCCTCAGCAAGGGAACAAGCAAAAATTCTATTAATAGGAGGTGACAATGCATATAACAGACTGTTCTGGAATTGGATGTGCTCCTAAGAAAAGAGAGGCATTATGCTTAACTGATGCAGAGGCTCTTAGGTGACACTGATGTACATAAGACAATCGCTATACAATATTAAGTCAATTCTCCTGGGTTTTGGAGGAATGAAAAGATAACTAATGAAACAGCAGAGCTTTCCCTGAGACCTACGGGCTGAACAACCTTCCCTTCTCCTACCCTGAAGCTTTGAAACTGGGATTTGATCCTGCAGCCCGTGCTGCTGAAGGCCCAGCCACCTGCTGTCCCCTCGCTTCCTCTTTCACAGGCCACAGCAAATGAGCAATGCGTGGTCCTCCAAGGCAACACAGCTGTGGAAAATAAACATTCGAAACTCTTCTTCCAACAGGGACTCTTTCACAGTAAGTGGATAGGCCTGCTGCGTTCAGTAATTAATAAAACAGCTTTTATTGTATCACTTCATCTGAAATATACTCTATTACACTGAAGCCTTCCTATTTATGAAGATTCGATCTATTCAAGCCTGCCGACTTCTTCAGGAGGTTCGAAGCTTCATCTTCACTTAAAATTGTTTTTATCTGTTGGATGTGTGGTTTCTTTTGTTTGTTTTGTGTGTGTCCTGGATGGATAAACTATCCATTCCATACAGAAGGGGTTCAATAAAGTGCTGCTCTACACTGAGAATAAGTTTCACTCAGCTCTTTAGGATCAGGAAAGCACAAAAGACCAAATTCAGAAGGAATTAAAAAGAACAGAAAAGCACAGTCAAATGAAAGCTTGTGAAGAAGAATACACTTTTTGGACATGCTGTTAGCTATTTCCAGTAGAGCATACTATTTCTGATGCTTAAAGTATGTACGTTTGGGGAAAAGCAGTAAAATACCATCTCCTTCACGCAAAAGCCAAAGTTAACATAAAACAAGCACAATATCATACTCCTAATGATTGCTACACGAAAGTCTCAAAATGCAGAAGTTTAAAATGAGTAAACAAGCCGACCCCAGTTACAGCAAATAGCAGCCCTTTGTTGAAACCAGTAAAACCCTCTCCACGCTTTCTCATTACAGCTCTTCGCTGGAGCTCAGAGAAGTGGAGGGGGATCACACAGATGCCACCTCTTCTAACCGCTTCTCCAGCTTAGCACTTTAATACTGCATGTAATGTGTGCCAGTCAGCCTCAGGAGACATTATTTCTTTGGAAAGAGGTCACTGCAACAAAAATTATAACAAAGATACTTCCCCCACTTCCTTCTTTTTAAAGAAAGTTTCAACTACATAGCTTTAGCGACCAAACATTCACCATCTGGCTAAGCAGTTTTGAGGAGTCAAACAAATACCTGAGCAGAAAAATCTGCAACAGGATAGAAGAGAAACCATGATGGAGACTCACAGTCGATGCTTTGTTGGACTTGAGCTCAGCAACCCTCAATCTCAAGCTTTAAATTCAAGAACTACAACTGGCTATCAAAATACAAACTCAGAACTGGGAACTTAAAACCGATGGATGCATTGTTTTTATCAAAGGGGGAGTTAAGAAAAAGCTGAAACTGAACAAAGACCTCTCTTCATACTTTTAATTTAATGACTGAGGAACAGCAGAATTTGTATACTTACAGATTTATACACATACTGAAAGCATAACAAATAACTACAGATACCAATACCTGTTGCAAATATACATACATGCATAAATAATCTCAAACATATCTCACACACATACAAGTATGTACATATCTCACTGGAAACCAGTGAAGCAGATCCTAAAATACTATTTTAACATACAAAATATGCAAACAAACAAACAAAAAAAAATTAAGGAGGCTTCAGACTGGGGATGGAGGAAAGTGATAGATACTAGCACGGAACGCATGGTTGAGTATAATAAAAACATACGTGGACTGCCTAAAGTTGCTGACTTTTAAAACAAGTTTGACAATTAGTTTGGGGGTATTTCAATGCTAGGTCTTATTAGGATGCCCTGACTACTGAGCTAGAAGTGATAGCTAAGTAAGTGCAAGTGATTATCATTAAATTTAATTTGATGTGCATTTGATGACCAAACAGTCACAAACCATAGAAGCTGAAGTTGACGCTTTAAGGAGGAGGTCAGTTTCCAAGAGCTGAAAACAATGATGAATGGAAACTGCAAAGAATCAATGTGAACAGAGATGTAAATATGTTGATTAACTCTGAAGGAAGAATTTTTACTGCATTTTTGAAACCACTCTCACAATATTGCATTTATGAAAGAACTATTATATGGTTAAAAGGACAGCCTATTTTTTAAAAACACAAGATCAAAAGCACTAAAGATTTTCTGTGTCCCCTCCCCCCTTGCTCCTTTTTTCTAAAATGAAAAGTCTGACAGCAAAAAGCACAAGCATTTATGGAAATGCAAACTGAAGTACCAAAACAAGTACAGCCCATCTAACTAAGAACTGTAAAACATTATTAAAATGTGTCTGGCATAAATTAAACTTTTGCAATAGAATTCTCATAAAATTAGAATATTAAGTTTCTTAAACATGATTTAAGAAAAATTAAACATGATTTAAGAAAAGTGTTCTACACTATGGGATTATCCTACAGTGACAACTATTTTCTGTTCTGTCCTGTCATTAGATAGGGTAGTAAAAATAGTAAGAATAATTAAACACTTAATCCTCAAACGCACCCTAAGATAGCTGAACTGCCCACAAAGATTCTACAGTTTCAGTATCAACTCTGAAGAAAATTTGGAGCTATGAAGAAGTTCCAAAGAAATAAATCCGTGCCACTAATTTGAAAGCATAAATTGAATGTCTTCAGTAACACTGCCAAGTAGTCAGCTTAAGTCTAACTCCAGAAACATAAAAAAGAGACAAAGGACCCCCCCAGAAAACAGAGGATATCAACATATTATGGACGTGTAGTTCGTACTTATTAAAAGGGTTTTCAAGAAGACAGGTATAATGATATGAACTTTTTAATACATATATATGTGTGTGTGTGTATGTGTATATATTTCAGCTGCTGATTTAGGACTGTGCATCTACTTAAGTCCACATCTATGAGCTGACTGGCAGATCCACGGAATAACTTGCCAAGAAGGCTCAGCAGAAAAGACGAGTGCTTCTAGAAGGCCCTGAGCTCTCAGGCACAACAGTACAATAGCACTCAGCTTTGAGTCACCTGGAGAACAAAAAGAATAACTGCAGCTAAATACTTGAGGGAGGGCGATACAACCTGGTGGACTGGTTAATTACGTTTGAGATTTTTTTGGCCTGTTCACTGCAATGATCAATTTCTGGTTGACTCTAAAGGCTGTGCAAGTGCTTTTTTTAAGATGCCAGTTCTTAGTAAAACATAATCGGGCTGTGCATCTTCAAAAAAGTGAAGGATTAGTCTTAATCAAGCAGCAATTCAAAACTAAGCTAGCTAAGTTATCGTGATGCTATCAAAACCCCTGCCCACACATATCTCAAAGCCTCTTCCCCTTTTTGTCATCTATTGTTTAATGGCACAGTGCTGTGAGGTTTTGTTTTTTGTTTCTTCAAACGGATGCCTCTGACAGCTTTTAACCAGCGCTTGCTCCTCTCTGCCCTACCGCGTATCTGGTGTCCCCATCTCTAATACGCTGCAGCTACACCACGGTGCCTTGCATCTTGAGTTACAAAACAACTGCAAACAGGAAACCTCAAGACTGGTTTGGCGGTAACGAATTTCTGCCTAGCTCCAATAGAGCACAAAAGTTAAGCTTGTTTTCTCCCTTAAGAGTGGTTTAGAAGCCTTTTAAAAAGCTGCATAAAGGAGCAAAGAAGAATACAAACGAAACACACCCAGAAAAATCTTCCTTCCTGCCAAGGAGCCAGTGCGGCCTTTTACCATTCGGCAGCAAGAAGCCTCACTTCACACACGTTCATGTAACAACACGCTGCAAAAAGGCGTTTGAGAGAAGCCTCGCAGCCCACGTTTTTGTGAAGCCTGCCCCATGAATCAGTCCGTCCAGAGGAAGTGAGCAGGGACAGACCAAAATGCTCGTTCAACACGTGGACTCCCCGTTTAGGAAAGCCACACGAACCGCAAAGCGCGCGCCCCCTGAGCGAGGCCTGCGGCCCTAAGGACGGCCGCCTCAGGGGGACTGGGCCCTGTGGGGCCGGACCCAGCTCCCCAACTCCCACCCCTGGGAGTGGGGAATAAATTGGTACCATTTATTTGAAAGAGCAGCAGGTCAGAGTGTTTCTTCTCTACCTCTCAAGTGGTTGAGAGAGAAAACCCTGGATAGTTACCGGACAGGCCTCTGCAGCAGGAACACCAACCAGCCTCCTATTAATTCACACAGTGATGCCCTAATTGTACGGGGCGTTCACTCTGCTTCACATTGTAACCTCCATACCATCTTCCTAATTTCAGATTTATCTTTTTTCCCATTAGTGATACTGCTATGACCCAAAATTTCCTGGTCGGGGACACTTCAAGATACAAACGCATAACGAATATGAGCCTGTAAAACACGTAACGCTAAACCTTTCCTGTTTATGTGATAAGCACTTAGCTGTTCTGGGAAGGCTAAGTTCTAAAAATCTTCTGATGTCTTACTTGAAAAGGGTATTTCTATACCCTTTCTGGAACGGCATGCCTATTGTGAGGTAGGCAGTGTTCATTTTTAGCTTCTGACAGATGATTTAAATTTCAGATTTCAAAAGACAAAAGCTGGGATTCTACAAGAACAAGCTGGTATTACATTAACACATGCTAAAGTTCAACAATACTAGTTCCGAGCCTTATAACTTACCTATGCTTAAAACAAAATAAGAATAATATAAGTTATGGAGAAAGCACTCCCATAGGCCTTCGCTAAGCTGGAACAGAGTCTGGTCACCTATGTACAAGATAAAGGGTTTATAATAAAAAGCAATCTCAAGTCTTTCCCTACAGATGAGATCACTATTAAGCATTCAACCTTCAGGAATTTAAAACCAATCCAGCAACCAAAAAAAAAAACAAAACAAATACCATATTTCAGCTTGCTGGTTTTGTCTCTCTCTTTTTCCTTTAGAAATTTGTCTTTACTCACATTTTTATTTCATTAGTTAATCTTTCATAACAAATATTAACAGACATTACTAGCAATCTTCTAGAGGCCAGGCAGAAAGTGCTAACACAGAGTATTTTTGTAGTCAGATGACTTCAAAAGTGTTTCAGCCAACCCAGATGGCGTTTTTGGAAGTAGGTATTTCTCTGTATCTTAAAGACCACACAAAATTGCATCTCTTCCTGTCCCTCTTATTATATACACTTACCAGAGAACACAATGAGCATCAGTTTAATTAGCTCTGGTCTCAGTCTGCTGCAATAAATAAATTTAAAAGAAATAAAACAACAACCTCTGACACTGAAGCACCTCCAACCGCAGATAGCCAGCTCACATCACTTCTTACCTATCACTTCCTCTGTGCCCCAGCCCCTGTGTTCGCCCCACCTGCCTTCAAAGCCGGGCCCTGAGCCTTAGGCTGGGGGCTCTCTCCTCTGCCCCCCAAGAGCCCTGTGCAGCTGCAGCTACTGCAGCTGAGCTGCTCTGCTGTGACTTCTTCCACGACCAGGCGAGGAGCTGCTTCTCGCTTTGTTCTGAATGCGCTGCCATCACAAGCAATGCTTTTCTGCACTCCGGATAGCAATGGTGCAATCCCACACAGTGCAGAAGAGGAGGTCTTCAGGTTCTTCAGCTGCACGCAGCATGAGGCAGACGCGAAGGAGAGATCTTTTTTTTTTTGGCTGCAGAGTAAACCAAACAGAACCCCAACTCTTAGGTAAAAACAGCAACAGCAACAGAAAAGAGCAGCAGCTTGCCTTTTACTGAATTATTTTAAAAGCGCTTTTAGAAAAGCCACTCGCTGTAGCTGAGCAGGTTATTAGCTAAAGGAAACTTTTTGGGGGATAGGGGGTGGACAACAAGACCTTGCCTCTGCTCTATAAGCAGCAGCAGTGATGAATGGCCCAAACTCAGAATTACTTTACGTCTGTTTCTATAGTCAGAGATACGGACAACCTTAATGTTTGCTGGTGTTTAGACTGCTAGTTCCCCATTCCTCCCAGCAGACAAGACTTAAGCCTACTTAAGCATTTGGAAATAGGTAAAGAAAAACAAAAGCAAGATAGAAAAGAGGGGAATATCCCGAAAGAATAAAACACCCACGAACTGTCTAGATGAGACAAGATGAGAAATCACCTCCCAAACAAACCTCTCCCTAGTCCCTTACAAAAGCGGGCTGTGGGAAGCCAAACACACAGTCATAGAAAAACAGACACTGCTTTAAAGTCAACATTTAGGTAGCATTACCTACACGACAGACTGACAAAACACGCTCTGTGGAATAACAAATTAAGCTTACTGCTGCTCATGCACTGATGGTCTCACTTTCACAGCAGCCATCAATAAGGCTTCCCTCTTGCCTTGAAATTTCAAGTCAGCCACCTCGGACACGGCGAAGGTTATGAAATTTTATAAAGGACGCATACTTTAATTTCTTGAAGGACTCAGAAAGAAGCATTTCAATGATTTGCTTCCACTGTTTCTTCTCTTCCCTTAGCTCAAACAGTCAATGATCTGTATGAATTATATTTCATTAGAAGGGCTAGTACATTTATGCACTGTACGAACAAGAACAGTCCTCAAATGTAAGAAGTTTAACCTTGATCCTACACAGAAGGACACAGCTCAGAATCACTGTAGATTGCTACATTTTACAGCTAATCCCTTGAAACACTGCTACCTACTTTTCGAGGGATTTCACTTTAAACTGTCTATAAAATGCTGAAAATAAAATTGAACTGCTGACCTTCTGTTCCCCAATAGAAAAATCATATATTCTAACTAGGAAGAGGAAGAGATGTTTTTTTTTCAGTTCAAAAAAGCATTTATTCCCATCAATAAAAGCTATTTAAGTAAAAAAAAAGAGAGGACATATTTAATTTGTAGGCAATGCTCCCTTTACAGTTTTAAGCAATTTATCCATCACTTTACAAAAACCCTCATTCAATCTACCTAATGACATATTTTGAAAAATATGTATATTAAAACAATTTTTAACTTTCTATTTCACAGAGAACTAAGCACTTTAAAGTCCCTATCCAGCCTCTATTCCTGTGAGCTTTCCAGTCTGCTGCTGTTTCAAATATTGAATACATTCTTACGCTTGTGGTTTTATTTATTTATTTTACCAAGTTGCCTGGAACAGAATTTTTATCCAATACAGAAGGTGTGTGTGGTGGGGGTAGACAAACATTTCTTTAGTGAACTCTCACAGCAGAATCTCGCCAGAGCTCATGGTTACTCTAACACTTATTGCCCAAACCTAGAACAGAGTTTTAGGCCGAAAGCTACCTTCAGAAGCAAGGTCTTTTGACGGCTACAGGTTAAAATAATCGCTAGATATAAGATATATCATAATTCTTGATTCTGTGCTTATGTGTGAAACCAAAGAGGCAGCTGGAAAGATGCTGTATTCGATTTCATTAAAAGACAGCTAATGCCATTAAATTTATTCCTGTATAAATTTGCGCATCGTTCTGAAGAAAATCAGACCCAAGACTCAGAAACCCGTTTCTTAATTTCCTGATAAGAGATGTACACAGAGAAGGCATGATTTAAATGAAGCGACCTTCTTGCGTGAGATGTAACTGCATGCTACAACATCACAAGTCACTTGCTGGTCAAATCGATGACTGCTGTGCTAATGCTGCACAACCCAAGAACCCTAAGAAGTGGTGAGAAAGGGTTGCCTGAGTCTCCCCCTAAAGCTATCTGCCCCCCTTTGAGCTAATAACTTTGCTGAGTCAAAACTGGAAGTCCCTCTTACTACTCCCAAAACACAATGCAGGTGAAAGTCTAGCCATCCCCCTTTACCCCGTAAAAGAGGCTTCAAACCAACCTGTCCTGTAGATCTTAAAATCATTTAAATTTGAAGTCAAGACTGAGCTCTTGGTCTGGAATGTTGGCAGCATTCATGTATTGAAAAAAAAAAAAAAAAGTATTTCTTACGTATCTTCCTCCAGTTCGACTGAGTTCCTCTTCCAGAAGAAACAGCACTTGTGAATGCTCTGCCACATGACTACAGCAGGAAGCCTCTGTAAATTCCTCAAAGGGGAGGGCTCCAAGGCAGCACCAAAAAGCAACACCATTCACAGAACAGGGACGTTATTAAAGCATTTCTGTAGAACGTGCTCCAGAGAATGCAGATTACCGGGAGCATGCTCAGGAGTGCACTTGATACTGAACTCTTACCTCTCAGTTCAAGGGTCAGCTGCTGTAACACTGCTTACACAGATAACCTAGAAAGTCAGTGCACTGCTGTTCGCCCTAACGTGATTCTCCACTGCTCCAGAAGGTGAGCTCCTGAAAGCAAACTTTCACCAGGCAGAGATTAGGAGTATCTGACTCTTTCCATACCAGTTAACAAAGAATAAGAAACCTACACAGCCTGGCAGTGCCAGACTCTTGTTCTCCTTTATTCCTACTCTCAACGCCACTGCTTGAACAAAATTGAGTCTTCCCAAACTCCTCTAAATATCCTCCTACTGTTTTAACTTCTGCCAGAAATTTCTCCTCAGCTCACTTTTCTGAATAAAATCGTCCGCATTAAGGAAACCAGTTCAAAATTAAACATTTGGCTTTGGCTGCTACATTGCATTCCCTTTCATTTAGAAATCGTACATACACTTACATGGATGGGACGTCCTATACTCGTGCTCTCACCACACATTTTCATCCTTCCTCCCACCAGATAACAATAAAACACCTCAACAAATGTGAAAGGAAAACAGTAGTAGCCAAATTTCCAAATGTGAGAGAGACTGTGAAGATTAATACCTGTGCTAGAAACAAAGTTAAATAGAAGAAAAATAAGTTCAGAATCACACAGCTCTGAAAATTGGAATTTTAGCTACAGACTTATTCCTTCTAGATGAATACAAATAAAAATGTATATTGCTATTGTATTTCAATAAAAGTGTCTATGCTGTCATTGTTTCACATATAAATTTAGTTGGGAGCCACATAAAGTATTGAGTGCTCAACAGCTAAAGTATAGTACCTCAGTATTGCTTGCACTAAAAATTCAAAACTAAAACACCACAACTCTGTTGTAAAGAATATTACAGCAGAAGTAGACCATTTCTTTGTTGTCTGTATCTTTGGCCTCACGCAGAAGCCAGTGGTGTTATCAAACCTGTCTCAGGCATCAATGACTAACTTTTCACGAGAATTCATACACAAATACTGGAGTTACGGAGAAGCATCTGAGAAGAGTAGAAAGGAACAATCCCTTGGCTCACCAAAAACTAGTATGATAAGTATATGGAGAACATACCTCTAAGCATATTAAAAAAACACAAATAATCTTCAGGTGATGAACAGAAAGGTGGGTGGGGAGAAGATAAAAGCACCCCCTGCCCGCCTCAACACTAGGGAGAGCTTAGGGACACGTATGAAAACACCTCCTTTCCTGGATCACAGAGCCTGTGAATGTTTCAAGTGACTAATACCAAGCATTTTTAGCTTATTTGCTCTTGTTCTCAAGCTGCTTGTTGAAAACTAAGCTCTGAGGAACAGTTCTTGGACTGAGGTGTTAATTGATGCCACGTTCTTGCTCCTACTGTAATACATTTAGGCTCAAAAATTCTCAACCCTGAAACCAAGTTTTAGTTCCACAAACCGAAGCACATCTGTGCATTGCATCAAACACTTCCTTCAGTGTTTCTTACTCTTATTTTTAAGGATTCGAGAGAATTAGTCAGGTTACTTGACTTACTCAGAATTACTCAGGAGGAAGAGATGCCCGGCCACCACTTACAGGCCAGGATCTGACCCGGGGCTTGCTTTGTGCTATCGTATTCCTCTGCTTCTCCTACGCCACAGCCAGGGAGGAGGCTGCAGCAGCCCATGGATAGCTCTGCTGCCACCTTTTTTTTTCCCCTAATAGCAGCAGTTGTTCCTCACACGATTAGACACAAGCCCAGCACACACATGGGACCAAATCCCACCACCACCACCGTTTCGGCCACGTGATGATGGTAGTACATGGGAGAAGGGGTACATCTTACAACTCTCAAGATTTCTGTAAGTTTCACCAAGTATGTTATAGCAGCTGTGCTCCCAAAGAGTGCCTGAAGTGCAAGTCAGCATTTGAGAATGCAAGTTTCCGTCATTCCACTGATGGCAGCTTTCCACTTCCAAAGAGCACGACGGTAAAAGTCTCGTTTACCAGGTAGTTTTCAAAATCAGTTTTATAAACATTTACATATATATACACACATACATATAAATAAAAGGTTTATTGTTCTAGTGAAAACTTTTAAGTGAAACTAAGGATGTCACACCCTTTGATTTTGAGATAAATGCT
This sequence comes from Heteronetta atricapilla, assembly GCA_011075105.1. Taxonomy (NCBI): domain Eukaryota; kingdom Metazoa; phylum Chordata; class Aves; order Anseriformes; family Anatidae; genus Heteronetta; species Heteronetta atricapilla. Next base: position 141,778,749 of record CM021731.1, on the reverse strand, counting down.
TAACCTCATGAAATACCTCAGTCTTTCATTATAAAGCAGTACTCTGTCCAGAAACAATAGAACAGACCTTTCCAGGTCCTATACAAATCCAGGGCTGGTAGAAAATGTCCTTCAGTAATCTTCAGGGAGAACTAAGAACGAAAACCAATACTTACTCTGACTGTTTGATCTTGAGAGACAAATTCATTAATCAAATGTAAAAAGAGGGTAAGCCTCATCTCAGCAGCATTTTTGGAAGGGTACATGGTAACTTGAGAAGAAGTAAAAGACAACCTAACTTATCAGAGAACGTTCTAGGCACCAACGGACAAAGAATTGATGATTCTGGTGCAAGACAAAGAACTAACCACCACCCTCTTGAGAACATCCTGATCCCCAAACTACCACCTGCTTCAGGTAAAGGATCTCTCTGGAATTGCCTCCTGCAGCCTACTTGCACCAGAGGTAAAGCTCAGCTTGCACATAGGAATGTGTTGGTTAAGGTGTCAGTAGTTCCTGGTATTAAAAAAAAGTATCGGGCTATGGGTAGGTTTTCTAGGTTACTGGGAACAAGAGGTCAGATGGAAAAAGAAATGCTGGGAAGAAATGCAAGGACTCAGACCAGCAAGGAAATAAAAATGCAAATAGCAAAGACAGTAGCAGGGGGCCTGCTGGAAGGACTGCGCATGCAGCTGTTGCATGCTCCAAAAGTATTCAAAAGAAAGGAGGTTAAAAAAAAAAAAAAAGGTGTAAGAACAGGTAGACATCATGTTGCACAGATGCTCTATTATAGGGAAAAACTAAGAGCAGCTGACATGGGAAACAGCCTCCAAATTAAGGAGGGATAGGATGAGAGCTGCAGGGGATCCCTTAAAGATAAGGGCATGCAGAGAGAGCACAAAGGGAAGGGGTGTAGAACCCAAGAGACTGCAAGGAACCTGTCTCAAAATGAGACTCACAAACTTAAAACTAGGGACAGAAAAATAGAATTTAGAAGGTTTGTATCTGTATGCATGGTATTCTGTGTTTCTTACTACTACTGGCTTAAAAAACACACAACAGGACAAGCTGATTTTCTCAGTCCCCTCTGCTTAGCACAATTACAGCCTTGTTACTTCAGTGCAAACAGTAATTGTAATCCAAGATTAATTAACTGAGTTATTAGCAACAGAATTCCACAGCAAATGCATTACGGCATTTTTTTTTTTTTAACATTTTGCTTTGTGAAGTCTACCGATTTTAGCAGTTACCAAGACTTTTTCAACACACGAAAGATTATTCACCAGATATATGAAACATGGACTGCATGTACAGTCTCTTCTCATTCATTAAAAGTAAGAAGGAAGTAAACTTGGTTTTTAATATCATAATACATTTAATATAATATATCATTTGAATTTTATATTAAATTTATATGTATTTTGATACAGAACATGTTAAGAGCACTACTGAAAACATGCACATGTATAGTTTTAGCTGCATTTTTATTGGGCCTTTTTTCTTTTTGAATACAAACAATGAATCATTTAAAGTTCCCCCAAAACCTCCCAAACAGAAGTACTGTCTTCCAGCAATTACCAAATGGAGAAACAATTCTTCAGCTGATTTGATAACAAGGACCGATGCCAATGCTTGGCCTGCGTTCCCAGTTCTGTGAAGCCCCAAATCCAAACTTCCCGAAGCGCGGAGCTCTGAAACACACATGGCATCCCTCCGAAAACCGAGGGGAGGGCATCTCCAGGAAAAGTTTGCAAGCAGCAGATAACAGCAGCTCCTTCAAGGGCAGGACAGAGCTCTTTGGTAACTAGATCTTGGAGTAGACTTGGTAACGCCAGCCTCGGCTGCCTTGCTAATCTGTTTCCTCCTTTAGTAGGGCTGTGGATTACTGAACTGCCCCGGCGCTGATACAGCCTTATCACACTGCACAGTGCTGGCACACAGACCAGCAATCCACACATCCCGAGCCCTCCGGTCGACTTTCCCTGACAGATGCCCCCACATACAACACTTACCTAACTAATAAATGCTTTCGGTGCCACAGGATCCTCTGCCACTAATGCAGCTTAACTGCGCAAGTTATCAGCAAGTTTCTCAAGGTCGTTATTTTAAACCACATCAGTTGTCCCCTCAGAAGTGCAGCGCGTATTCCAGTCTTTGCACTGAAACTGGCTTAACGCAGGGATATGTTTATTTAGTAACCCAGGAAACATGGGCTCAACCGGTCCAATGGCATTCCAGTTAGCACTGGTCAAGGCACCAGGTTTGGTCACCGAGTATTTGTCAGTTCTTGAACAGGCACCAACTTAGCTTAACTTATTTGTGTGTGCGTGTATGTATATAGACATACAAACATAAAGAACATACAGCTTAATTCACAGCAATGTTCATAAGCTAAGTAATATGCTAGATTCCTTTCAGCAGGCAAAACTTTTCTTTGGCTCAGGAAAAAAACTGACATGCTGGATGAGAAGACAGCCAAAGCCCACAGCGGCTATCAGACCACACAGCTATTTCCACCAAGGAAAATGTTGTCACCTTTCCATTGTTTCTAAACTGAATTTACACTTATTGATGAAAGCTGGAAACTGTGACTAGGAATCCATATGGATCACAGTTAAAGTATACTGCAAAGTCTGTTTTGGGGTCATAACAGGCACCATTGGTATCTGTGACTTTAAGCAGCACCTGAAGCTATCAGAAAAAGATGGAAAAAAATATAAACAAATGCTTTTTACTCTGTTTTGGTATTATTAGTAAATATAAGCATAATTTTTGCCCACATACTCAGTATTTATCATACTTTCATGCAAAGAATTACAATTTGATTACAAACAAAACAAAAAATGTAATTAAAATCTGGAAAAAAAAAAAGCCCCCAAATGATTTAATTCAATGAAAACCTATTCTGCAATATATTAATGCATTCAAAATATTTGGGGGTATACTAGCGGTTACAAGGGCAAGGGAGCAGAAGGAAAGTGTTCTTTACCAGCCACAGCTACAGATCAGAAAGTATTATGCCACCAGCACAAGAAAAGCAGCAGTGTTTCCTGAGTTTCGTCACTATACTAAACTTCTGTAAATATTTTTAAGCAACATTAGAAGTTACATCAGAAGGCTTAAAATCAACACTTCAGGCACTTTGGATAATAAAAATAATTACACAATTCTATTTTTTTTTTCCCCTTAGGAAAAGGAATATGGACATCTAATCAGTCCGCAGCTTTCAATCACTTAATTACCATCAGAATAAAAGCTTCCCATGAAACCAACTCATACAGGTCATTAAGAATAGCTACTATTTTCCTTGGGCTTAAACTCCTCAAAAATCCATGAACAACTACAAACACGCTGAGCCACAGAAAAACACCAAGAAGGAAAGGAATTTGATTACAGACGGTTGCATCAGGTTGAAATTTGTGTGGTGTTTTACTTCACAGGAAGATGACAACCGATCTTTTAGATGCTACGAGCAAGTCCCCAGCCCTGCAACATGGGTTCATCTTCGTAGCTGCTGTCTAGCCTCACAGACCTGGCTCTCTACACAACGTCACGGTACTGTAACCACTGACACCTGATCTCAGTTTGGCAAATCTGCTGAGTACACAAGACTGCAGTAACTTTGCTTGTACCTGCTTAGCTCTCATCTCAAACTATCTCCCTTCTGTGTACACATACATCCCTGAATAATCAAACAGGGCATTCCATAAGGGTGTACGTAGGCAGGCTTATTCACAAAAAATTGTATTATTGAAGAAAATTTCCCAAAACATGTTATCTAAACATCACCACCGAAAGGCACATATTAAAACTGCAATCACTCTTCAAAGTGTTTTATTGTGAAATACAAAATGCAATTTTTGTTTGTTTTATGTTCAAAAGACACTGTAAGTGAACGTCTAACAAGTTGGAAAGCACAGAATAATATTACAAACAGTATCACATTCTAAAATTGTTAAATGCTTTTAGGATAGTTTCAGATTTGCAGCAGCTCAATGACTGCAATAAATTGCCAAAACATTACTTGGTAACTTCATACTAATGTAACTGCAGAAGTGACAGAATGTTTTATCAAACAAGCAGCAACAACAAAAAAGGGTGTCTCTCCATACAGTTCTCTTTTTTCAAAAAAACAGAAACAGAGAAACAAATAGCTGAAAATAGCTAGTGTGCACAGCTAGATAAAAGATGACTCGGCGGATTCAACAACCACACACAAACTATGCCACAGCTCTCAGACTCAACAAAACTCTGTAAGGACACACTATTGTCTGCAGTTTGGTGAAGCTCAAAGAACATTTTCAGCGTAATTATTGAATGCTGACCAAAGGGCAAAGGATTTACTATATTCTGATTCTGCAAAGCTCTTCAGGTACAGGCTTTACTGAACCTACAGCCATGCGTTAATTTCCGTTTTGGAAAGGTATCAGAACGCTCAGTGTTCTGCAGAATCACCCTTACCAAGCTGAAGACAGGCCAACAGAAACATGCACTTTGGTATACACATGCACACAAAGGACAGAGAAAATGTTAAATATTAATACAGAAATTAGATTTAATTTTGTTACAGAAATAAAGTGTTGCCTGACTGGACATAGCACATGTCCTGGGTACCTATACAGACAGACAGGGAGAGCAAAGCAAAAATTGAGATGTCCAAAGACAGACAAAGTTCCTCCTCTCCTCCTCTTAGTGAGCTATTACCTACTTACAGCCTGTTTGGGAAGTAAACCTTCATATGCTGTAAACATTTTCAATTTGAATATTTGTGGTGTTTTATTATTTGTTTGGTTTTTTAAATTGTTGTTAAAGAGTAGGAAAAATATTCAATAAGCCACATCTCAGAAATAAGACAAGAGAAATATATAGTTTTATATTAAACAATTGAAATTAATACAAGATTTGGACCATAGTTAAAAAGCTTAACTTTGAGTAGAAATTTTAGTGGAAAAGTTAGAATCATTTAACTATGACTAAGTTCATAGTCTGACAAATCACTGTCTTTGGGATTGTATATTTGTTTTCTGTTTACATTAACAGACTTTTCAAGAGCTTTTAAATTTTATTATGTAGGTCTGCTACCTACATAACGCACAAAAACAAAATCAACCAAACAAAAAACTTACCAACTTTTCTAATCTAAAAATCAAGTCAAAAGACTTCTCAATATTAGTCTTCAGTTATATTCCTTTATTGCTCAAGGCTATACATTCTGATCAAAGCAAAAGTTAGGGTTATAAATGCATCTTTAAATATAATGGACAAATATCAATTGATCTGAAAATGCAGTGCAAAAGCCCACCCGTTTCAAAGTATTTCAGAATTTCCTCTTCTACCTTGAAAGAAACCCAAACAACATCTACATATATTTTTGGAAATAAGTTTAAGATTGGATTAAATTCTTAATTCTAACTGGTTCAGCTGCATTTTATAAAACAAATTAAGTCTAATTTTAATGTCTGATAACACTTCACTGAACAACCATTTAACACAACTCACAGCAAAATCAAGACACGCAAGGACTTCATACATTGCTTTCCATCTAAGGGCTCCAAAATGTCAATAATTATCCATCATAACTTCCTTCTGAAGAGGGTAACATTATTTTTATTTTATAAACAGAGAGCTTGAGTAAGAAATAATAAATTTGTCTGCTAAAGTAATGAAGTAAAACTGAAAACTAGGATGTCTTCAGGTCTTCAGAGCCAACCCAGAAGGTACTCTCTGTATCTTAAATACAATTCTGATCTGCTCTTACCATAAAAAGAGGACAAAAAACCTGCCACAGGTATACAAACCTTCTTTCAGTATCATATATTATTACTTAGTTTTAAGAAGTGAAAGAATACTGAGCCTGCTATGCTATGAATGACCACAACAATATTTCATCTACAGCTTCTCCAGAGGAAAAATGTCTCAAGTCAAAGTAGTAGTAGGTAACAGGACATAGAAGCCAAAAACAGCTGTAATAATACCTAGTGCTTAATCAATAATCTAAGCTTGATTTAAACAAAAAAAAAATCTTCTAATTATCTTTTTTTAAATCTTCTAACCATCTCGCTTTTTTTTTTTTTAAAAAAAAAGGAAATATTATTTAAAAAAAAAAAACTTTTTTTTTTTTATAAAAAAGCAAGGGCTAAAACAGACTTATCTCAGATTACTGAAGGAAAAAGACCTGCTATTTAATAAATGATCCAGCAGTTTCAAAAAAAATACGACACCAAATGAAAGGACAACCAAGCAATACATCTAGTTAACCCCTTATCTTTAGTTACAAAAATAAAAGCCGAATCACTCACCTTTGGCACACTGTTAAAAGGATTCAGGCAGTGAAAGGCAGGACTCTCCAACGAAGTTAGGTACACAAGTATCTGAAACAACAAACACGCATTTTAGTTTTAGCACTAAAACTGAAGATCATTATCAAGGCAATTTCATTTTCAAACTATCCAAATCTCTTAAGAGATTACGAAGTAAGGGAACACACACAGGCAGCGGCCTGAGGGATGGACGGACTGTCTCCAGCCACAGGGCACCTGCAAGGTGACGCCTGGGCTACGCCGCATGCTTTGGGGCCCTCCGGCACAAGAGGTCTGAGGGAGGTCAGGAAGCTGGCAGATGGTGGAGAAGTCACTTAAGGGAAGTTCTGGCTGGACACGAAGAAGAAAGGTTTCCCCACTGAGCACAGCAGTATGTAATCCAAGGTGTTATGGGAGCTTCTGCCTGGGCGAGGTTCAAAGTTCACCTTGCAGCTCTGGCAACTGCAACGAGCCAGAGGCTGGACGACACGACCTCCAGAGGTCCCCTCTGGCCCCAACTGCTCTTTTAACTATTTCTAGCATAAATATAGTTATTTCATGAGAGACTTCAAAGTATTTAAACAGTTTGTTTCTATTTTCTAATGAGACTTCTCACTCCATAGGATGTCTGACAAATTCAGGGTGTGTAAATCTGTGAAGATCCAAATCAAACAGAAGGAATAAATTCTGAATGCCTTCCTGTGCTTCAGCCCTTAGAGCTTGTAACGACACACGGTTACAACTCTGACTCACTCACAGGCTGCACATGCACAGATGTTTGTGTTCAAAATTTTCCCTGAACAGAGTCAAATCAGTTGCCACGCTACAAAAGCGCCCTATGAAGAAATTCAATTAAAAGTAGCAATTCATCTACTGTGTAGAATTCATCTAATTCATGAGTGCACCGTAATGGAAGGGGGGCGGGTATTGATGAAGTATTATAAATACCTTCCACAGATATTTAAAAACGAGATTTGGACTCTAACAAATGCAGCAAGAGAACCACTGAACCCCAGTTTGATAAACATTGAAGGCAGAATTGTTATGGGCTGAAGAGCAAGAGGAGAGTCCCTGGTCCCCAGCTCCACTGCAGGTGTGAGGCAAGCAGGATGCTGCTCACCCTCCTGACACACATGCAAAGGAAAAGAATGCAGGAGGCCAACTTGCGAGGAAGTGTTGTTCACTGCATGAATGAAAATACACCTGTGACAGCAGAGAGCAGATGGGAGAAGAGAATGACCTACCACCTGCCCTCCCTTCTTCCTTTGTGCACAAGAGTGAGCTGAAACGCCTCGTACGCTGCAGCCTGGCTCTTTCACCGAGTTCTCAGTAGACACAGACAACTATACTTTACCAAATCAATTTTCCTCCCCACTTACTGTTCTCTTATTCTCCATGAACTATACTGTATTCTCCATGAGAACTGCTCTGTATTCTAAATTACAGGACAGATTTCAGGATGTATTGTAAAGGGAAAATATACTTTAATAAATGAAGCATCATTAAAACCCTGAGGCAGGGTAAATCTGTTTTCCTCCTGGCTAAATATTTTGTAGTTCGTTTCCTCTCCTGCCAATAAGGCAAGAACATTGTTAATAACAAGGGGAAAAATAGAGAAAATAAAAATCACATCATTTTGTTACAAGATCATCTTTTGAACAGTGCTCTTCTTTCCCTCCCACCTCACAAATCATCTACTGTCCATCAACATCTACAAATAAAATACCGTGCCAAGCTTCTGACTTTGGGGTTCTATTCCCTGAAGAAAAACTCAATATTTCTCAATTACTCCTTCCAACTTCACAAATACATGTCAGTGTATAGAGCTTGCCTCTGAAAGTGAGCAAAAAAATAGGATTGATAATCACCAATACCTGAAAAATTAATCTTATATTTATTAGTTCACTGGAGAAGCAGCACAGTTGGTGAAAATAGAAGTCCAAACCCTATCTAAACACGTAAGGAAAAAAGAGTCATTAATATATTTCAATGTATTTCAATAAAACAGCTATTTTCTACAGTAAGAAAGGCTTCACTTTCACAGCTCAATTAACATACATTAGAAGTATCTCACCACATTAATGGCAGTAGCACAAAGAGCCAAAGGAGAAAAATACACCAAAAAAATAATTCCTGACACGTTGACTGAACTAAAATTTGGATGCACAGGCAGAAGACGCAGACTGGTCTGTCCTCTCTGGGCTCAATTCCATTGCATTTTGACCTCTCTTTCTGGTTTTCTCCTAGTAAAAATCTTCATTTTACTACAGAATAGCCAGAGGAAAATTTCTACTCTGACTGTAAAGTCATTTCCCGCAAAACATGAATCTATTGCCATCACACCTCCCCTGCCGAAAGCTACACCGGCAACATTGCAACTTGCCAAGTGACTCAAACTAAGGGTGGAAACCTGTACCACGGAGAATTCATTTATACACCGAGTACGTTCCTTGAAACAACATTTCAGTTAGAGATGTTTGAGATCTTCCTTCTCACACAGTGAATGGAAACAATGGTTACGGTTTGAGATGGCCCGCCCCCGAGCCACAGGCTTTGCACCTTGAGTAGGGATTTTTTGTTTGGTTTGTGGTGCTCTAGCAGCCAACTCCAGAAGGCTGTATCTGCTGATAAAGCCAGGGTGGACAGGGAATATTTAAGCTTAGAGAATACAACAAACTCCCCAAACCTCCAAAAGATTTTGCATATATGTGGAAAAGTCACTGTCCATCCACAGAACACATTGGTGATCCAAGAGGAAACTTTGGAAATGAATCTCCAACTTCTTCCAAGGGACACAAGGCAAGGCAGACAGCCACCGCCACAGCTGCCCAACAGCTGCACAGAGCTGGGCAGGCTTCTCAATAGACATCATTGCTGCCTTTCTTCTCTACCTTTTGGTGTCACATCCATATGCCATATCCATTTGTCATATCTCAGTTCAACTCCAAGCCATGCCTGGAGCACTGGGTCCAGTTCTGGGCCCCCAGTACATGAGAGACCTAGACATACTGAATGAAGTCCAAGGGAGGGCCACCAAGATGATGAAGGGCCTGGAGCACCTCTCCTGGGAGGAGAGGCTGGGAGCTGGGACTGCCCAGCCTCGGGAAGAGGAGGCCCAGGGGAGATCTCATCCATGTCTGTAAATACCCGAGGGGAGGCTGCACAGAAGACGGAGCCAGGCCCTTGTCAGAGAAGCCCAGTACCAGGACCAGAGGCCCTGGGCACAAACTGGCCCCCAGGAGGCTCCCTCTGAGCCCCCGGCAGCACTTCTGTGCTGTGCGGGTGAGGAGCCCTGGCACAGGCTGCCCAGAGAGGCCGTGGGGTCTCCTCCTTGGAGGCCTTCAAAAGCCGCCTGGAGATGGGCCTGGGCAGCCTGCGCTGGGTGGCCCTGCTGGAGCAGGGCTGGGGCCTGGGGGCCTCCAGAGGGCCCTGACAGCCTCAGCCCCTCTGTGGCGCTCTGATTCTCTAATGCCAGTACTACCACAAGAGTGTCAACGCTCACACATGCAACTTGCCAAGGTCCCTTACAAGTCACGACTGTCTCAACATCCTACACATACTGTGAGGTCCACAACAGAGGCATGGAAGATAAACATAAGGAAAAGCAACTGCAGAGGAGAGGAGCCAGGTGAACACGTGGTTACAGACACAAGGTAGAAAAGCAAAGCTGTCTACATATGTACTGCAATCTCAGTCACTCATTTGTTTGCTAGACCAAAATTTTCCAAACCCAAGGACTACTCAAATCCCAGTTAAAAGCATTTCTAAACAGTCAAAAATGAGTTTGAAGATGGTACTTCCAATCAAGCATCAAAAGATAAGAATCAGTAGCATCTAATGAAATAACCACCTTATATTTGTGTAATCTTTGAAGATTACAACTCTAAGAATAAATTAGTGCTCTCATAATGGTTATTTTAAAAGCAACCTCCAAAGTTATTAACCACCTTTCCTTTCACTAATAGCTGTAATGTGCCCCATTTTCTTTATCCCCATGGCTAAAATCCAGATTCAGCCTTACAATAACTATTTCAATGACAATTCTCTCAGGCTCTTTTCCCAATACCCGGCCACCTTCTATTTAAATTCTGACATGAAATAGCTAAAATAATCTCTTTGATACCTAATATGCTAATACACAAAAATGACCTGACCATAAACCTGTACTGCACAGACTGGGAATTTTAACTCAAATGGTAAGTCATTCAAGTGACTCTGATAACTATGATAAAATTCAACAATTGACGTATTGCTGGTGACCTTCTGGAGAACAAATGAAAAGCACCACATTAATACAAATTCTCCTGCAGAGAAGATCATACTGGCAATCTGCCAGTTCATTACACCATCTAGCTCCACTTCAACATTAAATATTGCCTTCCTTTGTAATTGACTCAAATACACTAGAGCAATTGCAGGTAACCACTTTGGGCTATTAAAGTATTCCATTAAGACTTCTCCATTAGGCAGATATTTCAAATGAAGTTACATCAAAATATGCTATGCTCAAAATATTTTAACTGTACAGACAATTGGGCAAGCACAACCCAGTGCCATGCAGGAGCAGACAGATCAGCAATAAGCACTCAAGAGCTCAGTGCCTGAATTTGATTGAAGGGAAAAGAAACCATAAAATGTATTCAACATTCCAGTATATTCTTAGTATTTTAATGACCTACTTATATATCCTCACAAAACACATTTAATATTACCTTCTGAAGCTAAGATAATGATAAAATATGCAACTATAACTCAGATAAGTCAATGCAATTAGTGAACACGACACTTACAAACAGGAATACAAGTACATAGAGAAAACAGAAAACAAGACTGGATTCATGTCATAAGTTTCTATGTTACACAACAATGTCTATGGCATCCTGAAGCAAACAAAGTCTAATATCTTCTGTGTGGCTAAGCTTTTCTTCTGTAAGACTGTGGCTCCTTAAAATGCATGTAAGCAAGTAAAGCGAGACAAAAGAACAGATTCAATGCTTTGCACGCAGACAAGATTGCCAGGTACTTAAAACGCTGTAGAAGATTTAAGCCTGTATGCCAGCTGCAAAAATGAGACTAGCCCTTGAAGCAAAGGCAAACTTCAGGGTTTAAATCCGTCTTCTTAATGGTCCTGGTTTGGAGCCACTACCAAAGGCTGTGACGATAAGCTTAAGAAACGTCCTTGTCTCCCAAACAGTGCACAGACAGTAAGTTGTGCATCTTCTCTGTACCCCTGTCTGATGTGTAAGAGCTGCAGTACCCTTCCTGTCCATGCCCTCTGCAGTGAAGAAGCAGCAATTCGGCATTTAGGTATCACTGGTCACTGCAATCCAAAGTACATGCATAAATAGCATCTTTCTAATTTTGCTAGAAATGATGAGGAATGTTGTATCTACCTATTACCGGTTGCCTCTGCTAAGTCCACTATATACAGTATACAGAATCACATTGCTTTATTAAGGGAATCATGCATTTCATTTATCTCAGCCTCAGTTTACCTCCAAAGTTTGAGCTATTAAATAACCTAATACTGAAACTGAATTACTACCTAAACTCGCTATAATATGCAAAACTTTAAAAGAAAAAAAAAAAAATCCTGGCTTAAGCAGGATTTTCCATCTTGATACTTATTGATACTGAACTTATTCAAATTTGATTATGCTCAGCTGCAAACTTCCAGTACGGTCCCTGCATGAGAAAAAGAAAAACCCACAAAGCAGAAGTGGAGAAATCACAAAAGCAAGGGCAGGAAACCTCATCCCACTCAGGGTGCAAGCACTTTGAGAGGGCACACGGGAAGCACACCAGCAAGGCAGTGTGCCACCAAAACAGCCCAAGTTTTGCTGAGCGTTCCCATTCAAAAGCAATCGGTGGAAGGAAAAAACTTTTATCTCCATTCAGCTACTTACTTCTTTCTAACAGGACATATGAGCTCAGAACCTTTCTCATTTTCCTTATTTAAGAGTTTGCAGTCTGGCTGTGTAAGTGCACGTATACATATCCCTGAAGCCCACAGAAGCAACAAAGGTCTCCATTAATGCTTAGGACAGCTCTAGGCATCTCATAAACACTTACAAAGGTACACTGAAAGACCTGAATCATCACTTGGAGTTGCAGATAGATAAGCAGAAACCCAACAACACCTATCAAGGATGTTCTTAAGCCCTGTATCACAGGATCTTTGAGGAAGGAAAGGATCAGACTTCAAACCCTACGCAGTGCTTAGCTTAGCAAGGTTCCCAGGCCATGGTTTGAACGCGAGGTAATTATTTGCTTTCCTTAATAGGTACCTTTTTATTCAAACTATAAATTTGATTTTTAAGAAACATCTTGGAATGTATAGTTAGATAAACTAACTTTCTTTAGCACCTTAGAATCCACAAAGCAGTATTTATACTTACAACATAACAATTTACTCCATGGGAACTTCAACCTCTTCCTGGTTGATATTTTAATTTATTGCTTGTAAAAACCACACAAAAACAGTCTTTTCCATGAGGATCAGTTCAGAATCTTTCAGGACTTGGAGATTAATAAATGATCAGCCCAAGCAGCTCCCCAGCAAATCTACTTTTTCTACTTTAACTTTGCCATTTAATGTTCTAGACACCAAAATACATACAGAACCAACTGAATCAACCAATTCTTCCCAATGTCTCTATTCGAGTCAGAGCTTTTAATTCAATACTTGTAGATTTCAGGTTTGTGGAAGATGTAAGTCATTATTGTCTTTACGGTAACCTAGTGATCTGCACATCTGAGTAAAAATGCTTGCCTCCACTGAAAAAAGGCACTCACAGATGCCTTCTGGAGAAGTGAAAAACCACAGATTCTGATGAATTAGCTACCACGGGAGGATGCAACACTTAGTCACTGGCAGATTATCAGAGCAACACAACGCAGACACTCCTGGTTACTGCTCTTGGCTAGGGACACGTGTTTGAAGTAAGTGAAGAAATCTCCCATCTAGGCAATCAGATTAAGATCTGCTCTGGGGTGAGATGTAACAGAAAATGGACTGTAAGAGGGGATACAAAGAGCCTTCAGGTGACCATTATGGTAGAACAGAGCAAGGCATGCTTATCTCAGTGGCAATTCAATGTTAAAGTCCAACTATAACCCTTATTAGAGCTCCTGTTCTGCTAAATTACTCATTATTACTTAGTCAAAAAGAAAATCTTTCCTATTTCTCTGCTTTCTCTTGTCTGGCCATGGCAGCACCGCCTGTCTTTGGACAGCAGTGCCACTGCTCTCTCCGTGCCGCAGCTACAGACACGGGGATGTTAGAAGGGCTACGGCAAGCTCGGTGGCTGTCTGAAACCTCCAAGGAGATGAAGGGAGTCAGAGGAAGCACACAGAGGAGATTCTGTGCTTTTTTCTTTCTTTCTTTCTTTCTTTCTTTCTTTCTTTCTTTCTTTCTTT
>CM021731.1:141741321-141765042 GCA_011075105.1 Heteronetta atricapilla | reverse complement strand
TTTCTTTCTTTCTTTCTTTCTTTCTTTCTTTCTTTCTTTCTTTCTTTCTTTCTTTCCTTCAGTTGGGCCATCAAAGGACATTTGGAAAAACATTAAATCTGGAATGTCAGTATTTCCCAGCCTTAGATATACAGATGCGTTGGGACAAAAATAACTTGCACCTCCCATGAAAGATCCTTTCCATCAGTGCATTGCTGGATTTTACCCCCAGGTGCTATTTGAGCATATTCCAATTTAATTATGGGATTCCCCCCCCAGTTTCACTAACAGTTTCCCATTTACTGTCTGTTGATGCAAGTTCTACACCCCTGTACTTTTTATTGTTGTGGAAGAAATACAGAGCCTGAGTACACAGCTCATCACTGCCAAAACTACTCTTTCTGCCGGTGGCAATTCTGAGACAGATTTCTCCGACTTGTTCCCTCATTATGGATTTCTTAGCCTGAGGGCCAGGGTGCTTGGACCTCTTGCTGCCATCCTTTCACAGTGAAATGGCTCCTGTTTATACTGCCACTAGTTCAGGTGCAGTTTGCCTGAACAGCGTAGGGCAGAGCTTGAATACTCTTCAGAAAAAAAAAAAGATCTCTACTTTGGCAGCAATGCCTCCAGCATCCCCGCATACCCAGTCACTGTGCGCCTGGAGAAGGGAGAGAGACAAAAAACAAACATCCTCAGCAAAGAGGCGATCAACTGCTTTAATAGCAAGGGGGAAGTGCTGAGACCAGGCCTTGCTCTAAACTGAAAGAGGGTAGGTTTAGATCAGATACCAGGAAGAAATTCTTCACTCAGAGGGCGGTGAGGCCCTGGCACAGGCTGCCCAGAGAAGCTGTGGATGCCCTATGCCTGGAGGTGTCCAAGGCCAGGCTGGATGGGGCTTTGGGCAGCCTCGTCTGGTGGGAGGTGTCCCTGCCTATGGCAGGGGGGTGGAAGTGGGTGGACTTTAAGATCCCTTCCAACCCAAACTGTTCTGTGATTCTGTGGTTTTCTGGACGCTGCAGAACAGCAGTCACCAAGGTCAGCACCTTGAATTTGCAGATCAAAACCGAATTGTGAGGTTCCTCAGATCCAAGAAAAGAAACAAAAACTTGAGTTATTAGATAGTTATTTCACAAGAACAGAGATCCTAAAACCACCTCTTTTTTCTTCCAAATTTGTGATCGGAAACCGTTGAACCATTTTTTGTCTGAACTTACTGAGAAATTTCACTGTAGGTGGACAGGAAGAACCGAAACATTCACGTAGCCCTGGTACTACTGCAGCACAGGCACTGCTATTACTGCTGTTTGAACGATAACTAGATATTCCCAAATCTCATAATATCCAAATAAAATTGGGCAACGGCTTAGCTTCTGATGTTTTCAGCACCAATTTTCTCCCTTTCTTGTCTTGCCCACATCTGATGGTGTCTTGTTCTACTCATTTTATTCACACCACTTCAGTGAAAAAAGACAACAAATGAAAATGCAATGAGAATTTTGCAGGCCTTGTAACAATAGCCAAAAACCCAAGATTTCCTATGGCAGCTGTCAAATTAATGACATCTCCAAAGCTATCTATATACAGTATCTGGGCAGAAATCCAATTATGTCATTTCTGTCTGAATACCCCAAAAGAGAGTCCTACTGGGGTTAGAAGTGGAAATAATGGTAAGCACAGATTAGTTACATAAGCAGCTCCACACTTGAAACCAGAACAAGGGAACAAAAACCTGAACGCATGACATTTATCTGGACACAAGGGAGAAGGAAAAAGAACCACTAGACATCTGGCAAAAGGTCAAAGCCAATTACGTTGTCCAAATTTGCCCCCCAGGATAATAGCTTCCAGGTTTGTTTCTTAGAAATAAGGTGTACTGACTCCAGGAATTAAAAGATTTCTGCTTACTTCTACATCCTCCAGTATCACTGTATTTTTTTCCAGAACTTATTTTCCCCTCCCAATATATTTTTTCTAGACTACAGTTTCAGGCTGTTATTGCAAACCACAATTACATCAAATTGTCAACATTTTCCATAGGCTTTTAGAAAGCTACTGGTAGGCAGTAACCAAGAGCTCTGGTACAGCAAGACTGCACCTCTGACTACTGGAATTACCTTCCCAAAAACACAAACTACAGTGACCTAAAGCTTACGTGATCAAAATAACAGTAATAATATTCTTCCCCTTTAAATACTAAAACCCTGAATATCATTTGTCACGGCTGCTTTAATTCAAGCGCATGGTTTCTTGCTGCTTTTGTTGTTTTCCTTAAACTATTCCAGGCACCGATTTCCCTTTTACCTTTGGAAGTGTCTGTTACTGCTTAATTATGTGGCATTTGCAGCTTGCTGAACTTCACTGCAGAATTCTGTTTATTTGCGGTTTTGAAGCACACAACTACCAAACAGCCTTTTAATTCAACAAAGAAAAGGGATGGAATTCTTTTCTTTCTTTTTTTTAGGCATATTAAAGTAACTGCTTCTGAAAATGTAGGTAAGTACAAGTTTATCACTGTTTCAAATGAAGCTATCCAAGAGATTGGCTGCTAAACTAACAAAAATGCAGGTGAAAAATAACTGAAGGAATATAAATTGTCAGTAACTAAAAACTAAGTAGAAACCTTTATCTTAATTACAAATAGTTAACCAAACTTTAAAATAAATAAAGTGAATGATGATGAAATACACCAGGCTGATTTAGACCACGTTTCTAACCTGATCCTGGATCACCGGAGTAAACACTTTGAAAGTTAAGAATATAATTCACCACATTTATATGGTGAGTGCTTCTGCCATCAACATGGTATCAAATTCAGGAGAAAGGGAAGCTCATTTTGAAAAATAATTCAAAGAAATGGGTAATGCACAAACATCAGGTTGCACTATACAATTCCAGGCAGTCTTAACTGAGATCAGTACCTGTAAAGACCAGCTATGGTCTTCACCTGCTCAGTGTTTCATCTCCAAGCGACTTCTATAGGCATGTGCAGAGTCCCCTTTCCAAGCCAGCAATTCAGGATATTACCAGTTTAGACCAAATTCAAATCAGAAACGTACCACATTTTCTGATGCCACAGCATAACGTGGAATATCAGACTTTAATTTTAACTAGACTTGTTAAAAACAGTATTTACTTCAATTCTTATTTTACGATAAAAAAACCCCACCATACGGTTTACTCAAAAAGTAACTTCCAACTGAACCACGTGGTCCAGTAGCCTGTCAGACACATTTAGGCAAAGCCTAGAGAGCAAATTTCTTCAGCTTCGAATTTATTTATTAAGGGAGCAAGAATATACTCGAGGAATCTATTTGTTGCCACTTCTTTATTACAAGAGATTTCATTTTTGCGTTTGCTCTCTATAGCACGCAGAGCAGCAGTATCATGAATCCTGCTCTGTCATACATGCACTGCAAATCCAATTACTACTCTATTAGATCTCATTTAAGTCCCATACGGTGCAACAATAAACTGCACAAAACGAACACCAGCATGTTTTTCAACCGTCTTTACAGTATGATATAGGTGGCAATCACAGCTTAATAAAATTTAATTTATAACAAAGGCGGCTCCAAATTGTCTCTGTCTGCCACGTGTTTCAGGGAGAATTCAAAAACACCTACCAACCACAATCCACCGAATTCAACTTTTACTCCAAAGGCGTCATGGTTGGGTTTGGATTGGTTGTTTTTTTGGTTGTTGGTTACGTTTAAACTCCCCTGGGTAAACAATCACATCGATGCTCAGGGAAACGCCAGGCTGGGAAGTAGAGAGGGGAGAGCAAACCAAAGCTCCACAGCAAAGGTGATACAATTTTTAAATTTGTAAGTAAGCTCTTACCCTGTCTGGTTTAAAAAATAAAAATAATAAAGTAAAAATCTCATTGTTAAATATTGCAAAGTAAATGTGCAGAAACTTCAGAATACTCTGAACACTTCAGTGGAGTTATTTTATGGATATTATAATCACGTGGCCCTCTACCTTCATTACAGTATTCCAAACTTGTCTCACTACCCAGCAACTACTAGTTAGAGGTATGTCCTTTATGTCCTTTTTTTTTTTTTTTCCAGGAATTCAGTGAGGAAAAACAAACAAACAAAAAACATCTCAACATCATTTAGTAGTAAGCACTTGCCACAATCGGAGCTCTCTCTAAAGGATGCATAAGAGCCCTGTTGAATAGCTCATTCTTTAGCAGCTGACCTGACTAAATCGTCTTTGTCGTGTGGGCTAGAAATAAAAATGTCACACTGACATTTACACACACAATCTGTTGTTAAAACACGAACGCCAGGTAAACATATTCCATCCGCTTTCCAAACCAGTGCCCAAATCTGGACACTGCAATACGGAAAGGCGCAACCCTTCCAGAACTAGCTTTTAAATGTTTCAGTCACCATGTTAATCAATTTTAGTAGTAATGTTAGCAGTTCCCCCTCATTTATCTTCACTGTAGACCTAGAAATATGGGCAGGACACAGCAGGGAATCCCCTGACAAGAGCTGAGGACCACAGAACCCAAATTACCATCCTACTCCGCCTGCAGCTTTGAGCCAAGTAACAAACCTTGAGGAACGTAGGCTTCACCTACAAAAATATCAAGGTGTCAACTTCATGACTCAAACGTCTTGCCTGGAAGCACAGCTAAGGGTATCTCCCGGTTTGAACATCTCATAAGGAACTGAAAACATTAAGTTTAAGGTACTTACATATTTAAATGACTGGAAAAATTCTGGTTTCCTTCTAAGGAAGTGGAATGATTTCCCCTCATTTCTAGAGAAAGTTCATCACGACTGCTTTCCTTTTATTTTACCGTTCCTTCCGCGGCCTGTGCTGGTAAATACTCTCTTGAGAAGCTGCACCTCTCCAGCTGTGGAAGAGCACAAACTTCTCCTCGGGGACGCAAAGCCCACTGCCGTGACATCCAAGGGTAACAGCCTCAGAAGCTCCCCATCGATTACGAAAGCAAACACGCAATTTTGGTTCTCAAAAAATCAATCGGAGGAACCTTCCCTTTAAATCAGTAATATCACAGATGCCACGAGTGTTTTTCCTCTTGACAAATATAAAGGAGCAGTTCCCAGTAAAACCCAAGGATTTTCAAAGACAGTAACACTGTAGTCTGTATTTAGGCTCTAAGTGCTTAAATTATAGTTGCTGTATATTTGGAAGCGTCAGATACCTCAAGAAAGCAGTGAAACAAGCTTCAAGTTCTTAACACGTTTGACATATGGTATCAAAGAATTATAAAAGATATCAGTTCAGGAACAGACATCCTGTGCAAACGGGATTCAAAATTCTGGTGATGGTCCAACAACCAGAACCAAACACACCGCCATGAAGTAATAGGGAGGACAAAATGAATGATGCATCACCTAACACTGGTTGTGCCTCCTTATGAAGCATGCCATTAATTTGTTCCTTTGCCAGAAAATAATTCTCACCTTACATTTTACTAACTTGTTGTAGTGCATTTACGTGCACAAACTTATTTGTTCAACTACAATTACCTTAACCTTCCTGCTGATTACGTACATTAATGACCTCAAGAAGGGTAAGACAATATTCAGCATTTCGAAATACTGCCGGAACAGAGCACTTCAGGCTTACAGATTTTCACTACAGACAGATTACCGTCTCATTTTGTGAAACGCAAAGGAAATAGGAGAACAGGAAAAAAAAATCAACCCTCATGAATGCACATCCACCCAAATCACCTACCGTGGATGCATATGGCTATTACTGATCAGCGCTGCAGTTTTGAAGAAAGCTGTGTTACAATTACAAAACACATAGCAAAGCCTTCAACACTTGGCATAAGTTATGTTTCTGAAGCCAATTTTAGATTTGCCACCTAAAAGCTAGCAGACTTCCTCTAAAAGAGAAGTAAGAAAATTCCTTCCAGCGGAATAAAGCTTCAGATTCTTGAAGGAAGATTCACCACAAAGGAGGGCAGCACTGCTTCCTGATCTTTCCTTTTAATATATCCAACAAGCAGAAAAATTCTTTTCCAAGACTTCCAGAGAACTGCTTGGCCTTCTGATAAACAAATAGATATGCTAACAAGCAAGAGACTACGCAAGCTGACAAACACAAGCTTTAAAAAGTTCTTGGCACCTATTGCTCAAATTTATGAAGTCAACTGAAACAGTGAGCCACCAGCCTAATGAACACGTCTGCAAACTCTGAAGGTATCCTGCACAATTGTACAAAAGCATTACTGAAAAACAGAATATAGACCATAGAGTCCCCAAAAATATACAGGACTTTTGTAGGTCTCAGTCGCGTACGACTTCCCTCAAAATCTGAAAGTCTGACTCAGGCTAATTACCACCAAATGATAAAAAATAAATAAAAAATAAAAAAACACAACGCTATCACTTCAAAGAAAAGTTACAGAACTAAAAGTATTTGTACATCGATTGCCTGAAGGCAGCCTGAGCTTTGCTTCAGGTCTCCAGGGCTTTTCCAAACACCACTGAAGTGTAAACCAGAGTACCAAATCGACAGGGGATATATTCTGGTTGCTAGACCATACTCTCCCATCTTCATTACTGTCATTACCTGCAATATCTAGATTAAAGCTTGAATGGGCTTGCAATCATTTCTTAATTTTATTGCAGAGAGATCTGCCAAATTGCTTCTCGCTGATGTCTTTGAAATGAGTGCTTAGATAGCAGATTTAGTCTTTTAATAAGCGACTGGTAAAGATCCCACGCCTTGCGTAAGATATGGAGCGAGAGACTGGTGTAAATTACAACGGTGTGAAAATAAATAAGAAGGTCGAGCGGTGCCAAAACCGAGGAAGAAACAGGACAAAAGCAGGCAAAATGTAAGACTAAAGACATGGAAAAAGATGCAGAAGGATTTTACGCAATCAGTAATTCCTTGTACAGACAAGGGAAAGGAAAACAGACAGAAGCACTGTGCAGTTCTGTTTTTGTTAATTAAGCTGATGACATATAAATGCTATTTATAACCAATTTTTAAAATTATTCAGACCAATCGGACAGAAAATAAAGGTAATAGCCTAGGGAAGGACATCCTTTTTGACGCATCTAAGTCTCAGAGTTCATAAATTTAGAGACATTTATAAACAATACAGAAAACGCAGACCACCTACACTGAATATTGCACCAAAAGATCACAGGTTTCAGTTGAAGTTTTGTATTTGACAGCTTAAAATTTAATCCTGGAGAACATAAAGTAAAATATTAATGTATTCAAGCCAGCCTTTCGGAAGACAACTGTGGAGATTTTTGTTGTTAATTTTGATCCAAGTCAAAGGTACGAGATGAAAAGGTTCAGCATACAGGGATTCTTCAAATGTCTGAATCCTGTTCACTTGGCGATTTTAAGAGTTTCTCTTAAAAGGTTCACATGCACAGTTTTTCTAGAAAAAGTGAGAGAAGTTTTCAGATGCAGATACAAAGAAAAACGCCTTCCTAACGAACCCATGGTGTATTAACATTGTTCTTAAGCCATTTTACAACCAACATTTCTGCACAGAGGGAAACCTGAGAGTTGCATCTCACAAAGGGACCTGCTTATAGCATCAGGGACAGCACGCTGCGTGTCAGCCCCTGTTCTGAATAAGATGCCCTGAGCAGGGATGATGGTGACCTGTACCTGTACGTGGGGAAAGGCACCCTGGGGTGCAGGAGGGGAGCCTGCAGCGTACGCCCCGAAGAGGCTCCTGGTGTTCCTAGAGGAGCCACACCTTCCTCCTTCTCGGTCCTGAGCAGCAGCTTCATCCTTGTCAAACGAGTGTATTAATTAACGTAGGCTTAACGAATCGATTATTTCCCAGGAATAAGAAAAACATTTTTCCACTGGGACACTACAGAAGGAAGAACTGCTGGTACCTACACACACACACACACACACGATCACTGCCCTGCATCACTTAGCAGCACCCCTCCACACTCACGCTTCTTCTGCGGGGGGAATACACAAGCACATTTCCTTCCCAGGGTCAGTAACAGCAGTGACCAGGCAGGCACACGGCGCTGAACCGAGCTACGGAGGTGGTCGAGCACACAACGGTGAGCTTACAAGCAGGGCTGGAAGCTGTTAGGAACAAGCGCTGTGGCAAGGCAAAGCAGCTTTAAAAAAAGCGGGGAGAGGATTTAGTAGAGGAACGTTTTCCCCAATGAAGCGCCTCATGCTGCTAAAGGAAGACAGAAAGACAGAATTAAATTTAAATTCTACCAGCTAAGTGACTTCTGAAGCAAAATACTAATCATTCAAATTACGCATGCCACAAGATTTCCCCCTCCTCATCCAGAAATGAAATTTTAAAATTCATCATCTTTGACTGTCAAAAACGTGTGTAACTGATCCTAATAACGAACTACCTTATTAGTTTCCTATTCGTTAGATTGAGATGCTTTTTCTTACCTAAACCAAATTCCCCAAACATCTTTTCTACATTTCAGAAGTTTTCATAGATTCTCTGGGATTAAAAATAACCCTGGGACAAAGATCTCCAGACAAACTTCCTCAGCTTTCGCTAACCAACAAGAGCTTAAGAAAGCTACTCAGGAAAAAACAATCAATAGGGTACTTTTGAAGGAGACGCGGGTATAAAAATAACAGCTCAACCATATGTAAGAATTAAATTCAGTCATTAAAGCCTGAAAGAAAGGTTAACCCAAAGAAACGACTGAAAATTAATGACTGAAAATGGTAACCGAGCTTCCAGGAGCATAAAGAAGCACAGGGCAAGGGCTGCCTCTTCCTCAGCATCTGTGAGAATAAACACAGCCTCGCATAAGCTGACAGTCCCACTGAAATTAGCGTGCATTTTGGCACATAAATTACATCCACACCTTGCTGCATTAGGGCTGCAGCTCAGAAATAAGCATGCGATCCCTCAAGCTGAGTTTACTTCAAAGCCTCCCCCGTCATCTGCCTACAGAGCTCCGCAATAGATAAAAATTGAGAATGTGGTTTTCATTCATTTCTTCCAGGCACTCTAAAATTCGCACATGCACCTCAGAGTGGCTTGAAATCTGGCGTGCCATATGGCAGTGCATTTGTCATTTCCAGAAATATGTTGAGTATCGGTTCCAGAGATGTAAAATCCCAATAAAAAAAAAAAATACAATAATAACAGTAAAAAAGCCCACAACTCCTGAAGCCAACAGACTCTACCCAAACGCCACCAACTTCATACTGCACACAACCGGAGCGCTCCGGCTTTGATCAGGCTTCAAAGAATCTCTTCATTCGCGTTACCTCGTGGAGGCTCATTTCCCTACTGTTTTACAACGATGTAAAGTTATTTACACTTCCCTTAAGTGAGACTGAAGCAGAAATAATACATAAACATTGATACCCAAATTATACAAACGTGTTGCACTCGTGGCACCAAGTAAATGATTTACACGCCGCAGAAGAGTGGAGAATTGGGATCAAGAGTTTTATGGCTATTTCAGCGTGAATCAACTGAAGAAGAAATAATTACTTCTTACCCTTCCTGCATACAAAGTTTAATGGTGCACATTATGAAATAATGTTCAAAAATTACAGAACAATTAGCAAACAGATAATAATTTTTCATTTTTTTTTAAAGTCGAGAAAGAAATAAGATCTCCTGCTGGCTGAAAGAACCGCATAGTCTCCGAACTAAGCAATTGAGGGTGAGGTTTCAAAAAACTGGCTGAGCTGAATTAAACATCTTGTTATTGCCAAAATGAGCAAGTCCTGCACCGTAGGTAGGAAGCAACTAATCCATCCTTCCACTACAACTTCTGCTTTGCAGGGACGTCTGCTTTCCACTATTGGCAATCTGTGATTAAATGATCCTTTTTCTTTTTCAAAAAATAAAAAGAAAAACATAGATTAGCAAGCAGCAATCAAATTCCAATTTCATGACTGGAGTGACTTTCTTCCTCGCTTTCTTTCAGCTAAGTCAGAATCACAGGTCACGGTATTTTCCAATATAGATAAATGAAGAATTGTTATTTTTTGCTGGCACACTCAGTTTTACCTTCTTTTTTCTCCTTACGTTACCTCTTGAAACTAAGTAATCTTAGCAAATAAGTATCTTTTCACCCCAAGGATGAAAACGAACAGCAAGTAATAACTCTGCTGACAAGAAGCTCTGTGGGGTGGTACTTGATTTTCTGAAACACGAACACACAAATTAAGGAAAATCTTACTGCAGACAGGTGGATCCGAGAGTCTTTGAAGAACTTCCTGTGTGCATATTCCACAGCAAAATTTGCTTTGGAAGCAGAGGATCTACATAATTTCTTCAAAACGTGGAGGTGCTGGAAAGACTGAAAGCAAGTACAGGTGATTCTGTAATCAGAGTCATCCAGAATGCCCACAAGTCTCCTATGCATAAGAAAGAAGGGAAGGATGCTACCAAACAACTGCTCTTCCACTCTAACCAAAGAAAACACTCGTGAGCACCTAAAGCACCTTACGGCAGCAGCAACTGGGATATTTACCACTGCACAGCCACTGTTGGGATACCCTCATCAGTCCTGTTCGTCCCAAACCGGGATCCATTCAGCTGCTCCAGCTCCTCAGTGGCGAGGTTACTGCGTGGCTGCCACTTGCATCTCCTAACGATGACAGCACATCTACTCATTGCTGCTGGAGGCAGCGGGGTTTGAGAAAGCCGGTGCTTTTTTCCCCAGGCGTAATGAGCACAGAGCTGCCAGCTGCTGATGTTGCCGTCTAGGGAACCTATTCCTAGAAAAGCAGGAAAAAGGTGTGGGCTGAGCTGCAAAGACAATGTTGAAACTACAGCAGGCAGACGAGTCCTCTGTAATAAAAGAAGAAGTGAAAAAAAAGTCACCATGCCTGCTGAGATTTAGGTTGATGAGCAGACCTCTCCCCCTCAGCCTCAGTATTTGGGCTTTTCAGGCATACTGAGCTTGTGGGCGGGATGAAAAGCAGCTTTCACATGCTACAGCAAAGTTTTACTGTGCCCAGCAGACAAGCGAAGTATGCTAGATTTCCTGAAGATTTTAAGATTCATTGCAAGGTGGAATAAAAACAAACAAACCCCCTGCACTTTACGGTACTTTCTATGTGTTCTGCATGTTGCACGGAAATCACCTGCTGGTGCTGCCAGAACAACTCAAGAAGAACCTGAGACTGAGTCTGACACGTCCAGACCTGCTGGAAAGAAAGGAAAATCCCACTTGGGAAGCTGAAATGAGCAAGAGACTTCAGTGCGATATACGGAGGTGCTCCTGGATAATACAGAAGAAATTCCTTCTGGACTTCTGCTTGCAGGAAGACATAGCGGCCATCGGTTTGAAATTCGCCATCTATCATATTCTGTAGCTCTTGGCGTGGGAAGCAGAAGAGAAGTCAGCTAATGAAGCTGCACACACGCTGCCGTCCTCCCACTGCTATTTCCACACCGCTGGCGGAATTGCAACAACTACAGCTGCCCACACAGGCACGGTCACGCAGCTGGACCCGACTTTTAACTGTGCCATCACCTAGGCTGGCTCCTGGCCACACGAGTGGCTCCACGCCTGCAGTAGCTGTCTGTCCTAAGGCTCTCCGGAGTAACTACAACAGGATAGAAAGACAAAGTTTTACAGAGCAAGATGCAAGACAACAGTTTGGAGTGCAGAATTAAGATTTAACAAATCATACCCCTCGGCAGCAGGCAGATTATTGTCTTCCTACTACAATGAGGTTTCAGTCTGTTCTGTAGCTTTTGCTTCAAAGGAAGGAAATCCTAACATTCACTGTCAATGACAGGATACTAGCCTGGCAACATTTGGGACAGCAATATAGGACTTGCCTGGGTCCTAAGGACCTATCCTAGACAGAAGTATCTAGAAAAACAACTCTTAACAATGTCACAACTAAAATGTTAAGAAGACAGAACTGATTCTCAGCTATGCATACTCTTCTTTCAATCACTGTTTTCTTCTTCACATATGTTTTTTCTTCCCAAAGTCCCAAATCTAAGCCTCTGAAAAGTTAACTGAATATATTCATGCGTAAGTGGTTTAAGTATCCTAACTCGGTTTATTAAATTTTTGGAAGAGTTCAACTGGTGGCTTTGAACTGAAGCAGAGAAGCAAACCAGAGCTCTGCAAGCAATAATATACTCCTTGGGGATCTATCATTAAAACGGTAACAATCCCTTAGCTGAAGCAAAGCCAGAAGACTCAAGATGGGAAATGAAGGTATAAACAGTAAGAATGTAGAAGGTCGCTTCTTGGACCCAAGGTTAGCAAACTATTACAACTTCAAGGTACATGCCAGTAAAGCTATTTTCTTTTCTCGCTTACAGATTTAGCCTTTAAGGTGTTCGGTGTGATTTTTTTTTAAGCTTTCTGCATATTTTAATTTTATACTTAAAGATCTTCCTGCATTCTGAGACAATTCTTATTATTTTCCTTTGATGCTTTTTTCCTTGGATGTTTTCCAGATCAAGCTCTAAATTGAAGTTCAGTAGAAAAACGATCAGAGCACTACATTTCAATAACAGAAGCACTGAAAATGTGGCCTTCAGTGTATTAAACTCATTGCTGGAAGCTACATATGAAAATATATTACCCACCTCAGAAAACTCTCCATTGTTATAATTTGGTCATTTCACACACCAGTGATCAATCTCAGCTGAGCACATTCTGTAAGTCCACACATAATGATAAAAAATTAGACATACCAGAGACAAATTAAAGCCCTTCCTTCACGAACAAGTTTATTCACCTAGTGATTTCATATAAAAATCACTTTTCTGCTGCTTCTTCTCATGAAGCTAAACTAGCTGGAGATATATAAGTTGTTGATTACAAGGGTCAACAGCTTAGCCACCTCCATTGTGCCTACTTCGCAGTGAAAGATGGTAGACACCAAGAATCGTCCTTTATAAATAGAGAAGAAAACAGTCTTGGAAGTACGCTCAAAGTTTTTTTTAAGCCACAAAATGATTGAACACTAGTGAGTGTAAATCATGAATTCCTCTTTTCACTCTCTCTAAGCTCAAGTTTTATATTCTCCAACTCACTTTCCTGTACCTACCCTTAAAGTTTCAGAACGGTGTTGCGCTAAGGATCCTCAGCGACTGGCATGAAGTATATTAAAGCCCATATACAAGCTGAAAACCTAAGGCTATGTTTCAGACTTTTTGTCATAACAATGTTCTAGAGGAATATTACTAAAAAACGAACATTGGAAAACAGAAGTACTTAGGCAAGACCGTATCTGTTCTTCCCGCAACTCCCTATCGCACTGAGATCCAGAGCTGGACCTCAACAAAATTGCTGAGAGTGGGCAAGCAGGAAGAGGACACTGCCGAGGGAGGGAAAGTTGGGTTTATGGTCCATTTCAGCCCAAAGCCAGCTCACACCGCTAAACCCTACTGCCATATGGGCCACAGGGACGTTAAAAAATTCAGTTCAGATTTACCAAACTACTCCCAAATACCAGGCTGTGGGCATGCACATGTGAAAATAGAAAATACAGTAGAAACAGTAGAAAATAGGAAAGTACAATATCCAACAGAAAAATCCATGAGGCACCCCGTACTTACTCCCATCCCAAACGGATGAAGCGAGCAGACAACCGTGCTTCTGTGGCTGGTGTGGCACTACATGCTTAGCATAGTGAGCCACCACAGCAAGAACAAAAATATCTTCAGCCAAATCCTCTTTGCAGCTGTTAATTTCAAGGAATGACTCCCTGGACGTGAAGGATATACGAGTAACAGCCTCTACAGAGACTGTAAGAGGGGGCTGCTGGGCAAGGGGCTTCTGACACGCCAGCAGGATGCCATTCAGCTACTCGGCAGCCACTCGGAAAGTGAATTAATCCCAACACGTGCATTTCTAAGGCGATGCCCCGTGCCCACATGGGACTGCGGAGGAAACAGAAGGGAGGCTGGGGGCAGGAGGCACTCACAGATGCTCTGAAAGAGGGGTTAGGGCCCGGGGCTGCGGGATTTCCGCAGGGGGTGGGAGGAAAGACAATGTCCTGCCACGGCGCTCGCACCGCAGCTGCAGAGCCACACAGCCTTCTCCCCGGGACTGCTACAAAAACACAGCACTCGTTTCAGCCTTCTGCAAATTTACTGCCATTTTAAAACAATTGCACTGAAAACGATACAAACCCGACGTAAAACCTTACGATTTTTTCCTCCATGCGAAAGCGCTCCTTTTTATTTGGTGAAAAACATTTATTGACTGAAGCGTGTGGGAACTCACCTTCCAGCTGAGCCCAACCCAACGTCCCGCTGCAGTGCCAGAAGACATTAAAGGAAGAAGAACCAAGCTTAAAACAATTCTACAGAAATGTTGCAAAACGAGGGTTCAAAAGTGTGGATAAACTGTGCTCATTTCAGAAACCTCACCCACTGCATGTTTTTTTTTTTTTTTTTTTTTTTTTTTTTAACAAATTTTAACTGTGGCGTTTGAGTCAGCTCTTGCTGATTTACTTCTTAAATGAGCAGAAATATGCTACACTAGATAGAAGGGGTTTTTTTGGTTGGTTGGTTTTTAGCTTCATTTAATGATTTTTTTAATTGCTAAAATATTTCCGCCATATGAATGGATTACAGGCAACCCCAAACTATATGCACTCGCTGTCAAGTCTATTCCCACTCACAGCTACATACAAAAACACCACAAAATGGAAAAGCAGGAAGGAAGAGACTCACAAACTCCCCAGACTGAAAGGCAAAATAGGATTTATTTCCCCCCGGCCCAAGCCAGCTGGGCTGAGAGCTGGTGGGTGGCAGCTGGCTGGGGGATGTGACTGAAGCTGTGTGATGCTACGTTTCATGATCTTGGTTTTTGAACTGCTGGCAGCTTACAAGCCCTGCCCTGGACCTTTACAGGCACCTCCCACATGAGTGGAGAAGACCAGAGGTGACACGCAGCAGTCCCACAGTTACTGATTCCTAACCACTCCTTTGTCAAACACATCTAGTTTGTACACTGGAAAACAACTTTTAAACTGCCAGCTGCACCTGCAACTCGAAATGCCAAGCTGTTCTTTACACAGGCAACGGCAAAAAAGACTTTACAACCGCCGGGTAGCCGACAATTATTTTGCTGAAGAGCACACTCCTTCCCAGGCTGGTACTGGCATCTCAAAAATGTGTTCTTTCTACAGTCAGCTAAAGACACAGGCAGAAAGTGGAGGTAAAGAAAGATGACTATTTAAATACGTAAGCACGATTCTAGCCAAGACCTTGAGGAGCTGAATCTAAAATGCACTGTATTTCCATTTTTAGGTATTACCTGTTAAATAGAGCAGTTATGAAAACAGTTTATGACTGCCTGTAAATCAGGATTTCAATTTTTTAAAAAGCTCAGTAAAGACTACGGAAATGGTATTAACAAAGTTAACCTGTAGTACCCATATTCTGACCTTATATTTATATATTCAAGTGATTTTATTTTAAAATGCTGAAGTATTTTGACACATACACATCCAAAACCACAATCCATTTTGAATGAATGCGCCATTTTTCATGGATGCAATTGCCACAGCACACCAACCCCCTACTAGATTTGTTTGTAACTGAAGGGACTTGATAATGCAGCAACAGGTGCTCTGCCTCAACTACCAGAAAAATAATCTTGTCCGGTGTAACTCCACCTTGACTCACCTGCATTCATGATTTCCTGGCATCCAACTCAGGATTTCCATCTTTGAAGAATGCAGCATTTAAAATCACACTAGCTACTTAGCAAGCACAGCATACTGAATACCAAGCTGCTTCTGTTGCTACACACGCACGTTACTAACATACGAATGCCATTTTTGCAGAAGAGTAAGACAATATCCATTCATCCAGATACCATAATTCGCAGTTACAAGTGGTATCATCTTTTAAACATGAGTATGTAGCTTGCATTACCTCCAAAGTATCCAAATGCCCAACTACTTGACCGCTAAAATTATCCATCCAGAAGTAAGAAAACCGAAGAACAAAGCCGATAAATCACAAGGACAACCTGAAAAGATGTATCAACTATGTCTAGTTACACAATTAGACAACGTATTATATTGTATAATACAATGTATTATAGTTAAAATGTGTTGAAATAACCAGTTAAAACTTTTCCCAATCAGCATTAACACACATCTCGATTCCTCTAAAAGAGAGGATTGTCAAAGCATTTAAGGGCTTTTTTTGCACTGCGTTTTTTACTTGTTTTTCTTGCTTTCATATAATCTGCTTTTCTGTTTTAAATTCTAGGTTTCCATATTTTAAAATTAAACACCAAACTTAGACTATTCCTTGTTCTTCCCAATGACGAATTTCCTTCGTCCATCACTTTCAGCAGGCGTTCTGTCAGCCACTGCCTGTTTTTATATCTCAGTACCGTGTCATTCATTAAATAAGGCTAAGCTACCAGCAGTCCCACTAATTTTATGGAAACGCATAGGGTTATGTCATTAGTGGATAGGTGTTGAGCCTGGCTGTGTGACACTGCAGACAGAAGTTCAGCACATAATTTAGCATACGTGTCTTGACAAGTTAAAGAATGTACAGCTTAAAAGAAAACAGTTGACCGGCAATGCAATTTTGGTTCTTGACTTAAGAAGACATACTTACGGGCTTAGCTTCATGTTTTGTAAATACAGAGAGGCATTTCAGTAGGACCACTAGCAGTAGCTAAGCACACGCCTGCATTTTCACAGGGCCGCAGTAACAACAGGAAAAGTTGGGATACAAAAAAAAATAAAAGACAAGAAGAACATTGTGACTAAGCTCTAACAACTTGTCTTCCTGGTATTCCGGGCTGACAAAAGGAATATCTGAACAAATAAACAGCCAGGACCTCTGATCAGCAGCAATGGAAAAGACCCGAGCGGAGTAGAGCCGTCAGTATGACAAGGTAGTACTGGCGGCAGAAGGCTCACAAAGCCCCAAGAACAACATTGCACAGACTTCAATAGTTTCCTGTCATAGGAGGCCTGTAACAGTTCATTACGATTCCCCGCGCATCCCTTAAGAGCCTCAGAGCTCATAAAAACGATGTGTCATATTTTGATACTTGTGCTAAACACAAGCTTTATTATTACCCGTGTTTAAACCCAATACAATCCACACAGTCCTCACTGAGCTATCTGATTAAATTTCTAATATTCATGAACTAGATTTTTAATATTGAATGCTCAAAATGATTCAAGCCTTTTGATGTAATGGAGCATAAGTCATTCAGTGTCAAGTGGAAGGCAGATCCTTTATTATAGCATTAATTATTTGGGATATTAGCATTAACTTTTTTCTCTATTTGAATTAAATGGAATTCAAAACAGTGTGAATTTATGAATAGTCCACAATATAATTATTTCTGTTATCCCCACAGCACTAGCAGAAAGAGTACCTACAAACTGAAAACATAAAGGAAGGATATTGATCATCTTTTTTCTTTCAACCCTTTTTTTCTTTTTAAAAGACAGACACAGTGAAGCTCAATATGTTTTGCTCTAAAAGGCTTACACTGTCTTTTGATGTAAAAATTTCAGCCTTTATACCTGCAAACACCATCTACATATTTTTTTATTCAAGATGTAATGATTAAAGGGAAACAAATTTAAGCAAGATATACTGTAGCCAATTTCTTTTATGACTGGAACAAAAACATTCTTAATTAAAACCACAAAGCTCCAAAAATAGCATGGACTTTCACAAAATTTCAATACTCACTGGGAAAAATGCTGTGCCTTTGCTTACAATACCAAAGTTACTGTATCAACAGGGTCCCATGCAGCTCTGGTAGGAAAGACAAAAGATACCAAAAATGCACTTTTTTTCAGCAGCTAAATAGTACCTATTTTTAATTCTTTTGTGGTACAGGCACAGACAGGGTTGCTAAAAAAAAAAAAAAGGTAAAAAAGCACTACTCAAAATAAAAAAAAATAGAAAATAAGAAGTCAAATACCAGTCATTAAAAACTGCTGCTTGCCTATCAGTTGAGTCAGGGCTACCACAGAGTGCTAGATTATAACCCGGCATAACATTCCCATCTGAAATACAGAGAATCAGTATTTACAGGTCTGTATTCAGCTTGACAAGACTTCTGGAGTCTGGTTAAAGCAAAACCAGCTGTCTAACTGAAAGTGCAACGTTATGAATAAACAACCACCGATGCCAAAAATAAACCAAACCAAACCAAACGTCTGTGCCACCATCCCTGCTCCCCCAGCCCATCTATACAGGTGTGAGCTCCCTGCCCTGCTCTCTGCAGGGCACCTAACACGGGTGTTTGCACGCTCCCTGGCAAGACAGCAGGAACACTACCTGAAAAAAAAAAAAAAAAACAACAACAAAATAAAGATCAGTAAATAGAGCGCCTGCTCTTGACTTAATGCTTGTCCTTCTGGTTGTGTTGAAGTTCTTAATAAAACTACTGAAAGCATTCAAAACATACTGATCTTCAAAGTGACCAGATGACGTACAAATATGTTTTCTCTTCTGTTAACCTGGCAAACTTTCAAACTTAAATTACTAAGTAACTTTTCAACAAATACTAAATCTATTCAAAAAAACAAAACAAACAAACAAACCCAAAGGGCACTCATTTTTCTACCTGAGCTCAAAACCAAGGAAAACCTGCAATAAGTTCTGTGAAGCCAGACGGGACATTCATCCAGCCCCAGCCTCCAGGATGCCCGGCACGTCATCCTTCCAGACCTGTCAAATTGGGTAACACCCTTCGCATGTTTGGAGGCACACCATCCATTCAGAGAAATGAACATGCCATTTGTTGTCGTGACAGCTATCACAACTCGCCACAAGTGAGTACCTTATCATACAGCCGTCTATCTTTCCTTCCATGTTACAAAGTTCAAAATAATTCCCTTGCCTCCGTCCACAGCAGCGTTAGGATGTCAGCTGAGAAGTAACTTCATCACAAGCAGCAGCAGCCCAGGCTGACAATGGAACCACGTCAGGACCCACAATGGGCGTGGGAGAAAACGAAGGTAATGAACACACTGCTATTGCAAGGACAGGAAGGAAAAACAGCCACACCACGCCGTGCTGAGGGTGCCCCCCGTGCACTACGGGCAGGAGGTCGTGCCGATCGATACCTGGGATCCCTCCCTGCTGTTATCAGCGCCAGGCTTTGCTAAACAGGAGGCTTAATTTATTGCTCTTCCTTGAAATGTTTGATTAGCCCAGAATGCCCTAAAGAAATCCGGAGTTATACTAAGATTTAACTCCCCGTGTATACAGTAAGTTTTAGCTGGATTTAGTGTTCCTCTTCTGTCCTCTTTTGTCCTAAACCTGCAAGGGACTACTGCTTTCCTACATAGCGAAGTAACTTTAAAAGTATATAAAAAAAAAAGATTACTTTGGTCAACTTAAATTGGACAAGGACAAGTTAGAAAATCCCGTATTTACCATAGATTTAACCTATATTTTGCATACTTAATAAACTCAATTCTATTCTAAAGCATTCCCAGACTGCAATGATCTGTGTTCACTCAAGGACAAGTTCCAAAACTATGCTCAGTGACTACTCTTTAATATAAGGACAATAAAGTTAAATCATACGAGAACTAGACTCATTTTCAACAGCTTTTATCTTTTTTAAAAAAATAAAAAGCACACAAAAAGGCCAAACCACCACGCAGTCCAGACCTTTTTGTGAACCATGCTCCAACTGTCATGCAGCTTGACTACTTCCCCAGATTTGCACCAACCTGACCCAGCGTAACCCATAGAAAAAGGCAGCTGAGCAGCCTCAGAGCAGCTGGGAGCAGCTCCTCGCACCCTAACAGGACACGCTTCAACGCTCCTGCTTCACCAAGGGGCCTCAGAATCCTCCTCTCGCAAACTAGGCTGTCTGCTTTCATATCCCTGACATTTCTCCTTATTAAAGCCCCCACAAACACTCTGAACACTCTAGACCTCAAGAACTGTAAAAAGGGTTAAGGCTAAAATTAGGCTTTCCACAAAAGCAAAAAAAAAATCTGAAGGCCTGCTCATTTATTTTTGGTTATTAATCCATTTTGGCTAAACACTCCGGCCCTGACACAGTAAACATTATCCACACTCCTCCAGAGATGATGGTTTAGATACTTGCTAAGTGACAGACAAAGAAAATGTCCTACCTATCGAATGTGTCTCTGAAACCTGATGTAACACTATGGTAACGAGCTACCACTTTCGTTCCAAAATCATTTGTAATTTAAAAAATGTATTTCATTTGACTTTTGCTTCAGGTTACTATCAGATTTTGTAAACGTCCTAAATATAGTAGGTTTTCTATAGTGAAGTTTCAGCTACACTCTACCTGTGGTGTCTCTCAACACCAGTTTTCACATTTACACAGCTATTTATATAGCTGTGAGATGTCTGCAGACAATAACTTAAATGAGTCAGGGCTGAGCAAAACTGGATCAAGTTTCGTCAGCTCAGATTAAAAATGCACCTGTATCGCATTCATTTTGCATCTGTATTCTCATGACTGTACGAGAGATGCAACATTTTTTAGAATTCAGGTATCTGTCAAGAGTCCCATCACGTTCACTCCACTGTGCTTCACAGAATGGTGACTATGAGTTACATGGTACCATATTAACGCTTGTTAATGAGATCAGGACCAAAAGCAGGGCAACAAACCTAGAGAGGGAAAAGGCCTCCAAGCCATGCAGTGTGTTTCTGTCCCTTTGAACAAACATTGGACGCACTGCCACGTCTGAGCTTCCACTCTAACAGATGCTTTTCTCAACAGGAGCATTTCTAAAACTTCATTGACAGCGGTTTATTGTGCAATACCTGTAATAACGTAAAATGCAACGGGTTGCTGTTCCCTAATCAGGATTTACTTCTCTGCGTATGAATTCCCAAGATTTACAATACTCTACCCAAGGCTTAAGACCGTACGCCGCCAAGCCACCTCACTGCACACCAAGTTATTTATGCTGGTTTTAAAACAGGAACTCAGTTTGTTAATGGCGAGAGACAAATTCATTTGTTGCGTCATATATATTTAATGGGATATAAAAAAATATATTTCGTATTTCAGTGCACTTCCAATTTACTCACTTCATTAGCATTTATTAAATAATTAAGAATCCTCATGACGGGGGAAAAAAAAGACTACTCTAGGAAAAAAAAACAACACTTGAAAGAATCTCTTTACCCACCACTAAACAGAGCAACGGTTTAACTGGGCCGAACACCGATGGCTAAGTTACAGTGAGGAAACTAGTGGATCTAATTGAATTGGCAAGAAAAAATTAAATGGAGCACCCTAAAACAGGAAACTGCTTAGGATACCTGGGCTGGCCAACCTTCATCTACTCGCAAAGCAAAATAAACAGGAAAGCTGTTTTGTGAAAGGCAGAAGTCACCAGATCTCATGCAGTATCTTTTTCAAAAGACCACATAAGAGCATGCTAGTTAAATTAATCATATAGGCCTCACTTGTGTGCTTTAGGAGGAAGAAACAATGCTATCTGCCTATCTGCCACATCACAAACGCCATCCCTGTTGTCTCTGAAGGCCTTCCAATCCAGGAACTGCTAGGGATCCTTGACTCCCAGGCTCTGTGGGAGCTATCGTTTTGCAACATTTCTGTATGCCTGGTAAATAGAAGGATAAAGGGTATTGTCTGTAAGTTTATTATTTCAGCAGAAGTAGAAAGCAGCTTGCCTGCAGTGCGCCTCAGCTCACAGCACAGGCGGACCAGACCACCCCCCTTCAACACCCGCCATGACCTACTTCAGCTCAGCGGGGTGTCCAGCACCTTACCTCAGGTCTGACCACACTAACCAAAATACGGCATCATCTTGGTTTTGTTGGTACCTTCCTTCAAACATCTCCGCTAACTCCCACCAGCAACCCCCCTTTCGGAGAGCACAGGGGACAAGAGCAGGAAGGGAAGAGCCATGGCTGAGAAACTGCAAGTCCTCGACGCAGACAGAAAACATTTTCTAGAACATCCGTAACCATCAGATTCAAAGACATCTTGGTTCTGATTTCGATCCTGCAGTAAGTAAAATGATAGAGCACCTGCCTCTGTGAGTCTGGAGCAGGTTTTATGCTCATGTGGCATGAAAAAGGAGGACACTTCAGGTAGTTCTGCTGCTGCTTGAGGCTATGACCAGCAAACAATACTGCCCAAACATCACTTTTGAGTCACTACTCTAACTGCTAAGGAAAGCCATGAGCACCACAAGCAAAGGAATAACAAATGTCAATAGCAACACCAAGATAAAAAAAATACAAAGGCTGGAAACAAAGCAGATGCTGCTGACCTTGTCCTTCTTCTTCAGCACACAGTAGATGTGACGTGACACATAAGAGAGCAAATACCTTTCCTTAACGTTCCCACTCAGCTAGGCAGGAAACTATAGAGAAAAGAGAGGAAGGAGAGAAAAGGGCTAAGTTCCCTTTCCATTGCAGCAGCTAGGCAAAGGCTGAAGTTTGGGATTTATCATATATTCAGCAGCAAGGACATAATATAAGCAACCACCACTGACTAACTCTGCTGCTGGTTTTGGAGAAAAACAGCAAAAGAGATCCTGAGTCCCACTGTACCGCAAGAGACATCAGAAATATCATCTAGTAGAGGTAAAAGTCTAGTACGGCAGCTAACAGCGCAGTGACAGAAAAGCTGCAAGGAGAGCTAGCATTGCAATGAGTCTATATCTGTTTCATGGCCTATATTAAAATATTTGCTAATTACAGTCCTGATCTTAGCAGTACAGGTGCCTTCTGTCTCTGCGTTTATTTGCCGCTCCCAAAAGCGACATCTTCTGTCAAAGTTTCAATAAAGTCAGTTATGAGGACAAGACTGCTTAAATCGACCGGGGCCAGACCTGCGACTTCAATTTCCACAGCTGTAAACCTGGGTACTTCTGAGAAGCTACAAAGTAATTTTCCTGCAGAAGCCACAATCCTCCCTCCCGCACACACAGGGTGCCCCCTGCCACCATCTACGCGGTCGGTGCTGGCTGCTGAAGATTCCTCAAAAGCAGGAGGAGAAGCAAGCAGCGCTCTCAGGGAGACATTCCTGCCGAGCTCCTGCCCTGCCAGCCCTTTCAAATTCCTCCATGTTAAGCTCCCGGCCCCGGCTCTCGATGACATAAGGCACACGCGTGGCTAGGCCGGGGAGGTCCGTGTTTATAGAGGCCACTCGTGGACGACGAGCAAAGCTCTCCTCCTTCGGCCGGCCACGACGGCGGCGTGTTCCCGGGGAGCAAATATTGCCTCACGGCACACAAAAGGAGCGGAGTCCGGCTAGGGGAGGCACGCTGGGACGCGATCAAGTTTGAAACTAACAAAAGAACAAGACGGCGGTGAGCGGGTGCCACATTTAGCCCACGGAAGCACCTCAAAGCCTGGCGGGGCACCCTGCCTGCGCCTTGCCCTGTGGGGGGGGGGCTGTTAACTTTTGGGGTTTTCAAGCTTTCTGTCGTCCTGCTCAGGGCAAAACCCCACAGTTTCGGGTCTTACGTTGTCCTGCTCATCGCTTTTTCGGGTGTCTGAAGTGGAAGCTAAGGGATGGAGAGAGGGCTGGGGGGGGATTACGAGAATATTCCCCACCACCCGCCGCCTTTTGCCCCTGGGGACGAGGACACGGCCCCATAGAGGACCCCACTACGGGAACTTCTGGGGGACGGCGGCTGGCCCCGCACCCAAAGGACCCCCCAAACCCCCCCCGGGCCAACTCCACTCGCCTCCCGCGGGCACAAAGCGGCGGCTGTCGGGGGATGGAGACCGGGACTGGGATTAGGATTCGGGTTAGGATTGGGATGGGGGGGCACCGCCCGCTTGGGGGG
>CM021731.1:141669824-141724660 GCA_011075105.1 Heteronetta atricapilla | reverse complement strand
CTCTCCTCTCCTCTTCTCTCCTCTCCTCTCCTCTCCTCTCCTCTCCCTCTTCTCCCTTTCTTTTTTCCACACACTCACATCCCCACCATGATAAAAATGAGCAGACATTGAAATCTAAAGATATTCATGGGATGCTTCTTCATGTTAGCAAAACAGAAAAGTTTCTGTTGTTAAAGAAAATAATAGAAATTCATAATTGCTAACAAAGAAAGCCAGCAAGAATCGCTGTGGTAATCTGCCAGCATCTTGGGAATGAAGGATGCTTGCTTATAGGTGTGTCATGCAAAAAGCTGCTACTTGATTGTTTGTCTTTCAAAGGGA
The DNA here is from genome assembly GCA_011075105.1 of Heteronetta atricapilla. Taxonomy (NCBI): domain Eukaryota; kingdom Metazoa; phylum Chordata; class Aves; order Anseriformes; family Anatidae; genus Heteronetta; species Heteronetta atricapilla. Next base: position 141,724,339 of record CM021731.1, on the reverse strand, counting down.
TTTGCTGGACCTGTCTGCAGGACCTGTTAACTGGCTGTGTACATTACCAGCAGCACGGCTGAGCACGTCTCCTTCTGCCTGTCCCCAGGCCACAGCCCAGTCCTCCGTTGGAGGTGACGGAGAGCCGCAGCCATTTGACGCCGTGGCTTTGCATCACTCTAGGCCTCCACTTATTAAAAAGTAACAAAACTGCTTGCAGATAAACACGTGAGATCATCAACCCTCCCATTAATTAGAAGGGAGTGTTCCAATACTAGCCATAATCATCTCAAGCGGATACGGAAGACTGGCCTCGTGGTAGGACTTACTACAGCAGGGAAGCTCTTAACACCAGGAGGTAATGTTAGTCATCTGGGAAACCCAGAGAGGCCTCTCAGAAAGTGAGGCTAGGCTGCTGTCTGCAGCTGGAAAACAAACTGTGCTGTGGGCTAAGTCACGGCACGTGCCCAAGTCCACATATTCTGTTCGTGGCTTAGCCATAGACTGGCCTTTGACAGCCCACTTCATGGTGCTGTAGCTCAGTTCCTGTAACTGTAACATAATGAAAAAGGAGAAAGCCCTGAATTCACAATAAAATAAAATAAAATGGTTGAATATAGATGCCTAAGTCAAAAACTGCAGCTTTGAATGCCTCTGTCTTCGGCACCAGAAAAACCATTGATGCCTTGATTTGGCCAGTGAAGCCTTCCCCAGCCAAATCTACTGGTGTATCTCATGCCACTGCTAAGGCCTGCTGTACTGCAGTGGTTAAATAGATTACTAGAAATATTTTCAGTCAAGATCTTAACCTGCACTAACCTTACGGGTGCTTTTGTTTCATAGAAATGAGCTGCAAAAGCAGGAAGCCCTGTCGAGCACAGCACTTCAGGAAGGACACAGAGGGTGCCGGCAAACCTGACTGCCTTGGAGAATGGCGACTGAGTGCTTTTATGCATGTTCATCCCTGAACCTTTGCTTACATGAAGACTCAGATGGACGTATGATTTATCTGTCTCTAACCTAAAATTCTCCAGGGTGATTGTTTAGCTTTTAAAATATTTAGATGCACACACCCACACATGGCCCATGTTGTTTTTGAATGAGGTTTGTGTAGTTGTATGCCTAATTTGTTTGTGCAGCTTCTGTCACTGAATATTCAGATTGTAAATGGACGTGCAAATGCTTAGATACAAAGATACCAAACTCATTTTTCTCTTTTTTTTTTTTTTTTTTTTTTTTTTTTTTGTGAAAACAAGAGAAACGTCAACTGCATTTTGTCACACAACGAGTAGACAGCAGTCTGTGCTTTTTAAAAGGAAAGTGGGCACAGGAAGAAAAAAGTTCTAGTTACCCCACCGCTAAATACATTAAGCCTAAAATAAGTTGTTCTAAAAATATATGTACCAAAGCTGTAAGTGGGAACTATTCATAGTGGATGGCCACATTCTTGACCCCAGTCTGTGTTGGTTATAAGATAACTGCAGGAATTCCCAAGTTGCATTTAGAAGTGCTATCCTATTCTAGAAACACTTGAAGATGAAGTTATGCTTACTGTAGAGAGGTACTTCCGATTTTTATTTATTCACTAATTCAAAAAAAAAAAAAAGTAATTATCGTATTCCTACAGGTTTATTTATGTTAAACTTCACCAGGGTTTTACCAGATACCATACATATCTCCTAGTAAAAGCTCACATAAGTTTTAAACTTGCATTAAAGGAACAGATGAAAATATTGTCACAATCAAGGTGCACACAGAGCCTATATAAAATCATGTGGTATTGGCACATCAGCCAGTGCCGTGACTCATGTTAAACTGCATCATGAGCACCATGCCACTGGGGTACAGCTATTGCCTTTTGCCTTATAACACTCTATTGCTTCCTCCGTACTTAATAAGCATGGTTTTCCAAATTCCTTTCTGTAAATTTGCAGATGTCATCCTCGTGGAATTCCTGATTGAATGCTCGCCCTCATCTCTGCAAACTGCCAGTCTTCTAGTTGCACTCTGCATCTCTCTCAGAGGAATCCCTTCCCTCTCCTTGGCATTGTATTTACCCTCAGATTTTTCTCCACTTCCCCTCTGAACAACCAACTTTTTTTCTCCAAAGGCTGGGACAGAGAGCAAGTGCTTTCTCTGTTTTACTAAAGTCCAAGACCAGAGGCATTAGTCGTGATGGACTGGAGAGTCTGTGAAGTGTCTTCTTCCCCTTCTGAAGTCCATGGAACATTTAGGGTTGAGTCCGGGGGCTGCTTGTGCCAGCTGACATTCCCGGGGGGAGCTGATATCCCCACATGGAGCTGGCAGATACGATACAGGGCCTGCATCCTCCTGCATCAAAGCCAGGAGTTTGAGGAGCTACTGTGCTGGCTCAGGGTAGGTGCCTATACTAAGATTGGCTGACATCATTTTAGACATGACTTTTAGCTGTCAATAACTATATTGAACTATTTGTCCATTGGGGGAATACAGGAGGAACTTCCAACATCCAGCGTGTGTGCAGAGACAGACATTTGGAGTCTTCATCTGGAGCTAACTCCTGCTCCAAGCTCTCAATTGAGTTGGTTAAACAGAAAAACCTGGAGCATTTTGAGATGCCCAGGACCTTTCCCCTCCTGCTCAGCCTCCAGCTCTGTGCTCCAGAGGGACATGGGTTTCCTGTAGTTCCTGTGGCATATCTGTCAGTTCTCAGTGCATCTCACAACCTCTGGGGCCATCAGGCCATATCTGCATGTGAGCAACTGAATAAAGCCTTAAATCACTGCTGATTATAAAGGGGCATTTGATATCTCTATCATGTGTAGACACTTCCCTGTTTAAACCAACAAGCTGAATCTTCCCCCACATCCTCTTCCCCATCTTAATGTACTTTCTGTTTTCTCTGAGACATAAGAAATAATATGCAATTCCATAATATTTCATTCAATATTATGGATGAATTTAGTCAGGGCAGTTAATCTACTAAATATTTTCTTGAATGCTTTTTTATCAACAGCTAAAATGTTGTCGATACTTCTTAAGTGCCAGCACTCCACCTTCATTTTTCTTTCTATTAAAAAAAAATAACATAAAAGTTTCAAAATAGTTCTGTATTATTCCTATTTTGTAACAATTTATTTCACTTCCATCTATAGAAAGAGGCCTGCTTCCTCTTTGGTACAGTGTTCATTTTATCTGATGTCCCTTTGGCTATCCTTAACTCGTTCTGCTTTCTTGCTGTTTTTGTCTTTTCCTGCGGACTTTAATCGAGTCTGACAAGCAGTCTTTCTAAAGGCATGCTGTCTGTTTCTTTCTCCATTTTGTTTTCTCTGTCATGGGGACTGCAGACAGATATGCTGCAAAAGCAGTTTCTTTTAAAGTTCTCCAACATTCCTATAAGCTCATGTTTGGTTGTTTGTTCAAGTGCTCCATTGCATCACGGTCACTAGTGCTCTTAATACATTCCAAATTTGATTCCACACCTCTTACCTCCAGTAGTAAACATCTAATCCAAAACTTCTGGTTATCGGTGTTTGTCTCCTATACAACAGATTGCTTTGGTTTTGCTTACTTGAACTTGTTTCACTGTGAGTGACAGGATCAAACTTTCCTACTACTCTCACATACCTAATTCCCCTTCGCTGGACAGAAATAACTCAAGGCTGACATCTTCTCTGAAACAATTCCAGCTGTGCCAAACCCAAAAACACGAAGAACTTGTAGATCAGCCTTTCCGTATACAACTATGTGATACTGTTTAAAAAAGGAGCATTGGAGGTCAAGAAATCGTGGAAGTAAGTTAGCTTTTATTCATGTTCAGGTCCTCTGAGCATACAGGCCATCCTTCTATGCTTTTCACTGCATCAGGGAGAGAAAAAGAGATTGGCAGAGGGAGGAAGGAGGGAGAGAATGAGAAAAAAGAGAGAGGAAGGAAGGGAAAGAGGGAGAGAATGAGGGAGGGAGGGAGGAAAAGAGGGAGGAAGAAGGAAGGAAGGAAGGAAGGAAGGAAGGAAGGAAGGAAGGAAGGAATTTTTATGTAAAAAGACAACTCTGACAATGATGTTTTAAGACAACTCTTAAGAAGCTCACATTAAAGTTAAAATGGTTAGCATCACAGAGGCTCTTTATTATCTGAATCATGATGCAGCTGTGTCTGCAACTTAGAAATGCCTTGATGTTTGCAGCAGCTATAAATGTCACGCCACAGATGTCCCTGTGGGGTGGGGTGGCCCCCTGGTCCCGGTATTCCCAAGCTCTGTGGTTGTCAGTCCCGGGATTGCTCAGATTCCCTCTCCTCCAGCCAGGCTCCCTACCACGTGTCCCCCACACCCGTTCTTCATTTTCCCTATTAAAAACAGCCTAACTCCACATACTCCACCACCCCCTTTCCCAGCCTTATCACTTCCACCTCTATTAGCACCCCCCTGCCCATCCCTGGCTGCTGTGACCCCGTGCCAGGCCTAGGCCGCACACCCACGACCACCCCACCATGGCACAGCCCCACAGCTTCTCTCTTCTGCTGGGACCCCCAGTGCCAGGGGGGCTGCTCCCCACCGTGAGGGTGCTGCCATGAGGAGGGTGCCATGCCTTGAAAGCCCATGCCCGCAGAATAGACAGAGTCCGTGGTGCAGGTGGCCTGATGTGAGTGCCTCATGTGCTGGAAAAGAAGGAAATTAGGGGGTTGGCAGCTATCAAAACTAATAGCGGCTTTGTGCTGGAAGCACTGGATAGAGGCGGTATGAAGACGAAATGATAGGAAAACACCATCTTCGCACAGTAAATCAATATTGTTAATATAACTAAGACCTTCTTGAAAGGCGAGGGCACAAATTTCTGACATTAGTTGTTGTCATAACAAGTGGTCCCTACTGCTCACATTTAAAAATTGACCTTTTCATCTTTCATTACTGCCACGGAGATCAATAATCTCATGCATGAGGAGAGCTACTGGTATCTGTAGGATGTCCAGAGGATTAAAAAAATAGAGCTGTGGTACTTCCTGCACTGTTTGCCTGGGCACCTTTCTGTGACTGTTCCAGAACAACCTGGGTGAATTCCTTCTACGGTGCAGAGACGGAAGATAAGACGAGAACTCATCATCATTCATTCTACATAATTAATCAGCTATGATAAAAGCTTGATGAAGCAACATTTGCAGTAATGCAGACTTTAAAAATAGGTTGTATAATTCCCTCAATGTTTTCAGTCTCAGTCTACACTCATGCAGAATGCTATGCAAATGCAGAATCACATCCTTTACTCCCACACACATGTACTTGTAGGAAGGCTCGCTGATATGTACAGGAATAAAACACACATTCCCATGCAAAAACATGCTTGTGTTGAGGTGTATAAATTAAACATGCTAACATTAAATATTTACATTATTTTCATCGTTCTTTTCAACTGCATATTTCTGTATGTGTTTACATACCATGCCAACATAAGATATCACGTAAGCACAATGGTATCCATATATCAAGCTGCAGAGACAGAAGATGAACACTGCTGCTGAGGACACATTGTTCAGAAGCGTCTCCAGACAAGTGTTCAAAAGGTATATATCACCAAATAATTGGTTCCAAGGCATTTGTAGTTTCTATCTATTAGACAATATATATAGACAGGGAAAAATGAGAAAGGAAAATAAGAAACAATACAAAAAAAAAAAAAAAAGGAGAAAGTAAAGGGGAAAAAAAAGAAGTAAATACTTTCAGTGAGTCTCTTCATAATGAAGATTACAATGCGTACATAGTCTTTCATAAATATATGTACACTGTCCTACATCTGAAATCTTTCTTTTATCTCTATATACATATAGGTATAAATCCATATTTTCATTTGTGCTTGTACCTATGCACACAAGTGTGTGTATATACACGGCATATAAATACCAACCCAAGTGCAAAACTTCTGCAAGACGGAGACAGCAGTGAATCCGACCCTGAAACACCTTACAAAACAGGGCAGCCAGTTTATGCAACCTGTGTCTGCAGCTCACCCTAGGCACAAAGGGCTGGTTCCCCGGGGATGCGTCGCTGCTGCCAACAGCACCTTGCAGGCAGGTTTGCTGCACGAGCAGCATCAATGACGGCAGAGTGGGGATAAAGTCACTGAAATCGCTGACACGGCTCCTCAGCTAGAAAAAGCCCTGCGGTGGCCCAAAAAAAAAAAAAAAAGAAAGAAAGAAAAAAAGAGCCAGCCGATTTCTTTCCTCATCACGTCCTAATATACACCGCTGTCATGTCTTGGAAGAAATTCAGGGCTTTCTCCTGCAAGAAATAGCAAAAAGGAGGATAAATTGCTTTATCTTTGGCAGAAGTGGAGCAGGCCTTCAGTTATATCCCCAAAGCTGCTCCAAGGAGAGGATTTCCTCGCATGCATTCAGGCAATTATTTCACACTGAATGAGGAGCAGAAATGTTTCTGCTTTGTGACTGAGCCTCCCCCGGGGTCCTCTGTTGCAAATGCCTGGAGCCTGCCGTGCCTGGGGACAGGGCTGAAGGCAGGTCTGCTGTCGGCAGCCCTTTCCTCCCCCAGGGTCACGCTTCCTTCATCAGCATCAGTTTTTAGAAAGGCAATGGGCAGCCAACACTGATTCTGCATGCAGAATGACCATTCTATTTCTCATCTCCACAGTTTTCTTCTAAACTCCATGATATAGCTAGAGGTCAAGGACAGCCCTGAGTAACAGCAATGAGGCATTCGTAAACTGAGGGACAAACTTCCAGCACAGATCTCGTTATAATTTTGTACAGCAAAAGGTTGTTTTCCAAACAATCTTCTTAGACTTACGGGCATCAGACTTTCAAATTCACTGGGGCACACCTATGGCGAATACTGTTTTCTGCAACTTTTATTATTCTGGAGATTGGATCCCAGCAGAACATTAGAAGAATAAAATCGGACTTGTAAACTTTATGTCCTGAATCCACCCACATGTAATTGAAATAAATACTTGGATGGTTCAGTTCCACTTAACTGAAACTCATATTGATTGTGAGGGTGGCAAATATTACATAAATATATACGTGTATATATATATATATATATATATACTTACACTTATATATATAGTTATATATATGTATACTTATACATATATAAGTACATATGTAAAGATTTGTTGATCGTTTGAATCTCTAAATGATCTTCACCTGAATTTTCACATTGATATGTAGCTTTGAAAAGTGGAATCATTTTCATTTTTGCTACATTCCCCTGTGAAGACTAGCTCTCAGCATGGATTTTTACCAGAACTACAGCATCTGACCGACTGCCACATTGCCTTTAAGTGCAATAATTAGTTTCTTGGTATATTGAAAGCACATGGAACTGAGGTCAAGAAAGGGGAGAGACTTGCTCTATTTTCACGGAGTGGAGGCAGAACAAATTTGGCCAGCTGTGCAAAGTCACAAGGCTGGCAGTATTGCCACGAGTAATTTGGGTGGAGGAGTAATTTGGGAGAGGTGCCTGCTCGGCATTTGTCTATTTCCAGGTGCTTTCTGCACCCACATGCACACGCTAACACCACAAAGAACCCAAGTCTTTGGTACATCGCTGTGAAGAGAGTGGAAGTTGTAGGGAGTTTTATTTATAAAGTGGATGAAAGATATTTCCCAAGACACGAGGCTTTGCTGAGACAAGAAGAAGCCATAAGGAGACAGGAGCAGCCCGCTGAAGAGCAGTATGCTTGCTTTCAGTGACAGGGACGTGTCTGGCGCAGAGGGTGCTGCTGCTTGTCTGACACCAAGGTGCCCTGTGGGATCTGTAACATCGGGGGCTGGGAAAACAGGGACCATTTTGGTACAGAGAGCATCCTGTTTGTGGCACGACCACTCCGGTTAAGGGAAAAAAGGGAGACAACGAACATGGCACGTGGCAGGAGAGGGAAGAAAGCTGTATTCAGTGAAAGCTTAAAACTCAGAGACATTGGCTGGCTGAGACACCCTGCCTGTGGACATTTCCGAGCTCTCATTTCACCTTGGCTATTCAGCAGCACGCTATCGCATCCCAGCACACCCACCACAGCCCTGGCGCTGCCCAGGCACGGCACCCATGGAGCAGCTGGGGCTCGAGTCACGAAATGCGTGACAGTAAAAACACAGCTGAAAGAGAAAAGACAGAGGCTTAGGAAACAATTAAGCTGCTTAAAAGCTGTGTGAGACTCTTGGGGGAAAACAAACGAAAAAGAGTTCTTACAGCGCTCAGCAGGGGAGCTGGGAGAGGTTTGCGCAGCTCTTTCTCGCGGTGCTGTTCCTCTGACATTTTGCAGATGTGAGCTCACCTTTGTTTAAGGTCAACTTTCCGGAGCTTGAAGTTACTAATCCTGCTGAATAGTCAGGCCCCAAATGAGCTCCATCCCGAAGGGAGCTGTCAAGCAATGCTTCCCTGCTTAACTGATTAAGACCTGCTCCTAGTTTTTTTTGCTGGCAATTGATGGATCTAGTGGTTGTCTTCCTCGTGCACGGTAGATCAATTGACAAGAAAACTATTTAATGGCAAAGCTTCTAAATACTTGTCTAAATTCTTTTTGCATTTTAAGGGTAGAGACAAGTTATTCAATCAAGCATGGCACTTCACACCATGGTGTCTAGTTAAAACATATCAGCTTCTCTGAAGAAAATGCTTCAGGTCATATTGTGGACAGAATATCCTGAGGAACATTAAATGTGACAGGCTTTGTCATCCAATATCTATGAGTTTTGGTTGGAAACGAGCTTGCAGAGGTACTCAAAAATGCCATCTGAGCTTGCAAGCATGTAGCCTGATTTGCTGGTTTAATCCCTAAGGGCGCCGCTGTGGTTGCAGCAGTGTGAAGGTGCAGATGGGCAGCTGGTGCCACGCAGTAGCCCCAGATCTGTTGTCTCTTCAGTTGCTGGCTGCAGGCTTTGTTTCACCTCTACAAGCATTTCTCTGGTCACGGTTTTGTTAGGCAATGCCTTCTCACAAGGTTTCTGTGTTTTCCCTACCTTTACTAATTGTAGGCACAGTCGATTACACTCTTGCTGAATAGACTAATTTATTTCTAAGTCACTGCTCTTACACATTTATGAATTTGGCATGAAGGAGAACTTACATCGGTCTGGAAAGTTTTCAACCATAGTCTGTTTTCCCCATATTAATAATCCTGTTCATAAAGAAATTTGACTGATTTTATACATTTTGTGCATTTTGGGAGAGTACCAAACTTTCCAGCACTCAAAGAGGCAATGTAAACAGTGCACATTTTGCCTTGCTGAGCAGGACTTCAGTTCAAGAAGAGCCCATCTGAGTCATTGTGGCTCTCAGAAAAGATGGCATAGCCCGGTCTGCTTTGAGATATTCAGAGCAAAAAGCAGGCTGACTCCAAGGTAAGAAACTGTTCTCTCTGGATTGGATCCTGCTCCTCTCATCAAGGAGTCATCTTGCCCAGCAGTCACTTCTAAGCTAAGCATTTCAAGCTGAAGAAGCTGCCATCTGCATAGGGTCAAATAAAGCGGGGGAAGCCAGCCTTTTGTGTGCTGAGGTACGTGCCCTTCCTGAGCTCACTAACAGCAGTCTTGCTTCAGTACTCCATCCTTCTGTCAGAGAAACAGCAGAGGAAAAACAAGCCTGGAGCAAAATCAGAGGTTGCCCTTGGGATTTTCACCTTTTCTCATCATACCTGCTTGTCTAAGGCAGGTCATGCTTTCTAGTCTTTCATGCTTGTGGGCAGTCTGAACTAAAGACCCCAGAATGCAGGCAGTTAGAAAGCTGCAAGCTGTTAGAAAGCACTCTTTTTTGCTCCAGTCTGAATCGTGGCATCCCTGCCTTTACCTTTCCCCCCTCTCTGGCACTGACATTTGTTAACAGAGGCTGTCTCGCCTTTTAAGCATTAACATGAAGTTTATTGGCTTGAAAGATGGTATAAGATTAGTTAGTGTATGATACCACACTCATATCTATCTAATTGAAAATGACCATAATTTCCCTGCAAATTTATCTGGCCAAGGAAATCAAATAGTCCCTTTCATGGTGCCCCAGCTGTATTTCTTGTGTGCCGCAGGACAATAACAAGTCCAGAAAGTATTGCTCTATTACCATTGATCGGAGGCTGATGCTCCAGCTGTGCCTGCTGCTATGCCTCAGCCACCCTCAAGATCAGGGCTGCTGTGAGTATCACTTAATAAGCCTTCTTACACCGAAGTTTTGTCAGCCGCAGACTCCCGCAGAGCACCAGCTGCCTCGGTATTTACTCTGTTTTACAACAAAAAAGTTGAGGCTGCCAAAAAATTGCCAGACAACTTCCCATTTTTGCACATTAAACAGCTGCAGCTAGTTCCCTTCAAGGCATGAAAATTGATCTGAGAATGAATTCGGGGTTTGGGGAGGCTTCAGGAAAAAAAAATATATATATATTTTTGAAGTAAGAGAGGGTGGAAGAGTAAATAAACTGAGCAAACCACTTCCCTAATATTCACTGTGTGGTTTGCTCAGACTTCTTTGGAGAGGAAAGGCAAAAGGCAATGGTTTGAACACATCTAAGAATATGTAACCCAGCTGGGTGCAGGCAGGTGTGCTCCTCTTCCACCTGCATTTGAGAATATGCAAAGCAAAGGCACTCATCCGCACCTGTTTATGTAGACACATCCTGCATTTTGAAGCTTGAAATTTGGTATCAAAATAATCCCTTCTGTGCTGAACAGGTGTTTGAGGAGCTGCATACAGCTCGTTGTAGAAGAGCAGTCCTGAAAGCTAGGCAGCATGCGCCAGCTCTCTGGAGCAGACTGCTGGCTTTGGGCTGTTGGTTCAGCCCGAATGCACCCACAAACAGAGTGCATTCAGCTCACCTGTCTCGTGACATCAACCTACAGCCATGACCTAACACGTTAACTTCTTACATGTCAGGGGAAGTCAAAATGATAATAATAATGTAATAGTAATGCTGAATAGCGATGCTGATAGCAATACAGTAACCACTGTCTGCTGGGGCTGCCATTGGACTTCTGAAGCATGAGATTTTGCTAGAATTACAGTTTGTGTGCAGTTTGGTTACACGTAGCCAAGGAGGGGGCACAAGCCACCTTGTCCAACTCACTCCCTTCCTCACCTTGTTGATGGATGTTTTGTGCAAGGACTTGTTCTGATGGCTTGAGGCCCCGGTGATTTTGGCTTTCTGTCAAGCGTGTTACAGACAAAGTTGGAAGTGAGTCATCCTGTTTAAGAAACAGAGAGATCTTTATAATGACACGTCTACACTGTGGCAAGACAAAGGAACATCTACACTTCTAAGAAATTGTTTTCTCTTTCGGGGGGTGAGTTTTTTTAACTGCACTGTCCCAGATCTTTTACTGGCAGTACTGAATGTCTCCTCCATGAGGTACCTTTCCCATGCACAAGTACCTACAGAGCGCGGCCAAGGTGTCACTGAGCCCCCTGAATGATTAGTTGTCTTCAAGAGCCATTGGAGACAAGCACTCTAATCATTCCATGATCCTCATTTCAACTGGTTTTCCATCCTGAATCAATGGGTGTCCTTGCTCTGACATCCCTCAGTATCTTCACAGCAAATACCAATAACAACCTGCACACAACATTCCTCATGGGGCTTTGTTGTTGTGACAGGCAGAAGTAAACTCCTTTCCTACCTCCTTCCTCAACATGATTTTAGGTTGTTAATTGATGTAAAAATAGCTTTTCTGCTTGTGTATTTTATGTAGATCTTTTCAGAATCTCAGAATCCTTAGAACGCTTTCTTTTTTTCCTCACTCAGGAAGACCTTGCTTTTCTAGTCGAGCTGATCCTTCACTACCCTCGCCCTTAGTAGTTGGGCTAGTTGAGAAACATGAATGCTGAAGGCTTTCTCTGCAGTCACTTGTAAGCTGCCTAAATGTTTGGTGCCTTTAATTATCCCCAAAGTGAACGTTGCAACATGACCGCACCACCTGGATGGATGGCTTGGGAGCCAGAGAGCTGTGCTGGCTACCTGTATGGTACTTGCAGGGCTTTACTTTGCTCTGTAGCAGTACCTATTAGACATGCATGCATATGCATTTCTGCAAGACTGCCATGCTAGAGCTCTCCAGGCTACCAGCTGGTATGTCTCCGTGGTGCTCGGCAGCTTTGATCCCAGAATCTCCATAATTATGTTACCGTATTGCTTCCTCCCAACTGCTTAGCTAAGCCGAGAAGCCATCTGCAAGATGCGTTGGGTTGGATGACGTCTTGCTCCCATATCAGGTGGTAATGCAGGTTTGCTCCCAGCCAGCTCTGGAGCTGCCAGCCTCGCTCACCTGGCCCCAGCCTGGAGCTCCCCAGCTGTGGCTGCTGCACCACAGCACGGGCACTGCTTGGCTTGTCAACCAGAACAGGGTGCCTGCGCGCCGACACCCGCTGCTCATCTGCTCCCACCCAGGGCAGAGTGAGACCACAGAGCCGAGCAGAGCTGGGGTTGTTCCTCCCATGCTGGGTGGTGCTTTCCCCTGCCCGAAGTACCAGCTGCTTATCCTGGTGATAGGCATTTATGTTGGATTCTCTCTGTCACAAGGGCTGAACAGCGTGACTGGCTACTAAGGGGGCTCGCATGCTACATGAAGGGTTCCTACTCACTTCTGCAATTATGATATTTGTTTACTAGCTCAGGCAGGGAAACTGAGCCATGTACATTGTCATTGTCTCTTCCCTTCTCTGAAAAGCTCACTGGTGATGGTTGTTTTTTTTTTTTTTCAGGACAGCACCTGAAAACAAACCTGTCGAAAACAGAGAGACTACGTGAGGGTGAATCCAGATAAAGAGGAGATTGCCTGGGTTTAAATTCCCAGAGTGAGAAATAATAGAAGGAATTTGGGGAACTGCAGCTCTTCAATCAATACGTTTTCTGTCTGAAAAAGAGAGGAGGAGAAAGAGAGTGAAGACACTCAGAGTAGGAAGGATTGCTTTGTGGTTAAGGGTCTCAGGAGCTCTAGCCTCATTTCCTGGTTCTGCTTAGACTTCTCGCGTAACCTTGGCCAAAGTCACTCAATCTCCCAGTGCCACAGCTCCTCTGCTATTACATGCATCCCCACCTCACAGCATTGCCCCTCTTCTTCCCTCCTTTACCTCATCTGCTGAGACTGCAAACTCTCCGAGGTGCAGACTGCCTCTCATTTCTGATTTGCCTCTGTTTTGATTGTCTCTGGTTTGATTTGTTTCTGTTTGTATCCTATCCAGCAACCTCAAACGGAGCCTATAGGTGATACCATAACACAAACAAAATAACAACCGAGTTTTTGAAAGCTTCTGTATTAAAAATAAAAAATAAAATCAAGTCTGAAATGTTCTGCTTCTGATAAACTGGTAGTAAATTCTAAGATTGGCTTGTTGTAACAGTGTAATGGGTTTGCTGTAATGCAGGCACTAACTGGCAGATTCTCATGGAATTACTCTATGGATTTTTACATAACACGTTTAATGTTGTAATCTTAGCCTGCTGCATTTAAATATTTGAACATAGTCCTATGCTCAGGGACTGTAAACGTAATTTTGCTAACAGTCAGCAGAGCCTTCCACAGGTGAAACTCTGGTGTAAGCAGTAATCCCTGACATATGGCTGTTATCTAACTGGGCTCCAATTACCTCACTGGTGATATCCCTGTTGCTGGTAAGAAGCGAATTTCCATGAAGTCACGAGGTATCAGTCAGAGGGCTCATAGATTTGCTGCGCTGGTGATGTAATCCACCCGTTTATATAACCGCTGTTCACCTTAGGAATGAATAAAGATTAATTCAGAACCTAATGTTCGTCAGTAAACAAGGAAGACAAAAAATGTGAAAACTTCATTTTCATCCAGAGTGTTTGCTTTCTCTTATCAATAAGCTCACTTGCTGGTGTTTCATTAGGGAAAGAGAATGCAAATCAATGTGTGCAGGTACAGTCGCTGTTCAGAGCTTATACACTATTGCTAAGACATACCCACAGCATTTTCCAGGCAGTAACGGCTCTATTTAAGGCAAATTTTGTTGAGATCTTTACCACTGGGTAGAGGCAGGGAGATCCTTTCTCAGTGCTGACCTTGACCCATGGCACATGCAGAGAGGGTAGGCTGGAAGTGCAGGGAGCATGACCCAGGGGGACTGCCAAAAACTCTGCTTTTCTCAGCCTGGAAAGGGGAGAAGCCTGGCTCAGTGGTTTATAGGGCTTTGTTGCTTCTGTCAAGTGGGAAGGTGATCTAGTGACAGTCATTGCTTTCCAGTTCTGACAAATCCCGTTCTGGAGAGATAACACTGCTACTCGCAGGCCTTTGGAGCCAACTGAAAGGACGTCTCCACCGAAGCCGTTTTACAGCACTTGTTCTAACACAAACCTTGCATTAACAGCTTAAATTGAAGCGAGATAAAACAGTTCCTTTTATGTGCTTTCTTTATTTATCTCTAGATCCGAGATAAGTGCCTGGCCAAAAACAAAATCTCGCGTGGCCCCGGTTCAGCATCTGAAAGCAGGAACCTGTGAGAACCCACCAGTCACCAACGCCAGAGTCTCCTTGCCAGGCTCGTAATTAAATATAGATACGCAGGAGATGAAAGCACGCTATAGTGCTGAGACAGTTTGCTATCACGGTGCTGAGAAATGAGAAGCAGCCAGCGCAGAGCCAACTGCAAGGAGTCAGTGAAGCTCATTTGCAAGGGAAATGCAAATCCCGAGCTGATTGCATTCCCTTAAATGGGAAAGTGTGCTAAATCTGATAAGGGTGCTCCGAGGGCCTCCTAAGCGTGGGCTTGTCTCGGTGCTGAGTTTCTGTTCTTCAGTGGGTGAGGGAGTGAATGCTCTTCTGAAAGCGCGCATAGGTGAGAGATAGCAATTATTTCCCTCTACTTCTTCCACTATCTGCATAAATTATCATCTAGATAGCCTTCATATCTCCAAAGCACTCCACATATATTAACTAATTAATGCTCGCTCTATCCCTCTATATTAAAGAAAGAATTATCCTCATTTTGCTAATGCTGAAATACAAGGAGGAAGATTAAGTGCCAGAGAGAGAATCCAGCTAAGCACTTTAGTCACTGAAGTCAAAGGGACTAAAAATTAATCATATGTTTGAGAGCTTCGGTGGGCTGGGACCTCGGTCTTGCACAATGCTGAGCACCTTGAAGAATCAGGCATGCCCAAAGCCACAGAGGAATTAGAATTAAAAAAAAATAGCATAGAGTATGAGAACATGGCATGGAATTGCTCTCCAGGAGCCATCACACAGACTCTGGAAGAAACTGAAAGTCATCTCCAGAAATGAGCTTTGGAAACATAAGCTCGTACAAGGTAGATATGAGGAAAAAAACTCCTTGAGACAAAAAGTCATTGCCCACATGTAAATTGTGCATGTTTTCTTCATGGCCACATTTACAATGTGCTAATATATGAGCCTGGCACTTTGCGAAACCCCACTCTGTCATTAACTGCAGTGCCCATGGCAGAACGCATTAGCTGCTACCTGCACGTTGCATACAGCTCTCGAGGAAGCTCGCTGCATCTTCCCACAGTCTTAAAAGCAAACAGAGAATTTTGAAATACTTTTTCCTGGCTTTGGAGCAACATTACCAGCCAAGTGATCTGACAGTCCTTTCCAGAAGAAATTAATTCAGAAAAAGTATTTAGAGGAGCCATGCAGACAGTGGTCTTTAATTACTTTCATTTACATATATGTAAAAGAAGTTTTTGAGAGACAAAGAGGGGAGGGCTCTACCTGAATCTTTAACAAGTGCTTGTTTTATCAAGTTCAAGTTCAGGACTAAGCCCAGATCAGATACCCAACAAAATTTACATAGAGCAATCCCAGGGCCGCTTGAATGTGCCTTTCCCTTACCAATTTGCTGCAGTTTACTGATACTGCACAAGATTGTGAGTTACTTTTGTAAGCAGCCCTGAACTGCTCATATTAAAAATCCTCCTGATTCGTGTTTGTGGGGGGCCTTATTTGGGGATAAATATTCATCAGCACCTGACTATAGTGAGCGGGGCATTTTCCTTTTCTCAAGAAATGGCTCTTTTGTTGACATTGAAAATAAACGGTGAGCTTCGGAACAGACTGGTCTATTGTAAGAGTTCCCCAAATTAGGCTAAATGGCTGGTGACTCATTGCTGGAATATTAATCAGAGCGAGATAAATGTGTGTGCAAAGCAAGGGACATGGCTTATCTGATTGGGTTATTGATTGATTTGGAATTAATTTCAGAAGGAGACAGGTGTTGAAGGGGGGTGAGACCACAGCCATAGAAAACAGTCAGGGCTCAGCTCCGTCAGCCCCTCCTGGCACTGATAAGCTGAGAAGAAAAACACTTTCAGAAGCAGAGGAGGGATAAAGGAGAACAGCAGGGCAGGGCAGCTTGCAAAGTCTGGTGCTCGAAGGCAAACAGGAGGCAGCTTTTGTGTGCGCAGACAATAAAGTGACAATGTGCAGGAGGGGTCCAAGGGCCAGCAAAAGGGAAACCTGGGCTCGGGCAAGCCTTGTGCAAGAAGAAGACCTGTGCCAGCCCTGGCTGTTGTGAAAGACATCGGGTATTGCTATGAAATGAACAAACCCAGACGGACTGCGGGGCAGGGTATGGCAGAGCAGAGTTCACCTGTGGAAGCTACCCGGCCCAGCAGTTGTGACTAACATGGAGGGAGGGCAGTGCAATCGGCCAAGTGTGGAGAGGAAGCTGCCACCCGTCCCAGGGGAAGGAGGAGGCAAGCAGCGGAGAGAAGGGCTGGTCCTGGGGAGGCACAACGAGCACCACCATGGGTGAGGAAGAATACACCGAGGTGGAGAAAGTTACACCGAGATAGTGACCTTCAGCAGCTCTCAATGAAGTTTGGAAGAAAATAAATGGAAAGAGTAAATACCCTTCTTTCAAAACCAGTTGCCTAACTTAACTAATTTGGAGGCCTGTAGGATTTCCCTGTGTGGTAGAGATGCAATAGATGGGCACAGCATGAAGGCAGTCCTTGGTATTTAGCACACGTCTCCACATTACAGCTATCGATATGTTCTCACCCTCTGAACTATGTAGCACTTATTTTTCACATGAGTAAACTAGCTTTAATATTGGCTTTGAATGCAGATAAATACACAGAGCGTATAGATTTCTCTCTGTCCCCATAATACTGCATGCATCTCTGGCCTGGATCTCTGGCTTTTCACACTGGTAGCCCATCGCTAATATTGATTTGGGATGTAGATAGATAGTACACACATTATGGATTTATTTCAGTCTTTGTTGAATCTCTGTTGGTTTGGAAAGTAGATAATCTGCAAGAATGTTTTTTCCCCATAACATAGCTTTTTGCACGTACAGGGTGAGAAAATATTATAATGAATATCTTCCAGTGCACTCAGTAACTTCCCTTTTGCTGACTGTACCTCATCCTCCCCAGCATCTGGTATCTGTGGCTGACTATCTCAGTGAAAGGACTGTGCATTGTCGTAGCATGGCACTTTCACAGTGAGCCATCCCATCTGTCTTCCTTTCCCACAGAATTTCAAGTGTCCCTTCACTTGAATACCAGTTGCTGAGCCTGCCTTTCATCTACTGCTGCACATTCAGAAATGGGAATGTTGTAAAAATGTCAGACTGCTGGGTTTGGGGTGTTTTTTCTTTTTTTTTCTTTTTTTTTTTTTCTTTTTCTCCTAATGGGTTGGAGGTGGCTTTTGGTTTTTACTTGAGGGTGGCACATAGCTTGTGACAGATGGCGTGCTGTAAAATGTGTGGGAGCATGATATGCTACCACCAAGGAAACCAGTGTGTCCACACTATGCCACATTGCACAGCCAAGTGTGGTGACATGGGTTTGGGTCCTGAGCACAGGAAAGCCAGGCATTACCTAGCATTGACAGTTCTTCAGAGCCAGGAGCCCCAAATTCTCAGACAACAACCTCTGGGTAGACATCTGTGCCCACCTCATCACGCCACCCCTTAGAGCTGCTGGAGAGGAGCAGGCACTCATAGGGCCTCTTCCGTCCACCCAGAGGGGAACAGCAAAAACAGGTTGCAGTGACTCCTGTCCTGGAGGTGTCGGTTTGTAATGTCAGATGATTAGATCACATACAGATGTCTGCAGTATGACGGCCAGGAGAATCCCACTTCTTGTGACTAATGGGCAGGCTCCTGCCCTTACAAAATCACAAGTAACAAATACAAAGGATAGTTGATTTGTTTGTCCTGTCATTTCTCCTGCGTGCCCATGTTCAGTACGAGCTACCACAGTAACTGGACTACAATAGTCTTAAGACTCGTCCTGTTCAGACTTGTTCTGTGTTCACTTGTATTTGGCCTACAGAACATTTTCTGCATGCCTGTTTCATTATCAGCCAGGCTATTTGTAATCCACCTGCTTACTTTAATAGGATTTTGTTGTCAGATAGGATTCCCTTTAATTTTATAATCAGTCTTAGCTTCCTTAACATCTTGCTCTTTTTTATTAAATTCATCAAAACTGCTGGAGGGTTGACGTAGGTCTGGTCTCTTGGGGAGGACCCCTACATTTTGGAGCCTTTATATCTGTGGCTGGCTATGTGCAAAGCATCTCAGGTACCATTACACTCAGTAGTACCACAGACCTCTGTAGAAACCTATTACTAAACACAAGTGTCTAATACTGTTTGAAGCATGTGAATGGGTAGAAAATGTAGTGCTGGTAGGTATGACACAGGGCTTCTGAAGACCTGTGCCTTTTTGGAGCAGCTGCTGGAGGCAGAGCAGGAGATACCAAGACTTCTCAAATGGCACGAGACCCTTGCATGTGTGCTAAGACATCGACTCTCCAGCAGCCCATTGGCCATGACCTGGATGTGGTCTCATTCATGCAGGCTGTAGAAAATACCACCTTTACCAGCCAAAGATTTCTATGTAGCACCATGCTCCCAACCTTCATTTTTTCCTGTTAATTTACTGCATTTAGGGCATTTAGGGGATGCTATCCAGAGCCTTTACTTGGCATTGGTATCAAAAACATAATAACATCACTTCTTTTTTGCTAAAAAAATACTGATGCAGATAGTTTTCAGTGAGGGCTTTTTTTATTTTTGGTTTTTTTTTTTTTTTTTTTTTCCTTTTCTTTTCTTTGTAAGCCTGTCTTTAAAATGTCTTTAAAAATGCATATAAGGCCTACTTTTCCTCTCAGGTCCCCAGACCTCAAAAGGCTCGTCATAACTTCAGCCAAATATCATCAAACCTTCATTTCCTGCCTATAGCTGCTCTTATACTGAAGTTTAATAGGGACTTTTATGAATTTGAGCACAATGGAGATAAAAATAGGCAAAGCACAGGATGTTCATCAGGACTCCTTTGTAGAAGAGCCTGAAGCTGCTACCTCTCTCTGGATCCCCATTGTTTCCCAACTTTACCCCTTCAGGGAGAGATGTATCCCTAGCCAATCGACAAGAAGGAAAATATGCTGCTAGAGGAAATATCTTACTGTGATTTCTCTGCATGAAAAATATGTTTAGCTCATTGCTATCCTTAGCTTTCACGGAGTGGAGTACGGATAGGATTGTAAGATCCACCTGTCTTCAACTGCCTTTTGCTAGAGGGATGAGATGCAGAAAACCTGTCCATGATATGTAGATGAACGCCAAAAATATCTAGGTCAGAGGAAGCTCCTTATTGTATCTCTACCCATTCCTTTAGAGTTAAAATTTAAATTATGTCACCTCATCTCCAAAGTTTTTGTCTGAAGTAATTTCTGAAAAATTTAAGCAAAATTCCCTTAAAATAAAGCTGCAGCTGAGCTTGTTTTGCTTAATTAGCATTTTTTTTTTTTTTTTCACATCAGGGAATAAGAGCAGAATGCAAAGAGACTGCTTTAGTAGATTGGAAATTATGAGCATTTTATACTGTGTAATAGGACTTTGTGCAAGTACAACTAGCAGGCTTAACAGCTCAGACTCTCCTGGCTTTGAACACTGAAAATGCTGTTAAATTATTAAGCTTAGTCTCAACTGGCAAGGACATTCAGTGTCTGAAACTCTACCAAACCTCAAGGCAGTTGCCAGCAGATAGTATAATGAACAGAACAAGGAGAAATTAGGACTTTTTAAAGAATTGACTCTTCAGTTCATCCCTCAAACTGCAAAATTTTAAAACAGCAGCTATAAAACATGAAACAGGGTTAAAACTTTTTGAATTTTTCTTGTAGAAGAAAATGGTAGCAATTGTCACTTCAGGCTGAAGGAAAGCTTATCAAATCTATTTCAAGCATTTAATCCCACATGAAATGAATTGCAAAATATAGGCATTGTTCAAAACTGAGAAGTAAGTGAAGAATGTAGTGCTTGCTTTATACAAAAGCTCATAGGTTAAATATAAATTGAGCAAGAGGCAGAAAAAGATGGATGGAGTGAAGGCCAGGGTGTTCATCTGGGACTTGTAATACCAGGGTGCCAGTTCCTGTGCCTGCAACTTTTCAGGTATGAAGAGAACTTGTGTTAACAGGAGCATCCTTTTATTACACAGCTCAGTGTTTAGGCACTCCTGGGAGGTAAATGTAGGTTCAACACCACCCTGGTTATTGCAGAAATGAATTATGGATGTCACATATTCTAGGGATCACTTTAACTTACAGACTTCAGCCAAATCATGGGAACATGTGCAGCAATACTTTCTTCTCTGTCCACCTGGTTTCATGCAGGTAAACCACCCATCATTCAGGTTAACCTGTTCCTCTGGTTCAGAAGCCTCGGTATTAACATTTCTTAAAATGTTGATTTTATGTATGACCAGAGTGAAAGTTATTTGTAGATGTTGCACATAGAAGTAGTATAACATGAGGACTGTTGTAAGAAGAAACCTCAATGCTATATTCACTAGCTTCTGAAAAGAGTTAAAAAGAAAAATATATATATATAGGGGCATGGGAGAAGATTACGCCGGCTGAATCTGTGTTGACTTTTACAATACCGGATTTCTGCAAAATCAAGTGAGAAAATGTTTCTTTCACATGGTAGAAAAATATGGCTTCATACGGTTTAATAAAATTTCTCTTATGAATGGTAGACAGACACTCCGTGTCATATCACCTCATGTCTCCAACCCCATGAGAGACCTGCCACCCCTGGCGCCCTGTTCCTCCATGGGATCTTTGCTGGGTCTACATGCACTGCCATTTCTCCTGGCACTGTGCAGCAGTACCAGGCAACAACGTGGAGCATAAGCTTAAAACGCTGTCACCCTACTGCCAAGAAGAAGCCCATGAATCTGTCATGTTGTGTTTCCTACATTCACAGCTAGTCAAGGTCAAGATGTCCTAAATGTTTACAGGAGATCACTGATGAATGAAGCGCTGTTCAGACATGCTGAATTGCAGATAGCTACTTTAACTGACTTAATTAGAACATGCTCACTATAAATGCTGGGTGAAGATGAATTTTGCTTCTGCTAGAAGTTAAGTGGTCTTTATCTAGAGGCTAAATAGGTTGAAAAAAAGATGTGAGATATGGCCAAACTTCACATAAATCATAAAAGGAAGGTGAGTAAATGGAGAACTGAGTGCAAGATTGAAATACATACGGTGTTTAGACAGTATGCATATATATACTGTGCTCTGATGGTAGTGTCAATTTTCCAGGTCAAGCAGAAAGAGTTATGAGAGAGTTTGACCCAGTTATTGCTGAGACCCTCTGAAGCAATTCAATATTGGATTACTGCTAGTAAAGGGCATGCAGAACAAAATACAATCTTTCTGCTAATTGCTGTGAGCCTGCAAACACTTTTTTTTTTTTTTAATAATAACAATAAAGAAAGCCAAGTGTTATTCAGGACTCTTGGATGGTACTCAAGATCTGTCACCAACAGCAGATGCCAGTAATAAATACAGACACGTATCCAGAAATGCAATAAATATGGAGGTACACTCTGTTTTTTCCCATTGGTTCTGTTTTAGAATAGAATATATACTGTAAACAAGAGGAAACAGTATTTTGGTATTCTCACCTATAATTTATCAATTAAGTTTAAATATTTTATTGTTTTTTTTTTTTTTTTCCTCCTTTCCATCCAGATAACACAAATCTCTTTCTCTCTCTCACTCTTTCTCTCTCTCACACACACACATGCACAAAAAGGCACAAAATAAGCACACGGCAGAGAGGTACAAAGGGTCTTTGTTCTGAATCACACTGCAATGTTTTCCTTTTATTCCCTTCTGGAATACAGAAAGATGAAACCTTTGCTGGAGAAGCAGGGTGCAATTTCATTGTATCCCTAAATTTTTATGGAGAGCACTTCTGTCTTTTATGTTTTATCACTACAGGCGAAGCTGCCCTATTTCAGTTCTGACTTCCAGAAAGAAAAGGACTGTGCCCTGCAGCAAACTATTACACGGGAAGATCCTGTTTTGAATGCAGACTTCCTCTATTATGACAGATGATTCCTGTCTGCTCTACCAAAGACACAGAACACACTGGAGAGACACTTGATAGCATTCATCTCACCTAACCTGAGGCACCTGCCAGGTAGATGTCTCCACCTGAGCAGGACTAGAGTTCCCTTCCTAGACTAATGGATAGAAACGTGCATTTCTAGCTCATGATTCATCTGATCTGGTTGGGGTGATTACCTTAGGACAAGATGAATCACAAGTGAGCAGGGCTCATTTCTCTCTGCTGATAAGAGAGTGGGTCGGAGAAGAGCTCTAATCGAGACATCTCCTTTGTAGGCGCCTACATTTAGTTGAGCGAATTGCACCTTCTGATTCAGGAAGATCAGAAACTAGTGTCTGGCACAAGTTCCATAAAACATGGACAAACAACTTCGCTGAGCCCATTTAGATATTTTGGCCATGGTTGCTGGGATTTTGTCAAAACATTTCTGGCACAGGTAGGGCTGTGCTTTCTCTGGGTGTATCACTCTCAGCAGGAGTGTTAGCTTGCTAAACAAACTTGCAGGAAATAAAATGGTTATTTCCTTAGTGTTGGGGTTAATCTATTGTCTTGTGATTTTAAGGAAATCGTGAAGCTTAAATACTGTAAGGAAAACCCATGAGAAAATCACGCAAATAAAAACCACACAATTAATTTATGAAACGTTATTCCTGAATGTCTAGCTATACTTCTCGAATCATTAGTGCAGAACAAAGCATTACAATTTTTCCTTGTTCTGCCTAAAAGACTGTCGTTTCGATACAATTTTATCAGCGAGTTCTACAAATTACTGCTACTTACTTTAAATATCAAGTTAACTAGGAGGCCTGGTAGTTTTTGTGAAAAATACAGGATTAAAATATTGCCGGAGGCCTTCTCTCAGCTGCAAGGTGCCTGGGGTTTCTGAATGAGACACGGTAATTCCTCCCACTTCACATTTCATATGAGTGGAGCCCCTGGGAAATAGAAATGGTACCGAGGGCAGGTACCAGAAGTGTTACTCAAGTATTAGCTGCATTTTAACCATCTGTCAACAAAAAGGATAAACCAGAACTGCATGACCAGCCAGCACTCAGAGAGATCAAGAGGGTGTAATCCAAGCAGTACAATGTGAAAATCTCTTTTCCACTCTTCAGGCAAATATCATCACTCCTCAGCTCCTGCACATCTCTGGGAAAGAACCATGAGAGCCCACACAAAGCTGGTGGCCCAGAGACCATAAGGAAGATGTACGCTACAAGGAAAGAGTCCAAGTTCAGCTCACTATAGTGTAACATAACTTACTGAGTAACTCATCATTCAGAACACATTGTTTAGACTTGGGGATCTCAGTCAATTCTGCAGTAGGTGCAAGACAGTGGGGAATACAGGGATTTGTGAGAAGATATTAATGCAGGAGAAAAATCAATATTTGGGAAAACCTGATTTTTCTAACTGTTTGGCTTTCATGTACATCCAAGGACATCAAACACTTATCTCTGATTCTGAAAACATATTGGGATTAAAAAAAAAAAAAAAAGGCTAAATTAATACTATTGCTATTAATAACCATAATAACACAAAAAGGAAACAAATCCCTCTGTTCTAAATTTATTCAGCTGTCTTTGAAAAGACGCATGTATCCTTATTAAATCAGATGTATTCAATTTTCTAATCAATTTTTGTTCTGTTTTTTGCCCACTTGTTTTCTTTAAGAAAAATTCTGGCATTCTTATTTAAAATCATGTAGCTAACTGCATCATGTATCCATCTGGCACAAATGGTTATGTATTGCCTGTGATAAATTAACTGGTGATGATATACACCCAGATATTGTTTGACAAAACTGTCTTCATTCTTTGCATAAAGAAATCACTATATCAAGTATCTTTATTGAGGCATTGTCCAGATATAGACAATATAAACATTTAAATGAAGCTTTATTAAAAGCTACTGCAACAATTAAAGTACATTTAAAAGAGTTTTATAGAACTGTAGCTAATATTAGAAATACAAAGAAATTTAAGTTTCAATCCTACGCATAGCCCTAAATCTCATTCTTAACACCTGTCCCTCCAAAACCCCTCCCAATGGACCCTCCTTGGCCAACCAAACACAATGCTTCTTCTAATTTACAAGTGCCTAATGCAGAATACCATCTACCACAATTTAAATGAAGAGTCACAAGCTGCTTTGCATCGCAGAGATATGGGATGCCAGTTCAACACGTGGTTATCTTCATTTCTATGTAATGCCTGTTGACAGCACAGCACTTCCCCTGTCTCAGCTGTCACGTACTTTCCATCTACGTCCGGAGTCCTCCTTCTGATATATGTGCATTCAACTCATCTGTGTTTAATCCTTCTAAGTGTCCCCTTCCCCTCCCTCATCCAGCTCCTGAAATATCTTAAATATATACTGTGAGCCTCTGAACTCTGATATTATGCCTCAGTTACTCATTCATACAAGTTAAATGAAGTATAA
The DNA here is from genome assembly GCA_011075105.1 of Heteronetta atricapilla. NCBI lineage: Eukaryota > Metazoa > Chordata > Aves > Anseriformes > Anatidae > Heteronetta > Heteronetta atricapilla. The sequence continues at coordinate 141,699,588 of CM021731.1, read as the reverse complement.
ATAGAAGGTAGGTGGGAGGTAATAGGATGGAATTAACATCATTTTGGTGGATCTTGATTTGCAGGCATCAAACCTGTGTTTCAGGCTTTAATGCCCTGAAAATAAAAGGTCCTCTGTGGACACAACCACTATGTTATGGCTTAAGACAAATACATAGCTAAGACATATTACTATTAAGCCTTTTATTGAATCATTTAATAGATAAAACTATTCAACTGTTTCTCAGCTCTGAAAGAGCCGTACAATGAATCCCATCTGATCCTGATTTATTGGTATTCATCCCTCCCAATATGTGTGGAGTCCTTTTGGCAGAGGCTTAAGTTCTCTCATCTGCTGTATCCTGGTACACATCTGCTCGTAAGTGTCACATGTAGGTCAGGCACAGCCAGAGCCACAGACAAATAGTACAAAGGCAGATGGTTACCAACTGCATTCTGGGCAAGATTTTGGCTGAACAAGGTAATCACTTGCTCTGCTCTCAAACATAGTCCCTATTTCTCTAAAGTTTTTTTCCACTTTTTTTTTTTTTTTTAATAATGATAAATTTTGGACAAGGAAGATTTCTCTACCGAGTGATGCAACTTATCATTGCCAACATCCTTTGTTATTTGCCAGTAGCTTTAGCAGAATCATATAATTTAGCCATAAATTGTTCACATATCACTCTTTAGAGAGGTCATAAAGGGGGGCAGTTTTTGATTGAGAAGAATTGCATGGAACCCTTCCACCCTGATCTCTAGTGTAAATGTTAAACCCATCACTCACACCTAATCCAAAATTAATAACATAGTCTAGCAATACCTTTGCTGGAGTTTGCATCTCTGTTGCTTCCCATGTTTTATTATCTTGACAGCTTTTCTTCACAGCAACATAATAGTTTACCCCAAAACATCAGATCAAGCTTCTATTTTTAAATGCAGAACAACAACTGTAGCTAAATATAAAAACTTTAACTTACTCAACAACCTATGTAGGAAGGTTGTTTTATTTCCATTAGGAAGCTGTTTGAGGTTTGGTATTTTGGGATTTATTTTCAGTGTCTACGTGATGTGTTTAACAATACTAATGATGAACTGATAATTATATCTTGGGCTATTGTGTGATGTCTAAAATGTGATGGGTGTTTACCCTATAAATTTTGAGTACAATTCTGTATCAACCAGCGATTATTTAGCTACATGAAAGGCTACTGCAATTAAATGATCAATCTTATGTGAAGATTAATGCTGTTTTCAAGGCCATTGTCCTTTTCACCCGTCATCTATATTGAGTGGTAGAATATAATTTCCCCTAACCCCTTATAAAAATCACTTCAATTCTGTTGATATGTGATGTACTATTGAAATAATATCTCAGATGAATATTTATAGGCATTTCTGCTCTGTACACATACATTGATTGGGTTCATCTGCACTGTGCAGACATACACATTTCTTGTTGGCTAATGATAATAATAATTATAATAGCAATACTAATACTGCTCTTCTTTGTAAGGCATGTTGATATCTCTGATTCAAAAGTACTAGAGAAGAACTAGGTATGATTGGTATAGGTTGTTATTGCAATAGCAATACCTTATTTCAATATTTTTTCAAAATCTGGGCTTCTTAGGTATAGTAATACTCTGAATGCTTTTTGCACATCCTTGTGTTTAAAGGCACAGAACCCAAAGCATACAGAGAAGTTAGGTTTATATATGTTGTTACTTACATGCTTGTTTATTTTCCCATTCAGAGCATGAGTGAGAATGATAGCTCTCAAGCCTTAGATTTTCATATTTCAAAGCAATGAGATAACAAGGGGCACAGTTCAGCTGAAATTCCTGTTTATTTTCTTGACTCTTTGCCTATGTAGCATGTACAGGATCTGTGCCCCACACTAGCTGCAGTTACTTTGATGTGATGAATATTATCTGTGACTTTTGAACCATCACTGGATGCTGAGAGATGTGCTATTTAATTGTCATGGTTAGGACTACATCTGACTGTGTTACTCAAGAAAAGTCATCATCCTACTTAACATCAGCATACAGCTACACTCCCCTCTCCAAAAATCTCTTCTCCAGTGAAGTACCCCAAATTGGTACACACAGGCTGAAAAGACGCCCATCTGCTCTATGAATGCCCCTGTTAATAGTCAGTATTTGTAAATACTGCAAATGGTATTTTTAATACGTTGCAATCACATTGTGAAATCGGTTATTTTGTGAAATGACTGTTTTATAATGTCGCTGTAGCACATACATAATTGGACTCTCTCAGAGGAGACAAACTGACAGAACACATACTGAGAAAACTGAAAGGTCTGTGTACAGCTCCAGATTTCCTAACGAATGAAAATGATTGAAAAAGTGTTCTTTTTTTTTTTTTTTTTTCTTTCTTTCTTTCTTTCTTTTGGCATCCTAGTCAGAATGATGAGACACAGTATCTAAAGCCAAATGGCTTCCACTTAATGATAAAAAAGACACAGGAAGACAGCACTGACCTCATTGAAATCTACAGGACTTCTACCTTTGATTTCAAAGGGTGAGAAATTAACCAGTTATTTCTAATGGACACAGAGGATTATGAGCTACAGAGAAGTGGAAAGTATGCTCAAGATGACCAGATGTTTCTTGTGCACTGGAACAGAGCATGAAAAACTTCAGTGAATCACCTTTGCAATGCTTAAGAGCAAGGAGAAAGCAATACATTACTGAGCCAAAAAGCAGAGAAATGATGCAATTTTCACATATCTGATAGCTTTTTTTTCTTTCTTTCTTTTTTTTTTTTTCCTGCTGTGTTGTTGTGCACGCACATGCCTGTATGTTCTGCACACAGCAAATGCACAAAGGCAATTGCATAGCAGATGCTAGTGCATGCTCAAAGGTCCTGACTCACCAGACTGGGGACCTGGCTAGAAGGTGCCATCAGGCCCGCCCACACAGGCTTCCTTACCATGAAAACCGTAAAAAACAGAGAGAGAGATTACATGCTGGGGCTCATCCTGACACAGCAACAAGAAGTGGTCAAAGACACTCAGATGTCCCTCCATTTGGATGTGGCCAGACTTATTTCTCTAATATTTGATCAACTTGCAGGGAGGCTGCATGTTCAGAGACCTACTATCCAAGCAAGTTGCCAATTAACTAATGATCCTCCAAGACAGGCTGTAATACTGCCCAGTCTCTTGGGATGCAAAATGATTATACAGCAAGAACAGATCCCATTTGCACTTTTTTCCAACAATATTAAGAGGGGAGTGTCTGAGTTCTGAAGGTATGCTGACTAGGGGCAGCAGTACTCTTCCACTGGACCTGCTGTGGACTTTTGGGAAAAGTAGAGACAAAATAACTATTCACCAAGTTGTCTTTTTCCATACACTAGCAAGATTAACAACAGTGTTTGTGAAATGCTTTAAAATCTATGGACTAAATTTATGTGCCTGAAGTCACGTGGAGTGCAAAATACTATTATTGTCTTCTGAAATTAGAAACACCTTCCAAGCACTTTCAAACTCTTCTCGCACACAGTCAAATAAAGGAAATTAATCTTGGTCACAATTAACTTTCTATCCTCATTTCTCAAGCTGTTCTGTTTGCTACTTCATCTGACCTGTTCCTGCACTTCACTGATCAAATGCAGTTGTGAGCTTATCCATCATCTTTTAACATAATGAAGTGTTAATATTTTCTGCATCAATCTATCATGTGAGCCATAATTTGAAGTTCAAAAGATTGTGTCCAAGACCATTTTGAGCTTTAATCACAACCAAGCTGAATGATGGGCTACTTGCCTTTAGCAAATATGTTTGCCCTTTGCTGCTGGACACTCTCAATGAATCCAGAAATTTTATAATTTTAATAAACATTTGGAGTTAGCGAGAATTTTCAAAACAAAAACAAACAAAAATACTAATTTCATTTTTCCAACATGACCTTGTTTAATAGCTATCTTTAATCACTAGATTGATATTTGAGGTGAATACTAAGGTAAACACGATAACAAAATTATCTCAATGACCTGAAAGCAGATGCTAGAAGCAAGGATGCAAGACTAAGGATGATTACACCAGGAGTATTGTCTGTATCTTTCGATTTTGCCTCTTAAAGCCCATTTCTACATAAAGGCCATTTCAAAACATCCTGCAGAAAAAGTATCCACGCACAATTTCAAATACATTTTGCATATATTGCTGAAGTAATCAAGCAGCAATATAGCACTGGTACACCAAAGACAAAAGAATGCCAACACTGGTTTTCATACTGTTGTCAGAAAATATTGATAGCAACTGACTCCAGCATCCTCAGTAAGGAAGAACAATCTTTCTCTACTAGTAGTCACATCCGTAATATATAATATTGAATTGAGAACAAACAGGTTGTAGAATGTGTTTCAAACACCAAGGAGCAGGGAGGACATTGAGGAATACAGGAGAACAAGAGGAAGACAAAGGAAAGCACAGGTCCAGCAGCTCACAAGGGACAAAGCAACAATGGACAAAGTAATCAGCAGCCTCGGTCATAACAAAAAGAGGTGAACTGGGCCTAGATTCTTACCACAATTAATTTCAATAATGGAAAAGAAATTCAGGATGAACTTGCAAAAGAAGAGATTAAACAGCACTTAGGTAAATAGAGGTATTCATATTGGGAACACCCAGAGAAACACACGCTGGAAAATTTGTAGGGAAGAAATTTCTGAGTGTCTAACAATTATTGTCAAGACCTTTTGGGACAGCTGAGAAAACTGTAGAATGGGAAATGTGGTGCATGTTTTTAACAGGCTTGGAAGAATCCTAAAAACTAGAGTTCAGGGTATATAACTTTCATGTTTAGAGCTAGTTAAGTGAACACCACAGAAGCACCTAATGGATAATATGATGATTGAAAACCAGAGATTGTGGAGTTATCGAAAGGAATCCTGTGAAACCAATCTAATTCCAGTCTTTGACAAAATAATTGTCCCAAGTGATAACAAAATTGATTTGCTTTAATTTTCATACAGCTTTTCAGACTGCTCTATATGGCATTCCCCTAAGCAAAAATGAAGATAGGTAGGACAAGATGCAGCTTCAGATTTCATGCAGAGAGATTTCTCTTCCTACTATGGAGGTGTCCACACATAAGCTTTCTATGTTTTCTTTGCAGTGAGATCTAGGCCTCATTGCAGTTGCCCACATAAAAGTGTCTTGTACCACCTGTGTGCCTCCTGGCTGACCTTCAGCTACCACTTCAAAGCGGGGTGGACCTCCCATACATCCTGTGTCAGACCTGCCAGCCTTGTAAGGCTGCTCTGAGGTACGAGTACTTCTGGGCAACCGATCACAGCAATTAGCCAATGCAACCAAGGGAGCCTGGAGATGGATTCACTTGACCATTCTGTGCTTACTCAAGGATGAGCCAAATAGGTCTCCAGCCTCCACTGCCTTTGACAGATGTTTAGACACCTAGCTCATAGGTGGACACATACACTGAGGGAAAAACATATACAGAGTTTTATTATTTTTTTTTTTTTTTGTCAAATTGGGATGCATTTCAAATGATATTCAGTGGAGATTTACCTTAGATTTGGTCTTGTTAGGAAACCTGCAAAATGGAACAGAAAATATTTTTCTGTCATTTATAGGTGACAGAAAGCTGGAAAAAAATGCATATATTTCAGAGGACAGGGATAACATTTAAAATGATCTTGACAAGCTGGAGAAATGACTCAAGGATTGTAGGGTCTCAGTAAAAAGAAATGCAAAATACTTTAGCCAGTAGATTCAAATACAGAAATACACAATGGAGAGCTAACAGTAAGTCAGCAGTGCAGTGGAAAAGAATTTGGCAGTTGCTGTGATTCACAAACTAAAAATGTGTGTGTGATGTTGCTGCAGAAAAGGCAACTCCCATTCTTGGATCTTCTGGCAGGAATGTCATGTGCAAGGCATCGGAACTATTTAACATGCTCTGATTCATAATGATAAGGCCTCAGCTAGGGTGTTCCTCTGGCCAGGGCTGATAACCACACTTTAAAGACAGATAATGACAAGCTGCAGAGAGACCTAAGGAGAAAATGAAATATGATAGGAGAGTTATATTACTTGTGCATAAATTCAGGGATTTTGCTGTGCTTATTCTGGAGAAGATTGGAGGATAGAGGTGAGGGAGGGCAGGAACCAGTCACCCAGCTCATCAAAGGTTATAATAAAAACGAGGGAGATCAAACTTCTTCTGTCTGCTAAGAGAAGAATGCAAGATAATTGGCCTGATTTGCATCAGCAAAGGTGTAGTTAAATCCTAGAACCTGCAGAAGTTGCTGAGCCTCTTTTATGTTAGATTTTTAGGAACAGGTTCAACAAAAGGGGAAGGTTGAAGCCATCAGGTGTAGCGATGGGACTCAGTAGGTCAGGTAGATGGTTGGACTTGATGATCTTGAAGGTCATCAGAAAGAAAGAAAAATAAAGAAAATAAAAACAGCTGCTTTAGGGCAGCGAAGATGGAGTTATGCTTTTCTGCATACCATCAGCCCCCTAGAAGGAGGTAGGATGAAATCCTAGTAGATGAGAGTGGTTGAGAAGACCTTGAAGGAGGTGGCCAAGTGCTACAAGAATCAAACCTGATGTGTGCAACAGGTGCTCCTTGACACCAACCCACCAAGCTCAGATAAAATGCATAATAAAATGGGGCTGACTCCAGCACCTGGTGCTCAGTGAGGCAAGTAAGGAGGAGCCCTGATGGGGTGGCCTTTCTCTGCAGAAGGCATTCATTTTCCAGGTCCCATCACAACCACACTATGCCATAAAGCTGAGTTTTGGGGGCCTGTTTTTTTTTTTTTTTTTTTTTTTTTTTTTTTTTTTGTGATTGTTGATCGAAGGCAATATGTAAACCGTCTACTCATTTTATCTTTTCTTTTGCTGTGAAGACGGAGTGATGCGAGTTTTATTACAGCACAACAGTTCTTTAGTAGGGTGGTTAATGAGCTGTCAGGATTTCTGTAATAAACTTCTCTTTCAGAGGGGTTAGTAATAACTCACTGCAAGATGAAGCACACTTTTAGTCATTGCTCAGAAACGTGTTTTACCAATTCTGAAAAATAAACCTCATTTTATTCAAGAACCTTATGTCTCAGTAAAAACAGACTACGGAGCTTTCTCAGAGCAACTTGTTTTTTAAAATAAGAATATAATTACTCCTTTATACTTATATTGAAAGTAGGTGTGTTGTAGAGCGGTAGAACCGTAGAGAGAATTGGGACATTCTGGCTCATTAGTGTCATTCTTTCCTTGTCTAATGCTATTTTCCTCTCCTCAAGTGTATCCCTTGCAGGAGATGACTAATCCTGGCCACAGTAAGTGACAGTGCGCAGAACTCCAGCCAGGACATGGCACTGCTTTACAACAAAGCCAGGTATTTTCTCTGCAGCACAGTTGCTTGGCTTGACACTTCCTGAATTAAAAAAATAAGAAATAAAATACCATTTTGTTTTACCAACCTTGACCCTTTCTTTCCCAACATACGTTGCCCGCAAGAGTGATCAAAGGGACAGGGAGAGGAGATCGTGTTATGTCATGAGTAATTTGTCTGATAAGGCACATTGACTTTTGCAAACAATCTGCACGCAGTTTGCAGTCCTTGACTTTAATAACTGTTTAAAGGTTTACGGTGTGGATACCTGAGCTGATTTTCACCCTGGGCTTTCTTCAGCCTTCCCAATTTTCCCATCTTATGGCTGGTCAGTAAGATCATGTAGTCTTGTTTCTTGCCCGTGAGCCAATCCAGGCTTTATGGCTGGGAAAATTCATTCTCTTCATTGCTGATTATGCTAAGTTGCTTTTTCAGCATTCCAGAAATGTGCTTGCAACTAGTAAAAGCACAATTTCAGGCAAGTGCTTTTTTGGATATGCACACAGGTTTTGATGGGGCTTCTAGGTTCTGCACACATTCTTAAAAAACACAGGAAGTTTCCTACATTAGCATTCATGAATAAGCAAACACAAAAGGACAACAAATGTCAACAAATCCATGTTATATTCAGCAATGGGGGAAGAACACATCACCCTGCCTGTCTCCCAGCTCCCACCCTTGCAGGCTGATGGTCTCATCGCTAAACTTGCCTTCTTCCCTCTGAATTGCTCGGGATCCTTTATAACATGGTCTTCAATTTCCTCGTTGTGAATGAAGCAGTGTTCTTTGCTGATTTTCCGCTTCTCCCTCTCCGGGACACCGATTGAGGAAATCAGGGCTCTGTGGTGGGGCTGCGATGTTTTGCTTCTGACCTCTGGTGGTTACAGGAGGCTCTGCAAGCCCATTGCTTTCAGGAATAAGGGACACGGAAAAAGCAGGCAGCCTCTGCGGTTTCCTGCTAAGAATCCTATTTGCTGCGGATGGATTTTTACCCAGCACTGAATTTACCTTAAGTGCATCCTTACGTGATGTTCAGCTGATTGAATGGGCAGAGGGACACTCGGGAACATGAGTACCTGCGCTCACCCTTTTCTGGAGTGCTTGCTCTCCAGTGAGCGGCCTTATTCTGCATTTTACATGGTGTTTTGTTTTACCAGTTCTCCTTCTGTAAAGTAACATACTCAAAATTATATGTATATATATTAGTATTGAAGACTTTGTTTATAAAATTCAGTTAAATCCCCATTTCCTGAGTACTTTGCACCAGGTAAGCTGCAATCCTTTCTGCAGCCATACAAATCTGTAGGCAAGGGAGAATCTGGCCATAGCTTGGTTAACTAATCTGCAGAGCCACAGTGAAGTGTGTACACATAAACTGTGCAGTCATTAAGTATTTATAAATATTAACTGCGTATTAGCAAGGAGGAAATTGTGGAGAATGGAAATCAGGTAACATGCACATATCTGCATAACTAAGTCAGGGCTGGGTAGGAATTCCTGCAGGAATTCCTGCAGTCTAGTCCTGTTTTCAGCCAGCTGCCAGGCAAAATTAAGAACCAAAGACTTCCTTGCGCCAGCTGTAGCTGCTGCCCTGCTCCTGCCCAGGCTCCGGAGGTGAGCAGCTGTGTGTCTGTTGTCTGGTGGATTTTAAGTCTCAAGCTTTACTTCTGCCATGCCACTTCGAGGGCACAAAAAGCTAAGATTTTACCCCTGCTTGAGCTGCTTCTCGCTGTGGGGCAGTTATCCTACACCCTGCAGGGATAAGATGGCTCTCTGATGGAGAATAGGACAAGGCAAGTCTCCTCCATCACAGTCCTCAAACTGTGCGGAAAATCACACAGCAGGGATTTTTGCTTGAATCGACAGCCTCCTCTTGAACTGCACAGCAAAATGAGGTTTGGCTTCCTAGACCCTCAGCAGTACTTCAAAATCCTTTCCCTATGAAGTCCAATGTGGGAGAGCTAGGATTAATGAAATGGAAGGGACAGAGTGAGCTGCAGGAGAGCACGTTTCCCCTGCAGAGTCCTCCAAAGAAATCGGGTCACCTCCATGGGTCTGACAGCACGGCTTCGTCCTGACAAAGCATGTCAGCCTACTTTTAGCCTTGTGTACACGCAGATCCCACTAGCCTGTTCTTAGTTTTATGTCCAGTGACTTCACTGGGATCTTTCAGTTGCTTAAATCTCAGGGCTTTTTACGAGACGGGTCAGAAAAATTGGCCTTTTCAAACTCACTGGGTTTGAATTAATGAGGCTGGGGTGCTTTTGAAGTAGTCTTTTCAAAAGTTGATTTAGAAATCTTTATCCTTTATTATCCGTGCCCTAAGAAGGTAAACAGCTCCTGCAGTGTGATGTGGTATCAGAAGGCATGTCCGCGCAGCTGCAGCCGCAGATACATTTTCTTCCCTGAGAACTCAGAGAATGTGCAGTTTATTCCAAGGCCAAGCAATTTAATTGCGGTTGAGAAGAGTTTCATTATGGGTAGCAGACAAAGTCCTCTCAACAGAAGGATATAAAATCTCCACCGCATTTCACACATTTGCTTGAAGGCAGTCCAAATCTGAAGTCACTGTGGCTAATGTACATGTATTTTTATTTTTATTTTTTTTTGGCTCGTTGTACCATACATGCCCCAGCTTTTACACCTTTACACCAGCTGCCATGGACTCGGAGAAGGGACACAGCAGCTCAGACTCATGCCCAGACCAGTACATCCCACCCCATATCTATCTATCCCCAGGTAGACTTATCTCCAGGCCTCCTAGTGACCACAAATGGAGACAGTGACTGGGATGAGCAATTTATCAGCCATTTGATTCCCATGTGTGAAGGTAAGTCCATGAATCCGGACTGAAGGATTTACAGTAGTTACATAGGAGTAGTCCTGGAGAAAGAAGAAATCAGCTCTGCTAAGTGTGGGGTAGAGTGCTTGAGGACCTGAGAACTCGTCCAAGTGTGCACAGATGACCTGGGTGAGAGCCAGGGACGAACAAGCAGCTCCAGTGCCCTTTTCCTACAAGTCCCAGAGAGGTGTGAAATGGGTAGCTGCAGTCTGACAGCTCTTCTCGGGACTGGCGGTGAGCAAGGAGGATGGAAACAAGGATCAGAAGAGTAGAGATGCTCAGCCAAGTGCTTGTCTACCCACTGGCTCACACTTCCAAAGCCAAGATATCCATGGTAGAGGAAGTTCACTGCTTTCGTGTCAAACCTTTCAGATTTCTTACTGTACTGGGAACCTGGAGTAGAGGTAAGAGATGAGAAGCCCTGAAGCTGTTCCTACCTCTCCAAATGATTTTCCAGGTGGATGGAACAGACAGAAAAAGAGTTTGCAGTTTATGATATGAAATGCTTGCTTTGTTCTGAAGCAAAGGTGCTCAGCTTCTGTCTTAAGCTTTAGTGTTTTAGAAAACGGGAGTTTGAAAAACAGGCCGAGGTGGAATCCAAAGTGTGAAAACAAAATGTTTCCATGTGGGGAATTACTTCCAGCTGTGTCTTCTCTCACCCCACCCACGGATGAACTACACAGTGAAGTGAGAGCACAGGAAACTATTTGGTGTTGCTGGGTTCAGATATGGCACCTGAAAAGAGCTTTAGGGGTGAGGAAAGGAGAGGAGGGGGAAAAAGGCCCTTTTTTTGCACCTTGACATGCAATATGGAGGACATATGGAAATGCTAAAATCCAAAGACCACCGGCAGGTGCTAGGTTTTCACCAGACAGCGAGAAAGGAGAGGAGCCAATTTTAGCAAGAAGCAGCCAACTTTGCTGTGCCAGGCTGGAGGCAGTGAGGAGTGGCAGGCAGCAAACGACACAAGAAAACAGGCAAACCAGCCAAAACCCGCACAAGTCCCGCGTCAGCAATACCTCCCCCGAGTCTAGCACCGTCTCAGCCTGGGAAGCACGGAGAAGGGCATGAGGGAGAAGAGAGTGAAAAGACAAGGGCAAGCAAGAGAAGGGGGAGAGCAGCACACATCTCCCAGCAGAAACCTGCTTTCCTTTGCTCTGTGTGCTTTTCCTATCTCACCCCACCAAGCTTGCGGCTAGTCGATTAGATCGCTCTCTCCCCCTTGCCATTTGTGTGTCACTTCTCTGCTTATCTTGGATCTTCCCCAGGGTAGGGAGCATATCTACGTGTACACAGTCTAGCTGCACTGCAACACAGAGGTTAAGGAGAATAGGAAAGTGCTCACAGAGAGAAAACAGAGCAAGTAGAGAGATTTTTTTTTCCAGTGAGGAATGAAAAAAAATAAAAATGTTAGTGTCTGAACTGGTTACATTTAAATGTATAAACGTATTGCAGGTCTGCTGCCCTCCGTGCTGTCATTATTCCCATGTACCTATTTCCCTAACCTCGCTTACCCTGTGCAGCTAAGTATGGTGCCCTTTTACTGGAAATCAGCCCTGCCCCTGTCAGCTTTGAGAAGGATCATTGTAATGCTTGCTGTAGGGGAAAGAAAGAGGAAAATCAGTGCCTGATGTGCTAGCAGACAGTAAAACTTGAGGGTCAGAGGAAGCCACAAATCTGCCAGAGATGATTAATTCAGTGGAGAAAGTGGAAGCCTGAAAGTTTTTTCTGTTTCATCTGTACTGTCAAATTTCTTTTCGCTTGATGCAAGGGACAGCACACAATTAGGAGAGATGTCTGCAATGAGGTGTCCTAAGGCATGGGAGACATTGGGCTACAGGCTGTTGCAGGGCAGTGTGCCACCAGTCGGGACCTATCAGAGTACGTGTGACACGCGCCTGGCATGTCAGCCCCTGTCCCATCCCGTGAAGTGGCACTTGAGATGATGTTGGATGCAGCCTTTTGGCTGATCAGATAGGAGCCATCTTCAATAGGATCCAAACCGTGGTGCTACCACCTCATCTCCAGATTTATGGTTTTAGCGCTCCTTGGAGCAGCACCAAGATGAGTCGTGTCAGGCTGAACTGTGTGACAAGGAGGGAGAATTATGGCAAACATAAGTGAAGCTGCAAGAAGCACACCTCCATAATCCCATAGTCAGTGGGAATTCCCAGAAGCATATTTACTAGAAAGGAATGAACACATTTGGACAAAAATACTTAGTTGCTGACCCCCCTCTGGAAAAGGAATAGCTTCCTTCAGACTGAAGACACATCTGTCTGCCCCTTTGTGTTCCCACCCTCTGTTCCCTGAACCACATGGCTTAAAAATTTCAGACATCTCTGTTCCACTATCAAGACCCTATGTAGTCCTGCCTCTGCAAATACCCTTCTGGTCTTCCCTTCCAACCCCTTTATCCCCCATAAAGCCACTGGCATCTTTTCATTCTCTGTTTCCTGCTCTCATTCTGCTGCCTCCCCTTTTGCAGCTCTGCAATGCATGAAAGAAGCTTTTTGTATTCTTAGCGTCTCCCCTCTGAAGCTCATATCTGTCATGGATCTGACAGGTAGCGCAGTAATATGGTAGCAATAACACATACACTGGATCTTCAGGATGTACCTGGTGGATATACGTACATAAGAGAGCTGTCAGAGGATGTAACCAAAGGGATGTAGGACGTTCTTCTTCATCCTCCTCTCCACTCATCCATTTCCTCCTGCTTTCTGCATTGCTTCTTCATTTCGTCAGTGAACTCTGAACCAGGGACTTTGTTTCTGTCACTGGTGAGGAACTAAAATGAAAATAATAATAGACCAGAAAACAAGCAAGGAGTTTTAAGATTTGGTCTTCTCTGGTGGTGGTGCAGAAATTGGTAAGAAACCAGGGCACAGAGTGACAGGAAGGCTTCTCTGTAGCTGTGGTGTTCTCTGGCAGCAGGAGGCAGCAGGGAAATACAGCACCTGGATCTTAATACCTTCTCTCACAGCTTGGGGCCCTCTCCAGAAATCACCTTCACTACAACCTTGTCCAAATCTTGTCTGTCTCTGTGGGCTGCTGACAAAACCCACAATAAACTTACTTTCATTACCCAGTAAATCAAATGCTATTATGTACACCTTTCAGATGCTATTATGTACACCTTTCAGACTTGACTTAATTTCTTAATTTTAACATCTTCAACACCCGAAGAGCTAGCTAATATTTTGTGCATTTTTTTTATAGTTTCCAATGCACTTACACATGCACAGTCATCCCGGAGCACTGATCTAATATAAGACAATTGTCTGCAAACAAGGATCTCAGTTAGTGCAAACCCAATGATGAACTGGGTGTCATGCACTGGGTGTCAATCTCTCAAAGGACTAGGATTACAAATCTCACAATTTTTAGGCCCATAAACTGTCTTAATGCAAAAGGGAAAAGGGACTGATTCCAGCTTGGAAGCAAAGTGGTGGTGTATCCTCATATCCAGCCAGATCGACGCCACGACCTCTCCTTCCTTCTTTCAAAACTCCCCCATGTGGCTATGTCCGGACTCCTGCTGGGAATGTCCCTGCACATCCTAACCTCTGAATTGTTCCCAGCCACTGTGTAGGGGATTGTTGGCTGTCTTGGCCAAAACACTTCAGGGAAAATGCTACTTACAAGCTGCATGGTCACCTAGAGGAATAGTGCTCAGGCTCACGTCCTGTTGCTGTTTAATTTACCAATGAAAACATATCCATGTTGCATCCATTCTGGAGCACTTTTGTTTTCTTGTTCTTATCTTTTCTTGACAAACTCACATGGCATTTATCTGTGTATTGAAATGTGAGAGGCTAATATCCGACTCTGTCCAGCAGAATCTGAAGAAAATGCTATATTGAGCAGCAGATCATGAAATCCTGCAGGTCGCTGTATGCATGCTGGACTCTTTGACTGATTTATAGGGCGTTCTTATGCACACGAGGCTGATTTTCCCCAAAGACCCAACAACAGCCTGCTTTGAACACAGACCCTGAAACACACCACTCGTCAACCCATGGCTTGTATGTGTGCATAAACAGGAACAGAGACCCGTTCTCAAAATGTTGTTTATGAAGAAGCAGCTGAGGAGATGATGACCATTGTTTTAATCAGATGGGAAATTTTCCCCACACATTTTCCTAAACTTAAATCTTGGTCTGCCAATGTGTCTTGGCAAAAGAGCTGTCAGATGCAAGGCATACAGACCTGCCACATGCTTTTGTTTTAGAATGAATGAAAACAAAGTAATAAACATACCTTGCAATGAACAATTGGCTTGCAAATAATTTCAATACCCTGAACTATACCATGGTCAGCACAAGCTTCAGAGACCTAAGCATGCACAGGGATATGAAAATTAAAAGCTGGGAAGTGATTTTTGAAGAAGTGTATCAAAACCTTGGATCCAAACCTCTCTGAACCTTTGATAATGAACCGTCATGCTTGGACTGGCTGCTGGTGCCTCTTTTCTCCGGACTCTACAAACTAACGAATTCACTTATCTTCGAAGCAGAAGAAACTGCTATGACTGACAAGTGTGATCTTTTCCACTTTGTTGGCCACAGAGTTTCACCAGACAAAACATGGGCTGTTATTGTGTAGGCAGAGAGGATCTGGTGCATCATTTCTTGCAGAGTATCAGTTGGGATGGGATGAATTTGGCACTTACTTCTTCTGCAGTTTTGAGGTCAGATACCTTTCCTTGGAGCTAACAAAAAGTACACATACATTTTGCTTCAGATTCACAAAGACCCCATGTAGACTTTTGTCCTGGGAAGGAAAGAGGTACACCGGGAATATTGGGTGCCTGACATAGCTATAGCAGGGATCTGCTGGAGGTCACCACCATCCTGTGAACACACGTCAAGGAACATTGGGTAGTGAGGGTTTGGGTGGTATGAAACACAGCTTCCCCCTGCTTTCTGGCCTCCAGGAAAGGAAACTCAGGAGTCTGAGCTCAAATTGCCCCTCAGAGTGGCTGGGGACCAGAAAATAGGTCCATGTCATATTCTGCACCTGCTCTGCAGTGTGAGTTTAGCTCTTCCTGGAAGTTCCGGTTTGTTCATTTATTACTTGCAGTGATTGATTTCTGTGGTTATTTGTTCAGTCATGCGACAATAACTGAATATAAGCTGGTTATTTGTCTGTTCTATATGCTATCCAACAGGTGAGAAATGTCCTTACCTTTATGAAAGCTCAACAGGCATGAAGCATCATTTATTAAGACATGGAGAAAAAAAAGTACTGGACTGAATGTAGAAAGTGCCTGCAACCTGCCTGGGAAAGAAAAGAGACAGAGTTCTCCATTTATGAAAACTGAAGTCGTAGAATTGATATTATTCATTTTATCTGAATAATTAAGCAGTAATGACCATGGCATAGGCCATTTCAGGCAATTAATGATCAGCTCTAGGGGTTGATGGCCTGTGAGGAAGCTAAGGGACATTAACCTCTGCTGGCTATTAGTCATCCAGATATTGCCATGTGCTGACTCCATTGCAAATTCCTCCCATTTTTAAAATATACAAGTTCAAAGTTACACTAAAAGCATCCACGGTGAAATGACTGCAAGGGAGACAGACACCTCTGCAGAAATAGCAAGCAGCAGGGGCAGTGCTGTGATGGCCCAAAGACCTCCTGAGGCTGTCTTGACTTCTCTGAGAGTCCTGGGGCTGTGGTGTGGCTGAGGGCTGATGGCAGAAGGGCCAGGAGGCATCTTCTCATCCTTTTCGTTCCCCAGCAGTCAAACGGGTCCCCTCTTTGGGGGCCACTTGATGCATGTTGTCGTATGAGGACAGGCTGAGAGAACTGGGCCTGGTAGGCTGGAAAAGAGAAAACTGCGGGGACACCTCATCAGTGTGTATAAATATCTGAGGGGAGGGTGTCGAGAGGATGAAGCCGGTCTCTTTTCAGTGGTGCTCAGTGGCAGGACAAGAGGCAACGGGCACAAACTGAAGCACAGGAGGTTCTGGCTCAGTATGAGAGGGCACTTTACTGTGAGGGTGACAGAGCACTGGCACAGGCTGCCCAGAGAGGCTGTGGAGTCTCCTTCTCTGGAAATATTCAAACCCCTCCTGGATGCCATCCTGTGCAATGTGCTTCAGGTGACCCCGCTCAGCAGAGAGGTTGGACCAGATGATCTCCAGAGGCCCCTTCCAACCTCGGCCATTCTGTGAACCTGTGATTCTGTGAATAGTACTTTTGCTTAATAGTTGCTTGTTCTGCTTCTTTTGCATTTTTGTAACTCTTTCAGTGGATGTGTAAGTAAACCTGAGATTACATATACATACATACATTTACATATATGAAAAAGCAAAGTATTTGAATATGTTGTGTAAAGAGTACTTATAAGGGATATTTATTTAGGCCTTTCTTTTAGTGAGAGCTGGTTAACAGAGAGTGGTAAGGCCCTGGCACATGTTGCCCAGAGAAGCTGTGGATGCCCCATCCCTGCAGGAGTTCACGGCCAGGCTTCGGGCAACCTGGTCTAGTGGGTAGTATCCCTACCCATGGCAGGGGGTTGGAACTAGATGATCATTAAGGTCTCTTCCAAACAGAGCTATTCTTTGATTCTACAAATCTATGAAAACATTTGATCTGCCTTTCTCCCAGTCTGCCCTGACATATCCCTTTGTAGCCTGTTAAACTGTCCCTTTACTGGTCACACAGCACAGAGAGGATGGCCCCAACAAAAATGAAACAGAGCTTCAAGATCACTGATTTTTCAAACTGTAGCCTCAGATGTTAGACAGAGACTAAATATGTAGTTTAATAAGAAAAAAAAATCCACAGTCTCCCAAGTCTGTAATAATCAAATTAACATCAGTAAAGAGTCAGCTGACCATCAGCAGAGAAGAAGAAACCAGAATAGTAATTGTTTTCATTTCATTGGCAGAAAATTTACTTTGTTCACTTTTTTTATTCATGTGTGTCCTGGGGAAAACGGGGGAATAAGGGATGGGGGGGAGGGGGTTCATAATGAAATTATACTAGAAACAGTCTAGTGGGTCACATGTGTTGTTGGTGTAATTTTGCTGCAGAGGAAAGTAGGCTAGTTCTTGTGAGATCACTCTATGGCTTATTTCTCTGGGCCGCTTACAACAGACTCTGGAGAAAGAAAAGTGTGAAAATTGTATGAAAAAATACCTAAACAGCATTTATCACTTCTATGGATGATGGAATTCTTATCTGATGCAGAGTTTATTCATTTTGTTGCATATTACTATATCCTCAGGCCCAAGTTGTAATTGTTTTTTCATTGCAAAGAAGAGAAAAAGTGATGCCGTCAGACCAAGTGCATTACTGGATGAGAAGAGACAAATTGTAAACAAACTTTTTGCTGTGGCCTGTGTTTAAAAACTGCATCCAGATTTCACACCAAATTGCCCTATTAAGCCGTAAATTCATGATCTTCTCAAAGGTTCTTCTGTAGTGGTGCCTTGTCTTTCTCCTTTTTTCTTTTTTCTTTTTCCTCTTTTTCTTTTTTCTCTTTTTCTTTTTCCTTCTTTCTTTTCTCTTTTCTCTTTTCCCTTTTTTTCCTTTTTTTTTCCCATTTTCTCTTTTCTCTTTTCTCCTCTTTTCTCTCTTTTCTCTCTTTTTTCTTTTTTTCTTTTAATTTTTTTTTCTTTTTCCTATTTTCTCCTTTTTATTTTATCTTTTTCTTTTTTTTTTCTATTTCCTTTTTTATTTTTATTTTTTTGCCAAGAGTCTAATATTTTGATATTGTTGTCCAGATAAGCTTTCAAGGGTTAGTATTTTTTTTAAAGTGCTTAATATGTGGGATTTGGGAAGGTGAGGGTCTAAGAGAGCTGCTGACCTTGAAGTTTCTGAAGGAAACAGCTCTAGGGAGGAGGACAGAAAAACTCAGTTTGACCTTACCAACCCTATGAAGTCAGCTGCCCTGTGTCCCTTTCTGGTTTAATTAAGACTGGCAAAATTTGCTTGCCTCAGCCCAAATCTTGTCTCAAAGCCTTTACTGCTGTGATGAGTGAAATGAAAATGCTCAAGCTATTTTTTTTTTTTTCACACACACACAAAAAGCAGCTTACTTTAAATGGGTAATAATTTGCAGCTGTTTGAGTTTCTCCAGTAATTAGATTTATCCCTCTTAGAGTTTTTGTACTACTCATATTTTCACAGTTTCAAGTCTGATAGCCTAAGTATTTAGAGTAGCTTCTCATGTCCAAGCTACTCACATTAGTCTATTTATATAAACCTTTAGGTTTACAAACTAATTCATAGATATAAATCACATTTAAAGTGTGAATGTCAGCCTTCATCCTTTATTTTCTCATTTTTCACTTCATAGTAAGGTTAAAATGCTTAAAACATTCCCCTATTCTCCTCATGTATTTTTACAAGGAGTAAATTAATTTCAGATTCAAGAAAAAAAAAAGATGCAATAGATGCCTTTTACACAAGAGGGCAGATCTGCTTCTCCTTTCATACTCTGTTCCAGTTCTCCTTTCATACCCTATTCCACCTTGTTCACCAATAACTTCTGCATTCAGCCAGGTATCTGGGTCTAGATGTCACAGAGAAAGCATGGTATTAAAGGTTTTGGTCTGAACTGACACTACCATCTAGGGATGGTCTAAAGGCTTTTTATACTGCTAAAGCAATGCCCATAAGAGTATAAGCACACATTTATAAACTCTCTGTTATATAATTATCAGTGTGGTTACAGGAACTAACCTTCGGGTTTGCAAACCCGGCCCCCGCCCCCGCAAAAAAAAAAATAAAGACTTGCAAGCCTACAAAGAAGCAGGTTCACATTTAGGCTTTTCATCCTATTTCTCACCTCCCTCCCTCCCCTTTCTCCAGCACAGTTTCGAAGTCTCAGACCACAAGGACCAGTTTCCTGCTCTCTCTGCTGGCTGGCTAAGAAAATTTCATTTTGAAGCCTTTTGACAGGAAAGAAATGGTCCCAACCTGGAGCCAGGCTGGGGGCCCTGCAGCTCACTTCAGTGTCTAGGGAGTCAAGCCAATGTCTGTGACACACTCCTCAGACTGTCAGAACCACAACACAAGTGACAGTCTGCTCCTTCTCCTATAAAGGATTGATGTAAGTTAAAAAAAAATCCAGGTCCTGTATGATGATATTGTCATACAGCTGCATTTGGTACACCATGTACACCAATAATAATAATAATAATTAAAAAAAAAAAAAATGCAAATTTTGAAGAGCACCAAAGGGTTACTTTTTAAGAGAAAAAAAAGGCATTCTATATCAAACCTTTGTCTTGCGGCTCCTGGAATTTTTAGAAAAAATATGCACAGTGTTTGCCTTCTGAATGCCCTCAGGCAAAGGCTGCAGTCAAAGAATGGGAAAAATAGGACTTTTTATGAGAAGAGATCAGATAAGCTCATCAGAAAAAAAAAAAAAAAAAAAAAAAAAAAGAAAAAAAAAGAAAAAGAAAAGGAAAACTGACCACAGCTTATCTGTATATCTTTCCCTTGTACTTTATGGAGTCCTTTGACTCTGTCATACCCCATACATTTCATGTACAGGAGCAGACTATTGCTGTCACCACTGTTGCTTGGCAACTGTACAGCGAAAGCCACCTGTTGGAGACCATGTCAACACAAGAGCCAAATGCCACCAGCTTTAATAGAAAAAAAAAAAAAAAGGAAAAAAAAAAGAGAAAAGTAATACAGTAATATGAGTAAAGCCACTCATGTCAGACACAATTAGAGATTTACTAGGACGTTGCTGGAAGAGACTCTGGAACTTTCCAAAATGCTGGGCTGCTGACTGTCAAATGTGTTTGCTTTTCCATTTTAACAATCAATGGAAGCTGTGTATGTGGAAAGAGTGATGAACTATTTATCACGTCAATCATCATTAGAGAAGTGCTAATCATGTTAAGGAGTTGTTATCATACATTAAATTAAATGAATGACACATGCTCTTGTACAGTGTACTCACCAAATGACAAACCCATCTAAGGTACTCTCTCTTGCTCTCTACATCATGCATGTTTGGCCTACGAATATATAGTAATTGATGTTTTTAATTAGATTATGGCAGTGCATAATGTAAACAGTGTTCCTGTTATCTGCTAGACATCTTTTTCCTTTTGCAGAGACTTCTGTATAGTCAAGACATTAACAGATCTACCATCTAAATATATTCCACAATGCTGTTGAAAAATTGCTCTAAGGACTTGAACAATACCATAGAATCACAGAATCATTAAGGTTCGAAGAGATCTCCAAGATCACCTGGTCCAACCACCCCCCTACCACCAGGGTCACCCACTAAACCATGTCCCCAAGCACCACATCCAACCTCTCTTTGAACACCCCCAGGGACGGTGACCCCACCACCTCCCTGGGCAACTCGTCCCAATGCCTGACTGCTCTTTCTGAGAAGAAATGTCTCCTCATTTCCAACCTGAACCTCCCCTGGCGCAACTTGAGGCCATTCCCTCTAGTCCTGTCACTAGTTACCTGTGAGAAGAGGCTGACCCCCAGCTTCTACAGCTTCCTTTCAGGTAGATGCAGAGAGCAATAACATCTTCCCTGAGCCTTGTCTTCTCCAGACTAAACAACCCCGGCTCCCTCAGCCACTCCTCACAGGACTTGTGCTCCAGGCCCTTCACCAGCTTCATAGACCTTCTCTGGACACGCTCCAGGGCCTCAATGTCCTTTGTAGTGAGGGGCCCAAAGCTGAACCCGGTACTCGAGGTGTGGCCTCACCAGAGCAGAGCACAGGGGGACGATCACCTCCCTGGTCCTGCTGGCTGCACTATTCCTGATACAAGCCAGGATGCTGTTGGCCTTCTTGGCCACCTGGGCACACTGCCGGCTCATGTTCAGGCGAGCATCGACCAATAGTGAATCAACAGGGAGGAAAACAGGAGATTGTGTGAATGTGCTCCCTGAGCAAGCCAGCAATGGAAGACAGTTAATCAGCTGTGTTACAGTGGGATTTGGATTGCCTTAGTTAAGGTTGGTACAGCGAAGAAACATCAAGAGGTACTGAAGTGGCATATCCAAAAGTTTTCTTAGCCATAGCTAAAAAGCAACTCTTCTGCAATGAAGAGAGATTTGTCTAAACTATGTGCTTGTTAACAGTGAAAGGGGGAACTTGTGAGAGTGTATACATCTATGTATACATACATAAAAGCAAATGTAGGGAATGTAAAGACAAGTCATACAAATTATAAAATATGCTGTGTAGCGAAACAGGAGAAAATAGAAGTATACGGGCAGGCTGCCAGCAGAGCACGTGGAGTTATTCACCTGACCTTATCAGCTTTCCTCAGCAATTGCTTTTGGGCACTGCTGGTGGCAGGGTGCTGTGCTGGCTGGCTCTGTGTTCAGAAGCAGTACTGCTTGTCTTCCATCAGGCTTACAGACTGCTGGAGGAATTGTAGTTCTACCAAGAGCAGAATACTTACCGTGATACCAGCCAACTGCTAGAGGGAGATGACAAACTATTCAGGATGGTAATTTAGTGAGAATTTGTATTGGTGTTAGTGAAAAAGCAGAATGGCCTTTTTCTGATAATAACTGTGTAGAGATCTTGAAGCACCACACACATCCCAGAAGTTTGGGAACATGCTGATTCTGTGTCAGCAGCAGAGTAACTTTGGCTGTTGAGCCTGACATCAGACATTAGCAAACAGAACATAATCAATCTGTTGATAAAAATCAACAATCAATCTGTTTATAAAAAAGTCTGATTTCCCATTTCTGACAAGATTACCAGTTTGCATGATAAAGAAGCTTGACAGAAGAAGAAAAAAAAGGGCACATCTTCCGTCAGGTATGGCATCACAGCCAAGACGTGCTGTGATGCCACAGGCATCAAAGAACCACAGGCACCAAAGAACCACAACTAGACAAAAAACAGGCCATCCCCATTGGGTGGGCAGTGGTATCCTCAGGAATATCAACTCCCTATGGCAGCTTGAGAGGTGACACCGGACAAGGAGCAGCACAGTCACCTGGGGCAGTGCCAGCAGCCTAGATCCTGGGCATATAATCAGAAGAGCAGTGAATTAAATTTAGCTCTGTTGTCAACATAGATACCAGCAAGTAATTCTGGTGTCCTGATTTTCAGAGGGACTTGAAAGGCTATGGAGCCTGCAGTGAAGACCTACCAAGATGAACTGAAGGCTGGAAAAACTGCCTCGTACTCAGAGACAGGAATAATCTTTTAGTTCTTAAAAACAGACTGAAGGGAGGTTCAATTTCTGCGTGCAATTTCTGTGTAATTTCCTGTGTGACAAAATATACATATATTTGGAAGTTAAATCCAAGTGTATTCAAATCAGAAACAGTGACAGACATTTTCAGCTGTGAGATTTAGTTGCTGGAACAAGCTACAAAAGAAGATGCTGCGTTTGTGATCATTAGGTGTCTCTGAGTAAGGGCAAATCTTCTGGGAGAAACTACTGTCTTTTTCTCTTTTTCTCTTTCTTTTTCTTTTTCCTTTTTCTCTTTCTCTTTCTCTTTCTTCTTTCCCAGAAAAATATTGAACTATGGCCTTTGTTGTGAAGCAGATGAGGTTTGAGTTAACACAAGAAGTTGTCTCAACACATCAGGATGGAATAGAGAACTTGCTCCTACCAAGACAGTGCAGGTGACATCCATGTAGTGAAAGCCCATTAAATGCAACTGCAATGCCCATTGCTGAGTCTCTGGGACTGATCATTTTAAAAATTGACTGGGTTTCTTCCCACTGGTGGCTGTGCTACAGTGACTGGAATAAGGGTGCTTATATGTCTGACCTAGCCCCAGTCATGGATGTGGGAGAGGAAGGATGGTTGAAGAACATGTGCCGGGAATGTGTTTAGATATCCCAGATAGTACTTTGTGGTGTGAAACACACACATTGCCATCCAGGCAAGTACTCTTACCTGTTTATTTTAGTGCTGCTGGAAGCTAAACATATTCCTGCTTTTCCCCAGTTGCCACGTAACATCCCCTTCTGTTGTCACAACCCAGCTCTTGCACTTGACCAAGACATCTTGGCTGTTTAGAGCCACTCTTGCCTGATTTCTCTCTCCTCTGTCAGACACAAAATTTCAAGTGACTCTGTAGGGTCTTACTGGAAAAGATGAACTTGCTTAAATGGAATAATTTCTGTAAGTATTCTTACATCTAAGTTGTAAATGTTATTTAACCCAGAGCGACTACTTTGTGTTTGTGCAGCGAATTTCATACACACTGGGGAGTGTTTCAGACCTGTTGTATTTAACTGCTGATGGGATTTGCAGCTATGTTTGTGAATTCCAGCTTTCCCATTTACCTCACTGAGCTCCAAGTTTATACACTGAAAAGAACTGGAATAAAATATTAACACCACATGGCTAAACAGAGAAAGTTTGTACAGTGTCCTGCGCTACATGTTTCTCTGCTTTCCATTGGAAAAAGAACAAACAAGGGAAAATGAGGCTGAATGTCTATAGCAATATATTGGTTTAGAAAACATTATCTTTACTTCTTTAGAAAACAAAACACCCTGACTCACATATAATTTATGTGGAGCATGCTTGATTTAGAGAAGGCCTTAAAATGGCCCATTAATCCAAAATCAGTTGGAAACTAGAATAGATGTAACTGATCTGTTGTCACAACAGCAGTACACTGAAGTCATAGGAACAGACCAAGAAGATAACACTGCTAAAACATAGATGTTTTCCCACAGGATCCTCAGGAAGCTACAAACGGTTTTATAGTTATCAAGGATATATAACTAAGTTAGAAATTATAATTGATGTGCTCTTCTTTCCTATTTTATGTAAAACAGAGTATTGTTTACTGTTTGTCATTTAAATATTTTTTACCTTATTATTTTCCTTTTTGCTTTTTCTCCCTGGTGTATTTATATTTCCAGCCCACTCATTCATTCTCACATATAAGCACATTGCTTATGTGTTAGGATTTACAGAAGAGGATTCAGTTTAAATCAGAAAAAGACTGCACTTTAATTAGACCAGTTCTAAAGCATAAAGCAGGGATAAAGCTCTTATTAACTAGAAATTTGTCATCCCTGACCAAAGTTAATAAATAAATATTTATTTTATACTAGAGGTTGTTTTTTTTTTTTTTTGGTTTGTTTTGTTTTAATTCCCTAAACATTTGTTCATGTTAACCAGAAGCATCTGCAGCCATGAGATTGCTGGAGATGCTCAGTCTGCTGGAGTCCTGCAAGCTTCTAGGCTTGGTATGAAACTGGAGGAGGGAAGCTGGGAAACTTCCCCTCAAAGCGACCATGGCATGTATGGAACTACATCTTTGTCTCCGTCCCTTCCTGGAGGAAATGCACAGCCTGCATATCCTTTTTTGTGGGCATACATGCTGTAGTGGCAGAAAAAATGTGTTGCAGAAAACAAGAGAAGCACTCCTCTCAGTGCAGCTCTTCTTCAGCTGATTAACGAGGGGTGAATTAGGACCAAGAAACATCTGTGGAATGATGGCAAGCCACAAATTATTCCTCTGTGCCAGCTGGGAAAAGTGAGTCTGTCTCAGTGAGTGGGCAGCTCAGTGCCCTCACAACTGCCAGAGACCCTACTGCCAGTTGTCATTCGGAGGACATTTGTCCTTAGCCCCAGCTCTCCACTTTCTGCCCACCCCTCCAATGGGGACATTCATCCGTGGTGGTCTGAATGTCCCGTTACCCTTCACAGACCCTCTGCTCTTCTGCTTAGGTCGTTCTGATGGCCCACCCATGCTGAAGCCTTCCAGTGTCTTCTTCATCTGAACTTGTCTGACCTTCTTACTACAGACTGGGGCTTCTTTCTGAGAAAGCCCTTCATGGAAAGGCTAAGGAAGCACACAAACCATCAGCATGATAAGAATGTGCAGCTTGCAGTCATCACCAGGATTTTTAACTGCTGTTTGCAAATGTGAACAGATCCACTTCCCACTGCAAAAATTGCTTGGATACAAAAGGCCTGCTCTTGTCTGGGCTGGTCACACGGAGGCTTCCGTGTTTGTTTGCTGCATTTTTCTTGTTATTCATAGTTTATTTAGAAGTGACCCTGTTCAAAGTCAAAACAAAGACAGTATGTTCAGTCACTCAGATTACAGTCTGTTCCCCAGGGCAATAACCCAAGACTGCAAAAATTCATACAAAGCCTTCAAAAAAAAAAAAAAAAAAGAAGGAAGAACAGCAGTCTCATTATTTGGCAAGCAAGAGCTATGATTTTGTTGAGACTTGCATAAGAGAAACATTATTAGATCTTGTTTTGTCCTCTCACCAAGGAATCTATGCATAAGTGTAAACTATTCAAGCATTCAGGATTTAGGATATGCCAGAGCAGAAATGCCCATCACTGTACACTCCATTTGTCCTACATTCCTCAAAACAATCCTCCTGTGCCTAAGGATCCTTAAAATGTTGGCCTGATGAGAGAGTCACATGAAGTGACTCTCTTTTCCATTGAAAGATGTTTCACGTTAGAGCTGTGAACCACAGAAGAGCAAGCTAAGAAAACTTCAGGGATCTCTCTCAGTTGAGATGAGAGACATCTGGATGTTTACAGCTCTTGAAAGACTCAGCAAAAAGCTTCAGAAAGGAGGCCATGGGACAGTGGTTACATTAATAAAAATAAAGATTTTTTATTACTATTTTTTTTCTGGAGATGTACTTGCTGGCTTGAGACTGGCTTCTCTGCAAGCACAAGGGGCTGATGCTCAAAGTCCACTGTCCAGCAGGCACTCGGGCATCACCTCCTCATTGTTGAAATGTGTTATAGGATGGGGGGCCTATAGGGGAAATGCGCTTACAGAAATGTTACAGATGCCTAATCCCAAGCAGGCTTCCTCAAACAGACTCTTCTTCTTTTTTCTTTTTCTTTTTTTTTGTTGTTTTTTTTTTTTTGTTTGTTTCTTATGATTTGTAGTCAGAAGTATAGAGTTGCAGATTAATATGGTATTTCCTGATAAATTGCCATTCTCTCTGCTACTCTTACAGCACAGCACATCTTAACTTAGCTAACTGTGACCTTTTAAAATTTTTCTGAATTTCTCACTTAGGCGTACCATACCTTTGTTATTTTAGATCAATGTGACAATGATTTTTGGAAACTGATGGACTACTGTGGGGAAGAAGGATTCTTGCTCTTATTTCTACTTACATGTTTTCAAGCAATTTTGGAGACAGGTTACCAAGATGTTTGGACTTTTGGTCATATGTCGTTATAGTTTCCTCCTCCCCAAAAGGAAATTATTTTCTGAATAACAGCATACATAGACTGATCATGTTTATGAGTCATTTTGTAACACTGTTCCCCAAATCTGCTGTAGTTTTGGCAGTTTGTAGTACAGAAGCCTTATTCCTTATACACCCTCCCCAGGTAGATAACCTGAGGTAAGAAATAACATTGTGGATAGATCAAACTATTTATTTGACAAGGGCTAATGAGCAGCCATGGTATGGCAGAAATTTTTATGACCTCCACTTAGCTTAATATGCAACCACCTACCATTTCTTAATGAAATTGCTGACTACAAATCAGTCCTATGGACCATTTGAATATTTTAAATGCTTTGTTCACTAGTGATTTTTCTTATGGACTGTGTGTTGACCTTTGTGTGCCTTCTCTCTAATTTGTTAGTGAAGGTGTAAAAATAAGAAGCAGAAATATCTAAGCAGAAATCCCTAACCCTGCCATTTAATCCTCATCAAATGTTCTAAAGCATTGTGATATAACTAGCCGAGGTGTTGCAGATGAGTATTATGCAGGTAGAACATTATAACTTTTTAGAAGAAGCAAGCAGAAGGACAAGATAAATCATAGAACTCTAAGAAAAAAAAAGGGCTTTGTTACCATGCTTTGCAACCTGAGAGAAAACCCACTAAATACAGAAAGCGAATCATATGACCCAGTAGTTCAGTAAAACCATCATTACATAGGATGTTTTGTTTTTTTTTCCCACTGTGCTAATTTAAATCACTTATGCAGATGAAGAGGAAAATCTGCATATGCTACTTTATGAATTTAAAGGCCAAGAGCAGTATTCTCATTCACTTCCATGACACAGCAAAACTCTGCACAATGATCAAAGTTATACCCTGAATTACAGTCTATGTGACCTTTTCATTTATTTAATTGTCATAGGTACCAAAAGCAGAGAAAGGCTTTACACTGTTATCTTAAAGGGCAATGAGCAAGGGTCAAACCCTTCAGTTTCTGAAGTCCCACAGGCTGTGAACTAGTGTCTTCTGTACCATTTAAGTTTATCCTGAAAATTCAGAGCTGAGCTTTGGGGCAGGCAGGTCTTTTGCTTTGACCAGGTAAGAGATTTGGGGTCTGTTGATCTCTTACGAGCATTTGACCAACACTGCCCACTCCGGTACCTGATCCATCTGCATGTGGCCCAGGACCTATTGACTCTTCGTTGCATATGGACCAGAGACAACCATTTCAGATTAATTATCTCTTTCTTTTCTTTCTCGCTATCTTTCTGTCTGTTAATGCTTGAATGAGAAATAGGATTCCTGTCTGAACTTGACTTAATATTTGCCAGTGAAGACCATTAATCCTAGAGACAAGGCAATCTCCCATCTCGTTTTCTCTTCTGCTTGAAGACTGCCCTTCTGCTCCTCCTCAACTCTCTCCCAAACCCTGTCAGAGAGATAACAGCTTGTTCTCGGGGGCAGCAGAGACTCTCTGTGATAGTCAGCCCCAGACGCTCCAGCTCTATTTGGCAGGTCAGTCACTGTGCAGGTATGAACTTGGCAGATACACGATATGATCTACCTGCCCTCCTTTTTCTCCTCCTAAGGTCAGTGTGCTTGTTTTGCTTGCAGCACCCAAGTGACAAAACTAGCAAGGCTATGGAGATAAAGCAGAAAATGATGAACAAGTGAGGACTGAGAAAATCCAGGGATGAGATGGAGAACCAGGCAAGAAAAGCTAGAGCTAGCAGCCAGCAGGGAACTGGCAATAAAAGCCCATAGCTGTCCTTGGGTTTGTATAAACTTTCTACTTTTATATCCATGAAAGTGACTCACAGCTCCCGCAGAACTGGCTTTCAGGATGACGAGGCAGAACCTGGCAGACAGCCGTCCCATGCTGTTCCTGCTCTTGCTCAGCACTATTTCTCTCCTCCCACATGGCATTTTCTTTAAAACACTAGAGATGGTTCTAGGAAAGATTTTGAAATGCCAACATGAAGGCAAAAAATAAGAACTTATCTTTCAAATATTTTTCCTAATTAATTTGATATGAGAAACCTGACAGGTAAGGTTTTCAGGTTCCCGGGCTCTGCAGAATTCTGAAATACTTTTAAGGCAGAACAGCCTGTTTGCTACATTGCTGCAAATGTCTTTTTGTATGGTCATACTGGGTGTGTGTATCACCCAACAACCACTAAGAGCCCTTGATAATTTTCATGTACATTGTTAGAGGAATAGTGATCTCAAATATATGTGGGTTTTTTTTGTTGTTGTTTGGTTGGTTTTTGTTTGTTTGTTTTCCTACAGGAGTCAAGAAAATAAGAAACTAGTTAGAGAAACAAAACCATGGAAACATACAGGGTTGAGGTTGTCTCCTCATTAGACATCAGGGAATCCACACCAAATGCTCCAAACAAAAGAGAGATGGCAGTTTGAACTTCTGCATTTTTGATAACGCCAAGACTAACACAAAATTGTAAAAACAAAAGGGAAAGGGAAAAAGGAAACAAAATACTTTCCCATCTCATATTTATATAAAGCAGTAGGACCTTTTTCTTGGTTCTAGTTGCTAAAAAGTCTCTGCTTCTTACGTATCCGGTGTATATATTGCATATGTATTGGCATCTTTGCAGATTTATTATCTGATAGATAAGACACTTCAACACATCCTTGTTTTAATTCATCTGTATTTTAAATTCTCATCCTGGTCTGAAAGGTACTAAGATATTTGTCAAACAAATGTAAGGATTTGTTATTTTTCAGTTTAAAATCTGTTACCTCAGCTTCAGAAAAGAAATGTTCTGGTTTCTATGAGTTTCTGGTCTCTGTCAGAGCTCCTAGGCACTATGGCAATACAGATAAATAAAATATGCAGAGAGAGCCAAATGGCACAGGTGCAAAAATAGTTTGTACCAGCTGAGCAGAAAAACTGTGCTTCTTGTGCTTCCCTTGTTTTGCAAGGAAATTTTAATTTTCTTGATAGAGAGAGAGAGAGTAGAAACCTCTAGGTCATGCTAAAAATAATTCAGTTAAAAAAAAAAAAAAAAAAAAAAAAAAAGAACAAAAGTGTTTGAGAAATGCCTCTGAAGTGCCTGCTGAGAGCTGTTTACCCTCTGTCTTACCTCCCCGTCCTTTCCACACACCAGGATCCTATAACAGGCCGTGCTATTTTCGTGTTTTCATGCTGAGGAGATGGGTTCCCTGGGATACAGAGCTGCAGGTGACAAACCAATCTGAGAGAGAACAGCCCCTAGGCTTGATGAACCATAGCTCTCATAAGGTCCTACAGTCAAAGTTTCAATTCATTTCCGTTGTTTACCTAACAAATCAAACATCAATTTTAGGAAGCAAACATTTCATTGAAAAAAAAAAAAAAAAAAGAAAAAAAGAAAAAAAAAAAAAAAAAAAA
>CM021731.1:141658310-141669724 GCA_011075105.1 Heteronetta atricapilla | reverse complement strand
AGAAAAGAAAAGAAAAGAAAAGAAAAGAAAAGAAAAGAAAAAGAAACGAAACGAAAAGGAAAGGAAAGGAAAGGAAAGGAAAGGAAAGGAAAGGAAAGAAAAGAAAAGAAAAGAAAAGAAAAGAAAAGAAAAGAAAAGAAAAGAAAAGAAAAGAAAAGAAAAGAAAAGAAAAGAAAAGAAAAAAAGAAACAATTTTTAAAAATATATATTTTTTTTCTTTTTCACTAGACAA
This sequence comes from Heteronetta atricapilla, assembly GCA_011075105.1. Taxonomy (NCBI): domain Eukaryota; kingdom Metazoa; phylum Chordata; class Aves; order Anseriformes; family Anatidae; genus Heteronetta; species Heteronetta atricapilla. Next base: position 141,669,492 of record CM021731.1, on the reverse strand, counting down.
TGCTTTTGAAGGAAAATCTGGGGCAAGTCTTAATCAGGAAGAGCATAATAGTCCTATGGGGACGGCCTGTGATTTCCAGTATCTGGGCAAAAGAAATAAGGCTGTACACAGCCACAAAATTACAAAAGTGAACAAAATGTATCACTGCAAGAGTGCTTACTTCTCCCAGTTCTTAGTTGTGGTAGAGGGCAACTGTATGATGTCTTCACCAGAAACTCAGGTGTTTAAGAGAAGGCCAGAACTAGTTGCATGGTGTTGCCCATTAACCATTTTGTCCAATGGTTAAATAAAACTTCATATTTTACTCCAGGCCTGAAGACACAGGACTGAACAAGCATATCAGCTTTCATTTTTCAAAATGACACCTTGAAGTCTTGGAATAGATAAAGAAAGTTGTTAAGGTAACATCCTTCCCTTCCCACACATATCCAACCTTTCCTTACACCACAAGCCAAAGTATCAGGAGGCCATTAACACAATCCAGAGACACATTTTTAATCTCTAGTTTGTTGAAAACTGTCTCATTGTTTGTCTTTTTCTTAACACTTGGCATTGGCAATAACTAATGCTGCCAATGTTTTCCTTGCCAGGAAAGATATTTCTTTCTTCTCCAGATCTCCAGCGAGGCTTGGAGAAACCTCCTGCTATGGGGCTGCCTCCCAACCCTCACCTATGGGGAGGGCAGTGAGGAGGTGGAAGGAAAAAGAGGCATTTCCAAGCAGGAAGGAAAGAAAAGGAGCAGTTTGGGTCAAGATCAATGGGGAAAGAGTCAAGGAGCTCCAAACATTTTTCTTCTTTCTTCTCCATTCTTGCAGAAATTCAGCTTAGAAGTTGCTGATAACCTCTCTCCTCCCCTCCTCAGACACAGCACTGCCTAAGAATTGCCCCAAGAAACACTGCTGGCAGAAAGCTGGTGGCAGGCCTCAGAGTAACCTGATTGACCTGCAGCCTGCTCTAGGCTGATCTGCAAAACGAAGGCTACCAGGACCAGGCCCCATGAGTTTTCTTAGCAGTCTATATCATGCCTATGGGTTAAGATACCCAATTGCATTGGGGAACCCTGACCACACAGTGATCGGGGTTAAGCTGAGCTCCATATGGGGCAGACCTCCACCTGCTTCATTTTATTTTATTTTTGCCCTCCCATTGAGGTGGGGTGACCGGGAGAGGCATTTTTGGCTGGCCATTTACAGCCGGATGATTGCCAGCTCCTTTTCGCCGCCTGCGCAACACAGAAGTGCCAGATCAGACTTGAGGATCTGGCCTATTATTTTTTGATTGCTGTCCCAAGGATAGAAGAGCACCCTCTTCACTTGTCAGCAGCTAATAGGTCACAAGCTGGCCTGTTTACCAAACACGAAAACAATTTGCCAACAGCAGGGCCTTACACCCTAAAAGGAGAGGACACGCTTTAGCTGGCAACCCCCTTGCCACCCCGAACAAAGGAGAGATATAAAGGTATCAGGGCTTGCTTTTAAGTTGTTCTGAGTGCTAACTTGTTACTGATTTCAGTCTGTCTGTCTTTCAAATCTTGCTTGTCTACTGCTAACAACTGTTCAGTGAGCTAATACTTGTTAAGAGCTGCCATCAGTCACCCACATGGCCCGGTCTGGAAAGCACACATGAAGTTTTTGATAGCCCCATCCGTATCCCCCCGAATCTTTGGAATTCCTCCAGTGACAAAAGGGTGAGGGTTAAAGACAGATTATTCTGCTGCCCATTGTCAAGCTTCAGTAATCTTAATCAAAGATGCTGAAAGGGCCTAGATTTATTTCATTTAAAAGGATGGTAGTGCCACAGAGACAAAAATTCCCATTTATCCCTAATGGTATCTTACTATAGTCTAATTACATTTTCTTCCTTCCTTCATACAGAGAGTTCAGAAGGAAATACCAGCAGAAGACAAATTGTGTCTGGAAGTTGTAGAGAGGTTTGGAGGTGTGGACAAAAGATTTAGGATGGCCAGTGGGGAGCTGCACCGCTTCCACCTCTCACGGCCAGCACTGCCCAGGTTTGGTCTCTGCAGCCCTTCTCTTGGGCTCCCTCATGCTTGGCAACGCTCGTCCCCTAAGGAGATGCTTTAAATGGGAAGGGAACTTTCAGGGCACCACAGTGTTGCCCACAGCTGTGATTCATGCTAGGAGCAATACCCTCCCTTGGCCCTTGCCTTTAGCCTCTTAGCACATCTCGCAGCAGGGGATGGGCTTGGCTGCCTGAAGTTCACAGGAGTTATAAGAGGAGCAATTTTTATTCTTATTAAGGCAATGAGCTGAGTGTGGCCATCCAACCTGGCCTTGAACACCTCCAGGGATAGGACAGCCACAGCTTCTCTGGGCAGCCTGTTTGTCCTCTCTGCCTGCCCCATATGGCTGACTCAGAGGCCCCATATGGGTGTCTCAGAGACCCCATGCCAACAGACTTTAGACTTAGAACTTTCTTGTGTATTTTACAAAGTGAAACAAATCCCACTTATTCTATAGCAAAACATGGTGTGGGCAAAATAGATTACAGCCATTTTTTAGAACATTTTTTTTAAGATCAATGATGGACCAAAACTCTTTACAAACCTCTATTTACACTCCTTTTCCATTCACCCACTTGCTTTCTATTCTTGTGCATATCTCTCAGGTTCCCCTCTTAATGCCTGCCAGAAGGGAGCTGCCCACACACTGCCCACAGCCACGGCTGCCTCCCCAACACACCACATTTAGCCTCTGGGTGGATTTCCAGGAGGTGAGGAGAGAGCACGCGTCGGCGGGGGCGAGCATACGCTTTGTAGCATCGTGGCAATGCTGCAAAGCAGTCGCTGCAGCGCTGATCATATCGAGGCAGCGATACCAGGAGACACCTCGCAGCAGGGCAGACACGCTCCGCTTGAGTCTCTTCACCCTCGGGAAGGGGGTGGGTGTAATGTTTTGCATCTCTCTCTCTCACACATGAAGGACGAGCAGCCTAACAAGGTCACGTTTGTTCAAGGCACGCACATTTCCATCTGCTCGGGCTGGTGGCAAACAAAGTGCCTGGCACAATGCGAGGCACTCTAAAAAGGAAATGTTTAGGAGGGAGAGGCTAGGCAAAGATGAGGGGGATGAGTGGTGTCTATGCACCCTACTTTGAGACAGACAGAAACACTTTAAATCAAAACCTCATTTATTTACCAAGAAAAAATGTAAAGGCTCCTTTTGATTTTCAAAATCATTTCCACTGTATTGCTTTCGAAAGCACTATTAATAAACTGTCAGAGTAGAAATGTAAGCCTTAACATCAATGTGCCCCCGACTCTGACAGTTCACTCTTTTAAAACTGAATTTAGTCTGCAAAACAGTATGTGTTAAATACTTTGTGTGTGTGTGTGTGTGTGTTAAATGCTTATGAGATGAAAGCTCTAGTTCCAAGTTTCATATCCTGAACTCAAGGATATTCGGAGCACCAAGGGTTCAAAACCTCTTAAATATGATTCCTTGAATCTACCATAATATCATGCCAAGATGAAGATACTTCTACCATGGTGAAGATGTCCATTGGTAAATATTTTCTTAACTTAAAAATTATTTGGGCTAAACATATTAACAGACTTTTAGACATAGAGAAGACATAGGGGATTGCAAAAGAACAGAGAAGACTAGTGTGTCTAAATATTAAAATTATCTTTTAATATTTTCTTCTTTTCAGACTTCCAGGAACAGTGAGGAATTAGTATGGAAAGAAAATAAGAATAGAGAACAAGGAATGCACAGACAGAACTTAAACAAATCGTTAGTTTTCTTTTGAGGCATCATTAGGATATGTTTTGTGATGATATTTGGTTAAAGATAGACCTTACTGCATCCTCTTACAGTTGAAGTAAGGTTTAAGGAAATTGCATTGTTCTCTGTTGGCTCCTGAGAAGTGCAGCTCTTCTTTGAATACACAGTGTCAGTTTGAATCAACAGTGATTTCCTTTCCATATAATGTTTTCTGTGGGTTTTGTAGATTTGCATGTTCCAGGAATTCATCTATCAAAAAGACATGCTAAGCTCAACTAATTTCTGCCGAGACTGAAGATGTTCAGACAGCCAGAGATGTTCCTGCTTCTGGGGCAAGGATCTCTCTTCCCCTTGCCTGCCTTTGACACTGGTACGAGTTGAAGAAGAGCAGCAAGGCTCCAAAAGGCATGCTGAACCCTTGGGCAGAAGAGTAATGGTCCATGGTGCCAGAAGAGAGCGGTGCAGGCAGATGTGCTGAATGGTGATGATGTGGGTGCCCGTGTGTGCCCCTGTGGGTCCCTGCAGCCTGGGGATTGCTAGGACCCATCCTCCATGCTGCAGGAGGACTGAGGACCTGTGACCCTGGGGGAAGCCCCATGCCAGCCAAAAATGTGCATTCAGTTCAGAGCCTAGGGTACTGGCCAGCATGAACTCAAACAATGCATGGTATCGTCCTACCAAGGGTTTTCCTGGAAATCCTTTTCAGAGCAGACCTTCGGCTCTGTAAGCCCAGAGGAGGCTTACAGAGAGCATGAGTTGCTACCATTGGTGTGGGCTGACAGAAAGCAGGTTGCTAAAAGTTAGACATGGCATAAAATTTCAGCCATGCCAGAAGCAAGATGACATTTTCTAAAATTAGGAGCAAATACAGTTTGGCACATATAGCCCAAGAAATTAAGAGCTACCTAACTCATTTTCTGCATATGCTAGCATATGGATATACAGCAAGAACAAACTTGTAATGTCTCAGGATGGCTCCTAAAGCCAATGTTTATCTCTTCATTAGCTTAATTAATAGTTAATGACAGACACATTCCAGTGAATAACCACCAAGTGCCTTAATCAACATTGAAGCCTTACACAGCTCCTCATGGTGTGGTTGGCTCACTTGAAGAGGACTATTGGCAGCAATTCATCACCTCTAAAGAGGGGCTGATAAGCAGCAGGGAGTGTTCTCAGAAACTCAGCTCCGGGGAGGGACAGCACGGTTTGGCTCTGCAGTCACAGCCTGAAGGTTAGCAACTATGGTCAGAAAAGGATTTCAGCTCTCCTGCCAGGGGAGCTGCCTTAAGATATGGGGGAATAGCACAGCATTCCAGGATGAACTCAGTGAAGAGGAACCACTTGCCTATTATTTTGTACCAAAATATGGCTGCTCTGGAAGGATTTTCAGTGTTATGGACTTATCCTTTTTTTTTCTTTTTTTTTTTTTTTTTTCACATTTCACAGCCAGAGATACGGACTTCTGCTTGTCTGGAAGGCTTTGAAAGACCCAACCACAAGAACAAATAATGTTCAGCTGCTCAGAGACCATAATGGCAATGAAAAGAATAGCTGGCTCCTGAGGTGGTATTCTTCCCCAGACTGAACTTCCATGAAGGGGAAAAGGGATAATGATTTCCCAGTATTAGAGGTCCTGAAAGGCATACTGTGGTCTGCATGAAGCATTTTCATGATTTAATAGTACATTTTGCTGATGTATGAAAACATGAGATAGTACATTTGCTGATGTATGAAAACATGAGATATTGAAGGTGCAAGTAAGGAGCATTAACATCCTCTAACTGACTAACAGGGAGATGTTTTAAGAGAGGGTTCATCTTCATTTACAAGTCTCACAATTACTTTTCAACATAAAAAGGTCTTTATTCCAGGAACTTTTCCCCAGTACATGAGACTACGCTGATAAAACCTGTGTGAACTGGATTCTTTTTAAAAGCAATAGTCACATTTATTTTCAGACAAATGTTTTTAATTACTGTAGCACTCCAGGGCCAGCCAGGTCAATGTCTCAGTTGTGCTAGGTGCTGTACAAAAACAAACGCTCATGGTCCCATGGCACAGTTAAACGGCAGCCTGCTCTGCATTTAAGCTGGGGATAACGATCCCTCTGTAGTAATCCTGTGGTTTGCATGCATTTAAAAAATGTCTCATTTTGTGCCTCAGTTAAAATCGCAAGGGAAAGACTTTAAAGGAGAAACTCCTACATTCTTCTCCAAGTTGTGTGATCTCCTTCCATGCACACCTCTCGACTCTCTCCAGGACAAATCAATCTCCACCTGAACGCCTTTATACAGACTGACTGATGTGTTTAGTCAAATGAAGACTGTCCCAGGCTGTGGTGAAAATAGTGCCACCAATAATGCACCCATCATTCCCAATACTTTGTTCCCTTTAATCATGAGACTGAATTCTCCTTGATATTGAGTATTTCAGGGAGCTCGCATGCCCTCTTATTGAGAGGAAAAAAAGGTGAAATAAAGATCATGTTATAGCCCACATGTGCAGGAGGTTTCTGTCGAGTTCTGCTCATTTTAGTTATTTGGACACCTTCCCACACCAGATAATGCTGATCTGAGGTGTAAGTTGTGGGCTCTGTGTGGTGCTAGAGATAGGCGCTAGACAAGCAACACATTTTGGGGAAAAGCCCACAGATATGAGTCATGCACAAAATTCTCTGCCCACCTCTGTTAAGCTGAAATACTGTTTTTATTTCCTCTGATCTCTTGGGAGTGGATGGTTGCAAACACAGAGGCTTATCCCATAAACTTCTGGCCACGGCAGATTTCCATGGTGCAGGCACCTTTTTGTGTGACCACAAGCTTTCAGTGGCCACTTCAGCTGAAGGATCCTCTGCCTACCTCCCACCTGCAGGAGTGATTTTCAATATCACGTCCCAACTTCTCTTGTGCTGATGCAGTTCCTTGTGGGGGCCACACATTGAAACAACTGGGGAAAAAGGTTGTTTTATTCTTTTTATTTTCTAAGAGTATTTTGTTTTGGAGTAGTTCGGGTCTCCCACTGCAGACTGACACGGAGATGTACCAGCCCAGACAACCCAGCTGTGCTCTGTGTTGCAGTAGCAGTGGTGGGGGAGACTGATTTAGATTAAACTGTCATCCAGAGCCCATCCCTGGGGAAACAAAGCATCTGTAGCCCATCTAACCTTCCATCTGCCTTGTAACACTTCTTATCTCCATGTGAGATAGACCGAGCTAAAAACAGCCACAAACACACCTTCATTTCATTTTCTTCTTTTTTAATGGCAGTTTAACTCATCTTTTTTTTTTCTTTAATTGTTAGCCATAGAAAGAGATTGATGTCACAGGCACATTGTCACTGGGAGTGCTCAGGGATGCATTTCTGGATGCAAGGACACAGGGCAAATGGGACAGCTAGAGAGTATGAGAGATTCCTTTAAACAGACTAGGTTACAGCTGCCACCTTAAGAGTCAGTATCTATCGGCCCAAAATAAGACAGATGTAGCCTGACAGGTTAGTTCAGGGCCACAGGTTGCTTGCTGCAAACCTTTCCATTTGTCCCATGGAGGTAAAATTGCTCCATCGTAATTTACAACTGCTGTGTGTGACCTGCTATACGTCTCAGGTCCCCTCACACTCTTGCTCCCAGTCACATGCTTATAGCTATAATTTCAGTTTTAAAGTGCTGAAGAGCTATAACAGGCATTTCTGTGACATATACAGGTGTCTGAAAGCCTGGGCCCCAAAGTTGTTTATTTATAGGCTACTTGACATGCCCAGCTCCTATTTCTGAAGCAGGCACTTACGCCTTGCATTCATGACCATTGTGACCCATACTCAGCTCACGCTGCTTAGGTTTTCTCTCCCTTGCCATCCCTGAGTAGAAGATATAAGGCACAGCCAAAATGAGCTTCTGCAGCAGGGACAAACCATGAGCAGAGGGGGGACCTGTCATAAGGGACGAAGATTTACAAGGGCAGGGACTCAGCCATCAACAGTAGGTGGCTGACCCTAACACCCAGTGATGAGCCCTGGGAAATAAGGGGTCTCTGCAGGCAGCAGCAGATCTCCACAGGGCATGGCAAATGTGTAGATCTAGGGGATGTATGCAAGGTAGCACCTGAGCAGGGGCTTTGGTGGTTTGGTTTTTTTTGATCACTTTTTGGGACTGATTCCAAAATTCCCATCTGGGCTTACCCCAGTCATTCCCACAGTGTAGTGCAGGGCATGGAAACAAAGCCTGCTAGCAACACTCAGTAAGGAGGGCACTCCAAATGATACAGGCCAGATGCTTTTGGTATGGATGCTATATTTCCAGATCAAAAGGGACTGAAAAACAACCCCAGAATCACTCCACCCCCATCACCCACCCACCCACCCTCCCTCAGGTATTCCAGTTTTCTCAATGAACTACTTATTTGAAACAAAGAAGAAAAAATAAATAGAGAGAGAGAACATGGAAAGACAAAACAAGAAAGCCCACAAAATTCTCAAAATACAGGCTGCCTCATAGCTGAAATTCCCTAAGCAAACTAATATTTAACTAGAAAATAAACAAATGGTGGACATAGGTCTTTCTGCAAGAATGTGGGTGAAAATCATGCTGCCTAGCTGGCAAGACAGTGCGATCATCAGTGCCGTGCTGCTGGCCCACAGCTCTGGGGAGCCAGCTATTCCAGGGCTAATGGCTGGTTGAAAGCATAGTCCTCTTTTTCTGACCGTCCAACTAATGTAAAAATGCATTTTAAAGTCACCTAAGCATATAGGTGGAAGTGGTTTCAGTTATTTCAGGATAAAATGCTCTTCAGTAAAGAGTGTCAAGGATCCCGAGCAAAAGGATGAAACAAAACAAAACAAAACAAAACAAAACAAAACAGAACAAAACAACAGCAACGGCCCAAGGTTTGTTACATCTCCTTCAAAGACAATGCAGACCTACAGGTGAGGAGAGGAGACAGTGTTGCTCTGACTTAGGAGGAGGCAGCATTGTGCCAAAACCTCAGTAGTTCCCTCCATTTCCATCTTTTGGACCCCCTCCCCCCAAACTTATATCTGAGAATCCTCATCAGATAACTCAGCTAGAGTCAGAATTTGAGTTGTCCGAGGAAGCAGCTTCCAAATTACCAAACTGAGTTCCTTGGAATAGAGTACTAAACACAAGATTACAATCTCTGGTTCAGGAAAATATTTAAATCTGCTAATGTCCATTGTATCTGAGATACATCAAGAGTGCATACAGTTATTGGAGCTGAGCACAGGTTTTGGTGTCTTCCTCAGGCTGTGGGGTCACAAACTCAAAAAATAAAGCTTGGAGCTGATCCCAGAAGCCGAGTGGGGTGGGCATGGATCCAGGTACCAAGAATTTTCTTCCCACTTCCCTCACCCATCCAGGCCAGCTCCTGGCACCTCTTGCCCACCTTGGTGGAAGAAGAAGCAGGTTTAATCTTGGACAGAGGTTGTAGAAGATAGACCCATGAGATCAATGGCCTCCATGGTAAAGTTTGTATCCCCAGTGCAGCCTGCCCATCTGCTAGCTACGTTGCAGGTTTAGCAAAACCCCATTGTACGTGGCTGCACAACATCAAGCTTAGCTCCAGCTCATGGGAGATGATCTGAAGAAGAGTGATACACCAGTGGAAGTCGGGGGGCAGGACGACAGACCTGCTCTCCATCCAGACCTGCCCTCAAGATCTACCTTCCCCAGTGGCAGGGTCTCCTCCTGCCCCAGAGATTGTGCTGAGCTCTCCCCCAAGTGGAAAGCCACTGAGGGAAACCATGGGGAGCCCCAGGGTGCATGGCTAGAACTGGGTGAGTGGTTCCTTGGGAAACAAGGTCACCACCATCCGCAGGGGCAGCAGGGACACACTGCAGGAGCAGGATGAGGAGGGTGTCCTTGGTCTGGTGAGGTTGTAGCAGTGTTTTCCTCTTAAATCCCTATTAATTTTGCCTTAAAGGCTCAGCCCAGGCAAGCGTGTGATATACAAGGGCTCCTCGTGGCAGCTCAGATAAACTATGTGCTTTTTAACCTCTACATTTAGCACCTTATGTTAAGAGACTGTTAAAATATAAATCACATGTTTTAATAGAAGAAAGTGAATTTCCAGGCATTAGAAATGGGCTTGATTACTGTTCTACCTCAGTACTTCAAATTAAGAGTGGGTTATTAAAGGCAACATGGACAGTCCCAAGTAATGCAGTTTAAGCTGGATGCTTTGAATTATTTATACATAAAGGACCTTATTGTCCTTTGTACAAAGACCCTAAAGTGATAGGAAATAATTTTTATAACATGCTTAATCCAATCTAATCTTGCAAAGATGGTTTACTGGATTTGGTAAAAATTATCTACATGATAACAGGCAAGGTGAATATATTTTGCCAGTTATTAAAATACAGTTAATGACTCCAGTTCAAGCACTCATCTGTAAGAGCTGCTTTCCATTCCAGTGAACTTTCTGCTATGGAGAGGAAAGAAATGATTCATCTACATGGCTGAGCATCAGGTTTCTTTGAGCATGAAAGAAGACTTGTAAATGTTCAATGTTTATGGTTGGTTCTCTTCATCAGATGTGTTTCTGACATGCAAATAACCTGACATCCACTAGCACTCTTTAAGCAGCTCCACTTTAAAACCTTATTCTGCAACCGTGTCCATCCAGACCAGTGCATGCACATATTTGCTTCACCTCAGGGGGCTGTCTAACCTCCTTGGTGCTGTACAGCTAGACGTTTGAGTGAGAAGATCGTGATGGTCAAATGAGAGTCTGCTGCTTAACATGGCTGGACTGCAAGAAGTTTTAAGGACAGGGACAGAGAAGCAAACCTGTGATGATAAATTGCCCCCATTTGAGGGCAGGAGGGGTATTTTGTGTGTGAAGAGCACTAACTGATAAAATGAAACAAATGAAACAGGTATCTGTGGATCACAGATGGGCTCTCCTGCCCTCCTGCCTGCCTGAATCTAGTTCTGAAGACAATCTTTGCCAGCTCAGAAGACTGGCAGGGGTAGATTTTGGAGTGGATGTAAGCTTGGAACAAATGATTTTCTGAACAGCTAATAACTTTTTTTTTCTTTTTTTGATGTTGTTTCATTTTAGTAGTGTTCACTGTTTAAACAAGTGAGGATGTTTAAACAAGTGAGTTTTAAACAAGTGAGGATGTCCTCATACTTGTGGGTAAGTTGGACTGTGCTCTAGACTCCGCAGACGCCTGAGGTGGCTCACTGAGATGCAGATATTTAAGCTGTGGTGTTTACATGCACTCAGCTGGTACCTTCCATTTTGTATATTTGTTCATTTGACTTCACATCAAAGGAAATAAAAGGACTGCATTACGCAAGCAAATGTACACCACATGAAAAATCCATGTTTGTCTATCACAGCTCAGGAATAACCACAAGCTAAAGCCAGGGAGTACACCTGTATTTGAAATACTTCAGGTCTACACGGCTTTAC
>CM021731.1:141414762-141658210 GCA_011075105.1 Heteronetta atricapilla | reverse complement strand
AGAAAGAAAGAAAGAAAGAAAGAAAGAAAGAAAGAAAGAAAGAAAGAAAGAAAGAAAGAAAGAAAGAAAGAAAGAAAAAGAAAGAAAGAAAGTCTTATTTCAGCCTAGTGATGGAGGTGGTTTGTAGATTAGAATGACAGCCAAGAAGACTGGGCAAGGTAACAGTTCTGTAAGCCATCTGATAGTAAACTGCAATGTGCCTTGAAGATGAGGAGGACAAGACTTGTACCTACAGGATGGCTGAGACCTTCTGACTTGGGCAACCAGACTTATCCCTGCTCCCTAGAGGCTCTGGGAAGACCTATCAAGACGTATCTGGGGAGCAGGGGGAGCATCACCCATAAGCACAGAGCTCAGGTCAGACCTGCACGACAAGCAGTACTTTTGGCCTGTCACTATTCATCCATGCAAAAATAACTGAGTGCAGTTAATATTACAGGGCAGCCAATGTTATGGTACTTTTCTGAAAGGCAATCTAGCCATGGCAGCACTGCACAGATGAACACCGGGCTCCCATAAATAATTATTATCGCAAATCTTCACCTTGCCTTTTATCTTTGTCACAGGGGCTGGAATGCAACCCACTACCAGCTGTGATTATACTTCATGCGTCACTAAAACCACAAGGTATGCTTTTTACACTACTGATGTCCAGCCCTCCACCCACCAGCACTGCCCATAAATCTCAATTTTTTTTTGAAAGACGTTGGGACCCACTGGCAAAAACTGAAGATTTGCCAAGAACTTGCTTGAAATATTAATATATTGTTAAAAACAGAAGCCCTTGACAAAAGACATATCTGACATTTCCAAGAGCGTCTGGTGAGCTAGAGTATCTGGAAAGTGTCTGTTGTGAGCATGATGGAAGGAGTGGTTCAGAAAAATCTTTTGCAGCAGGAAGCAGTTTTTGCAAGGACCTCGGTTCATTAAAAGGAAGATGCTGATAGAATCTGTCCTTAAATAGCTGTTATATTTATTATCATTGTTAGCTGTACTGATTGTAATAGCAGTATAAATCTGAGCTACCACGTTCAAACAAGAGACGGTGTAGGACAGGGTGCCTACAGTAGGTTCACATCCCCACATCCTTACCTGCTTGTTTACTGTGCTGTACGGCACATGATCCCTAACTGCGACTTCACATTAAAAGCAAAACAAAAAGGAATAACCAGCTGTGCATATTTTTAAGTTCCACTGCAAGGTCTGTATAAAGTATGAAAGCAAGTACAGTTTAAATAGCAAAGTAAAAATTGAACAAAATAACCCTCCTTAGACAACCCAAGCCAACAGCCTTTCCTTGAGCACACAGCAGTGATCCTAAACAAAGCCACGGACTCTGCTTAGGGCAGAGGCTTTTGGAGCCATGAAACTGTGGAGAAACAGCACATTTTCTAAGGGATACATGCTGTTTCCACAGACATCTCACTTGCCTGGGTATATCCACAGGCTTGACAAAATATTTTTATTCTGGAGATATGTTAGGCACCCAAAATTTGTTTATTGAAGTACTTACTACCTTTCCTGTAGAAATACCTGCCAGCACATCAGCTTCCTCTAGCACTTCAGGTAGACTGATTAATACTGCACAGGCACTACAGGTGTTTAAGCAGAAGCTGGCATTTTGTCAGAACTTCTGTCAAAAATGATACAACTGCAGCTGATTTTGCCCAGGGCCAAAGGATTCGGCCCTGTAGCTCTTCAATATTCACCGAGTCCCACAGTCAGGAGGAGGAAGCCACAGAGACTCCAAATTTCTCAAAAAGCTGTAACAGCTTGGTAAAAAGTTAATGAAAAACAGCTCTGGGGAAATGCAAGGAGAAATTTAAATTCTGAAACTTGCCTGGGGCACCATTTTTAGAAAAATTAAGCTAATATAGTGAGCACCAGCTTGATGTGGGGTTTTCCTTACAGCTCTGTGATGTTTATTTTCTCTATAAAATGGTGCTGAGTGAGAACAGGAGTGTGTGTGCTTTTGCTGCATGATTCAGTGCCTTTGTGAAAAGGCCTTGTGAAAGGCTTTGGTAAACCTTGTCCTGGGCTGTGCCCGACACAAACAGTGCCAAGCAGAGCTTGTTAGTAACTGGTAAGTCACTAGCCTTGCTGTTTGCAAAGCACACTCTGGGGAGCAGAGCTGGTCTCACTCACAGCATTTCAAAGGAATCGGTGGGTTTAAAACACCTCTCATCATCCAAGCCTCTACTGCTTTGTCTGTGTGCAGGCAGGGTTGCTTTTATGGCCATTATGTAGGGGCTTACGGTATATGGGGTTATGGGGTAAAGTGTCATGCATACACAGAGTCCCTGCCATGGGGCTCTGGGAGAGGTTATGCAGTCCAGGACCAGAAGATGGACCACTCCTGTGACACACAACTCCGTTAGTAATGACAACTGCATTGCTAGGAGGGAACCTGATACTTTCTCCCCTCTGCTGGCTGGCTCCTTCAAAATGAACAGGTTCAACCACCATGACACTGGAAGGCTGAGGGAACAGGGAAAGGGAGACAGCTACTCACATAGCATTAATGTGCAACTCTTCTAGGACATTTCTGTTTTCACTCTGTGTATAAGGCAGGATACTCATGCTTCTTACCACCCTGCATTCAGGATCTGATTTAGAGACCTTGAATACTTTCCACTGATTTTGGAGGAGTTTGAATCATGCCTTAGAGCTTTTTAAAGCAGCTTGGAAAGGGGGAAAAATTAAACAGACTTTTCCTCCTGGAAAGATCCAGGAAAATAATTTGGGCAGAGAGAAGTAGGATACTTTGTTGGGGTTTTGTTTTGTTTTGTTCTGCTTTGTTTTTTTTCCACAGCAGCTCCTAATCTAATGCCTGGATTATTTTTAATATTACATTCTTCTTCTCATTGTGCTTTCCAAGGAGAACTGCCTGCAGGCTGCCGGGCCCCACAGATAGCTGAAAGGGAGCAGCGGGAGCTCCTGCAGAGAAATGCAGCTCTGGGCCCAGCTGGCAGGCCGTGCTCCCGGCGGGCTGGGGAAGGGAAGGGTCACTGGGGAGGGAGGAGAGCACACAGCCCCACTCACATCTCCTCTCTCTAGAGCCACGCTGACCAAGCACCATCCTTCGGGGCTGAAGGTTTTTGGCTGCTCACCATCACCAGGTGAACACCGAGCTGTCAGCAGCCCGTGCACCTCATTGTCCTGTCGCTCTCCCAGTGGCTCGTGAGAAAGCCTGGGGGAAGACAGTGGTTTGTGGAGCCTGCTTTTGGCTAACCTGAGCCACGCTGCTGTTTGGATGGGGCCTGGTCCAAAGTCAGCCTCAATGTTCTGGTTTGTGTCCTGGCTGAATTAATTTGCTTTTCGGCTTTTGAGAGACCCCAGAGAGCAGGCTCCTGGTGTGAGAGCCCTATCAGCCAGGCTGCTGTTGTTTTATAAGCGTCACATTTGTTTCCTTTCACATCCTTTTGGCTTAGGAGTACGTAGATACATTTAACAGGAGCACATGCACTAAAAATAACATCTTCAAAACAGTTGGAAAATCAAGATTTTTTATTTTTATTTATTTATTTATTTTTACAATTACCTTTAGCAGCTCTATTTTATGATCTGGCCTTGGAACTGAAATCATGAAAAAAAAAAAAAATCACATCTTACCACTTTTAAGATAAAAAGCCTTTTAATGGCCTTTCTATTAATTAGTTGCCATAACTTCCAATTTGTTGGCAGAGCCTCAATAAAACCAGCTAACATGATGGTCCTTTGTTTAAACTATGTCAATAAGGGATAAATAAGCAATAAGGTGCTGCTTTCTCCCACTGATGGCCACCCCCGGCAGTGAACAAGCAGATACTGCAGCAGCACTGAAGTGGCCAGGAGGACAGAACAGACAGCCTTCTGTCTTACTACAGCCCTGACAGAGGTTTCTTTGCTCCTAGAGGTAACCATGAGGCATAAAACTCACCTGAAGGTACAGGGGACTGATAAACCCTGCAGCAGTTTCAGAGATCAGTGAGCAGCTGTTGTGAAAATTGCTTAAAGCTTTCCGCTTTCTCATGGGAGAGCTCTTCAGTCAGAGCAGTGTGCCAATAAACATGATGTCAGTAAAGAAAAAAGCCATCTGAGTACAAATGAGAAGGGCCAAAGCTTCTCTAGCTGTGGTCAGTCTCTGAGCATCTCCATGGTCTAGATGTTGCCAACAGGAAATACAGCTCTTGCACTCTCACAAATGGCTTTGCTCAAGCAGTATCAAGCATTGGCTGTACTAGTATCAATAGTGGATATTAGGGGAACACACAATATCACTCTAGGGAACAGCAAATGATCTGTATTCTTTGCTTGGACTCCCCTTTTAAAATAAATATTTAGAGTTTCAGTCCTTCAGCAGTCCATGGCTGGACTAGCCTAATGTCAAAACCTCAGGATTTGTCAGCTAAGATCACACTGAACATTGGCCTTTCTAGTCTTACACCACAAGCTGGCTTGTTATTCCTAGCTAACACAATTGTCTCTGCTCATATTTTCCACGCAGTCTCAAAATTACACTCAGACATTTCAAACTGATAGTTCAATTAAATGTTGGCAGCTGAGGTTATTTCAGTTGCAGAATCACAGAATGGTTTGGGTTGGAAGGGACCTTAAAGCCCACTCAGTTCCAACCCCCTGCCATGGGCAGGGACACCTCCCACCAGTCCAGGTTGCCCAAAGCCCCATCCAGCCTGGCCTTGAGCACCTCCATGGATGGGGCATCCTCAGCTTCTATGGGAAACCTGTGCCAGGGCCTCACCACCCTCACAGTGAAGAATTTCTTTGAAATATTTCATCTAAATCTACTCTTTTTTACTTTAAGCCATTACTGCTTGTCTTATTGTTACACTCTGACAACAAGTCTCTCCCCAGATTTCCTGTAGGTCCCCTGAAGGTGCTGGAAGGCCACTGTAAGATCTCTCCAGAACCTTCTCCAGGCTGAACAACCCCAGCTCCCTCAGCCTCTTTTCATAGGAGAGGTGCTCCATCCCCTTGATCATCCTTATGACCCTCCTCTGGAATTACTCTAATACTGCCATGTCCATCTTGTGCTGGGGGGCCCAGAGCTGAATGCAGCGCATCAGGTGGGGTCTCACAAGAGCAGAGCAGAGGGGGAGAATCACCTCCCTCACCCTGCTGGCCACACTGTTTTTGATGCAAGCACTTGTGACACTTGTACTTTCAGGGAAGTGGACAGACTTTGCTCTGTGTGAAGATGAAGCCTTCAGGGGACTGAATTTCATCAGCATCTGACCCCCCCAAAATCATGTCCCTTTCATGCATTTTGAGTTGGATGCTAGAGGGTGGAAGCCATCAAGATTACTTGTGGGAATCTTTTCATAGGCATGCAAGGAGAGATGGAAATCCAGATACCCCTCTATGCTAAAGAATTATTTTTAAGTGGTTTAGACAGACTCCGTGCATCCAGGTGTGCCAAGACAGAACAGCTCCCTGTGGGTAGCTCTGCTTGGCCCTGGCTTTTACCAGCCACCTGGAAAACATTGGTTCTGTGCATTATGTTTTTTGACTAGAGGCCAACTGCAGTTTTCTGCATCCATCAAAGGGGAAGGATTATACCATTCCTAGCATGGAACACCCCATGATGGGGCACCCAAACGGGCCAAACAGCTATGTGTGCAGAAGGGAGATACTTCCTGACAAGGTACAGGACTTTCCGTGTGGATGTTCCATCCCTGGAGGTGTTCAAGACCAGG
Organism: Heteronetta atricapilla; assembly: GCA_011075105.1. Lineage (NCBI taxonomy): Eukaryota > Metazoa > Chordata > Aves > Anseriformes > Anatidae > Heteronetta > Heteronetta atricapilla. Next base: position 141,652,514 of record CM021731.1, on the reverse strand, counting down.
TTGGATGAGGCCCTGAGCAACCTGATCTAGTGGGTGGCATCCCTGCCCGTGGCAGAGGGTTGGAACTGGATGATCTTTAAGGTCCCTTCCAACCCAAACCATTCTGTGATTCATATGGTATGCATGGGACAGAGAATTTGAGGATTGTATATAATTTCTCACAGGAGGCTTTCAGGAGTCTGTGGGGATGTGTCAGTGTCATTAAGGGGTGCTGAGGGGAAGGACCAAATGTGGAGAAATTGAGGGATTGAGGTAACTGGGGAATAACAAACTCAAGGAAATAAAGGAGAAAAGGGGATAAGAGGGCTCAGCTGAGCATGAAGAGGTTGTTTATCAGCACATTTGCCTGACTGAGCCCTGTGCTTCATCACCACCATCTATCCTGCATTCTCATTAAATCTTATTTCTAACTAGCTTCTGTGAGGATCCAGTCTGTATCCTGTGTGACTTTGTATGAGTGCTGGCATGCTTCAGACTGTCAAAATGAGACCAGCACTCAAGGGTGGACCACAAACCCCTGGTCTCATACCTCTGGGTGCCAGCAGCTGAAGGAGACCAGGAGCTAGGTGCCAGCCAGAGGACAGCTGCTGGGGTGACCCACATCTTGTGTGCATGTACCAGTAGGGGACTTCTATCCAGATCCCCTGGAGAGGGGGAACAGGTTCAGGCTGTCTGTGCTGTTCATGTCTGTGGGAGTGCTGTGTGGGAGGATAAAGGCACTCTTTTGTCTTTGTGGTGGTCTGTGTGACTGGCAATGTATATATTTTATGTGTATAGGTCTATTGGGAACACACACTCAGCCTCACTACAGGCTGGACCCATGACTGTGGAGCTGCAGCAGCTCTCACATCCATCAAGCTATCCATCCGGATAGGAGGAATCCACCCCTGTCCCAAAGCTCACCAGATCTGGCCACCTCTAACACCACAACTTGCTGTAAACTCCATGTTGTGACACCTTCTAAGCTTTCCGTACACTTTCCAGAGATACTCTGCCCCTGAAAAACATCCCTTCCAAGCTGAGACGCCTCATTACCAACTTTTAAAAAGGCACATGAGGCTCAAGGAGAAACATCTGGCTACCTCTGGCTTTGTATTTTTATAGAAGAATGGTCCAACGCCCCCACTTACTGAATCGTCATCTCTTCAGGAATGGAATGATGGTGATTTGCCAGTTATCCTTAAATCACTCCTAACACCAGACAGGCTTGAAGATAAAGTAAGGAATGAATTTATTCAGGAATCCAGAGATCAGCAGTATGATCTCCTTATTTAGAGGCAGCTGTACAGAAACAAAAGAAGACTTTGCTTAGAGCTGCAGACAGATTATTCTAACTGTTCTCTGTTTTAACCAGTTAAAAAGCTCTCATTGTGCTTACATAGCTATCAGCTGGAAACTGATTAAGCAAGACCTGATCCAGAGCATGTATTTCATTGAATGGATCTTGATTTAGGGATATGTATATCCTTGTACATCTCTTTCATCCCCAAGATCATTTCAGGTCCCCCTCGCACCTCTTGCATTTGCTGCCATCAAACCGGCAAAGTGCTGGCACCTCCCGAATAGGTGGGATCTCCTCCTGCCCAGAAGGGAAAAAGTATCACTATCCTGATGCTTGCCTTAGTGTGTTTTTACTGTGAAGGAAAGCTCCCCCTTGAAGGCAGAGCAGGATTCAAGCCTCCTTACATTAATTCTTTGTACACTCAAAACATCAACACTTACATATGCATAAGATAACAATCATGGTAGATATAAACATATAAGCAGGGATAACGCATGTAGTTAATTAAATCTTTGCTGCATGAAGACAAGAATTAATGGTAACCAAACTATTTCAGGATGACAATGACATGAACATGCTGGGCATGAGTAATGCTCTTGCAATATGTAGTGAAGGCATCTTTTTCTTTTGAAGGTATGGGTATACCAGATGAAAGAATTTTGGAAAACATTAAAACCAGAAGTCATTTATCTTACTTCATGTTCTATTAACAGAGTTTTATTTTCCATCTGTTCTCCCAAACCCACATCAGCCAACACTTTATATCAAGCAGTCCCTGTGTTTAGGTCCTGTGTGACACTAGTGCCCGTCTTCCCTTGCAAATTTTCAAAACTGGCCACTGGTGGCAAACATACAAAAGATTTTACTTCTTTTTTAAGGTTGGTAGACATACCTGCCATGGCCATATTCACATCAGTAAGAATTATCTTGGGTTATTTGGCATTAAACTGATTTCACACCTGTGAAGAATGATTTTGACCTATGGGTTATTTTGCTTGGCACAAGAATTGCTGGTTGGTGGGTGTTATGGGAGAGGGTTGGTCTTGATGAGGCCTTCCCTTTTGCCTCTAGCACCCAAGTTAACAGAGCTACTAGGAAGAAGTCGAGTAATTTGAGTGGCTAGCACGATACCATGTTTGAAATGTAGCAGAAATAGTCTGTTACTCACACACATTAACAGATGATGCAAATCATTTTCTGTCATGGCAGCACTAGGTCAGACACTTGAGAGGAGAGACTGTCTCCAGCACCTGCACAGCACAGAAGTGCTGCCTGGGGCTCAGAGGGAGCCTCCTGGGGGCCAGTTTGTGCCCAGGGCCTCTGGTCCTGGTGCTGGGCACCTCTGACAAGAGCCTAGCTCCATCCTCTCTGCAGCCTCCCCTCGGGTACTTACAGACATCAATGAGATCCCCCCGAGCCTCCTCTTCCCCAGGCTGGGCAGTCCCAGCTCTCAGCCCCTCCTCACAGGGGAGGTGCTCCAGGCCCTCCATCACCTGGTGGCCCTCCCTTGGACTCTCTCCAGTATGTCCAGGTCCCTCTTGTACTGGGGAATCCAGAACTGGACCCGGTGCTCCAGGTGCAGCCTCACCTATGCTCACCAATACCTCTTCTGTTGCACAGTGATTTTTCTTTTTCTCTCTCTTAAGACACAACTTTTCCCATCCTACTAGATTATATTAATGAAATCATTGTATTTCTGTGGTTCTTTTTTCCCCCTAAAAGCATTTCAGTGTGCAAGGCAGAGATAACAAGTTCTCTTTCTTTCAGCTTGCTCACCTCCCTTTTTCCCAGGCTCTGCAATGCCAGGAGGTCGTTCTTTCTGTACGCCCTTAAGTTTGGCAGCTATCAAACCTCTTTCAAGCTATCAAACCAAGCCAAACTGCAAATCAGGGGCTCATGGCTTGGGGCTCATGCAGGAATTCAGAAAAAATACCTGCTTCAAGCACATTGACACAGGAGCACATTCTTCCTGAAAGCCAGAAAGGAGCTCTGCTGTCAGCTGAGCAGAAGCCAAGTTTAGCACACTCACAGACCAAGGAGGGGCATGAACCTCTCGTCTCAATCCTGGCAAGGCGCTCCGTGGAATATTTAATACCTGAGCCCAAACGTTAAATGGCAGATGTGCTTACAGAAGTGTTGTCCAAGAGATGCCCGGGTTACACTCGGCAGCTGCCCTTATCACCACCCCCAGCAGTACCTAGCCTGTGTGTGTGATTTATCGACTCGAGCTGCTTTCCACAAGGCTCCCGCTCACAGGGCACGGCCGCGCTCCGGCAGCACGGAGGAGATGTGAAGCTGCAGCTGCAGCAGATGGCTGCAGCTCTCCCCTCGGTTTGGGGCCCACTGCCAAAACCATGCCAGACACACGCGCTTGTGCACGGCTTGATGAATGAGGAAAAAAGTGAGAACATTTGTCAACCGAAAATTAAAAGAAACCTTAGGGAGCTTGAGTTAAATGGGAGGGGGGTGAGGCAAAGGGGGGAAACTGGCAAGGTTTTGAGGAAATGCCTGCTCTTCCTCAGGGTGATAGAAGCAGTGGCAAGGGGGCTGAGCACCACAGCCTGAGAGGATTAGCTTGTAGGTTTTGTGTCATGGGTGGAGGGGGGAGGCCAACCAGCCAGGTGCCCAGGGAAAGGGGGAGAAAGGGGGAGAGGTGTGCAGTGACAGTGGTGAAAGCCAAGGGGAGAAGAGGTGATGGAACCAGGGAAAAAAAAAAAAAAAGCAAAGAAAATGACTGCAGCCCTAAGGTAGTCTAGTAATAAATTAGGTGCTGGTTTTATGAGGCTTATAGGCAACAATTAGAAAAGGATCACAAAATCCATAGGCAGGATACATGCATAAACAGGACAGATTTTGCACAGCAAACACTTTTATGGCACTATCCTCCCATTATATTGTATGTGGGCATAACTTTTTACAACATTAAAAAAGCACTGTGAGTGTGGTTTTTTGTTGTTGTATTTTTGTTGTTGTTGTTGTTTGTTTTTTTTCCCATCAATCTGAAAATCAGAGAGCTCTTTGCATGTTTTGATTGGTGTGCAGCTGTTTCAGCTGACAGGACACATAGCAAAGATGTGTCACTTCCCTGCTCAGCAAGCTTTGGGTTTGGTTTGTGTGCTCAGACACATAATGGCTAAACCTGTCTGCTAAGGCCTTCAAATTAATGCTTGGTCATAGAACTGATTATTCGTGTTTGAGTCTTCTCTGAAAATCCTGAGCAGCTCTGATCACAATGCAAGTAGTTCTGTTGTTTAACTGAGGACCGTAAAGAGCTGTCACCTGGTTAAATGTCACCTTCTCTGTGCAACCTGAGAAACAATCCTGTCCATAAATATAGGGTGCCAATTTTAATACATTTGTTTCTTTCTTTTTCAGCCACCAGCAAAATCTCTGTGAGTTCTCAGAAGAGATATTGCATAAACAGCTGAAGTGTTAACAAAACCTGCTCAAATCCTTTTGTGTTATGGATGAGAAAAGAGGCAAATTGGTGTCTCAACAAAAAGCAAAAATGAGCATTTGGGACTCATCACAGTCACAAACAGTATCTGGGGAAGGGGAAACAGGTCTCAGGTTTATCATTAATTTTGGCACATCTGTCCAGACTAACCTAGGCTTCCCAGCAAAATTGTTCACATTGTGCTAAGTGGCCGGAAAGGTATGTAGTACCCCCGGGTTGCACTTATACCAGCATCGTAGCAAGCAGTTATCAAAGATTGAGTTACCAGTTACGCTGCTGGGTATGACTCCAGGGGAAGCATGTACACCATAACACCAGCACCTGCTGTTTATAAACAAAACTTTTCAATATTGCTATGCTTGCTTCAAATTGTGCCAAGGCAATGCCAAAAAGGGAGGCTGCTGAACTTTTGATTCTCCTGCCCTATTCCCTGGTGTGCAGAGATGACACAAAGCTTGAACATTTGAAGATTTTGGATTTATCACCAGTGCCATCTGTGCTATCCTTTTTTTTTTTTTTTTTTTTTTTTTTTTTTTTTTCCTCTGTTTTGGGAATTTCCTTTGAAGGTAGTATAATGGTCATACTAGTTCTACAGCTGAAATCCTACCTAATATGTCCTAAGAACAGCCTCGTTATTGTGATGTAGTTTGCAGAAATGGGACAACCTTGGTGTGTGGTAGGCAGAACTGTTACTGAAATTGAAAAAAAAAAAAAAGAGAAAAAAAAATGATAATAAAAATCTATTAGAGAAAAGTTGCAGCCCCAGTTTTGTGCCAGATCAGTAAAGCTCTCCAGACAATTCAGAGAAAGGGTTATCACAGCCATTCTGGGGCTTTTTGCTGGGAAAAGCACTCATGCTGGAAAGATTCTTCTAATAGCTCTCAAATCTGGAAACTCTAAATCTGCTAAGGTGTGTTGTGTTTTTTCAAGATCTCAGTGTATTTTTCAGACCCTGTTCTCAACAGTCTCTCATAGTTTCCCCTAGAAGTGGGAAACCTGAGACCCAGGGAGCTTAATTTGATTTTTTTAAAGTGCTTGGCACTTGTAGCTCCTCTGTCCTTCAGTGGGACTTGCATGCACTTGCCAGTTTTGATAACATGGATGTGAGTGTCATGTCCAAGGTCACACAATGAATTAATGCCAGAACTGGGATTATTACTTATTACAGGCAGGCTGGCGATTATACCTATGCTTAAAGCAATCTACATCTTCTATTACAAAAATCTGCTTTAGCCTCTTACACATGCCAAAATAAAACTGCTTAGACTGAAATTCCTTATCCACACAAGCACACAAGCACATTTGCACTGTGGGCAGGTGAAGCAGCGCTCTTGCTTATTTTTGCTAGTGGCAGTGCCTGACTTTTGCTGCTGGCTTCACAACACTGTACTTCTCTCAGATTAACAGTTATCTCATGAGAAAATGACTCTCTTCTGAAAGGAGTCCTGAAAGTTTTCTTTTGCATGTGTACTCGTGCTCGCTGGCAGACTGAGGGGCAGCGTGGTAAAGATGTTGATTCAAACAGCAGGTGAGTGTGCAAACAGGGCACTGAATTTCAGAGTTACTGGGACTGCTGTCCCCATCTGCTCTGAACTCAGGCAATCCCTAGGATCCTTTTGTCACAGCAACCCACAAATAGTTACATCTCTGCTTGTAGTTAAGTGAAACCTGCTTAGATTTATTAGGACTTAGTTCGGTGGATTATGAGGGTAGATTTAGCTTTGGACTGAAGAAGTCTTAGCATGATCCAAAAACAGCAGCTACAGCAGAGTGAACATGTATTTCAGCCAAAATGGGAAAGGGCAGAGGTGGGGCCATGAAACAGCTGCGAAGAGCAGTGAGTGTCCTTTTGTGAGCTGTAGCATTTACTGGGCAGATAAACGGAGGGGTGAAGAAGAAATGAGTCCTGCTTTTCCAACCTTGTTTGAACTCTGAAAATATATCTAGAGCTCTCTCTGGCTAAAGAGGCACCATCCTGTCCTTCCTTTTCTCAGGGCTTTTGTCACTAGATTTGCAAAGCAAACCCTCGCATAGGGCCAAATAGGGGCAGAAAGGCTGCCGTGCAGACTGGGGACTGGATTAGTGTTCCTCTGTGTGAGTGGGGCAGGGGATGGACAGGGAGTGAAAGGATTCCTTAGGTTTTCCATGAAAAAAATGGTTTTAGAGTTGTTGGGTGTCTGAATTTTCAAGTTAAGGCTCATCTGCATCATTGACAGTCCAACACATCCCCAGCTGAGGTACTGTTTGTGCTACAGGGAGAGCTCCTGCATCTGCTCCAGGCCTCTACTAGCCCCCAGGCCTGGAGGGGTGTGGGCTGCACTGACTGGGCATGGGAGGGACCAAACACCCTGACCAAATGCCCTGAGTATTTGGATTTAGAAAGAGCTGAAGAGATTCATGGAAAGGAAGAGAAACAAGGTCATTAAAAATAGTCTGCCTCTGTCTCAGGCAGTCCCCAAATCAAAACCTGTGGGAATTCAGGAGGGAGTCCTGGGGAATAAATATTCTCAGGCATGAACTATTTGGCCATTGCTGGAAGCAAAGAAATGGGCTGGGCTAACCTATATCTGGCCCAGCACAGGCATTTTTGTGGCACAGCATGCAGCAAGGGCATCTCACGCTGCATGCTAGGCATTTCACAACGCTGTAGTCATCAGAAGTTAGCTGTCTGCTGTGAGCCATCTACCTCCCTCTGCAGCCAGCAGCCAGAGATAGGCACCTCCAGCGGTCAGGGAAAGCACGCAGATACACTGGATGCCAGCTTTTGGTGACAAAAAGTAGGTGAGCTGAACTGCTGATGACAGCAGGCATGGAAAACAGGGAGGTCACAGGGCCCTGAGTGCTGGAGCCTGCTCTCCAGCCTCCACTCAGCTTTGCAGCGATGACATCTTCTTGGAGCTTCAGCTGGAAGCACAGGGCAGGAGGGGAATCCAGGCAGAAACAAGGCCCTTGGAAACCCCACATGCTGTGTTGCATCCTCACAGAGCATTTTTTGTGTTCTCCGGAGCCCCAGATGCCACCAGGCAGTGGGGATAGCCACCTGCTGGGGACAAACTGGGGCTGGGGTCCTCCACATGCACCTCAGCCACCATGGGATGGTGAGGAAGCTTAACAGGGTCCCCTAAGCTGTGGCTGCTGGTGCAAACATTAGTTGGCACAAACAAGTGTTTTCACCAGCACACAAATGGCCAAATATATTTACAACTCCCTGTGTGCTTTCTGGCAAAATGTTGAGTGCCCAAGGGTTTGCATGGGGGTCAGATTTTGGGAATGCCCTTCTTTCCAGATGCAGGGAGGCTGGGTATGGGGCTTCAGGTACAAATGTCTTCTTTGGAAGGGGGGCAGTGATGACCCATGACTGCAAAGGGGGCAACAAGCAGGCAGGCTGATGGCCTGATAGCAAATCTGGATCCCCTGTTCCTACAGCAGATGCTAATCCTCACCACAAGGGCCCAGATGTAAAGGGTTTGCAAAATATTGACTACTGGCAAAATCTCTGCAAGTGCTCTCTTCTCCTCCAGCTCTGTTGTTAAGTCTCTGGCAATCAATACCAAATGCATACAACCTGTTTCTAAATCCCCCCAAATTAGATTAAAGGCTCAACGGCATCATAACACATTTTTAATCCCAATGCTACCTGCTATGAATGCAAATGTCAGGACAGCAAAGTCAGATTTCCATGGATATATAGATTTCAGTAGATTTCTTCCTGTAAAAAAGACAGCACCCGTGCAAGATGGAGAGATTTTATTGTTAAAGCTGTACTGGACATTTACATCCTGCCTGGCTGCCCAGGCACTGGCATCTCCTGTGACTTGAAAAAAAAAATAAAAAAAAAAAATAAAAAAAAAAGCAGGGCAAGTCCTGATTGTGAAGATCAATGATAAAACTTGATAAAACTCGATCAATGATAAAACATGATAAAACTTGCTAACAATGATAAAAGTCCCCTCAGAAGTCCCCAGAGCAAGGAGCCCCACTGCCCACCATGCCAATGCTGCTTTGGGCCAGAGTGCTTCAGCCCCCCCCCTCTCTTTTTGAAGGGCTAAATTCAAACGTGGCTGTAAAACCAAGGAGCCTGGTGATGTCTCTGCTTCCAAACAACGTCCCCAGAAATTCCCTTCTTTCTCACATCTTTAGCCTGGAGCACTCTGCACCTCCGGAGAGCTGGTGCCGTGAGAGTGGGGGCACTTCCCTTTGGACAAGATCCTTTTTCAGGGAGCCATCTTTCCCACAGTGAGCCTCATCGAGGAGTAAAACAGTGTCCCAATGAAACTGGGACAGTTTAAATCAGGGTGGTGACTAGGACTCCTTTTCTTTTTTGAGGAAGAAAAGCAGAGTTAATGGGTGTGCGGTGCACCTTCCCAAGCAGTTAGATGGAGTCTGTCAGTAGGACATGTCCCCCTCAAGCTGGTCCTCATTCAGTTTATGTTTACACCAGTCCCAAATGCACTCAGTAATTGAGCTTACACCGGGGGACTGAACATGACACAAATGCTCAGTATAAATGGGGCTGAGGACAATCATCTTTTGTACACGGTGTTTTTACAAATTAGCCCCGACCTCTGAATCATGCAAACAAAAAATTGGCCAACATTAAAGGCTGAGGCTTTCCAGAGCTGTCTAAGCATATGTCCTAACTACCACATTTTTTGCTACTTATACAGCTTTTCATAACTGTTTATTGTTCTGGGAAATGAGAAGGGACTGTTTACACAGTAGCTACAGGAACATGTGCCAAAAAGCCACTAACTCTTGGTTGAACAATATTTTCGTCAAGAAACTGTGGGATAATTCTCATGTCTCCTTTACCTAAGTCTCTAGGTTGTGCTTCTAGTCCCTGGTGCTTGAAAGCTGGGAGGTTTTGCATGGACAAAGGCAGATGTCGCTTGTTCCAGGAGACTTGACTCTCACTGTCAAATTATGTTGCTTGGCAGGAGCTGAGGACATGTTGTTATGAGCTTTTTCATGTCAGGATGAATCCTCCAAATGCCAGCTTCTGACTGGCTTGGCATTAAAAACATAAAACCTGACTGGGCTCCATATCAAATGGTAAATCAGTCTGTCATGTCTGAAAACCTGGCATGGGTTTTGTTAGTATCCAGGCTTTGACCCACGTTTGCTCTTCAAACAAACTGTTCAGAGAAGAGCTGGGAGGTGACATGATCTCCTAAAGACTATTGATCTACCAACACTTTGAAGAGGAGAGGGAGGTGAGGAGAACGGGGCATTCTTTGGGACTGTGAAAATAATAGACAAATCCATCAAAGAAATTGAATCCCATGGAAGATACTCCTGTTTCAGCCGAGAGGAGGAACAACAGATAATCTCAGTTTAACAGCACGGTATTTCTCCAGAGATGTATGTTGCTGCGTAAAGGAGAGTTATTTGCCTGTATTTAGAGGTTGCCCAATGTTATTTCTTCACCTGCCTGTATTAAAGAGGATTTCCTTTTTCTGCCCTTAAAAACACCTTAAAATAGTTAAATATACTGGGTAAGGACCATGTCTCTGTTGCGTCTTGCCCTGCAGAATCATGGCAAATTGCAGACATGGGCCCAACATCGGCAAGGAGGGAGGCTGTAACCCTAATTCTGCTTGGGCAGGTTTTGCTTTGCAGCCAGAGAAGCTGTGGCCACGTGAGCTGCCAAAAGACCTTTCTTCTACCTCTAATCTCTCATTCCTTAGATGAGTGAGTGCCCCCTGAACCAAGCACCACACCTCCCTTACAGCGGGCAGGGAGTCCGGAGTGGAGAGCTCCCTCCTGAGTTATGGGGCCTCTGCCCACACCGACTGACTTGTGGCCTCGGGCTGCTCCCCAGCCTTGTCCTGTTCTTGCTGGGAAGTGTCAGCACTGGCACTGCCTTCCCCCAGACAAGGTGCTGAGGGGTGAAACGGGGCAGAGAGAGGTGGACAGACTGCCCTGCAATGAGGCTGCACGCCTGGGATGGACAGACAGATGGATGGACGGATGGATAGATGGAGAGTTGGAGCATCCACAGAGCAGCTGGCATTTCTTAGGGCATTTCTGGTAATCCCAGAGCCTTGGGGGATAATCTGACTGAGAACTTAGAGCTGCTCAAAGCTCAGCTAAAATATCAAACCATGGAATAACGCTGGCTCTTTGGGGGACCTGCGCAGGAGCTCCTGGCAGTAGGTGAGGGTATTTTGAGAGCTGGCACTCCCAAAGGGAGCAGGCCAGGAGCACAACAGCCTTTTCCACTGTGGCCTCGTGCTGCTCTATCTACGATGCCTTAAAAGGCTGGTGGCACAGAGGTGCTTCAGTCCTTATCTCCTCTGGGTGGCCGGGGCTCTGGAGATATTATATTTATAGCTCATCTGGAGCACGGATGCCTAACTGCCTAATTGCTATATACATAGTGTGGGTAACCCAATAAAGCCGTGAGTCTCCACTTTTGTCCCCGTCCTGTCTCATTCACGGGCTCACGAGCAGAGGCACCACCAGGCTGCAGCAAGGTAAGGCAGTAGCTTGTCTGGCTTTTCACCGTCATTTGGCCCCTGTTCTCCTTTTCACCTTCCCTTTGCAACAGGGACTGGAAGTTTTTCAGGGCTCTGCTTAGACACCATGAAGGGAGGGCTTCTTTCCTATGGAAAGAGGGGATTTTAGGATGTTTGTTCATTTATTGCTGGCAGGACATATATAGAGTGTCTCACTTTGTATTTCCAGACTGCTGTTAGGAATCAGGTGCTAAATAGCAGCTGCTCTTTAGTTTCTGCACTAATAATATGCTGTCATGTTTCCATGTTCTGAAGAAATACAGCCATGACTAACTATAGACACTTTCCTGGTTTGAATAGGGAACTGAGTGACATCAGGCAGAAAAATTCTGACTAGTTATTTTCTGTTTTTGTGTGTTTTCTCCCTCCTTTATCAGAATTTTCTTCTTTATGATGAATATTTGGAAAATGAATAGAGAGTGGGGAAAAAAGAGGGCAGAGGGAACATTTTTTTCCTTCTTTGAGACCATTTCCTAATGGCCTTGAAATAAAAAAAAAGGCAAATTATGAGTGATGTTTGCTGATTTCATGTTTAAACAATTGCTTGATATGGATTACAGCAGCTGTGTGAAAAGGGAAAAGAAAGAAAAGCACTGAAACATATCTGGGTGTCAAAGCAGGCATTCTTCAGTATCAGACTGTAAAATAACATTAGCAATAACAACCAAATGCCAATTATCAGACCATTGTTATATTAAGTTACTTTTAAACTCATCTCATGAGAGCATTCATTTTCAAATGAAGCTGATAAAAGAAGACCTCTTGGAAAAATAACATTGTTTGTGCATATGTGTACATGTGTTTGGATGCATCTACACACACAATTTTAATATAAACATCCCTATAATGAAAGGCCCTTTCACCCACAGACCTTAAAGTATGATACAAAGGTAAGAAATACGAATTTACTTATAGCACAAGGACTAAAGCTACCCCATTTTACACAAGTTTATTACTCTGCTAGGCAATTGAGTGAGAGGAAGCTTTTCTTTTAAAATGCTGAGCTAATTGCTCAGTAGGCTTTGATATGACTGCAGGTTGCTGTCAGCCCCGGAGAGCAGGACTCCTTAGACCTGACCCAAACCCAAGTCTTGTACAAATGGTCACCTCACTTCAAAGTATTTAGGATTGGGCTCAATCCTTAAATGAAGATTTGAAAGAAAAAGCACAGGCCCTTAGATGTTCCAAACTGCTGGGATCCACTGACTTTAGCTGAGATTTAGGTATTCACCTCAAGTGTTGACTGGGCCATCAATGTGAAGTTGGCCCCAATACCTGGGCTGTCTCTGGCCCCACCACACAAGTACATACAATGCACTCTGCAATGCTCTTAGTCCACATCCACACCATTACATGCCCCTTGGTTCTAAAACAAAGTGGCCACATCCAAAACAAGTCCAACAGATGGGGCTCACTCCCAAGCCATGCCCAGGTGGGAGAGCCCTAGCTGGTGTTTGGACAGCTGGCCAGAGTGGTCAACTGAGTCTTTGTGACTGTTCTGAGGTCCTCTCTGATTTATGACCATAGATGCAGCCTCTGGGGATGCCTACACATGTCCAAACCCAACTGTGCTGGAGGCCCACTTCCAGGGTGGACATCCCCAGCTGTCATGTCTGGTCTGGCTGAGCTGTCTAGGCTTACTCTGGCAGAGGCCCATGAGCGTCGGTGTAGACAGTGTTGAGACAGCAAGCTTAGGAACAAGCTTGCTCCATTTTTTATGTGAAGAACAGCACATAACTTAAACAGAAGGAAAGAAGGAGTGGTAAATACCAAACAGTCTGAACACACATCTATCTTATCTAGAGGCTTACTGAGCCCTCAAGGATGCCTTGGAAGGCTTAACTTCTTCAAACACCACTGTTGTTGCCTCTGCATGTTCCTCTGATCTCTCACAGTTATGGTCTCACCACCAGGCTGTAGTCTTTTCAGTTCAGATCCATACAGAGCTCTGATCTTCTCGTCCCCAGCACTGGTGAAATGAGTTTTGCAAATTGATTGGAGACCAAAAGTAGCACTTCCCACTGAAGAGCACAGCATTAACTCTGAGTGGGCCACCAGGAGGTGGTGGGATCTGCCCTATCCAGACCTGCAGCTCCCCTTGGTCTGTTTTTTTTCTAAGATCCCTCAATTATGCTCAACTAATAGGTTTCTGCAGTAAATTGGGCAATAATAATTGCCCAATAATAATTGGGCATGCACAAAATTATCAATTTTTAATAGAGTGGTGTCCTGGTACTGTTCCCTCCCCCTCAGTTCTTCCATGTTAGAAATTTTCTTGTGTCAAAATTTTTGTCTATCATTCAAGCCTTAGGCTAAGACAATAGGAATAAAACAATTAATTATTCTGGTTGGGCACTCAGTGTTAAAGTAAATCACTGGTACATTGATGGTACTCCCCTTTAAAAAACAAGAAGTAAAGTAGCATTCCAATCACGTGCAGCAAAACATATTTTTTTAATATGTTGGCCAATGATATTTAGCTTGAAAAAATGCATGAACGTGCATACTAGTGCAGTGATTTTTCACTGGATTTGAATTTAAAAGTGAAATAAAACAAAAGGACCAAAAGCCTGTTCCCAAAGTGAACCCATTTTAAAGGCAATCTTTCCAACAATAATACTTTGTTTTTACCTAGCAATTGAAAATATGATTAATGCATGAATATCTTTACTTTTTCCCTTCCAAACAGCAAACCAGCAGAACAAGGCAGACCTTTGATTGCAGCTGGCAAGAGGCTGGGAGGGGGCAGACTCATTCAAACACTTCTTTAATACAGAAAATGTAAAAGGCCATTTTTACAAGGAAGAAAACCAGAGAAAGAAGGGAATGTGAATACTTACTTGGGGGTGAAATCCTCACCCCACTGAAATCCATGGGATTTTCTCAGAAACATCCACTGCTTTTAATAAACCTATGATTTTCTCTCTTTTTTTTCTTCTTCTTATTTGTATGGTTCCAAAGTTGTGTAGATTTGCATCAGCAAAGGGTTTTCACATTTTTCCATACCAGTTTTTCTTTTTATTTTATTTTTATTTTTATATCTATGTACTGTTTAAGCAGAGCATAGGCAATCTGAATGTTTCAGACACTGTTGTTTTTCAGTTAGATGAATTACCACTGGCTGCAATATTTTATCTCTGACTTTATATCTCAGTGAGTACAGTGTCATACTGATAAATCTCAGGCAGCTTCAACAATGTTCATCATATAATACTGATTAGCTCAGAGAAGCATAGGTCATATTACACAGAGTCCCAGTTTTTCTGAAAGTAGTTTGAGCAATCCTGCCTGTTTTCACTCAACTCATTCTGACACAAACATGGAAGGAACTCTAACAATACACATTTTAAAGGGGTTCATCAACTTCACAAAATGTTTCTGCTGGAGGTTGATTTACTGGCTACAAATGCCACTGAGAAGTAGTGAAACTGAAAGAGCAAGAAGAAAAGATATTTTCCATCTATTCTGCTTTATATTTTGAGTAACATTTTGTGTGAAGCCAGTTGTACAGATTTTCTTTTGTAGTCATTATTTCCTGCTGTCTCAGTGAAACTTTCATATCACAAAGAATGAGCAGAAAACACTCTTTAAAAAAGGAAAACAAGTACATTTTCAAACCCCATTGTCACTGGAGCAGAATGGGCAAAGACATAGGAACATAAATTGTTTCAAACAAATAGCAAACAAAGCCAGTGAGCTTTCAAATCAGCATATTTTACTGTGAAGCTTAAGGGATTTTCACCAGTCATACTAGAAATTTGCATATTTTCTTTTGGAGGGAAATAGGTAACAGTGACCCTTTTTGGTAGTCTGCAGCTAGGGAAGCAAAGCCCTGCTTGCCTAGAGATTACCATACGAAAAACCGGAATATCTACAATCCTCAGAAGCCCTCCCACCACCACACAGAAGCCCATTATTCTGTCATCTACCCCATTTTTTAAATTCTGAGTATCCTGATTTCCTATGCATTCCACTGACTGTCTCAGTGCAACACTCCCCATGTCACTGGTTTTGGGTCTGTTTGGAAATGCAGGCACAGAAAGCAGCATGTCACTCCAGGGGCTAGGACACGGTGTATAATACAACAAGAAAGATGTGGTAACATGGCACTCCTGGTACAGAATAATGAAAGACGGGAAGCTATCAGAATAATCCCTATTTGCAGAAGTTTTCAAATTCTGAGTTTAAGCCCCAGGTCAGGACTTTGAATGAGCACAGGGTAAACACATTCTGTGTGGGGAATCATATGGCTCACTTTTCGTAATGTCGAGTTGCTTCACAGCCTTTGTTGTATTTCATCTCACAACATCCTTTTAGGGGAGAAAAGTAGCACTTTTTTCCTAATTTAGAAATGAGAAGTAAGAGTCAGGTCCAAAAGTAGACTCGAGTGTCAAAGTGCAGTGAGGATTGGCAGGCTGGGAAACCCAAGTCAAGGCTGCAGTGATCCAGGGCTCCAAGAAAGAAGTATTGGTGAGAGACTATCCCTTCTCTTCCTCTCATCTGAATAAAACAGCATGAGTGATGTGTCCAGCTTTGCACAATTCAGTAAGGGAAAATACAGCAGATGAATTCAGGTGTGTGAATTGCACTCCTGGACATGCCTGCTTAACTTTGGCTACCCTAGATCAGGTGTCTGGCAGAACTAGACTTCTAGGTTCCCTCTAGATTCAATGAGGAAAGAAAAGTACTTCTGTAGGGCAGTTCATTTCATCCTCAATAGGTGTCTAATAAATCAGCCATTGCAAGTGCCTCTCTTTCCCTATCCACTATACTGGGATCACAGACAGACTGTTTAGATTGCTAGTTGGGTCAGTTAAAATTGGGCAAAATGGATGCCACCGTAAACCATTTGTACAGGTTACGCAGAGCATCTTGTTGATCAATGAATGATCAGTGTTATCCCAAGTCCCTGACTAGTACCTACAAACCCTCTCTCCCTTTCTACTTTTACAGACCAGGGTGCTGTAGTAATATAGACTGTCTGTAATAAGAATTGTGTTAGGCTTACTTTTCATCTTTCTCCTTTGATATGTTTACTTTCCATATTTACCTGTATACTGATGGGTTTTGGGACACTTTCTGGAGATTCGTGAAGTGAATCAAGTGAATCAAACTCTTGAAAATCTGATTCCAGACTGCAAAATGAGACCCTGAGCATAGGAAGGAGCATGTCAGATGAATGGAAAGTGCTTCTAGTGGAGTCAAGAGCTCCACCAGAGCAGAAAGTGGAAATATTTTGTTGGGAATTTTTCCTAGCTTGGTGGGAGTGTAACAGAGTGCAATACTCTGCAGTGATGACTTTGCTTCTCAAAACAAGAGTGTGTAAAAAAGTTTATTCAGGAACATAGGGTTATGAAACAGCAGAAAGACCTGGAAGCAGGGAGTGAATGGTGATGATTTTCTAGATCATTCATTCCACTAGCCCCATTATCTGCAGGGAGAAAATGACACAAATCTATTCAAAAATTTTTAATGGCAATAGTCTTTTCAGCCAACATGTCTTGATTTTTTTTTTAGTCCAATGTATCTCTTTGTTCAAAATCAAAATTCTCTGAAAAATTCAAAATTATGGTGGAAACATTAACGGTCCTTTATAGAAATCTTGAATGGTGATAAGGTGTTTTGCATAATGGTTTGTGTTTTCTTGACTGATGTTATGTGTTAGATTTGCATTCCTAATTATTTTTATTGATCTTTTCAAAACAATGTGACTATGGTACCAACGACAACCAGTCAGCTAGGATACTGGAGCGTCTCATTTAGACTGACCATTTAAAATAAGAAAAAGAATAGAACTTGCCTCACTCATGAAAACTGCATATATAAGTTTGTTGGTGAGAGAGTTAACAGGAAAATATTCAAACATTATAACTAACCTTTTATAAAATACATTTGTCATTTCTTATTAGCACTAATACCAAAGCCATTTATTTTTAAACTGTTCCACCCTCACCCAAAAATCTCATGACCTTCAGTAAGAGTTTCACTCTGAGTGAGACCTCCAAGACTGGGTGCAGAAGCATTCCTGAGTTTCATGGCAGTAATGTTCATGTTTCTTTGTAGACCACAACTTTAAACAAAACCATATCATTATTTCTAATGTCATCTTGTTTAACTCTCACAGTTCAATAACTTGCAGATTCATAATCTCAAGCTGATCTAGAATTATTAGTGCAGTTGGTGTCTCCTGACACAATTATTTGTTGCTGTGGAATACTGGTAGGTAAGCAGAGGGTATGATTGTATGGACTTGATTATATGAACATAGTATCTGATGTGATCACATAGTATGTGGTCACCCTGAGATCTCCCTGTCATTGGCACAGGCAGAAGGTTGCAGAATGCAAGGACAGTTTGTTCATACATCCTTTTCTTCTTAGCAGCCTTTGCTTTGCTTCTAGTAGCAAAATACACACACACAGGTGCCCTCTCCCCTCACCACAAGCGGGAGTGCCCAAAGAGCATGCTAAGGATGTCTTGGGATGCACAGTCCACCCTTCATCCCAACTATTTCTCCCCTCGTTATCATTGCTTCCTACTGGAGTCTGCCACTCCTCCCAGTTGCCTGCTTTGGTAATGGTTTCCCCTTTTGTTGAATCAGAGCAGCAGGGGTAGCAGAGACCTAGCAGCCATACCTTCTTTCTGCCTTTTCCTCCTTTAATTACAAATGCAAATGTAGGGTGGATATGCAGCTTTAAAAAAAAATAGCAAACAGTTCTGGGTCCAAGGCATGCTCAAGTACAAAGCCATCAGGAGAAGCAGCATGGGCATGGCTGTAGATCAGTGGGCACCAAACCAGAGCAGTCTGCCTTCCTAGCAGGTTTTTCTCTGCCCTCTCCTGTGAGAGTTTTTGATGCCTGTTGGTTCTGTGTTTGTTGATGGTTAAGCCCCTTCCCCTCTTTTATTTTCCTTTTTTTTTTTTTTTTTTTTTTTTTTTTTTCCTGGAGAATAAGTTAAGAATTCTTCCTTGCAAATGAGAAATCTGGATTCATGAAAATCCTTATGGGTATATGGAAGAGCCAGCACTACTGTGGACAGGCTCTCCAGTAGACATTGGGGATAAATGAAAGGACTAGCACTCCTCCATAATGTGATTTCTGAGAGTTTCCTCTCTGAGAGTTCAAAAAATTACTTGTCTTGCAGCGTGCAACACATTGTCTTCAGGACAAGCCATTGTTATATGGATTTATTTCATTTTACTCACAGCATTTGAATTTCATTCACATTAAGACAGCAACTCCACCAGAAAGCCATGTGAATACAAACTTGCCAGAGACAAACACAATCCATATGTCTACCAGGCTGACAATGGATAATATATTTTTTGAGGTCTGTGTGAAATGTTAGACATGAAATTCACTTCAGCAACAAAATGATTGCTTTAATCCTATTATTTAAATGGCCTGAACACGTACAGGGTTCAAAGTAAGAACAGGCCTAAGAGGATCAATAGAAAGGACTCTACTTCAAAGTGCACTATCTAAGCTCATATTTTGAATCATAATAAATGTCTGAGCCTACATCTTTGACCCTTTCAGAATATGTGTACTATGTACAAATGGAGGTTGAGCAGAAAAATATCTGTTGCCATACAGAAGGATCCTTTTGCAAAACAGTGTGTTCCCAGTTATATTCAAATCAAAAAAGGGTGGCTGCTTCTACTTACATCACTATATTAGGATTCTGAAGTAATCTGGGAAGTGATTTGCTACCATATGATCCCTGTGGCGATCATCAGAGAATCTATTTCAAGATGAAGTGTCTGTAAAAGAGGTATGGAACAAATAAAATAAATAGGAATGAAATGTTAGAACAACATGATGTTCATGCAAGACATCTGAAGGAACTCAGTGATGAAACAGCTGAAATAAGTATAATGCATGGCCTATTATTCAAAATAAAACAGGGTTAGAAATGAGCACCTGAAAGTAGCTAATACAGTGCCAGCTCTTGAAAATGATTCCAAGAGAAACTGGGGGAATTAGATCCTGGCAAATCTGATAAATTTAGCAGAAATTAATATGCAGGATAAAGAAGAAGGATAAATGTGATACACTGGGATAAATTCAGTACAAACCTGTAAAGGGAAATCAAGCTCTATAAATCCATCAGGTTCCCATAAGACAGTAAGAAACATGCATATGCAGGAGTTCTTTGGTTGGCAGTAACTTCCTTATTTGTGCTTTTCCACATATGCAATAAGACCTCACAAACACCCTTAAAAACCTTTAAGCAGCCACAGAATAAGAGGGAAGATCTCTCACAGATTATATAACTTTGGTTGAAAGACAAAGAGGCAGCTCTTGAGGTAAAAGGAGATCAATAGTGCAATTCTTCAAAGACTGAGAAGCAGAAGGATCTTAGGAAACAGGGTGATCTGACACTGCAGTAGCATCTTAAACTGAATGTTGATGAGCACAAAGCAGAGAACATGAGGAAAAATACAACTTTATCTATAACAAAATGTTTCTGAGCTGACCACCTGCTCAAAAACAGCCGAAAAGCAAATTGAATGTCAAAGTTCTGGTCATATCATCTGAGAAAGTATATTGTCATACTGGAAAAAGTTTGGGGAAGGAAGATAAAACATAGGGATTTGGTTTCATAGAGTGACTACATAGCCTGGGACTCACCAACCTGGGAGAGAGATTGCTGAAGGGAGATATGATAAAGATGAATAAAGACATAAGCAGCTTGAAGAGTGTGAATAAAGATCAGATGGTGATTATTAGTGCAAATGTAAGACCTAGGATGCATCAAACGATGCTAGTGGTTACTATGTTCAAAACAAACATGGAACTGGTTCTTCAACGTAGGGAAGAACTAGCTATCTGTTGCAGGAAATTGTAAATACTGAAGGTTTCATGGGATCAGGAGGTAACTGCACAAGCTCATGGAAGTGATAATCTGTATGGATACAAGTTGAGAAATCCCTGAGCCAAACATTGTTAGAAATATTCGGGTAGTATTAATTGGAGATATGACTACAAGCTATTCTCACTTTCTTCCTAAAATATTTCTTAGACCTGAAGGATAGGACAATGAGTTAGAGGAGCCCTTCTATACAGTGATTCTCATATTGCTATAGCATCACCTTACTAAGTGCAACTTACAGGTTCTGCCTGGTGTTAGCCATCGGACACTCATGTTAGACTGCAGACTCTGGTTAGAATGCTGCTTCCTTTCTCTCTGCATTTTTACATCAATGTTGGATTGTTAAAACTTATTTACTTTTGACTTTGGAGGTTAAGGAGGTTATGGAGCCACATCCTTAATTGTTAAAGCCGGACTAGTTGAAGATCTGCCAGGAATAAGTTAGGTGTTGTTGATCCTGCATTGGCAATGGGTTAGATGAGCTCTCAAGGTGCCTGCCAATGGCTCAGTTTTATGAACCTCAGTTTGCTTAGAAGCTCCCCTGGACTCTGACTCGCTGATAATGGGAAGTGGCAGCTGCAAATGTTGCTGTTGGCTCTTCCTAGAGGATTGTAAAAGATGTCAGGGATGCAGGCAGAAAAGGCATTCAGGGGAGCAGGAGGAAATTATTCTCTCAGAAGCAAGATTTTGGAGGAGATACCGTGAGCAGTGGAGCAGTGAGAGGGGGGAGGATTCTGGAGAGGGGACTTTTCCTAAGAGCACTGGAGATGGAGGGTGCACTGAGGGGAGTACCCAGGTATGTGAGGTATTTCGTGTAGAATTCCCTGTCTCTTGGGTGATGAAAAACACAGAGCGATTAGTTATTTGGAACAATCACGCTGTTCATGTTTTGTGTGTCTGAAACAAGGAACTATAAATCATGATTATACCAAAATGAATAAATCCTAAATTAAGGGGTAGCATTCGCCAGTTCAGAAGACCAGCAATTACTGCAAGCTCTGTAGCAATTTGTCAGCTCGGGTTCCATCCGCAGGAGCAGGAAACCCAAAATCCTCTTCCCATCTGTCATACACAGGGCCCTGCCTGGCAATCAAGCTGAATCCAGGGGAAAGGCAAAAAGCAACATCTCCTCCGCACAGGGCTCTGTTCTATTATCTGGGTCTCCTTTACAATATACAGAGAGAATACTTCGAGCAACAAAGCAGAGAACAAATGCTTTCTCGTCTTCATTTTTAAATGGTCTTTTTTAATAAGGTTCAGTGTCTAGGAGTGACAGAAGAGTTAGCATTTCTAAAGACCACCCAGCTCTTGTCGGAAGCTCTAGTCTTGATCCTGTGGCGCTTCCAAAACTCAATCATCATGAACCAGGGTTTTTCTCAACAGCTACCAGATTCTTTAAACACTAGCCTGCTCGTTGAAGCTTCCCCTGGTGTGCTCCATCCCCTCCTTGAGCACCACCACTCTTCTCTCCTCTGTTCCCCTCAATTTATGCACAACCACTCATCAATGTCAAGAGATGTTTGTCACCACAGCTGAGACAGAGGGAGTGCCAGCAGCAGGGACATAGCTGCCCTTCTGCCTGTGTCATCTGCAAACATCCCTACATCTCAACAGTCCATGGAGAAAGGAGCATGCAGAGATGAAGGCAGACCACATGTTGGCCAATATCACATGGCCACATTTGCTTTGAGGCAACTTTTTCAGGAGATAGATTTCTCTGAATGAAACAACAGCTGACTAGGTAGAAAAGAGCATGATTAACTTTAAAAATGGAAAAAGTCTTTGTCCAAACTGACCATAAAGATCTAAGCACAAGCAGTCTAAACTGCTCTCAGCACCATCACAGACTATTTTATCAAAGAGTTAGCCTTGAACTTTAGTCAATATCACCTATCTTAGCACATAACAATAAGTCATCATTCTAAAGGTAACATTTCCTATAGAAAAGCAGAAGTTTCTCAGCTCTACTGAGCCATGGCATCTTCCTCTAAATTCACTGAGGAAAATTGTTAAAACTGTCTATGAAAACAATTAAAAACTAAAACATGATTATTGTCCAAATATTTTGGAATTTCCAAAGCATTAGGCTTTTCACATTGTTTTAGAATAAACACCCACATAAAAATAAAAGTTTTGCATCCATCTAAATTAGACAGATTTCCAGTTCATGTAAAGGCCTTTGTCTGCACTGGATTTAATGGATTGTCTAAAAGTATCTGTAATTTCTTCAGTCTGTGAAACTCTGATACTTCTTACTTGCTGAGTATTTATGTTTGACTCTTTCATCACCCAGGGAAAGAAAAAAAAGATCAGAATATTGCAAAAAAAAGACTTATGACTGGGAGACTGAATAGAGAAATAAAATACAGACTAAAGCCAAGCCATTTACCCTTTGTATATTCCTCGTGCTTGAGAATAACTACATATCCGAAAATATCCTGTAAGAATGAAATTTCAGAAAGATTTAATATTGCCTGGTTGTTATTTCAGGTTTAATGAACTAAAATGCAATGTCTGCATGAGTCTATACTACTTCCTAAACAGCAGTGCCAAAAACAGCAGTTCTCCTGAATGCACCCTCGTGTTCAATGGAAGCTTGTATTACATGGGTTCCGTATCAGAAAAGGATTTGCTGAATTTTGATAAAGTAACATAACAGTTGACAGAATAAGATTGTGATAGGAAAAATCAGTCAGTAGCTTAGCCATTTTCAAATTTGAAAGCATAGTTTTCCACCTCCCCTGTCCCCTCAGAGACATTAAATTTCTCTGTGACTCAGCTTTGCAGAAATAGGAATATTACACTTCCAGCCACCTTTTTCCACTATTTTTCTTGGTTCATTCATTTCGGCCAGAAAAGGAGATAAGTGTTGAAATGGTGGTTACTGAGGCATCAACCTAGTAGCTGAAGTGAGATTTCTGAGGAATTAGTAAAATCATTGAGAAGTCCCAGTACGAGAAGGATACATTTTCCATCTCATTTCCCATATATGAGGTATGGCCTTATCAGATTTAAACCTGTTAAGGCACACAGTCAACTGAAGAACAAACAATAAACGCTACATAAATGCTACCTCTGTGATGAATTCATAAGCCATAGGGTATGCTTCTGAATCACAAGATGGCACTGAAACGTGTTTGTGTTTTCAACCCTAAATGCAGGCTTCCTTTTAGAGATATTGCCTGATGTCTTCATTAAATTGTTTCCACTGAGGCCTTGAAGATGGCTGAGCTAATCAGAGAACCCATGAATTATTATTTTTTTTTAAAAAAAAAAAAAGTCACTAAACCATTAAATTTGCCAATGGGGGGAATAAACAAACAAACAAACAAACTTCCCATCCCCCTTCCCATCCTTTTCCTCACCATTTGCCTGACAATTAAAGTACATTTTCTTTTCCCCCAGTGGATTTAATATTAGTGGGAGAGAGGGTATGTGGAGTTTTGCCTTTGCCAGTGAATAAGAGGTCAGAGGTTCCTCTTGCCATCTCTGGTAGTGTTTGGTGGAGTGCACCAAACTGTGCTGTCTGGTAACTCTCCTTCATCCCTTTCCAGCTTCATGCAGGCTTGACCTGATAAACATCAGGTCCAATTGTGAGCCCACAACCCCACAAATCATCAGGTTATAAATCAGCAAAGGCTCTTCTGCCTTCAGGGACTCAGAGATGTTTGATTAAATCAGACAAAAATGATCTTATCTTCCCAGAGTGAACTCATGGCCTGCAACAGTTAAGCTAAACAATTTCAGGTAGAAACAGTACGTATTTTTAACTTGTAATTATAGAAAACACTGTAGCGTATAACAGCAGGTCACATCAAAATATCTTTGGCAGAGTTGCTGCCTTGACTGTCAGTGGACAGATAGGGAAGTGAAAATATAATGGAAATAGAAAAAAATATGTATTTAATTTGTTTGAATATTTAATTTTTTTGAATATTTAATTTGATTTAGAAAGGTCTGGAAATAAACTGACTCAAATAGCCCAAATCTAATCACCTTCAAAGCTCATTTTTCTTCTTTACATGCACTTCTAAAACAGAATTGAGTTATGAACTACAACTAAGATGGAAATTAGCAGTTTTTGTTGCCACAGTGCAATAATTTAAGCTAAAATAAAGATGAGGATTATTATTATTATTATGCATTAATCAAGGCTTTGTAAATTTCCTAACAACTCACACAAGAGTGTATCTGTCATGGGATCTGTATTTACAGATAGTGGAACTAAAGACTAGAAAGATTCAATGTCTTGACCGCATCAGGCAAGTGGTAGGACTAGAAACCCATCCAGCAGCTCTCCCAATAAATGGTTACAACCCCATGGTTGCTCAAGGGCTCACTGAAAATTACTCCCTGTCTGGTTTAACTCATCTGCCAGTGCCAGTGCCAATGCAAGCGAACAGCCAGTGACACATGGCTGGGGAGAGCAGCTTTGATTTAAATGAGCTATAATTGCCATGGAATCAAACTCCATAGTCCCATACAGCTGTGGCTGCTCCTCCAGGGCACAATGCCTGTGCTTTGAAAATGCAACTGCAAGGGCTGCAGCAACAGACAGACAGACCCATGGGCATTGATGGACATCAAAACAACTCACATTTGTAGAGGAGAACTAGGAATGGCCCTTTCTTACCATTTTATTCCGTCTGTGCTTTTGGTAAATTTCAAGCAGAGCTGGGGCATACTAATACATTCCTCCCCATTCAAAATTTGACTCCCTTTCAGGTACTCAAGATGAAAGGGAATACAGGCCAGGGTTCTGGCACAAGGGTTTTTTTATTATTATTATTTTATTTATTTGTTGTGTTTTGTCAGTTTGTGTTTTGTTTGCTTGTTTTCAGGAAAGACCCTTAGCAAACCCATCTCAGGAAGCACTTTTTTACTGTGCAGGTGACTCAGGCTGCCCAGAGAGGCCATGGGGTCTCCTCCTTGGAGATCTTCAAAAGCCACCAGGAGATGACCCTGGGCAGCCTGTGCTGGGTGGCACTGCTGGAGCAGGCCTTGGGCCTGGTGGCCTCAACAATCCTGTGGTTTAGTGATCTGCATAGCTGCACCACTGCCTGAGCATGTGCCAGGACCCAGTGTCCAACATAAAAGGACACTGGATTATCTTGCATCGTCTGGATGCAAAACAAAAGCAGCAATATCTCAGGCTAATGGGCTTTAGGTTTTCATCCTGTTAGTTTCTCTTAGGGTTGAAAGCACTGAATTTAAAGCACCTCCTCTTGGCATGCACCAGTAACAACTGGGGTTTCACTTTGGATTGCCTCCCCTCTCTGCCCCTCATGTGGCAGAGAGCAGACATCCCCCAGGTGCTTCTGATCCAAATTCTTCCCTCCAAGAGGTTTCCCAGGACCCTCGCTGTTTCGATTAATGGAATGTGTTTCTGCTACAATGATTGATGTATGAAATTGGATTTTGTAGCAGAAAAATTAGTACCTGGTTATAGAAGGATTAATGGCTCCCCTCTCTTTAGTGTGTGCCCACTGGTAGGGCTCTCTGCTGGGTCCCGAGCATGTACCAAGACAATCTGTTCCCTTGGCTCGCTCTTACACAAGGGGCTTGTGGTTTCACTAATTTCCCCTTCTTTTCTTCTTTTTCCTCCTCACTGCAGGGGGAACTCACAAAGAAAGAAGGGTGGGGAGAAACAAGAACAGGCTCGGAGTGCTCATAAGGAAAAGCCTGCACACTTGATCCTTGTAAAAATGTGCACTTCTCCACAAAGGAGAGAGACAGCTTGTTTCACTCCTCTCTGGGCGAGGCACTGTCACAGCAGGCAAAACAGCCAAAGTGGATAAAAACTACGGATTTTAACCCAATGCTTCACTTTCTCAGCCAGGTGAAGAGACTTACAAATGCTTGGCTTCGACTTGCTGTAAAATAGGATCCCTCGGCTTTGGCGAAGCCGCGTTATTAAATAAGCATCAGGGGTTTAAAGAAACAAAGGCTGGAGGAGTTGGTGGGGGGGGGAGCCTTATTTTAGGAAGGGGGCCAACACAGCCGAGATGTTTAGGAGGGGGAAGCATCTACACCCTTGGAAGAGAGCAAGTGCCGGGTGCCAGCTGCATAGAGCCTACAAGAACGGGTGTCTCCGATCCTTTTGTCTCCTTATATGGTAAAATGATAGCGAGGGGTTTTGCTGGGCTGGGGAAGGCAGCAGCCTGCTTCCACACCACGCTGCCTGCGGAGCTGAAATGAGAAGAGCTGCTCCGGGCAGGCACTAGGAAGCCCTGGCTGGCTGTACCGCTCTCCTCTGCAGGCAGGCCGGTGCGCTCATTACCCGTTTGTTAATGGATGTGACCCCCTGCCCCTGGTCCGGGAGGTGACACTAGCTGCCCGCTGCTGCTCTGTAAGTAAATATCCCTTTCCCCCCACCCTCCCTCCCCTCTACCCACCGACTGTGCCTTTGAAGGCGCTGCTGGAAACAAAGGGTGCAGAGAGATGGAGAGGGATGCGTGATGTGGTACCCAGTGGGTTGTTGGGTAAGGAGAGGGATCGCCGGTCCCCCTTTCTCCTGAGCACACAGCCAGGGTTGTGAAGAGGAGAAAAAAAGACGAATTCCTCATCAAAGCAGTTACTGCTGCGTGTCCGAGCTGATGAGGCACCGGGTCATTTCGTGTGTACCTGTTTTTAATGACTGCATTGTGCTGTGGGTGTAATCCGCTGGGGAGGTCAGAGCAAGTCAGAGCTGGGCTCTTGGGTTTCATACACCTCTGTGCACACTTCCTGCTTCCTAGCGCAACAAAGGATGGTTTTTGCACTCTAGCAAGAGCAGATGCACATGAAACAAAGGTAGCTTTTCCTGATCGCAGGCAAACACTGTGGATGGATTGTGCACAGGAAAAACAGGGAGTCATCAGCACCGTATTTCTTCTTTTTACGTGGAGAGAATAAATTAGAATGCAAATCCCAATTAATAGCTCTGAATCCCTTCCTTTCATGCTTCTCCCTTTGTGCATGTGTGGGCAGCCACGATCATATAGGTGCTTACTATATGCCACCAAACATGGATTTCTCTGTGTGCACAATAAAGGAAACACTAACTTTCATTGTCTGTATTAGTGTCTAAGTCTCTAAACTTCCTACTTCCCTAAAGAGATATGGCTTTTGTTTAGTTCACTCAATACCAGTGTATTTCAGCTTTGCTCTGTACAGAGGCACACAGGAAAGCAAACCTTGTAAAATCTATACAGCAGCTGCTGTTGTTACTCCCCTGATGCCTATCTAGGGTTATATTAACTGAGATTGCTGATTGATCATTAGGTCCAAGGTCAATAGCCGTAATGTATATTGTTGGCTATACATATCTGTACACTGTCTTAAATAGGAGTTGTCCTAGAAGTGCCAACAGAAGGGTATGAATTATCAGACGCTCACACAGATCACAGTGTGAAGGAATTCTGTAGCTAAGGTTGCCATTTCTGTTATGAACCTTATTTTAATCTGTCCATACACTTACAGAACTCCCTGCTTTCTGGCTAAAGTCTTCTGTGTCTTTTATCAGCCAGATGGTAAACTTTGAAACTGATAGCTTTGGGCATTTGGATTTGAAAAACAGAAAAATAGTCCTTTTTTTGTATTATTATTATTTTTAATCTTATAAAAAATGTGGTTGTTTTCTGTATCTGTACATAAAACTGTGAAAGGATGCACCTGAAAGACTGCTCTATCCATAGAACCCATGTATATTATACATCACATTTTGGGAAAACTAAAAAAAAATAATAATAAAAAAATGAGGTGCTATATCTATTAAAAACTCAGCTTCAAACACTACCTAGTGGCACTACCATATCCAAAAGCTGGCCAGAGCTCTAATAAAACTATCTTTTGCACTAGCCATAACAGAGATATTGATGATTTTGGGCTGTCCTTTTGGCTTCAGAACCAACACACAGTTGGGATGAGGTGCCAGCTGGAAGGTCAAAAAAACTGCTGTTGTGAAATCATGTTTGTGGAAGTTACCTGAGGTTCACACCTGACACCTCCACCTGACTAGTGGGCCTGAGGTGTACCAGTGCCTGAGTTGTTTTTCCAGAATGCCTAGAAGATCCCAAGATGGCAGAAGAGTTGGGGTAGAATATACTTATTCTTGGTTCTTACCATTCTGCTGAATGTGCTCCCAAGGGAATCAGCAGTGCTACAAATGCAAACACCATATAATCACTTCCAGGTGGTTGTTTATTTTATAGCACATTCTCATTATTTTCTGTGAGATCACTGTTGTCATATAGCAGCAGCTGCATTGTTGAACATTATTTATGTAAAACTTCCACCATGAAGATCATTCAATGGCAATTTAGTCTTTATCTATAACTGATCAAAGTACTCAGATACAGATAATGCTCTCTTTCCTACCTAAGATAATACAGTTTCTTAAGGAAGTCTCTTTCCCTGAAATCACATCCTTCCTATCCATACAGACAGACATCAGCACTCCCAGAGATCACACTTTGCACTAGAAAGGTTTTAGACAACTCCTTCAGTCACACACAAGATAGTTCTGCAAGTTTATATCATGCTTTAAATATCAGATTAAAAAAAAAAAAAAAAATAAATTGTAAAAAAGGTACAGGTCACGCAATTGTAAGAGCTGATGTCATGGTTTCTGTTGCATTTCCCTGAAAATTCAAGCTTTCACCCCCCCAGAAAATGGAGGGAGTGGGCTGTAAAGACCTATACTCAAATGAGTATAGATTTGTGTTCCTGACTCTGTTCCACAGGACACTGAGTCCTAGGTCTGAGAACCAAGCAACATCTTACCTTCTGTTATCCTCACTTCCTTGCCTTGTAATGTGCAGGACATTCAGAATTCAAGGTGGGGGGGACTGGATAAATGTTAACACCATCACCCAGAGGATATGGCTTCTCCTCTATAAAAACTGGGCTGAAAACTGAATGAATGCCTGTTGCTGCTGGCCAGTACACAACTGCTCTTTCTAGGACCCTAAAGGCGAGTTACGAGCAGGTCTAAGGCTAATTTGTGTTGGATAAACTGATCCTGAGAATCATCAAGGAAACTCTGTATGGTGTAGTGTTGTAGACAATCACCTTACCACATTTGGGAACTGCTGCAGAGATTGCAAATCTCATAATTTGCATTTTTAGGTTGATTAATTTTAATTGTGCATTTTTTATGGTTCATTTACATATGCACAGTTATTTGTGATGCAGACTCTTCCCAAGTGAGGGTGTGAAATGGCAGGGTAATGAAAGTTTTCATGGAAATAAATCTTGGATAAATTGACTGCCAAAGAAGCACTATCATTAAAACAATACTAATTAGATATATGTATATATGTAATCATATAAGGATTTGGGTTGGAAGGGACCTTAAAGATCATCCAGTTCCAATTCTCTGCCATAGGCAGGGACACCTCCCAGTGGACCGGGTTGCTAAAAGCCCCATCCTACCTGTCCTTGGACACTTCCAGGTATGAGGCAAATACATAGTTTGATTAGAAAACGCTAGAGGCTTATTTTAAAGCTGAATACCATAATGTTCCTACCAACTCAAAAAATTAGAGTCCTCTTTTTTTTTTTTTTTTTCCTTTTTACATCCCCTTCTACATTATATTGGCTAACTAGGATGATAATGTTTAGTGTATATATAGTAAAGCACTGTAAGAGGGATGTAGGTGAATGTAACACTGACATAAGAATATTCATCTTTCCCTTTTCACAGCAAATATTCAGCTTTGAAATTGTAAATATATCAAATGCAAAAGAGCAAGCTCTTTGGCTGCACTTTAGTTTGGCAGGAGTCGGTTCTAGATCCTTGGCAAACACAGGCACAAAGGTTCAAAACTCACTATTCTTTACTTATCTTGCATAATAAAAGTACTAAGTTGCATAAAACAGTAAAACACTTGTAAGCATTTCCCTAGTCCTGTTTTGTCATTGCTCTAAGGAACCCTTGGGATTTAGACCAGATGTATCTCCAGAGGCTAGGTCCCACCCCTGATGAATTTCTTCTCCATGCTATGTAGTGCATTTCTCCATGGCCCATCCAACATCTTCCTTCTCCAGTTATGAAAGATCTCACCTACTAAAAGATTGCTTGTGTCCTTGTCCCCAGGCTCCCTTTGTCTTTTAGTGCTTGCTCTTAAGTCTGTTATGCACCACAAACACTTTGAGTCTACATTAACAGCTGATGTCTTTGCTCTCTATGTCCAGTCCCCATCCTCAAACCCCAGCCAAAAAACTGGACCAAACTGGTTTCCACTTTTTCATCTAAGATATGCTCATCTAAATGAGCACCACTAAGACTTATGCAGCCTTTTTTTTTGCCACATTTTGGAATGCCAATAGCCCATGAGTTTAGCAGAGAAGTATGGATGCCTCCCAGCATCAAGGCATTTATTGCTACAGTAGTTTCACACAGCAGATGAAAGACGTGCATTAACTGTCCTCCACATCACCATGCGTGCCAGTTATCTTAGACAGAAAGGGCTTTTGTGGTCTTGACTCTGTAAACAGAAACAGAGAGAAAGAGATGGAGCTGTTTTGCTAAAGTCCAGGACAAATAATAAAGCATTCTTCCTGCATAGGATCCTCCCAGTTTTGTTTCTATACTTTCTAGAAAGAAGCAAACATTAGATATTTGGGACGCCGTTCTATTTTTGCATCCTGGAGTGTATTATACAGGATTTCAAAAATATGGAAGAACTCAGAAATTTCATTGCATAGGTGAACATGATTTTTTTTTTCTGGATATTTTTATCTCAGAGTCTGTTTTCCTTGACATTAGCAGTGTTCCTGTCAATAACAGAAAATTATACTTTTCTGGAAAAAATATACCTCTATTGGAGCCTAATAGATGCAGTCATTTAGCTTTTTCTTTTTTTTTTTTTTTTTTTTTTTTTTTTTCCATAGGGTAGAGCCAGAGATAACTGCAGGTTTTATTAATCTTATACTATTTTTCTCCTTTCTCACTTTCTGTTATCTGCTTAAATGTTCTTACTAGAAATATGAATTTCTTTGCTTAAGTAATGTCAAGTATTTGGTCTCTCTCTCTCAAGTAAACCTTCCACAAGAGAAAGAAGGCAGACAGCAGTTTCAAAAGGCTTTGAAATAGAACATAAGAGCAAGCCTTTCCGCTTGAGCTGTGCTCTTCCTTGCTATGGTAGATGTAAGAGTCATGCTCTGTGTTATTTAAATAGGCTCCTTTTGTAAATGAAATGTATGCAGGAATGTTTGTAAAACCATACATCCTCTAGTCACTTCAATATCAACCTCAGTTAATCATAGTGTAAATTGTGTGGGGTGCACTGTCAAAGTATCAGTGCTTATTTCTTCTGTGGGATCTGTACTTACTACCACTGATGCTTACTCCACATCTACAGGAATGGCTCTAAACTGGAGCAGATCCTTACTGAATGCCAAACACAACAAACCACGCAGAAACCACAACTGGAGAGTTCCTTCTCCACCATTGTGACTGTACTCGGGCAGCCACATTGAGAGCCTTCCCACACAAGAAACATTTTCTGTTCTTTATTATTATTATTACTTTAAATGAAAGCAATCTTAAATAGCAGACTTTCCACTTTCTAATTCATGATAGGCTGACTGTGCTATCCAGACAGGAACCAGGTATGCTTTGGTTATCTACACATGTTAATGAAGTCTGTCTGCTCAGAAAATTGCTCTAAAGTACTTAAAAAGAGACACTGGAATGTTATACCAAAATAAGTCACCCATGTACAAGCACGATGAGTTGATGGAAAAAACTAACTGTGATTTTGAAGAATACATGCAGGTAACCTTTTTTTTTTTTTTTTCTTTTTTTTAATATTTAGTATGTATATAGAAAAGCCTGGTGGGATATTTAAGATCTGGGTACAATTTTTATTGTTTTATTATTATGTTATTTTATTATGCAAGGTAACTGGTAGGAGATCTACAAATATATTCTCTGAGCTTAAAACCTTCAGAAGCAGCAAGGGACACCTCTGTAATCAGATATTTCTGACATCCGAACCTTGACCTGGACACTAGTAAAGCAATCTGGACATTGTTAACAGGGCTGATGTGGGAGAACAATGACATGTTGTGTTATGAGGCTTTGATTTCTTGAAGACAAGGTGCCAAATCTTTTGATGGGTTTACTACAGGACTGCTCTTCCACAGCAAAAAGAGAAAGAAGTTTCCACTTTTTCCTCAGCTTAAAAATGACAAGAGAAAGAAAGACTGAAGCCAGATCTGTCTGAGCATCCTTGTCTCATTTACAAGCTTAGCATAAGCCCCAGATCATAGGATGTAGGGACACCCAGCAACTCATTCCCTACAGTAATCATGCCTTCCCTTTTCAGGGACCTGCACAAAAATGATGTTATGAACAGCTGCCATAATAATAAGCTTCAGTGTCTCAATAACCTTGAAAAAGTATAACTCTTCTCTTTAATGAAGAAATTCATCTTTATAGGGTGGTAGCCCAACAGCCACTGTCAAGGATAGAGGGTCTATGTCAGGAGAAGAGCAGATGGCTGAGCTTTCTGTAGGATGAGCTCTGTATCACTTGCATCTCAGCATCTGGTTTATCTTTCAGAAGCTAAGGAAGCAAATGTCCCTCTGTGATCCATGGAGAGACATTTACCTGTTCTGCATCAGCTGGCTTGGTTCCCCATGGCCAGGAGCCTGCTGCTGGAGGGTCAGGGATGCAAGCAACACAGAGAGGCAGCACCTGTCCTGTGGCCAGCTGGAGCTCCAAGCACACAGGTTACCCTACAGGATCTGCCATCACAGTGTCTGTAGGCACTCGTCCCATAAAGCAGAACTCAAGTATTGCCTGGCCAGCCAAAGAGGGCTACCGCCCCTAAATGCATCCCAGTAAAACCTAAATATGCAGGACTGTTTTGGATGTTTGTGGAGTGCATCTGTTCCAGCTCACTTACACCACACTGAAGTTCAGGTGGATTCTGACTGCATGTTACATCTTTTTTTTTTCCACTTGTCAGTGCAAATAATCATTTCTTTACATCTCCTGAGACAAATTTAAAAGATAGATATAATATATATATATATATGATATATATATATATATAATATATATAAATATATAGTTCCCCTTCTCTCCTGCCCCTCTGCATGACATTATTACTTGGTGAGGAAAAATGATTAGCACTTAGAAGAGTAGCTTGCAGTTGCTGCAGTAAGATGGTAGATAATGAATGTGGCAATAGCTGCTAAGTTACAGGAAAATAATCACCTCTTGCCAGAAAGACCAGCACAGTTTGAACTCCTAGTTCGTAGTTGCAAAGGATATCATAAATCTTTGCAATTTAGCCTTTGGAACATTAACATAAATTGTTTCCAAATGTTCTGGACCTGCATGGCTTATGTCACTGGAGTTGCCAGACACAAATCTTCCTTTCTCAGGGGAAGGAAAATAAACAGATCAAAAATACTCCATGTGCACAGTTCTTCTGGAGAAAGAAAAAAAAAAAAAAAAAAGGAAAAAAAGAAAGAAGTCAGGTGGGAGAAATGCGTGTACATGTTGGAAGAAGATGGGTGTCTCCAAAGACCTTTTATTTCATGTACAGGTGGCTGACAGAACACCTTGCTCTCAGGGGCACAGGTAAAGCCTATAGACCTGACCAAGGTCAATAGCAAATCCCCTTTAGGCATCTACAGAGGGGTTAGTTCAGTATCTCCAAATACCAGTACAGCAAGAGATCAGAGTTTCACTTCTCTAAATAAACTAAACTACATTTTTTAGACAATTTAGACAAGAACATCTCTTATTAGGCCTGCAAACATTGCTGGAAAAAGCATATATGGTCTGGGGCAGCTAGTCCCTTCTTCCAGTAGCAGATCATGTCAATTGATGGGGGAATGCCACATAATTCCTTAATAAACCCTAGTTTTTATGAGGTAGTATATCTTCAACAATTGCTTCTAGTAAAATGAGCCTGTTTGAGCAGAGAGGTGAAGAAGAGGAAAGAAGCACAGCTTTTATTTCAGCCTACTACTTACTTTTTGGTAATTTTCATGCCAATTCTTACATCCTGGAAGACACTGTCTGGGTAGTGCTAACATTTAGCATAAGCTGGAACTTCCCTTCTGTGCATGCAGGGGAAAGCTGTTTTCCTTTTGGAGATGTACTCGTTATGTCTAATGCTGTAGGAGGGAGACTATGGCAGAAAAATCAATTTCTCCCTTATGCTAATGTTGAGAGCAATCTGAAATTGCATTAGTATAAAATGACTACTGCAATAAAATCTAAAGACCTTGTGGTACTACAGAGAGGCGTAATAAAGATGAGTTTCTAGCCCACAGAGCTCTGCAGTCAACAAGTATCAGCACAATAGGAAGGCATTAATCAATGGCAAAGAGGCTGAATTGCAATTTGTGCCTGTCCACAACTGTGAAAATAGTCTTTTTTTTTTTTTTTTTTTTTTTTTTTTTGACAGGCAAAACATTGCTCAGTGTGATTTCACATTTGTTTGTAAGGCAACAGTGAAAGGATTCATTTGACATTCCTACTAATATTCAGCAGATAGGCCCTCTGATTATTTTAGATTTAATTTCTTCTCTCCAGAGAAGAATAAAACTGCCAAAACATCCTCAAAATATCACATAGTAGGTTGTGAGATTCAGTCCAAGACTCGAATCTAAACAGCCTGGAGCTTGGGATGCTTCACTCTGAATTCCAGCTTTCTGAAGGAAACCATATGAACCTGAATGCCTAACTTTAAGAGATATTGGGTCTGAAATTGGTGCCAGATCCAGCAAAGTCACGTAACTAAAACCAAAATGCAGATCTTGGAAATTTTCCTTTCTTGTCATTTAATTTCACGGACCGCTGGAGCTGTGCCTCTAACCCTAACCAGAAATACCCCTTCAGGGTCTTGTCAGAGGGGAGTTCACCCCAAATCTATTTGGGACATAGACATTAGGTCTGCCTCTCCCTGCTCTGGGAGGGGCCCAAACCACTTTGACAATCTCAGAGTACAGTTAACAAAATCACATCCCATTCAGGATTTGCCTAGGTATTTTCCAAAATAGTGGCAGTGACTCTTATAACAAGCAAGCAGTGACGCTTGCCTGTGTTCCTGTGAAAAACACCCAGAAAATAATAGAGCACTCAAGAACACCCCCGTGACATCGGAACATCCAGTTCAGATGGAATAGTCCTTGCTTCCAGTCACGGAACACATCTATTTTACATTTGGCAGCTTTGGATGAAGAATAGAAATGGCGTAAACCTTTAAGGGAATCAGACTCTATATTTTTCACTCTTAAACATCTTCACTGCACCAAGTTTTGGCTCTGTGGTATTGCACACTTAATTCAAGGCTAGGAAAAAAAAAAAAAAAAAAAAAAAAAAAAGGGCAGGGGGGGATTCTGAAGAAATGTGAAAAATGTAATTTTTCATACACATTCCTTTCTCAGATTTCATCTTTACAATAATGCAAATTGACTTTGCAACCAAATCCTATCATTTAAAAAGATGATAGGGTCTGGTAAAAAGCTACAGATTTCTGCCCTAAATATCTTTTAGACAAAGCTATCACTCCTCTCAGACTCAGTCATACATACACACAACTTTATAATAGTCTGACTCCATTCTTTTAGCTGAAATTACTCCTTGAAGGAATTTGCTTGAAGCAAATCAAGTCCTTTCTCCTTCTTTCATGGGAAATACAAATGTGTTATGTAGGTTGGGAACGTAAATGGGCTCAAAACGGAGGGAATATAAATCCACCAACACTGACTGAATGTTGTGGCAAAGACTTCACCTCCCCTTGAAGAGGAGACTAACCCGCAGGAAGCAGGTTATGAAGGAAATACAGCGTTGTGCCAGCCCTGTTTCTTGCTCTCTTTCCTTCTGCTGTCTTTGCTAGCCACTGCTGATGGAGACGGGCTATAGGTGAACTTTGGGTAGTCTCTGCACTTCTTTCTCCAGTGTAATTCTTCTGATTTTTCCATCGTTTTGTTATCAATCCCAATGATCCTCTTTAATCTCCAAGGACCAAGACCACCTAGCGTACTGCTAGCTCTCCTTTTGGATAAGGAAGTTTACTGGTTCTTCCCCACAGCTTCTGTAGGGTGAAAACAGCTGCACTTCTGCTCCTTTTGAGTTGGTCATAGCATGGATGACTGACTGTCAGGATTTGTCTTCTAAGCACTCTGGGGAGTTCAGTAGTTTGCCTCTCCTTTTTCTTTAGCAGTCACCTGGAGCTCAAAAGGCTTCCCAGCAGCCGAGCCATCATGAATGTGCATCACACATACAAAAGCTCTCACCTCTTAGGCTTTGTGAGTAACTACACAATTCAGCAGCTGACAGATCACCAAAAGCCACCAAATCCAACTTTGCCCATTTGGACCACCCTACAACTTTAATCAAACCCCAGCTACAGGGAATAGAGGATAATAAGAACTGAAATCCTGGAGGAGAACTAAGAATTTCAGAATGCCCTAAGGGTGGCTCCTCCAGCCAAAAGAAGAGAAAAAACTCCAGGATCTAGGAAACCATGCCAAGAATACTAAGCAAATAACAACTTTTTGTTTAAAAGTGAGGGCTAAAGTTGGCAAAAGCACTGCAACTGTTGTGTGTGAAAGACAGAGATAGTCACTTAAGCCATTAGTACCCAAAGCATTTAAGGCTTTATAGACCAAATCTGGCTTAAAGGGGAGCCCAGGCCTGGCAGGCAGTGAAGGTCATGCAGTACAGGTGGAATGTGCTTTCTGCCTGGGAAATTCCCCTTCCTTGACAGGCAGCTATGTCCTGCTCCAGCTGTAACCTCTGAGCAGATTCCAGGTGTAACACACACTGCAAGCCTCAGGCTAAGAAAGAAGCTGATGATTCCAATTAAACCCAGACCCAAAATAAATTGTCCCAGGCAGTAATGAACATTCATGCAAGTAATCAAAGGCATTTGTGTCATTGTTCCTTGTGTGTGCATCCAAAATATACTGGAGACATAACAAGACCGGAGGAGAAAATAGCAAGTGACCCTGATTCAGACAAGATGATCTTTTGCATTTTCTTATAGTGGCTTTTTTTCCTTCCATAAGCATTACCTGACATTTGGTTTAACCAGGGTAGCTAGCTCTTGTTTGTGTCGCAGTTACCACAGCAGTTGGATAACCCATTCAGTGGCATCAGAGAAGACTCACGCACACACTTGCTGCCCCCCAGCTCCTGCTGCTAACAGCACCCACAGTCCCGTGCGTGAGCAGAGATGGAGGGGTACTGGCTCTCTGCAGACCAATGATGGTCAGCCGTGGGCTTATTGAGAATGCAGAGAAGGAAAGAGCAGAAGCACATGGCAGTGGTGTTAGATAGCCTGTGCATGACTAAAGTCTAAATGACTTTATTTTTATGTATGTATAAAAATGAATATTTTATATATATATATATATATATATATATATATAAATGACTAAAGGTCCTTCTGGAGACTAGCTGGTTCATCCTCTTATTAAGATACTTGGTTTCCTTCATCGCCTACAGAGACAACGTCTTGCATTGGGCCTGTAGGTCAAACTTGCTCAATATTCCTTAAGTATCCCATGTAAATTCTTCACAATCAGGATTTACCCATTTTCCTTTCTCTGGTCTCTAATGCTAGCTCCAGTCAAAGACATGTCAATAGTGGTTAAAACAGATGGGCTATATCTTTGCCCAGGGCCACAGGATTAATAGTTTTATTCTTTTGTGTTGATTTACCTGTTTGAAATTTGAATTTTATAAACTGGAATTGATAATAAAGCCTTCTTGGGGGATGGGGTCAACATGCTTAATCTAATAAATGCCTGCTTCTTCTGTCTTTGTGGTAGAATAGCTGGTCTCCAGACACCAACATGACTGAACGCTTTGACTGCCACTACTGCAAAGAGTCCCTGTTCGGCAAGAAGTACATCCTGAGGGAGGACAGCCCCTACTGTGTGAAATGCTACGAAAACCTTTATTCCAACACCTGTGAGGAATGCAAAAAACCTATTGGCGCTGACTGCAAGGTATGGCAGAATTATGTTTCATTATGGAAATCTCGGCAGAGCAGTATACTACCCCATAGCTGTGAGCACATCCCCCACTCTAGGGCACAAAGAGCAAGGCCTCTACACAGAAATGAGCGCCTAATTCACTAATGTAATGAAAGAATGATTTGGTCCTCAAAGTGCTAGGCACTTCTTTGGAACCAGCAGGAATGAAGGGTGCTTTGCACCTCTTAAAACGCAGTTGAGCAACAAACATTCAAGTGTTTGTTAATTTAGTTTGGAAGGTTGACATGAATGTCCAGGGCCTTATATAGCTGGAGGACATGATGTACAGGTTGAGAGGAGTAGGAGATATGCAGCAGCAACAGACCCAATTTAAAGTACCAGGAGGGTTTTCAGGTGAAAATATTCAATATTAAAAATACTTGCAATCCTTCGGTATTCCCCAAAGTTAACAGGTTAAATTTAGTGACGTCTTTCCAAAAGTAATAAACTGCAGACATTTTACGTTATCATTTAAGACTGAGAACACTGTCTTTACGTGGGAGCCTTTAGAGGTGTCTGAATCATGGTGTTATTAGGTGGAAGGATCCATAAGTTTATCTTAATGGTTATGTAGGGTTTTCTTTTGGTAAGAAAGTGTTTTTTTCTGGACCCCTGTACCTGTTTTTCACCACTTCCAATGGCAAGACTCTATTATAAAACATGCTAATAGAAATTGGAAAGCACCCCTCTTCTTGTAAGCCACAGGATGATCTGATGATAGAAAGGCTCTTTAACTCATTAGGAGAGCCCAACTGGCCTTGGGGCCAGCTAGGATCTGGAAATGTGGCAGAAACCAATTTTTCCTACCTTTGGGTGGGAGGGAGAGCCAACTGCTGCTGGCTCTGCAGTGACCACAATTAATTGTCATCAAGAGACAAGACACATTCAGAAAAAGATGCCAACTCATGGACCACAAAAATCTGGCTAACGCTGACCAAAGTAATAAGTCAGTCAGAACACAATTAGACTTTTAAATGGAGAATAATGATAGTGGAGCTGACTGAAGATTACATAGGAAAGAACAGAGGCCTCATCTGCTTGAGCTAGGTATTGCTGCACCACATGGCAACACCTACCTACTCTAAATGAGGTGTGACTGACTGCTTTCCTTTTAAATTACCCCCCAAAAAATAGTTCACACCAGTTTTACTCTGACTGAATGAAGACAGATGATATTTGAGGCATCCAGTGAAGTGATGGTTGGATTGCTATGGATGGATTTCATTCCACATACACTCGCCCTGCACAAAATTGACCTATTCAAAGTTGGCCAAGAGTTTCACTGGCAGCATGGTTTTGAATTAAAACAGCAATTTACATAATCATAGAATCATCTAGGTTGGAAGAGACCTCCAAGATCACCTAGTCCAACCTGTCATTATGTTGCATGGCCATGGGATTCTTTGATTTCCTTCATTTGATTTCCTTCATTGCTGATCCATACCTCTAGGAACATGAATTAATTCATATTGCTGGTACTACCAGGCTATCATTATTTCAAAGACTCAGAGATATGAAAGTATATGCTTATCCAGATCAGGAAAATTTGATTTCCTTTCTTCCAAACTGATCCATCCTATCCTATTGGAAAATGGGTAGGAAAGCCCCTTTCAGAAGCCTTAAAAAGGTGAGAATGTTTGACCATCATGACAGAGAACTGGCAATAACCCGTAAGAGCCTATAAAACTGCCAGTTTTAATA
The DNA here is from genome assembly GCA_011075105.1 of Heteronetta atricapilla. NCBI lineage: Eukaryota > Metazoa > Chordata > Aves > Anseriformes > Anatidae > Heteronetta > Heteronetta atricapilla. Next base: position 141,612,688 of record CM021731.1, on the reverse strand, counting down.
CAGCTCATAAATATGCAGATTAGAGAAAAAATACAGCTGGCCTGACCTGGAAAAGCAAAATATTTCTGCCCCATTCTAGAATGTGCTTTTGTTTTAAGGTCTCCTTCTAATCCCCTGAGAAGAGATTTCCATGTGTTGATATTCAAGAATTTCAAAACTTGGACTGTCTTCAACAAATCTCGGACAAAGCATTCAGGAATTAATCAGGCTGAACTTTTCAACCCAAATTTATGGATTGAGGGAGTGTGGGTATTACCCAATATACTTTATTTCTGTATTTTTAAGCAAAACACACTCTAATAGCATATAAAAAAAAAAAACACAACAACAACAACAACAAAAAAAAAAACAATTAATTAATTTTCTGCAATACAAGAGTATTTTTATATGTAAAGAACCAAAACTACATGTGGAGAACCAAAACTAAAAGACAGTAAACAAAGATTTCTTAAAGAGATTAATTGTGTACCAGAAAAAAAATGCATCCTTTGTTTTGGTTGTTTCTGTGACTGCTGTTTGTGCCTCAAAATAATCCTCTATGCTATAGCCTTTCAACCTGTTGACCAATTTTAAGCAAATTTTGACAAATGGATAAATGTTCCTATGCTCTTCGAGTCTTCTGTAAATATGTTGTGAGTAGTAAAAAAAAGAGATCTGAATAATATTCCCATTGAGAGGAAAACTAGAATAATTTATCAAGTACAGTAACAGACTCTGGAGAATACATTTAAGAGAAAGCCCTTGTAAGTGCCTCAGCCACAAGTTTCAGTCAAAGTTTGTCCATGATTGAGCATAATTTAACCGGGAAACAAAAAGTCACAAAAATCATGCTGCTTCTCCTTATTAAACTATATATATACACATTAGCATCTAAACACATAATAGATATATACACATAATACACATATATACATATTTATATATATCTTTTCACACATTGCGTTTGCAGTACAGTCAAAACATGTCATGCTTTGGAATAAAACCAGTATATTTACTACAAGTGCAAAGTAGACTCCATACGTATTAGTTGTCCTGACATAGCCTTTATTCAGGTGTAAAATTTAGAACTAAAGCTTTATGAAGTGAAAGTGTTGTCCAGAAGGGTAGCATCAAAGCCTCTGTGTCCTCGAGGGGCACCCACCCTTACATCCCTCAACAGGACAGACTGAAAAGCCCCAGCTAGCTCTCACCTCAGATCCTCCTTTGCAAGTCCCTTCTTGGCCACCGCTGCTCCTCTGCACTGAGGAGAGCTGAAATTAGAACTCAGCTCCAGTGGAGATGCTCCTCATCTCACCCTGCAAAGAATTTCCTTCTTGTGGGTGGCTTGGCTAGTCTATGACTGTTTCTTAGGACTTGCAAAATTTGAGACTAAAGACTAGGATTGAGATTCAGAGCTCCCAATACCCAAAGAATGAACTCTTATCTGCAAAATTAGGTGCAAAGAAAGAATTAGCTTTGATAACATAGTAAATGCTTACTCATCTGTGTGAAAATCACTGTACAAAAGATAGCAGAAAAACAGTGAACAGAATCTCTCTCCTCTTAGCAGACAGGAGCAATCCCCTAACCAGCCCTCCCACTCAGGAGCAACCCTCCTACAGCTGAAGGGGCCACTCCAAAGCAAAACAGGTGGTGACAAGGAGACAGCCTGCTCACCAGCTCTGACACTACTGCAGTGCTTTTCTTGCTGTGTTTTTCTGTGCTGTGCATAGCACCATCTCCCCTGGGTTACACTAAAGCTTCATGTACTGAATGGTGGGAGGCACTGGCAGACAGACAGTCGAAAAACACGATGCCGTGTCTCTCACAGCTATTACACATCCTCCATATGCCAACAGGTCCTAGCAGAAATTTGCTCCTTTTAAGCAGAAGAGGTTGGCATTTTGATGCCCATGTCCCCAGCGAATGCTCCCTATGCCCACTGTTTCTTGCTTCTTTCTGGAAATCCATCCATAATGTTCTCATTTGCTTAACTGCTTAAATGTGACTTTTGGTTGATTATTGCCTTTTTTTAATAGTTTCTTTGCAGCCCCCTGGCACAGAAACCATCACAAACACAGGAAATACCTCCAGTAATCAAGTGCTTAATGCAGACCACAAGCTGGCTTTGGCAAGCAGGAGAGGGTGAAAATTCCCTCTACAAAATGTGAGAATGAAATTAAAAGTGGAGCATGAGATAAAACTACTTTGGCAGCACATAGGCCAAAAATGAGTCAAAAGGGTCGGTCCTACATACAAACAAAACAAAAAATAAAGCATCTAATGATGTGGATCAGGAAAGGGTGAAAAGATGTCCTAGTTTTTAATCTTTCTTCCAAGTTGCAACACTTCCTCTGTGCATTACTGAGTATCAGACTAGCTCTCATGAAGAGGAATGGTGACAGAGACCATTCATCTCTTCTCATATCACTATGGTGCTGGCTTCAGTAGAGTCCTGCTTAATTTTACCTTTTCTAAATATGATTTTGATAGGGAATTAACAGCCTAGTATACTAAAGTGTTCTGTTACAGAGTGTGCATGGCCATAATTTGTACAGAGATTTGTTGTAATATCCCATTTTCCCTGCTTGTCCCTCTGAAAATAGCATTGTTACTAGCAAAAAAAGTCTGATGTGTTTTTCATTTATGAACAAACACATACAGTTACTCTTCTGGTAATGGTGCCTCTAGTCTGCTGCTTCTTGTTGGGACCCTGTTGAGAGCCAGTTCAGGAGAAAAGGTAATTCATAATGGCTTAAGATTGATTAGACCTATGAAGGTCTAAGAAACAATGTATTTGCAGGATATGAGGGGCTGAAAACAGCTATCCTGACAAAGTTTTCTTTGGAGATGACATGATAAAAGTCAAGGAAAGTAAAATTGTTTGAAAAGCACCTGAGGACTTTTCAAAACAGTAGTTTCAAACCTATTATGCAAGGGATGCCTAAAAAGCTTTGGATACAAATAGGGTCCGCATTAATTTTTCCTTACGTCATGTTCCTACCGTCAGTCATCTGCGTGTGTACAACTGACCTCCTCTTGGCTCACTCTGACATCTCTCGGAGGAACACCCCAGAATTTGCTGCTCTTTTGGTCCCCCCCCAAGGAGCTGCAATTTTCAACAGAGGCAGATTCTCGGATCAAGCTGAGAGTTGTACCCATTCAAATCTGAGTGGCTTCAGGTCTCGTTAATCTAGTTATGTTTATGCTCAAGTAAATGCAGATAAGGGAATTATTATTTTTCACATTCAGAAGAAATATACTGAATGAAGTGCTAAATATTTCTTCCTGCAACTTCAGCTGCAGGATTTATTGTAGCTCTTCAGAGGCAGGCATTGCCCTCCTCCCCCTCTGTTTTCACTGGGAGCACATCTGGAACTAGTTTGCAGCTCTCTGCTCTCTTCAGCTGCAAAACACTTGCCCAGGACAGACCAAGTCCACAAGCATCTGTGTGTAAGCATCTCTCTATATGTAAACAAAGTTCCACTTCTGAAATATCAATCTATGGTAATTCTTCAGGCTGTTATCTGTGCTTGCGTGTGCTTTATCTGACGAGAGCACGTGGCTGTCAGTTTTCATAGCCAGATGCACAGATTGATGGTAAGAAGTCGTTCTCCAGATTTCTTTTAGGAAACATAAGAGGATTCATTAAAAACTACAGTTAAAATATGTAGCATCAGGGACTCATTTCTTTCAAGCTGCATAAAGCAGCTGAGAAGTCACACTCATCAGTATTTTAAGGATGCACTCTAGTTGTGAGTCCACAATAGCAAATGTCTTTATTAGCTCTTCCTGGAAATCCATGCAATAAGCAGCAATTAGTTGTATATCACTTGCGTCTTCTGCTGGAATAGATTTGTTTATGTTCCTGTCAGCTAGCCTAACCTCGAGTAAATCTAATGCTCTTTCAGCTTAACTGAGCACCAGCCTAATAGTCAGACAAGCTTGAAGTCATCTTTGCAGATGCAGCTTCTCCAGTGTAGAATCTGACCTAGATCAATAAATCCGTAACTTACGTGCAAGCCAACAGCTCCAGTTGGATATGCGATGTACTGGCATAGACAAAACCTGCTATCCACCAACTTTGTAACACTGACCTAAGAACAACCATGAAGCAATTCACAAACCATTTCATCAGTGCCTTGAACTTCCTTCCTTCGGATGGCAGATTCAGAGAAAGAAAGCAATAAGCATTTCACCTGTTCAATGCTCTGCTGCAGGCAGGTCCAACCCAGACATCCTAAACATCCCCCACATTCAACGACGCTAGCTGTCACAATCACCCAAGATAGATTATTAGCTAAAGATTATTCACACCAGTCTGAATCTTGCTTGCTTTGGGTTGTAGCTGCGATTCATCACTTTGCCACTATGCAGTGTCTGCTACCGTGACCTGCTCCACTAGCATCCATACAGTCTGCCGTCGTAATCGATTCAAATATTAAACGTTGCATCAGCAAAAACTAATCTTTTTCTTCATTATTCCCCTTCAAGAGGAAACAGACCTTCTGCATGGTGTAATTTTATTGATTAAGCAAGGCAAAATGAAAGGAAATAGTGTGTGAGTTTGGGATATAAAAATTAGCTTGCAGAATATTGCAAAATAAGGAGAAATGCAGCAAGTGGAAAAAAAAAATTGAATATGTGCTGCCACAAGAGAAAGAAAAACAGATTTGTTGTCATTCTGTTTTCTTTCAGGCAAATTTCATATTTTGGAAAACCCTCCTGGCTGTATATTTTTCTGGTGAAAATATTTTTCCCCTTTGAGATCAGATTTAGGCTAATCAACTTCATTTAAAGAAGAAGAAGAAGAAAAAAAGAAAAGCTAAATAACTTCTAAACAAGTTTTGCTTGTTTGTTTTGGTTGTTTTTTTTTTTATTATTATTATTTATTTTGCTATTAGAAAAGTCTAAGATTTTCTGGTCACAAACCTGGCTTGTTTCAAAAAGATTTCACTGAAATGAATAGACAACCTGAGTAAACAACTGTCAGAAAGCTGTACTGTAGGAAGCTTAGATATTCTCTTTCGGGCTGCATTCTCAGAGACAAAAGACATATTGGACACTTCTAGTTACTCACAGTGACCTAAGAAATTTAGGTGAGTAGCTCAGTTGTCCAAAGAGAGATTATTCATTTTGCAAATTCTTCTGAAGTTATTATAGTTTAGCACATTACTACGCATCCGCTGAGCTATGCAAAAACTATTTCAGTGTTTCCTGTTAGCTATTTTTGAGAACAAGGATCCTGCTGACATAACATGTTGCTATTTTAGGCTAAACTAAATCCACAGTATTTGTTTGCTCTGGGCTAAGATTGCGTGTTTGGAGTCACCTGTGACTATGCTCACATGGAGTCACTTAGGCCAGAGTAGGTCTGACACAAACTATTGTTTCCATTCTAGTTTATACAACTAAAAAAAGATATTAAACAATTGAGTGTTGATAATTAACATATAGCAGATCTTGAGCTTGGACCTGGGAAATTCTTTCTGCTGAATTTTTATACCTCCCATTCATGACAACACTAACACACTTCCCTGCCCTCCCTCAAACTGAAGCCTACATATTTAGGGGTAGATAACGTTTCTTGTAATGATCTGAGCTCCATTATGTCTGAATTCCCAAAGTCACTGTTTAAATGTTACTTGACTAGACTACTTTGAATTTTAAAAGACACTATGTACCCCTTTAAGACATAGTTCTTAGAAGAACTTTTTTTGTGTGTTGGTTTGTTTTGTTTTAAATTTAAAAAGTATCATTGGGGAGATATTTTAAATATTTAGGTGCTCCAAGCTGCTAATCCCTTGGTCAAGAGTGTTCTGGATCAGGGGCTGCAGGTACGGTGTGGTCTCATCTTCCAGAGTGTCCAGTCACCAGCAATGCACCTGATTTATATTTGAAACAGAAACATAAGACTTGGTAAAAATCAGTCGCAGCACACACACGTGCACACACACACACACGAAAGGAACAGGTATCAGGCCAGTTCTACCCTTGGTGTAAATCTGTTGAACTATCAAAAAGTGAAAGGGATTTCACTCCAGAAATGAACAGCTACAAAACGACCTAGAAATTGGAAATAACTTTGACAAATAGGGGAAGTTATTATATTGCTAAAGTTAACAAGTTCTAACCTGACTCAAAACCAGGACTTTATTCTCAGAGGAAATACCTAACTGAAATTAAATTTAATTCAATTGACCTTCAGTTGAGAGAAGGTTGACAGTTGTCATCAGCTGCTTTTGGTAATCATGGCAAAATAAGTTCACCTTTATCAGAACACGCCGTTTTCCTGAGCTGTGGGAACAAGCCTCAGCTCCTGGCTGTGATTCAGATCCGAACACGTTTATATTCTCTGCGCTTCCAATTGTGCAAATTGCTCATTCTGTTTAATCTGTGGTTTTGGATTTCTATAGGACCTGTCTTACAAGGACCACCACTGGCATGAAACCTGCTTTCACTGCTTCCAGTGCAAGAATTCATTGGTGGACAAGCCTTTTGCCGCAAAAGAGGAACACCTACTTTGCACTGACTGCTACTCCAATGAATACTCTTCCAAATGTAACGAGTGCAAGAAGACTATTATGCCAGGTTAGGATGCTCACTTTTGGGACTGAGGAAAGATAAGGTTAAATATCAAGCCCAATCCCAGCAATATTTGTGACAAATATGTTTTCATGACTCCCTCTGCTAAGACACGGTGAACTTCGTAAGATACAGTTGCATGCTATGTTATTTACATGACCCGAACCCATAGTTTTCATAATGGATATTAAGAGAATTTTTATACAGGTAGATTACTCTTGAAAACTAGTATTAATTTATTTATTTTTTTATTAATGGAATCTACAATATTCTTTAGAAGCATTCATTAAAAGGCTTTTGACAGCTGGACAACTCTTCTGTCCAACGCCCCCTTTGTACTCTGTCTCAGGTGGCTTTCCATGCTTGAAGATCAGAGGACGCTCACACAGTTTACTTGATTCTCAGTTTAGCTTTTTAAGTAAATACTCTAAATTTAGATTCTGCAATAAAAATGAATACTTGGTCAAAATATCTGTAAGATCTTTCTTGAGCACAAAGGTATAAAGAAACAGGAAAACAGAAAAAGACTCACTTGCACATGACAATAGGACAGCACTTGATTTTTAATTGATTTGATTGATGATTTGAGGGCTTAAAGTAGAAGGAATACAGGTCCAGCAATAAAACATTAAAAGGCAATTTGAACAATCCATATTCGTGTTCCATAAAAATTACCAGTTACTTTTCCCAGTTAAATTTTTCCTTGGCTGATTCTCACATCAGTCATCCTAGACAAAAGCTCAAAAACACAGCTGCCTTTGCACACCTACGGTGTTTTGATAAGGGCTTGATGACAGCATAGGACGTATAAATAAGAAACAGCAAAGATATATAAAAGCAGATAGACATCCATTTATCAGTATAAGCATCTCTATCTGTTATTGCATGCACACCTGTTTTTCCAGATACAGTACTAAAAAAATGACATGTCTGAGAGCAGCCAGTGCTAGTTCTAAAGCTGGAAATAATTTATTACTATTTTTAAAATTTGTTCATACGGTACTCCATGTTAGTACAGGAGAGCCCTCTGATCACCAACTAGCATATAATTCATTTTGAAAGAACCAGCAAGTGGCTGGATACCCCTTATGGAGATTGCCGATGCTACACTTGTCCTTTGCTTTGCTCCAGTAAATGCACAATTTAGGTTTAATAAAGCATTATAATGACAAGCCCATTAAATACTAAATAATTACAAGCTTGATCTTTCAGGCCTTCTGCAAACTGCAATCTAGCAGGTAACAAACAGGGTTTCCCCCTGCCTTGTGTTTCACTGATAACACAAACACAAATAAAGAACAGCTAAAATGTGTAAATATAATTCTCGACTATTCTAAAAACATGTATCCATATCTTTTCCCAGGATGCCACTCCTCCAAGAATTCCTTTTGGTATGGTATAGAGTTACCAGCACAGGGAGCACATCATTCTTAAAAAGTGTCCATTAACAAAAAGGATCAGAAATACTCAAGCATCGGGCAGAAAGATGAGTGATAGGGCACTTGCTACATTGCTGCTAGTGACTTCTTTCTTTAAAAAACAAAATTGCTGAAGTATGGGCAGAATTTAATGAGACCAAAAAAAAAAAAAAAAAAAAGAAAATGATGATACTAGTGAACATAGAGGAATTAATATGTGAGAAAGGGAAAATGGTAAAAATTCACCCTGTGGTAACAGGGGTGAGAAGATTTGGCAAAGGAATTAGTGTGGTTCTTCATCAGTAGCCAACACACAAACAGCTCGTTTGTCTTCTACGCACTTGATATAGCGTCAACAGACAGAGAAGTGGCCTAAGCCTTCAGGATTAGTAGTAAATGTCTCTCTTCTTTTAAGGAGGAGAACCTCTTACTCTCTGAAAACTTCAGCTGGTACCCCATACCTTGCGAACTAGCCTCTGTCTCATAGCTACACTGCATATTCCCTGACAGCCAGCCACCAAACTGGAGTTACAAATTGCATCAGGCTTGGGCAGAAATTCAGTTTTTGTTCTGGTCTCATTACAGGTACTCGGAAGATGGAATATAAAGGCAACAGCTGGCACGAGACTTGCTTTATCTGCTACCGCTGTCAACAGCCAATTGGGACAAAGAGTTTCATCCCGAAAGACAATCAAAACTTCTGCGTACCCTGCTATGAAAAGCAGTTTGCTATGCAGTGCGTCCAGTGCAAGAAGGTAGTGCTCTTATTTTATTCACCTAACACACAAGGGATTGAGCTCCAGTTAAGTTCAATTAGGTAGAACATCGTATTTTTTCTGTGTGTGTGAGTGGGTGGGTGGGTGTTAAAAGATTCAAAATCAACTATTTCAAGAGATAATATAATTTCAGCTCCCATCCTGCACCAGGCACAACATTTACTCGTGTTTTTTCTTTGTCTTTGTCTGAAAATATATCTAATTACCTCTACTACCTCCTAGAAGCTTCAAAAAATTGGTGGATGGATAGGAGTTTCATACCTTAAAATCTCTCTCCTAGAGTCTAATTTTAACTCTGTTTGAGAACAAGCTCCTAAGTATTTGGAAAGAGGCAAAGACAGATGAATGCACATATTATCGCATGATCACACAGAAGATGGATTTACCAGGGAATCTCCCCTTTGTGAAGACAGGAAACGAAATTAAATTGACCAGTTTTACAGCTTTTTAGGAACACTCAGGAGTCAAAAGTTTGGTTTGTCTAACGTCAGGGGAGCTGTTTTTGTAGGCGATGACTAGTTATAAGAGGAAAAAGCCCACACGAATCATGGAGAAGCAGAAAGCAAAAATTTCAGGTAAAAATTGAAATATAGCAATCTTTGCCAAGGTAAATAAGAGGAAATTTTAAAACAGACAAGGTAGTTCTTTCACTATGAAGAATGGCACAGGTGAAAGAACAGAAATGAGACAACTCCTAACACATGAATTAAAAAAAAAAAGACCTACGAAGACCAGCTTTAAAAACAAAGAGCACAATTCAGAGTGATACATAGGGCTTCTTTGTATAAATGGGGCAATTATAATGAATCACTTGTACGTTCTTCTCAACGTTAAATTCAGCCAAAATTATGCTTTGCTTCTGTTAAGCCTTTTTTTCCTTCCTCCCACCCACAAAAACCCCATCACCCTTCCTCTCTCCCAAAGATACAAAGCTGCCACCCTCAAGAAAACGCTTTGTCTTACTTCCCATAAACAGGCTATCACTTCAGGAGGCGTTACTTACCGGGAGCAGCCCTGGCATAAGGAGTGCTTTGTTTGCACTGGATGCAAGAAGCAGTTGTCTGGACAACGCTTTACCTCCAGGGATGAGTTTGCGTATTGCCTGAGCTGCTTCTGCAACCTTTACGCCAAAAAGTGTGCTGGATGCACAAACCCGATCAGTGGTAGGTCTCTCGCGGCGAGCCACTGACAAAATATTTTATTTTTTCTGATGAACTGCTTTTAATATTGAAAGTAGCTTGAGAGAATCAAGACACTACATAATTTAGGATTCGTGAACTTACTTACCATGCCTTCCAAGTGCCTAAAAAAAAGTGGAAGAGGTCCTTAAATTGAAGTTTTCTCCTTTCCACCTGACTTTCATGAAACATGGTGGATGCATGGTAACAGTTATGCGGGTAGTGAGATATCCATGTTCTGTATGGCATTTCACTTGTGCTCATGAGAGGGATCACTGACCTCAGTAACAACAGGTTTTCCACCAGCACTGTCTAAATGGCTTATACCCCACATTGTAGCAAAGTATTTCTTCCCAAGACAGCAACTGGGAAATTACAAGGCTTTTACATACTGCTTTCCAGTACAATTGTAGTCAAAAGATCATCTGCTTACAGCTTTACCCTGGAAATACTTAGCAAAAAATTGTAATCTCTTACATGAAGTAATCAGCATTTAACACCAAGATTGCATATCTGAGTTGTATCTGAATCTTTTTCTCATGATAATATTGCTCTGCCCCCCACACACAGATGCTGGTTTGCATATCTCCTAGAAAAGTCAGTGCATAACACCTTGCTTATCGTTACCCATTCACATCAGAGGCATGTCTCTTCTGAATATCGCAGTCCTTTCTTTCATACGCTGTTTTTTCTAATGTTATTACTAATGGCAAAACAAAACCAAAAAAACCCTCTCAAGTAAGAGATATGCTCAACTAAGTCCTTTCATCAACTTTCAGCTAGTCAATCCCTCCGAATAATATTCAAATTGCTTATCATTTTTAAGGTTAAGCAATAATTACTATTACAAGAGATATTCACCCATTTTATCTTTTTTTCTGTACAACTTCTATACTCCCTATGATAACATCCACAGCCTCATACTTTTGAATGTTTTCTGTAGTTTGCTAACCTGCTTTTCTTGAGGCACCCTCCCTGCAATCCATGAATCAAGTCATTAAGTAGCCTATCAAGACTTCTGTTCTAAAGAACTTAATGCATTTTCACAAAACGAGATTAACTTACCCAGACATCACAAATGTTGCGTAAATAACCACCAGACTTCTGTAGTTCAGATGCAGTTGCTTTTCTTTTCTTCTGCTGTGCATTGTAGTGCCATCCTGCTGTCAGCTAAGGGCTGAGGCATCCCTTGAGAGTTCATTTCTGCCACCATCCATAACCATGCCAACAGTCTAGTTCACTAACTCAGCTGAAAGCAACAGAACTGCTTAAGGATTAAAATCCTACTTGTTCCAGAGCAAGGTTGACAAAATTTGCACAGCAACTAACAAAAATAGGTTCAGCACAATGGCATTTTTCACTACTGTATGTCAGATGTCCATAGCTACCAGAAGTGGAGTCTGAAATAGCATCACTTAAAGTCTAATGTGCTATTCTTCCCCTGTAACAGAATGCTTTTGGTTTCCAAACAGGTCTCGGAGGAACCAAGTACATCTCGTTTGAGGAGCGGCAGTGGCATAATGATTGCTTTAACTGTAAGAAGTGTTCTCTCTCGTTAGTGGGCCGTGGCTTCCTAACAGAAAGGGATGACATCCTTTGCCCTGAATGTGGAAAGGATATTTAAAGCTCAAAATAAGAGGCAGGGAAGAGAGGCAGAAAGCCGCGCTTGCAATTTATAGCCTGAAACACACAGATGTTTGGAACTAGCTTTGCCCTTCTGTGTTTCGATATGCTATTAACATCACTTAACCTTCTTACTCAAACTCTCCAAGTACAGAGGGAAAACAACTTCAGAATCTCTAGTAGCAGTGACGGTGTTTAAGATTTCTGTAGCTAACTAAAACTAATGCAAAACCTGAGATATAAAAGCATTTGGGTGTTACTGACATAATCCACTTTTTTTTTCCCTATTAAATATTCCAGTTTAAGCATCTGAGTTAAGTTATGAGCAAGTGATACAGTTCCATGATTACAATGGCCACACGCAATAAATTCATAGATGGATATCCAGGGTGAAGCCCCCGGCCTGCTGAAATTAACGGCAAACGCAACTCAATTTCAATAAGGCTGTGGTCTCACCTCAGTGTTCTTGAGCTATGTGACTAGTGTGTGCTGTCAAGTATGTAGGAAGACTACAGGCGTAGAGGGTGTTTTAATGTACAAGGATTTGTGCAATGTCATAAAGAGATAACGATAGAACAGTTGAAGTGGGAGCGCTTCATAACATACATATTTTATTGCATGTCTAGCTGATCATCGTGTGAAGTACAAGCTCTGATTGACAGTGTCAGTATTACATTTAGTCAACATTACACTGCACATTGTATTTTTCAAAATAAAGTCATTTAAAACAAAATTGTTGCCATGGTTTAACTGCATTTACACACTAGATATTTACAAATAAAATGCTTTCACAGTCTTAAGAAACACAATGTGAGAGCCACACAAACATGATCTGTTTTTGCATGCCCAAGTCACTATGAAATCATGGAGTTTAAACAATCCCTGTACAAGCCCTGCTGATACAGCAGTCTTCTACTAACTGCAGTCACGGGGAAAGTTATCAGCAAAACCAAACTATGTGAAAATACTGATTTGATTGCAGCTGATAAAACTGTGTTCATAGGCTCTGAACTCAAAACCAAAGTATGCTTTCTAGCAACCACACTTAAAATATTCAAACAACATTTATCTTTGCAAAAGTCAGAAGTTTATCTTCTGACTGGGGGATGCTTTAATTTTACTATGTATCGCAATTTGTAATACCCTTTTCTCTAGCATTACTTCTGCTACATGTTTGCTACAAAGGCAATAAAACTAAGATGACACAATCCACAGCATGATAACCATCTTCCCAAAACACAATGTGGCCATGTTATGCAATGTGCAAACCCAGTAAACCTTCCCCATGGAATTTGCTTGCATCATGGAAGAGGAGGAAAGTAACATCACTTTTCCAACAGGAATCTTTCTTTACTGTGAGGGTGGTGAGGCACTGGCGCAGGTTGCCCAGAGAAGCTGTGGATGCCCCATCCCTGCAGGTGTTCAAGGCCAGGCTGGATGGGGCTTTGGGCAATCTGGTCTGGTTGGAGGTGTCCCTGCCCATGGCAGGGGGCTGGAAATGCATGGGCTTTAAGGTCCCTTCCAACCCAAACCATTCTGTGATTCAGTGATCTTACAATGTGCAAAGCAGAATTAGGAGTGTACTTGCTCTGTGTGTAACTGGGGAAGATAAGTTTGCTCCTAGTTCCTGCCACCATTCTCAAATTTGTCCTTTTTTAGTACCAAGGGTACAGTAGTCACAGGTCGTTCCTCTCTCATGAGTTCAACAAACTACATAGTTGCTTTGGATCACACCTGGTTTACTGTATAGTTTGAAGAACTTGGCTGACTGGTGTTTTTGAAGTGCACACCCTGCTAATCTGATCTCACCAGATAATTAAAATCTGTCCTGTAGTGACTTTATTCTTTGATGAAGGCTGCAGTTAAGAATATCCATAAAAATCCCCCTTACAGCCACACCTCCCAAAGCTGGTGGGAGCCCACCTCATTTAGCCTCCTCTGGGGACCTGCCGGTCTCCCAGCACACTGCAGCTCTGTTTGTGTACTTTGCTGAGAGGAGTACTGCTGCTATCTAAAGGAGAAGCGTAGGGTAGTAAGAAGAGCATGGTTTGCACCCTGCCAAAAAGGTTACTGTAGAAAGCAGAATGGTCTTAGTTTTGGGGAAAGGTAGGTGAAATATGGCAAAGCTGGAAAGTGTATCAGCCTTAAAACAAGACTTACCATGCAATAACAGCATCAGGCTATCATTCCAGCACAACTCTGCAAAGCACTCCTTAACAATACCGACACACACACACTCTTCCAGCAACTGGAACTACAACAAAATAAAACCTAGGCTCTAAACCACTGTCAAGAAGCCACCCACAGAACAGAACTCCTACCAGTTATGCTAGTGCCAGGAGCAGCACTTCACATGGTACCAACTGCTGCTAAAACTCCAAAGTAGCCACGGAGCCTTCTACCCTGTAAGTATTTCTTAAGTTCTAATCACTTGAATTCCACTGAAATATAACTGCATAAAATGGACCGGTCTAATTACATCATAAAAACAAGTCGGAACTACTTGGTTTGCTTTTAGTTGAATTTATTTAAATAGGATAAGGCTACTTAAAAGACAACTCTTTACATACAAAATGTACATTACGTTAAAGTTTTCTGTACTCAAGTACAAAAACTGCACAAGTGTTTAGTAAAAGGGAAATAGCACACAATATTTCAAAACACACATTCTTACCATTTTACAGCATTCAAGAAGTGCCTTTTATGTCACAACAGTGAATGGACAACTGTCAGTAATGAATTAAGCTACATTTTTTGGTTTCAATACTAACCAATTTTAAAAAATGTAAACAAGCCTTCAGATCACTACTGACAGCTTCTTTTAGTCAGTTAACTAAGTGGATTCAGAAGTAGATTTTTTTCTTTTTGTTTTACTAAGTCTGGAATTATTATTGTTTATACCATCCATATCTAAAAATGGGTCAGGCTTCATCCTGAGCCACTGAGATTTAATAAAAAAGTTGCCATCAACTTAATTGGATGCCTGCCTTATAAAGCACTACCAATAATCCAGATGAAACCTCAAGTTTCACAGAAAACCACCATCCACCTTAAATGATCATAAGGGAAGAGAAAAAAATATGTATTTTTTAAGAGTGCAGCTACATACACTAATGCTCTCAAGGTGGTATTTTGTCTTCCTGACCCTTTCCCTCTCCAGCTGTTTGTAAGTTGAGAAAGCACTGCCCTGCATTCCACAGGTTTTCCCCATATTTGACTAGCATGATTATAACCAGGAAAACAAGCAAATTTGCTATATCAGCACATTTTTACACTTACACGTGTGTAAAATATGTCTGCGTGTATTAGAGAACATGGCACTAATCCATTCACTACTTCCTCTCAAAGATTCATATCAGACAGCCTAATAACATACTTCCGCCTGTGCATTTCTTATTTCATAAGTCAATAAGAGAAACTTCAATTTGAAGTAATGCTGTTGAATAGTTCATCTCTTATTACCATCTTATCCTGCCCTATAAATTCTACACCCGTGTTCTGTGCAACAAAAAGGAAAAAAAAGTGTCTCAGAATAGCTTATCAGTAGAACCGTCAGTTTTCTCATCTAAAATAGTTATCTTTTTGAAGCAAAGAAGGCTCCTGGGATCACTCTGAATATCAATTAACTGTTTTAACTATTTAATCAGAAGTGGAACAGAACTGAATCTTACTGAAAACAAATCAAGAATACTTATGCATGTGATTTGTAAGGACACGCAGGAGATGAACTATAATAATCTTGAAAACTAAAAGTGGAGGGTTTAGTGTAACGTAATATTACCACCTTTTAAAGAGGGAATAAACTGCTTGGTGTAGAATAGTAGACACTCTTAAGGTGACTGGTGATAATGACTCCAGATTTACAACAGGGAACCTTTAAACTTGTTAAAACTTCACAGCAATCTGAATCCCTGTAAGGTTTAAAAAGAAGAGTACCTAAACAGTTCAAATATGACTTATCTGTGTGAAAACATGGAAGTAACATTTATGTTTTGAGCACCACTAGCTACTTCATGGCCATGTAACATGCTGGATTTTCTTTTTTGCTTCCGTAGGTTTTAGGTCATTCTGCAACAGAAGAAAATATACAAGAATTTTTAGATATATTGCACCAAGCTGATATTAGTAATTAGCTTGAAATGTTCAAACCTAGTACTATTGCTGTACTCAGCTACTATGCAGCTTTCTATTGCCATCTTGTGGAGAAAGTTGAATATCACAGAGAAAGAGAAGAAGGAAAAAAAGCCAATGAATTTAACTGCATGCAAATCATGTAGATCTTTTGCTTTTCATTAATCCCTAAATGAGTTACACAAAAGTTACCCAGTATACATTAGAGCTTCAAAGCACACTTTTCAAGTTATTTCAGATCGTCTTTTTAAAATACTTTCTAAAATAGGATTGTATAAGGAAAATAATCAACAGCACTAGAAAAACAATTCAGTGTTGTCAAATAGTAAATGTCAGAAAAAAAAAGGAAAAGTAGGTCTTCCTTTGTAATTATCTATATAAAAACGTAAAATAATTGCTGAAGCCTCAGATAAATTCATCTGTCAATCCCCACTCCTCCCCTCTAAGAAGCCAGAAAACATTAAGCAAACCTAAAGAAAAACAATGGGAGATTTAACTGGTAAAATAAATACGTTTCTTCAACTAAAATAAGGAAAAAAACCTGAGAAATTAGGACTTTAATAGTTCACACAAACAGAGTAAAACGTGACTCTTCCAGAACATTTTGAACATACTAGTTTTGGCACGATCTAGAGATCTCTCTTCTCCTTCAGAGCTGAAGAGGTAGTTAACAGCAATCCTGTGGGTCTCAACCACTGAGAGGTTGTAGAAAATTTATCAGAAGTATAAGTCTGTGCTATTCTGCATGAGAACTGCAGTTTGTCTTGGAAATCAAAACCCAATCACTTTCTTGAAAAGGCAGCTGTCATTACAATCATTACACTAAAAATACACCAGGCTTCATAGGCTACAGGAATTGGGATGGGTTGCCCAAGGATGTGGTGGAGTCACTGCCCCTGGGGGTGTTCAAGGAAAGGTTGGACGGGGTGCTTAGGAACATGGTTTAGTGGGTGACAGTGGTGGTAGGGGATGGTTGGACAAGATGATCTTGGAGGGCTTTTCCAACCTTAATGATTCTGTAATTTAGCCATCAGCTAAGTATACTGCTTCCTCCTGCCAATATTACTATTCAAGACCACATTCTACAATTTCAGACAATACAGTAACATCCATTGGACACACTTCAAACTTTTTTGACCCACCAAGGCACATGACTGAACTTACCTGTACTAAACTGGGCAACAAACTGTGGCTAAGATAGATAGTCAAGTATCAGAAGCCATGGCTTCCAAGTGTCAGTAACATAGTGTCACTTAAGTGTTCTTCATTATGTCCATGAAACATTCAAGTAAAACGTAAAAAAGATGTGAGGTGTATACCAAACAAGTTTCACAAGCTCTATAGGTTCAGATCTAACCAACTGAGAAGTTCTAAATACTAAAATAAGTTAGTGATATTGGTAGTAGGAAACACCTGTCCAGCATAAAATTGATTCAGTGCCACAGCTATATTGCTTGTAAAAGTTGTTAAAGCTATCTTTCCGACCAGTGATACGTTTAGATGCTTGTGTTTAACAGAACTTATATGGAACCTACCTAATTATACACTAAGGATATTACCTGAAATCCTTCATGTAAGAAATAAAAAGAAAAAAAAAAGAGAAAAGGGAAGGGAAAAGCAAAGGAAGAAAAACAGCGAAGGAAGGAAAAAAATGAAAGGAAGAAAAAAGGATGAATAAAAATCTTACATGAGGCAAGACTGAGGAAACATAAATAAGGTGTGGAGTCCTGAGAAAATTTCAGTCAATGTAACAGTGTAACTGCATGCTGCATTTCTAAAGCTCCCCCCGCAGTTCAGCCAAAATCATATACCTCTATTTCCTCTGAAGCCTGGACTTGTTCCAAGTATTCCTGTGTTTCAGTGGAAGCATAAAAGAACCCTTGCATTTATTTAATACATTTGTATTATGAAGGAATACAACGCACATGTAAGACTTATCCCTACCCTGCAGCATGTCTTAAAAGAGAAGCTGCCCTATTATTGGGCTCTGCTCCTTGCCCAATGGCAAGCACTTAAGTCTAATGACACTTTCACCAATATTCAACACTACTTCTGCATCTTTCTTCTCAGCTTGCAGCTCTGTTCAGCACCATTACTTCCACTTTCAAAGGTTCACACTTCTGAAGTCACATATCCTGCCTTAGTTCTCCTCTTATCTTTTCAGCTTACCAGTCTCCTTCTACCCTATTCATAACATAGATCTCCTCTCTACCTAGAATTCGTTTGCAGCTGAATCTAACTTACAGAAAAGAGGTCACTATTTAGTGTTATGATTAACAACTCAATGATCAGCTTTCTACTTGAGAACAGCACCCTTCTGTTCAAGATCTCAGCACATCTTTCTCGTCATATAGAATCCCAGGTACTTGAGCAAGATCAGCATGGCTCAAAATGAGCACTTGACCTTTGTCCTCTCACTTCAACTAGCATGGTTTGTTTTTGTTCTCATTCAGACCCACAATCTAGGCATCTCTCCAGATTTTCTCATCCAATTCCTACCTCTAGCTTGCCAATTCCTATGTGAGATTTCAAACAGATGGCCTTCTTCCTTTAAGGACACATGCTACAGCTTGCAGCATCTCACTTCAGTTCCTTCAACATCTCCTCCTTCACTTTGACAAATGAAAGCTTGTCTTAATCATTCAAGTGTGATTGTTACAAATGTTATCATTCCACTTTTTTCTTCCCTACTACAAAACAGACCAGGCTGCTCTTGTTCCGTAATACCTGTCCTCTCTCTCGGACCTACAAGTAGGGTTACTTTTGTTTGCTTTGGTTGATTTTGCTACCAGCACCACCTTACATTATTACCTACTTACTCATTTTAAATGACATGCATGTTTTCTACAGAGTTGCCTCTAACACAAAGGCTTCCCACAAACAAGTATAAAATACTTAATATTTTTCCTCCTGGTCTCTCCCAAACCAGCTACTCCTTCCCTTGTTTCTAAATATTATTACTCCAACATAAAATAATCCTGGGAATTCTTACTGGGGTCTACCTTCGGTTCCTTTGAATTTTGATAACGATAAACATACATGGACATACATACCGGCAAATCAGAGTCTTCTTTTGGAACAGATCTCTTTAACTTCACAACAGTAGTTCCTGCTACTGGAGTCAAAGGATACGCCTTCAGACTAGCCAATACATTGCTATTAGTCTTTGAAATATTGTTCTGCTTAGCCTCACTATTCCTCCCTTCCAGCTTAGCGTCCTCTGATAAACTGGAGGCTGAAATGTATGTTGAGGCATTTGAAGAAGCCGATAATCTCCTGACAGTATTGGTGGTGCTTCCAGCTGGGGGAGGTTTTAGGCGATCAGTAGCTCCATTCTCTGTCTTCTTCACTTTTATGCTTGTGCTTGTTGAACTGCCATCAAATACAATTAATGGCCGTTTCCTCAATCCTTCCACCACTGTAGCACTGAAAATACAAATTGTAAAATGATCAGACACACAAGCCAGGTAACACAAAAACAGCATATCCAAGACAAGAGCAGCAAAAACTAATTTAATCTTGCCTAGGGTAAAAATACATCCCAAAATACTGACCTTATACTGTTAGCTGCTCCTAATTTAAGCAATAGGAATTGCTTCCAAAATACGAAGGGGGGGTGGGTTAGGGGGTGGAAAAGTATGTGGGCACACAAGAGGTCAACACAGGGGGTTGTGAGGAACCTTCCAGACAGGCATAGTTGTACATCCTACGATTGTACACTTACACCACTGTAGCCCTTCCTGAATAGCAAAATACATAATAGTCATTAAGTATTTCAAAAGTATATGAGAAAGCGTGAGACACCTTACAAGAACAGAATCTAATATTCTGATGCTTCTAAATCTCCCTGATTCCATACTTATTCAAAATCATAGTGTTAAGATAGCCTAAAGAACCAGGAGATGAGGAATGAAGATCTTCAGCAAAAAAAGAAGACATTCTTGTTTTTGAAATAAGCTGTTGAACAGGAACCCTAAGCAGATTTAATGCCTTTTGAATACTTTGTGCTTTTGTGCCTAGTCAGAGCTGACCAATTTAGTAACACCTAGTTTATGAAAAAAAAGAATACTATCAAGCTAGTATCAAAATACTACCATCAGAAAACATCCTGATTGGCAAAAAAATTGAACACAGTTATCAGAGCTTACTCAAAATAAATTTAGTTTTAAAAACGTGTTGCTTTAGAATAGCAAAGATAAACTGTGCAAATTTAACAAATAAAAAAAACAAACCACCATTAAGTCATAATATTCCTGTTTAGAAACTTCAGTTTTCCGTATGCATTTACTGTTTAGCCATCTTGCATAAAACAGAGAATAGAAGTTGAACTATAGCATTTTCAACAAAGAAATACATTCATTAATTTGACAATACTGATGTTAGATATATATACAGACTTTAAAAGAAGCCACAAAGAGAGATTTCAGTTGTTTGATTTGAAACATTAGGTTAGTAGCTGCTGAAAAACCTCACACACCAAAATATGAAATGATACGTCTCATGTACAATTTCTGTCAAGACCAGGGATTTCTGGAATGAAAGGAGTAACAGTTTAGGGGCACGCAGAGCAAGAGAAAGTTCAGCTCTTCTTCAGATTTGCTTCTACATTACTATCTCTTCACAACAATATACGTCACACAAGCCTCCTCTTTTTCTATTCATCAGGTTCCCAGAACTGATAAACACAGAGACCTTATTTTCATTTGGTACATTTGTCAAGAGATCAGACAGCTCTTTGGGTTATATCTACAGTAAATGTGGTTTCTAGAAGAGCTTCTACAAAACATGACTAGCTTCCAAGGCTTCCAAGGAGCGTTCAACCAGACAGTAGATAAGGTTTCACTGAAACAACAGCAGTATTTAACACATCCATTATATTAAGGAGTACAATTTCACTTGAAAAGCCTAAAAAGCTGACACATGCCTCAAAAATAAAGCATGATACTGTGCTCACTTTGGCTTTGTCTAAGAATTATTTAACATTCTGGATGAGAAAAAAAAAAATAAAAACATTCCACAGAAGTCTTTCTGGAAAGATAGTTTATGAAGTATGTGAAAGAGGGGATTTTATACCTTTTTTCAGTCACCTTCCTTAACTTACAAAGTGTTTTTTTTCTAGATTTTTTTTTTGTTTGCTTTTAGTTTAAACTTTAAGACTAGTAATTCAAGAAATAACTATGATTCTACCTGGACTGTTACCTATGCTAAACTGAATTTTAAGAGTTGTAGCACTTGTACAGGTGACCGCATGCTACAATACAGATAACACTCCCAGAGAAGCAGTTTGGACGAGTTCCAAAAGAAAACTGGACACTGCACCATCAAGAATTGTCACATCTAATTTTTAGATACGTGACACACACACAAACACAGAACCTGGGGTGTGACATTCATTTACTTTACATCAAGTAGAGAAAGTTTAAAAGCCTCAGAGCAGGACTCACATTAGCCAGCACTCTTCTGAGGAAGGATACTGAAGCCAGTTAACAGCTGAAAAGAAATGTTTTGAGATTGCAGCCCTTTCCACAAGACACTCTGTGAAACCTAATTTTTAATGCACATCCCCTAAAATCCAGGGAAGCGCTCAAACCACACTATAAGCCAGGCTGAATAGTGGACATGTTCTAATCCTGATGTTTATTATGTAGGGCATGGTAAAGAACTCAAGACTTGCTAGAAGAAGCAAAAACTTTTCCACATAAGCAAGCAGGGTTTCTGCTTTTCCACATGATTATTCAGATCACCCATGCAGTCAGCTCTGGAACAGCTCCTGACCATGAAGACAACTGAATAAAAAATACTCCTATTCTTGTCTAGCCTAGCCCTTAACGTAACACCCTAAAAACAGAGAGAAGTGTAGGTTTAAGGTCCTGGCTCCTGATTACCCTAAATATCCACCCTGCCACCAGAACAGGCAGGTGATCACCTCTTCTGCTAATGTTTTTGAAACTGGTCACAAGTGCCACATGATATGCTGAACTCAGTGTTTTTAGTTCATTAGCAGTTCTCAGAGGATGCTGAAGTGGCCTGTCGAGTGACGACGAAAAAATTATCAGCTCTACCAAGGCCACAGCCCAGAGCATGCACAGCCACAGAGCTCCCGGAGGAGAGTTGTGAGATTCTTCAAACTCCACAGCACTTCAGAAACTACACATACATTTCGAGATTCACACCATCCTCCTCCTTCCAGCAGTCAAGATGATCTTACCGATGTTTCTACAAAATTAACTGTTAATTAGAATGTTTGAAGTTGGATACAGTGCATTTGTTCTTATGATTGGCTGCACACTCAAAATCCAGAAATAAGATGTTTCAACTACCACCTATGTATGACCCCTGCTACTTCATTGTATTGAGGTGTAACATGACACTGCAATTCAGCTGATACATAGCAATTCTTTTAGGACATGCCAGCAATCACCAGTAGTAAGACTAAACACAGTACTCAACGCTGAGTTTTAAATTTCAACTGAAGTTATTAATGTGTTTTTACCTCCTATCTGCAGCTATTAGAGGTATGCAACTACACACTGAGTTCTGCAGATCGTCTCCAAGCCCCACAGTAATCTGAGCACACTTTGGAAAGCAGTGCCTTTCCACAGTGGAACGCAGCAGACAGCTCCTGTTACTCAGATGATGAATCAGCTTATCTGACTTGGAGTAAGTAATTTACTTTTAGTTCAGTTTATCTCTGACTTGCACATAACTTACAGCCTCAGAATAGCCAGGGATTTTGTTTTTAAAAACAGTAACGCCAAGGTCTACTTCCTTCTCTTCAGAATGGCATGACACCAATTCTCCTTAGGCTGATAACACAGCTACGAGGAAAAACATACTGTTTTAACATCCAAAAAGATGACCAAACTTCCATGATTTTTCCCATGACCGTACTGTAACTGAAGTTTTCTCTGCACAACTTTTACTTACTGAATGTGCTGAAATTCTAAGAGCAACTGGCAAAGAAAAGCACACGGGTAGATTGAACTAGACCATTTCCCTAGTAGATTTACTGACCATTTCCCTAGTAAAAATCGGTTTGATCCTTACCAAGTTTTAGTGTACCAAAATAACAGCTCCTAAACTTATTCTACAACTGATGTAAGGATGAAGCCCTTCTCCCACCTAAAAGTTAACACAGCTGCCTTCTCTCAAAAACATCCTCCCCACTACCTTTAGTTCTCCAATAAAAAAATCTTTTGCACCTATTGCAGCACACCAACAGTCTCTGATTATTTGAACGCTAACCTCATGCTTTTACCTTCAAGTCACAAACAGACCAATCTACAAACTGACCTTTTAAGCACGTGGGGAAAAAAAAAAGACATAAGACAAGTCAGTATCCTAGATATAGTTTAAAAAAAATCTCTTGCCAGAATTTGTTTCTCTTCGTTGTTAGAATCCTCAGTAAGGCCAAAACAGACTTATGAAATTAACAAGCTGTAATAGTGCAAAAAACATAATGAGAATTTCTGTCCACCTTTCCTTTAGTGTTTACTGATGAAGCTAAATCATACTTGCCACCCACGCATGCCACACGTCAAAGTTAAAGTCTTGGGCAGGGAGGAGGTTTGGGGAAGAAAAACATTCTGTTAAATAAACTTTTAAGGAAGCAAAACCTTCTTCATCAAATCCAAACATAAAGGTTTTAAACAAAAGGCAGAACGCTTTCAGAAAGGATGTGTTAGTTTTGAACTGGACACACAAAACTGCTGCAGCATACATTCCTGACTCAGCAGACCAACCCTGTTCAGTGAGCAAGCATAGTTCAACATGCTGCTGGTATTTGCCTTAACACTGTAAACATGATTATTATTATTTAACAATTATAAGGTGAAATCAATAATGATTTTTTTCTTGATAAAGTATTTAGAAACACAGCAATAAAAAACAAGTACTATAAGCTACATGCCATTAATAAAATTTAGATGACAAAAAAGATCAACCTTTTTTCCCCCATTATTGGAGCACGAGAATCCAACGCTTCTGACACAGATGATAAATTGTAACAACGTTCAAAACTTGTACAAGTTTTAGACATCAGACAGATGAAGTCCAAAATAACTGCATTTTCCTAAGTTCTCCAGATCTATCCCGCTGAAAGCCAAATTACCTTTTATTTTCACTTTTCAGTTCGTCTTGCTGTCTTTTCTTTTCCATCATTTTCCCCCATCGACTTTTTGGTAAGTCACGCTGAGGCAACGGAATGGCATGTTGAATGTAGAGATCAGTGAGGCCGTCTTTGTCCATCTTTACATCATTCTTGACTAGGATGTTCTTCTGTGGGGAACAACAACAACAAAAAAAGTTGTTATTGTGACAAATTCATAGCACAAACAATGGCAAATTTTCATTTTTCAAAAGCCATTTCGAAGTAGTGAATTGGGCATAAATGCCAGGGTGTCAGTGGCGAGGGGGCTGCAGGGGTGACCCCTGTTGGAGGCAAGGAAATGCCCTGTGCCAGTAACAGCCTTTTCTGGCTGACAGCTCTGAAAACAACCCACTGCACACCAAAGCTTCAACCAAGTGGAGAAGGACACGGCGCCGCTGCTGAAATACCTTTAACAAAGGGTAGAAGCCACTGGGGGCAGGAGACACAAAAGGTCACAGAGGAGAAGACACATGAGGAGCTGTGAAGAGATACTCTCCTTCCTCAAGCAAGGAACTGAGACAGACTGATGGCAATCCACACTGGAAACAAGAGAAATTGAAACCAGGAAGGGAGGAGAAGAGGTGTTTTCCTATGTGTTTAATGGTGTCTTTCTGACATTTCTTACTTCTTATGCATTTTCTTTCTCTGTTCCTTGATTCTTACTCATTTTCTTCTGCTCCAGCATGGCTTTCTCCACAGACCACAGTCTCCATGCTTTCCCTGCTTCAGCAAGAGCCCTCCACAGGCTGGAGCCCACTCAGAGGGGCATCTGCTTTTCAGAGCCCATCACCAGCCACATCCCCAAAACCATCAATTTTTCATGAGTCCCATTTCTCCATTCTCCTCACATCTGCTCATCTGTCTACTCCTGCACGGCCTCTCTGTGCCTCCTGCCTCTCGCTGCTGCCACTCTTTGTGAAGCAGATTTGAGCAGTATCACAGGTTCTTCTGATTGCTTGAAGTTTTGGTGCGTGATGGGTTGTTTTCATCACCGTCAGACAGCTGAACCTAGCTGTGACCGGCACAGGGCAGCTCCTCACCTTTGCCCACACAGATAACCCCCACAGTCCCTTGCTATGCAAACCCTGCAATTTTTCCCCAATAAAAATATAACAAAAAATACATTATGCTAGAACTACTGTTGTTAACCAAGGTTTCACACGCTCTTAAAGATGCTTCCCTAAATCCAACTACAAAGTCAGAGCTCTCTTTTGTATTTCCAAAAAACAGGCAACTAGAACATAAAGCAGTTCAAACTCCCAGATGTGGAGCTCTGCTTCTGCACCAGTTCCCAACATGTAAGTTGCTAAGAGAGACTTCTGGTCACTGTCAGTTATAAGAGCACATAAGTTTTCTTTCTGATCGTACATAAAGTTGTGAAAACAAATTTTGGCACCTTTGACCAAATTTATTATGAGAAAAAAACAGCAATGTCATGCAAACACAGGTCACTGAAAACAGGTAAAGTCTCTGTTGCTATTGCTCTTGAAAATGCTTTACCACTTCTGTACTGTTGTGCACATAAACTATGTGAACAAGAGCATACAAACTTGAGCAAGCTCACATAAAAGTCTTAGATGATTGTTTCATTCACCTAATTTTGCAGATAGGGCAGCAGCAAGTAGTCCACATCAACTGGAGCTTCAAAATCGGCTATAAGCCACTTTCAAACTCAGATTTTTCAATAACACATAGTCAAACTACTATCACTGTCTCTGCTAATCGTGTAGGCTGTGTTGCCTTTAGCTCACCGGGTACACATGCACCAGCCTTAATAGAGAAGAGATCGACTTTCCACGGGTACCTTTACTTGTATGTAAATGCTGCCTCAGAGACATGCAAAGTTAGATAAATTATTCTTTAGAAACCACAGGAGCTGGGTTCAGACACAGCCCCTATGAAAACACACGGGCAGCTCTCAGTCTGCAAGTCTCCTTTAAGGGAGCATCCAAAGCACAGCATCCCTTTATTTATTATTATTTTTAACTATTTCTTCCCTGAGTGCTTCTTGTACACCCGCGCAGGGCTGCACAAAGACCGACAAGCAGAGAGAGGCTGCCAGAAAACCTCCCGTACGTTTGACAACCCAAGAACCGAGCGGAGCGGCCGAGGGGGCCGGGCCCGCCGCGGAGGCCGGAGCACGGCAACCGTTGGGGCCCCGAGGCCGGCCTCCCCCCCGGGCCCGGGCAGTGCCGCGCCCCCCTGCGGGGCCGCCCCGGTGCCGGGCGAGGCGCAGTCGCACCTGCTCGAGGGTGAGCAGCAGGAACTCCTCCGAGAGCAGCTCCGGGTGCAGCAGCAGCTCCGAGTCCGAGCGCCCCAGCGGCCGCTCTGCGGCGACACCGCCGGCCCGGCCCCTCCGCTGCGCCGCCATCTTGTGCCGCCGGCACCGCTTCCGGCTCGCTGAGGGGCCGCCGGGTGAGGGGGCGGGGCCAGGAGGCGGAAGTGACGTCAGAGCGGGGCGCCTGGGCAGGAGGGAGGAGGGAAGGGTGACTGGGGGGTGGTACCGGTCGGCGAGGAAAGGACACCCGCTGTATCACGATTTTCTCGGTGTACAAAAGGAGAAAGTGAAGTAACTGCCTGCTGCTTTGAGTTAGCAAGCTGCTTATCCACTTAGAAGCAGATCAGGGAATTGCAAATAACGACGTAAGTTAACCGTGTTGCCCTTGTGATGTTACAATGCGATTTCAAGTATTTCATGCGTTTTACAGAACTAGGAGGCAGTGTTACGTGACACAAACACCTGCGCATGGAACAAGCCGTACATGTATCTACTTAACATATATATGCTATAAATACATAGAGCTCTTAAGATAGATCTATTATTATGAATTCAAATTTGAAATATTAAAAATAATTTAACTGCACAAGCAAGCAATGTAATGTTTATTTATGTCCATAGAATCACAGAGCAGTTTGGGTTGGAAGGGACCTTAAAGATTATCCAATTCCACCCCCCTGCCATGGGCAGGGACACCTCCCATCAGCCCAGGCTGCCTAAAGCCCCATCCAGCCTGGCCTTGAGCACCTCCAGGTCTGGGGCACCCACAGCATCTCTGGACAGCCTGTCCCAGGGCCTCACCGCCCCCATCACCCCACATAGCGCCCCCAGTTCTGTTTTCCGCCGGCTCCCGCCGCTCATTTCCCCGTGTGTCCCCCTTCCCCGGCTCCCACACCACACACAGCCCGCTGCCGGTACTCCTTTATTGGCGTTACCCTTGTACGAAAGCCCAGCACCCACGCACAACAAGCGGACCGGCCCCTGACTGAGAGCCCCGCCCCCCTCCCGCCCCGTCAGCGCCCAACGGCCGCCCCGCGCCGCCCAACGGCCGCCCTCCTACCCCCTCACGTGACGCGCTCCTCCCGCCCCACGTGACGGGAAGGAGCCGGGGCCGGGCGGGGCGGGGCGCGGTACCGGAAGCCTCGTGCCCGCCCCTCCCCTCCCCGCGGCCGGCGGCGGTGGAGCCCCACCGAGGCCCGGCCCGGCCCGGCCGCGGATCCCGGAGCGGCGGCGCTCGCAGGTGAGGGTGGAGGCAAGTCTTGGGGGGAACCGCCCGGGGCCCGGTGTGGCTGCGTGTGGGGGAATAACGCCTGTCGGACCGGGGGTCTGCGCCAACAGCGGCCGGCCCGGCTGGCCGTGGGGGTACTGGGAGTGTTTTTCTCGCCGTGTGGTAATCGGGGGGGTTGGTTTACTGGGTGCTGGGCTGGGTGGTGCCGTCAGACCGCCGGTGTGTTCGGGCTTCGTGTCTGGGGAGTTGGGTTTATCCTTCGTTACCTTAAATCTATCCAAACAGGTACTAAATAATTCCCTGTATTCTTAATTTACTTTTATTCTGTAAGCTTTTGAAGGCTTCTTGGCCAAGAGTAGGGCTGTGTGGTTCTCCTGACGGCAGACGTTAAGGAGAGGATGTGCCTGCCCTGACCCACACAGACTTGAACTCTCAGGTAGAAAAGGCACCCGTCCTCTCCAGGAGATAGCCCGGCACTTCATGCTGCACACGCTCTGCTAAAACAAAGCAACAAACAACAGTTATTTTGGCAGTCAACCTTTGGGCTGCTCTCTCTAACTCAGTATCTTGGGTTTTGGAGGATAGTGTGGCTGTGTTGCTCGGAGAGCTTTGTTATCATCTTACCTTAGGGTATTTCTCTAGTGTTTTCCTGTTTTCTTAGTTGAAGGTCAGGAGACAAGCTTAAAACCCAGGTGAGGCTGCAGTTTGAAATGGTCAGGGAAGCCAAATCCAAAATCCTCTGGAAAAACTAGGAAATTCTTGGCTTATAAGGCTGTTGTTCTCTCATTGCAACTTACTTCTTTTCTGCCCATATTCTCAGTTCGGTCTAACTTCAGTTACGGTTATCTCATGAATTGTAGCTTACCTTTTTTTTTTAATTAATTCTTGGAAATTTTTGCCTTGGCTTTCAATATTACTTTGTAAAAGCAAAACTTTGTTTTTAGGTAGATGTAGTAATTTTAAACAGAGCTCATTTTTGCTATTTGCATTTAATTTCAGGGTGATTACAGGGGCATTTTGGTCCACAGAAGCCTCATTTGACACATCTCTACGGTATATGTGGAGTAGGAGTAATTGTGTGTGTTGTTTCTCAAAGCCAACACTGAATGTCTTGAATGGATAAGTGGTTGTTACAGAGCAGTCATGACACAGTGAAGGGTGACTAATTTAGGTCAGCAGTTCTTCATCTGTTCTTCCGAGCACTCAGCACAGGTGTCTGCTGGTTCCATATAGAAGTAAGACAAGTCTGGAGTACAGCAAAATTACAGTGACTGATTTCAAAACACTTAATCGCTTCATGAATTGGATCTGTCCCTTGGCAGTGCTTGGTTGTGAAAGGGAAGGTATAGTTTGCAGAATGTGAATATTGTAAGTGCTGCTTAGCACTTAAAAACAATCTTTCCTGTTTACTACTATCACAATAGTTGTGATAGTAGTGAACAAAAACTCTTCTAATTTCAGTGCTATTGCTTCTTGAGCTTAATGAGCACTGTATGTATGGGTCATACTTCCAAATCAGTTATGTGACCATGCCTAATACTTGCCAGTGCTTATAGACCAGTATTGAGTGCTACTCACACATCTCTAAAACTGATGCTCTGATGATAGTACCTGAAAAATAAATAAATAAATAAAACAGTTATGGTGATTCATTAATTATTTTTAAGTGGCTTGAAAGTTAATTACACTTCTTATTGATGTAAGGAATGCACTTCTTATTAAAATAAGGAATTTAAAATGTGTTAGAGGGAATCTGCCTATATTTCACTAGAAGAGGTACTAATAGGAGTAAATTTTGTCAAATAATATGTAAAGCAACCTGAGATGTTAACCTGTAGCACTCAAAGCCTTGTAGCTACTCTAGAAGTCTGAGAGCCAAATTTTCTATCTTTTCATGTAGAGAAGATGTTTGTAAGCCTCTAAGTAGTACTAGGAAGAAATGATGCAGTGCCAAAGTATCGGAGAGCCAGCAATGGGCTTCTTCCTTGTGGAAGAAGCATTGCTTTCAAAATAGCTGGGTGCTGCTGTGAGTCTACTTCAGAATAGACTTGAAGTGAAAAGTCAGTTTGAGTCACTTCTGTGGTTATTAATGTGCCTGTTCTGGTTTGTGTAATCTGGTTGGAAACAAGAATATAGCCCATTAAAAGAAAAAATAACTGTTTTTGTACTGGTTGATGTTAAATGGCTACCTCTAATATTTGATTGTGTGCATGGAGGTAAATAACTTTTTTCTTCTTTACTCAGATCACCCAGAAGACACAATGAGTGTTAAAGCTTTCAAGCTCGTTTCTGCTGTTGAGCGGGAGGTGTTAATGGGAGACAAAAATAACATCAACATCGAATGCATCGAGTGTTGTGGAAAGAACCTCTACATTGGAACCAATGACTGCTTTATCTATCACTTCCTGCTGGATGAAAAACTATCGACAGCTGGAAAAATAACTTTTGCTGCCACCAAGCAACTGCATAAATACCTGGGCTTCAAGAAGCCGGTGAATGAGTTGAAAGCAGCATCTGCACTCACCAGGCTTCTCGTGCTCTGTGACAACACAATAACACTAGTTAATATGATGAACTTGGAACCTGTCCCCACGGGTGCTAGAATCAAAGGAGCTGTGACGTTCACCTTAAATGAAAACCCTGTGAGTGGGGACCCTTTCTGCGTCGAAGTCTGCATTATCTCAGTCAAGCGACGGACCATTCAGATGTTCATGGTGTTTGAAGACAGAGTCCAGATCGTGAAGGAGGTGTTTACTCCAGAGCAACCCTGTGCCGTGGCTGTAGATGGCTATTACTTGTGTCTTGCGCTTACTACACAGTACATCATTTTGAATTATAATACTGGCGTCTCCCAGGATCTATTTCCTTTCAGTAGCGAAGAGAAACAGCCGATTGTGAAGAGGATTGGCAGGCAAGAGTTTCTGTTGGCTGGTCCTGGAGGGCTAGGTGAGACTAAGGTTATTCTTCTCTTTTTTTCTGGACTTCAGAAGGGAAGCTTAAGTAACTGATAGTATTGTACAGGATCGCAATATTTTTCTTCATAGATCTGTGTTGGAATGTTGTGATACAAAGATAGATGATAAGTTATTAATACTAAATGTTACTGCTTTCTTGCCTTCTTAATGCACACAAATTGGGTTATTTGTATTTTAATCATGCCTGTAGAAAGCTTTATGCCTGTATAGACAGGTAACAAGGTAAGTAGTATCCTGCACGCCAGAGTGAATAAAACTTGGTACCAAGTGAAACTTCAAAGGCTGATAGCCTGTCTGCAGTGACTAGCTGGACTGAATTTGAAGAGCCCTATGTTGCTATGAATTATTTTCTTATTAGTGTAAGCAAGCTATTTTTTCCTCAGCTGCTGTTCAGAGTTGGTACAAACTCTCTTTTAGAGGGTGTAACAGACTTACAAATAGGTATGTTTTATGCAGCACTAGTAAGAAAGGTTATGGAACTAAGCTGCATCCCAGCTCCTGAAGAAGTAAACTCTGTCTTAACTGTAGATCTTGTGACCGTAGACAGTGTTGATACTCTCACTTGCTTATTTTTTTTAGTAGTTTTCAGCTCTGCATTATAGAAAATGATTAAGTATTGCAAAAATGAAGTTAGATCATGAGAGGTAATACTCTCATCTAATGGATGGTTGTAAGGACTAATGCTGCTGCAATCTGTCTAAATCATTAATATGCTGTAAGTTCAGTAATCTTGAGCTTTTTTGGGAAAGCTGCGATATCCCAGAGCTGACCAAATGCAGAATGCTTTCATGCTGTTTGCTATATTATTCTACATTTAAGAGGTGCAGTTTATTTGTCTTTCCTAATACAGTAGGAATAACGTGATAAAAAGAGATCTGAAATATTTAGGTCCATAATTCAGGGATCTGCATGTTTTTTTAATAAATTCCAAAGGAAATCAAGAATGTGATCCGGTGCTTATACTGAATTTTCACCTTGTGGCCAGATATACATCAACTCACTGTTTTTCCTTGAAAGAAGTAGGAGTGCATTACAATACCACCTTATGCAAATTAAAGATGTTCCAAGATGAACTTGTTTTTTCAGACTTAAGACTTTTCTAAATCATCTTGGTTACATGCTTTATATTAGAACTGTTTGTTGTTTTGAATGTGGATGTGAATTTGTGGGTGTTAACCAGTTTAGTAGTGCTGTGAAAGTTAAAATTTATGAATGGATTGTCTGAAGGTATTCCTTTTTGGTGTGCTCCTAGGAGACTCCATTCTTACTTTAATCTACTTTGTTTTTTTAGGAGTGAAATCAGATTCTAATCAACTGCTTTGTTTTCATTTTTTTAGAAGATAAGTCCTCAAAAAATGGAAAGCAGAATTGTATAGTATTTCCTTGCCAAACTTGGTTTGTGATATTTTTTTAATCATCTGTTTTCCATTCTACCCTCACTGTAGCTTTTAGTATCATGCCCCTTGCTTTTTCTTCAGTAAAATTCTTGGTGTCTAGCAATAGTCTCTTTGCAGTTGAAAAGGTAGGTGAACACCTTTATAAAACATCATTGACATCTTGGCATTTGTGGCAGGCTCTTGCTGTTAAGTGTATGGACTTGAAAAGGCTTGATGTAAGTCTCAACTTCTAATTTTGGTTTCCTTTTCTATATTGTATCAGTTAATACACATTAATTTGGCATTTGGTAGAGCATTTATATTAAATTCAACCTCTTGCTACTGAGGTGGAAATATTCTACATTAGTATATTTGTATTCATAGCGTTTGAAGTGACTTATCTACTAGATTAATTTCCTTTTGAGTTAAGATTAGAATTAAGAATGGTAGCAAGCAACTGCTTGAAATGGTAATCATTAGTAAAGCATCTTTGAGTTTCTTGGGCATCTAGCATATTTCCTTTGAAATAAAGGTAAAGAAATAGAACCGTTCATAGTTGATCCACAGATTTAGCCCTTCAGTACTTTGATTCTACTTGTGTATAGTTCATTCTTTCAAAGGGAGTGGGAACTTAAGTTTTGGTGCGTCTTCCTTCAGACCAGTAATTAGTTCATTCAGAATTGAAAATCTGAATTGAATTCTGATCTGTATGAAACTATGCTTACCAAAATTTAGTTTTTAATTTCATGAAGGTTTTGTTCAATGTTTCTAATCAGATTTCTTGTAGCTTCATTTACTTGTTAAGCTTCAGCAAACAGTTCTTGTACATTGGCACAGGGTGCACATTCCTAGCGCCAACTGGAGCAACTACCCCTGGAACATCAGGGGTCTTGATGCACTGAGCTCCCAAGGGGAGGATGCAGCTCCCCAGGTCTGAGGCTGCAGAGAGCTGAGGAGCAGCTGGAAGTACTGTCCTTGCATGCAGGAGATGCGTGCTTGGCTGGGAAATTGCATTGCCAAGTAGAGAAGATGTAGGATATGATCCACAGACTTCACAGCATCAGAGATGACAAAAAGGAAAGTGAATCCTTTTTTGCAGGACCCTGCAAATCCATGAGCCTGACTGTACTACCAGGAATCCTTGTCTCCTGGGTCCAGTGGGAAAATCTGGAGCAACAAAGACCCCAGTAGAGAAGGTTCAAGTTATGGAACAGTTAAATAAAATGGGCAGACAAATCCACAGGACCTGATGGGATGCACCCATGAGTGCTTGAAGGGTGGTGGTCGGTGTCATGAGGAGAGTGCTAATGGAAATAACATGGGTGGTGGCGCAGCCTGCACCCACAGCAAGTTTGCATGTGATTAAAAAAAAAAAAAGTGGAAGGAGTGGCTAATACAAAGATGATGAGGTGATTGCAGCATCTTGTATTAGGAGAGGCTGCAAAGCCTTGGGACTGTTCAATCTGAAGAGGAGAAGGCTTGGAGAGATCTTACTGGCATTTATGCAGGGGATATTAAAGTCACCAATCAGCCTCTGCTCAGAGTGGTAACAGGTACAAATTAAAATACAGGAAATTCCATGGAGACATGAGAAAATCATCCTCGTTTTGACTGTGGTCAAGCTGGAACTAGGAGAGGATGTGGAGTCTGTTCTCCAAGGTACTTAAATCTGTCTGGATAAGGTCTTGAGCAACTTAGTTGAACCTGCTTTAACTGGGAGACTAAGCTGGGCTATCTCCAGAGATTCCTTCCATGTTCAGCTATTTTATGACTCTAACAGGCAAAAATGCCAATTTTAAATACTTAATTTTAGTTTATTCATTTTGCTTTTGCAGCATAAACTCTTCTCAGCGGTGTGTGGTTTGAGCAGTTGTGTAGTGCCTGAGTAGCCTACAAATGGACAACTGAGCCTGGTAACTTAGAGCAGGCATGTGTGCTGGGCAGAATGATTGATAAAAGGTTATGGGGGAGTCTTATTACAGCTGATGATACTGCATAAAGCAGGGGAGTGAATGGTAACAGACATGTCCCCTTCCTGTTTGCAGCCACTAGTACTATTCCTCATACTGTCAACTTTGATAACCAAAAGTTCTCATATTAGATTTTTAAATAAGTAAAGAATAATGCTGCTTTCCATACTTCACTTTTTTTCAGTTATTTTCACTAATAAACTTTTTTTTGAAGAAGAAAACCTACAGAGTCTATTGTATAAAGCCCTGAGTAACCCGATCTAATTTTATCCTGCTTTGAGTGTGAAGAGTTGGACTGGATGTTCTCCAGAAAAACTTTCATTTTTCCTTGGTTCTGTGATTCTACAAATTTCTAGATCTCTTAGTGCTAAAAACAGCATAGCTGTGTTTTGAGTAATTCTTGTAACCTTTGGATAGCATGTGCATTTTTAATGATAAATCAGTGACTTCATCTTTCATCAATTATATTCCTGTACTTATCCAGAAACCCCGGCCTTTTATAGTTGTCGTGTTTATTGTTATCCTTAGGTGAGAGTTGGAGTAACTGGAAGGCATTAAAAATGGATAGTACAGTCAGCCTTGTATAATATTTCACTTCTGATCCACAAGGCTATTAAGATCAGTAGAGCAAATTTCGATTGCATGTTACGGTATTTTCTGCAAGGTGCTCTGATAAAAAAGCTGAATCATTATAGTGTAAAAGTAAATAACATTATTTGCTAATAGGTGTGAAATGGTGTCTTTGTCTAGCACCCCTACTCAAAGGAAGGGTCTGGTCATTTCAAAGCTGTTCTGAAGGATCCAGAATCTTAATTTTATACCAGAGTTCTGTAACCATCTACAACCACGTCGTCTTTTTTTTCCTTCCCCTTCAATATGGCCCTCCTACCCAGTTACCCTTACCTCATTATCCGCTGTTTGGAAGAGCTTTTGTAAATTGAATAACATAATCTTTTAATCTCTGTTCTTTAGAGCTCAGACTTATTCTACCAGCTGTCAAGTGGCTCATTCCTGCTGTAGAACAATTTCCATAGTCACATCTTTTAGTGTAAAAAGTACTGATTGTAGGTGGTATTCGTTCATGTTTAAAACTGAAATTTACATTGTGCTTCAGGATGGCTCGATGTCAAAATTACTGAATAATGTTTGTAAATTCAGACTGGTATTTTTCTTCAGTTAATGCTAAAAGTCTCAGGAAATAGAATTGGGGAATACCAAGTTCAAGAAATAAAAAGCATATTGTTCAAAAGCAAGTCAAACTTACTAGAAGAGAATAGACAGCGAGTGGCGGAGAAAAACACAAATTAACTGGAGATACTGGATTTAATCTCGTTACATTGAAGGCATTGTTAGAACTTGTGGGGAGCTGGAGGTCGGCCTCTTATCACAGATAACTAGGGATAGGACTAGAGGGAATGGCCTCAAGTTGTGCCAGGTGAGGTTCAGGTTGGAAATGAGGAGACATTTCTTCTCAGAAAGAGCAGTCAGGCATTGGGACGGGTTGCCCAGGGAGGTGGTGGAGTCACCGTCCCTGGGGGTGTTCAAGGAAAGCTTGGATGTGGTGCTTAGGGACATAGTTTAGTGGGTGACATTGGTGGTAGGGGGATGGTTGGACCAGGTGATCTTGGAGGGCTTTTCCAACCTTAATGATTCTGTGATTTTATGATATTTAAGTCTAATCTGTGCGTGGCTTTTGTGATACATAACCTCAGATTTTTTTTTTTTTCAAAAGATTGATTACACCTTACAGGAAGTGACTCTTTCCAAGAAACTTAACTCTCATCCTATGAAAATTTTGCAATTGCAAAAGTGATGAAGTAAAAAATTGTCTATATGCTAAAATCTTCAGACAAATGACATGGCAAAAAATAAATATTCCTATACTTCAGGATAGGTCAGGCGGTGCAGGCCTGGAGCTCTTAAGACAATATTGTTGATATTGCTTGAATATTAGATCTCACTAAATATCTCGCTAAATATTTGTGGTTTTGAATGATTTTAAACATGGCATAATTCTTTAATCTGATGCTTTTTTAAATAGCTTGAATAGTTCTTGTTAGGCCTTTTCAGTATTCCTCTCTTTTCATTCCTCATGGTGCTCATTTCTGTGGGTGAACGGTAAAGAAAAGTGTTGAACTGAACAAACCAACAGGTTTTTAAGATCCAGGGAGGTATGATGCATTGTCATTGTGTTATCTGATAGTGTATCTGTTCTTTTGGGCCTGTTATTTCTATACCCTGGTGTTCATACTGGGAAGGGGGGGAATAGTCTTTGTTTAGTGCAATCCTCAAGCTTTTTTTTTTTTTTCCTTTTTTGTAGGCATGTTTGCAACTGTAGATGGCATTTCACAGCGAGCCCCCGTGCACTGGTCTGAGAACGTGATTGGAGCAGCTTTGTGCTTTCCCTACGTTGTTGCTCTAGATGCGGAGTTCATTACAGTGCACAGCATGCTTGACCAGCAGCAAAAGCAAACCTTACCTTTTAAAGAAGGCCACATTCTACAGGACTTTGAAGGTATTCTAAAGGGTGCTTTTTTGTATCGGTAATTCTGGAACAGTCACAAGTGTGGGCACAGACACTTCCATTTATTCTTTTTAAACAAGCATGTTTAAACAAGATGTTTTGCAAGCATGTTTAACCATTGTAACTTTTCCCTTGCATATACTTTTGTGGTTAGGTTCCTGCAGCCTATGGTAAGAAAAATTGTCATCCAAAATTGAACACTTCTAGCAAAACGTATGCTTGTTGAATGTGCTCCAATTGTCAAGTCCATTGTGAAATAGGAGTGTGTGGGCCTAGAGCTTTTTCTTATAATTTATTTTCTTTACTGTATTACAGTACTAGCTTTATGTTGTGTGAAGGAACAGTATTAGCTTGGCGTTAGGCGTCCATAATTGTGAGCTACAAATATCTGTCTGCTGCTTTTCCTGGCAGTTTTAACATGTCAAAATTGTTCATTTGGAGTACTATCTAAAATATCTGTTAAAGGTTCAGAAGTAGGTAATTTATAAAGAATTTGTAAACAGAAATATGAAAATTATGATGCATTCTTCAATTAACGACTCTAAGTGTGGAATGCATTGCATTGCTCATTTTTTTTTTCCTTTTTCTAGGAGAGTTACAAACTCTAGTACTGTGAACTGTGTATTACTAGTTACCTTTGATGTACAGCTTACAATTTCCTAATGTAAGCCTGAGGAAATAAACTGGCAGCTACAAGTCTTTGTCTTGAATCAGGGCAATAGTTCTACAGCGGTGACCTGTACAAGTTTGGCTATCATCGCTTATGATGAGCTGTTTTATTTACTTAGAGTGGAAAAAAATCTGCTGTAAAGATAAATATAATTTTGTTTATTTGTATGAGGGGCAATTTACAGGTAAACTGTACTACCTGGTGAATATAGTAACAAGAAATACAAGTTTTAAAACTTTAACCCTGTTTAGGTTCTTGTATCTTAAATAGTAAATATTAAAGCGTATTTCTAAAAATCTTTTTTCCTGCAGAGAATGTAAACTGAATATGTCTTTTTGCTCTGTCCAGGAAAGGTGATTGTTGCTACCAGTAAGTGTGTGTATATCTTGGTGCCGCTGCCTTTGGAGAAACAGATTCAGGATCTTCTAGCTAGTCACAGAGTGGAAGAAGCCCTTGTTCTAGCAAAAGGAGCTCGAAGAAATATTCCAAAAGAGAAATTTCAGGTCTGTCCTTTAATTTTCATGAAAACGTGGAGGCTATGTATGCTGATGTTCAAACAACTATAGAAGATGAATATATATTGAGGGATTTATATTGAAAAGGAGTCTAACTAAATACCTCTTATGGTTTCAGCCTGAGGAAATAGATGTGCTACTGAATTTGTTTGTAATGGCTGTGAGATTTGCAAGGTTGAATGCTGCTCGTCTGTTTTTGGTATTTTTTCCTCTTTTGTATAACTAAACATAACTAAAAAACTAGCAATAGAAAAAAACACTGCAGTGCTTATTCTAGGTTCAGTGGTTAGTTGCTATTGCTGTGTTTGTTTTTTTTTTTTTTAAAAAAAAAAAATGTATACCTCAAGTCAGAATTTTTAAGTTTGACTTTTTACTGGGAACTCTCACTATGTCTTAAACTCCACAGTATTACAACTTAGAAGTTAAGTGATGGGAAATCTAAGCCAACTACATCCTAGTTCTAAGCTTGTACTGGTGTGTAACTAAATAGTTAAGATTTATGTGCAGCAAAAGAGTATCTTATCATAGAACGGTTTGGGTTGGAAGGAAGGGACCTTAAAGATACCAAGTTCCAATGCCCTCTCGCTCCCCACATAGACAAGGATGCCGCCCACTAGGCCAGGGTGCTTAGGGCCCCTTCCAACCTGGCCTTGAACACCTCCAGGGATGGAGCATCCACAGCTTCTCTGGGCAACCGGTGCCAGTGCCTCACCACCCTCTGAGTTAAGAACTTCATCCTAACCTCTAATTTAAATCTCCCGTCTTTTAGTTTAAAACCATTCCCCTTGTGCTGTCATTATCTGCCTGAGCAAAGAGTTTCTTTCCATCTTTTTTTATAAGCTCCCTTTAAGTATTGAAAAGCTGCTCTGGGGACTCCGCAGAGCCTTCTCGTATTCAGACTGAACGTCCCCAGCTCTCCTTTCTTCATAGGAGAGGTGCTCCAGCCCCTTGATCATCTTCATGGCCCTCCTCTGGACCCTCTCTAACAGGTCTATATCTTATGCTCAGGACCTCAGACTTGGATGCAGCACTCCAAGTGGGGCCTCACAAGGGCAGAGTAGAGGGGGACAATCACGTGATGCAGTTGGCCTTCTGGGCAGCAAGTATGCAGTGCTGTCTTATGTCAAACCTTTTGCCCACCAGAACTCCCAAGTCTTTCTCTGCAGGGCAGCTCTCAACAAGTTCTTCTCTGTCTTTAATCATGTCCAGGATTGCCCCAAACCAGATGTAGCACCTTGCTCTTGGACTTGAATCCTCATTAGGTTCCCACAGGCCCACTTTTCTAGCTTGTTCAGGTCCCTTTGGATGGCATCCCTTCTCTTGTATCAACTGCATCACTCAGCTTGGTGTCATCTGCAAGCCAATTTCTAATTGGTGGAATGGTCCGCTCTTCAAATCTGTCTCTCCAATTTGGAGATGAGGATGTCATGTGGGGCCATGTCAAAGGCCTTACAGAAGTCCAGGGAGATGACATGGGTCAACCTTCCCTTGTCAACTAATGCAGTCACTCCACCACAGAAGGCTACCAGACTGGTCAGGCGTGATTTGCTCTTGGCGAAATCATACTGGCTGCCTTGGATTACCACCTGGTCTTGCACGTGCCTTAACATTGCTTCCAGGAGGATCTGTTACATGATCCAGGCACAGAGGTGAGGCTAACCAGTCTGTAGTTCCCTGGGTCCTCCTTTTTACTCTTTTCAAGAAAAGGAAGTGATCTTAGTAGATGTTTGGTTAGTGAGATTTGTACTCCTTTCCTTCTACCTTGGGTTTATAATATAATATATATGCTACTGGATTTGTTCCTATCTGTGGTTTAGAGACTGAAACTTGGATAAAGTCTAATGAGATCTCTCTAATACAAAGGAATAATCATTTTATTCCTTTATTTTAGAACATGAAAATAATTCACCAAGCAGGTGAATGAATCTTTGATGGTTTCTTTCTTTTTTGAAACTATCTGTAGTCTGCAGGAAACCTATATGCAGAGCTAAAATTAATCTTTTTCTATTTTCAGCTACTTTAGAGCATTTCAGTGCCCTCAAAATGGCATCTGTTGCATTACTTCCTACTGAAGTAATTCCAAAATGAATTAGTCTGGCAGGATATATATATCTTAATTTTTAAGAAGTTTGTAATTTTGTTCATATTTCAACATTTAAATTTTGTTCAGTGCCTTTGGAAGAAAGAAGTCATTAAATTAAAATGTTAGGGGTTTTCATTTCAATCCTTAATTCCTCTCTAGAATGTGTGGCTGGGAGGTTGCTCTGCAAGTGTTTTTGTTGTTGTTGTTGTTGTTGTTTTTTTAAAAAAAGCATTTCCCTCCTTTTTATTTCTGGATAGTTTTACCTTAGTACTTAAAAAGTACTGAAATATTGAGAAGCATTTCAGCAAATTCAGAATTCAGTTTTGCATTGCATCTTTGTCTAAGTTTTCCTTTGCAATCTAAAGAATCAAACCAAAATTCTTTTGTGACACCAGAATAGGTGATTAAAGGTCATTACGCATAGACATTAATTTTCTAATTATTTCCAGTTTATGAGGATTAGTGTGGAAGATGTCTCTCATTTTGTTGTTGCTTGGTGTGGGGTGGTTTTTTTTTTCCCACAGATTTACCTGCAATTCATTATCTGAAATTCATGATATGGAACCTCATTCCTCGGAAGTTTTGTTGCTTTTAGGGTTTTTCTGTCTTTAGGATAAGTCACTTTCTGCTTACATGTACGTTATGTGCACTGAATGTCTTACTTCCTGAAATTACTGTTTCCAAGAATATTATAGTTTTTTTCTTACTTTGTGTTTTTAAGGGTGTTCAGTTACTTTGGATTAATGCTATGGCTGAAAAACAGAAAGCTATTTGCTTGTATGCAAAACAATCTGTTGTGGTTCTGAGTTGTACCTACAGACCGATGTTAACCAGCTTAAATTGATAGTCTCCTATTGACTCATATTAAAATGATTGAATTTGGCTTAGCTGTTGACAAGGTAGTCCAATTCTTCAGAGTGCATCAGTAGTTGGAAATGTAACATGTTGAGCTTACTTTCTAATGTGCCTCTGATAATTAATGCTGTCATTACAGGTTTGCTACAAGCACATCAGTCTTTACTGTAGTCTCACATAATATAAATCTGACGGAATACAACCAAATTACATGCATTGCATGCATCTTTTGCATAATTTCTTTGTCATACTTTAACTGATCACATAGTCGCTCCTTTCCAACTTTTGTCTCATAAAGATCTTCAGGTATCTGTTTTGCAAGCTTTACTGATTCTTGAGTAGCTGACAAATTCTAGGATTTATTTTGCCATTTTGTACTAGCAGGGGTAGGAGGATAGAGGTATTCAATTAAGACACTTGATCCAGGAGCTATGGTTTATCCTTACAAAAGAACGACTGTAATTTTTTGATACAAATAGTCTGTACAAGGAAAACCTCTTTTTCACAAGCTGCTTTATTTTCCCCGATTTGGAATGGCTTTTGCAGTCTACGTGTAACTAACTAAGTCAAGAGAGTTCTTGAGGACATAGGTTTTTTTTTTCTACAGTTCAGTTCTGCGTTGTTGCATGTACCCGGGTGTACGCTGTCTCTCTTTGTATCAGCAGAAATATGCGTATATTCCAATAGTGCAAAATGACAGTGGGATGGAAACAGTAAAGTACTGCATTCACAGAATTGTTTGTGCAACCAGTGTTATACTGGAAAGGAGGTCAAGCATTAGTAGCTCTAACCTGTTATTTAATCTATAGTCCCTGTAGACAGCAAATTTCTCTGCTATATTACATGAAAATTTCTTTGTCTTTGAACATCAAGAATTATTGTGAAGTAAAAACTGCTTAGCAAAGTGGTGCAAGGAGATGGCATTTCTGGATATCATGTCAGAAGAATACAGAGGCCTTTCT
This sequence comes from Heteronetta atricapilla, assembly GCA_011075105.1. Classification (NCBI taxonomy): domain Eukaryota; kingdom Metazoa; phylum Chordata; class Aves; order Anseriformes; family Anatidae; genus Heteronetta; species Heteronetta atricapilla. The sequence goes on along the minus strand of CM021731.1, from coordinate 141,571,413 downwards.
ACCATGCTACCATGAAATGACTGAATGCTACTTATTAATTTTTCAGGACAGCTGAAGTTTGCAGAAATCATGGTTGATGGTAGTGAAGACCTTGGTTAGATTGACACACATCTTGCATAGGTATCTCTTTTTTTGCCTCTCATTTTTCACTAGTTTCAAAGAACTTGTTTAACTGTACACAAACCTGACCAAAAGCTAAAGTAACTTTCTACAAAATATCTTTTTGCAATCTTGTTGGTAATTCTGATCATTGTAGAAAGACTTTTTCCAGCAGCTGGGAGAATTAAGGCTTCACTACAGCCATTGCAGATTCAGCAGTCATCTTTCTGTTTGTTAGTGCTTTTTCAAATATGAATAATACAAACACAGATCTTAATTCATTTTTGTAGCTACACTTTTGTTCTCACTATGTTTTTCTAATGTGAATTCAGTCAACAATACAGAACTTGCCTAAAGCACTTCAAGTCCTATAGCTGTCCTACAAAACTGATAGGGGAATAAATAATGTGTTGAGTTTTGATGGATTATAGCTTAGTACCTTTTTAAAAGATGCTAATTACAATATTGTGGCAGATGAGTCTGGAAGAACTCATTCTGGAAGATGTCTCTTCTATCATAAACAAAAATTAACTGTAGTTGGCATATAGATGTAGCTTGTTTTTAAAACTCTGAGAAAGATTGTAGAATTTTCTACATCTGTTGCTTCCATAATCTTTATCGTGAGATGTTTTGATATCAAATGCTTATCTTGGCTGAAAATCAACCTGGATACTTGTCACTGTATGTTTCAAAAGTTGGGGAAGCCTCTGCCAGCCAGGAGACATCCTACAGCCCTTTGGTGCATGACTTCAGGGGACAAGTGAAGATGTATTAACACTTAAATGAAAGTGAACACCACTTAATCAGTTTAAATTTAAAGCTGATTTCTTAGGCCTGTACTTAAACTGTCAATGAGTTCGTTTTAACTTCTATTTGAAAAGATTGCTGTACAGACTGAGCTATACAATTAAGGCAGTGTCTTCAGTGTGTTAAATCAATTCAAACTCAATTCCAATATCCAAATGCCTAACGTGTAAATGTTAGCAGTCCCTCCATTGGAAAAACTGAAAAGACTTCAAAAAACAAAACAAAAAACAAGTTTATTTATTAGGATGAGAAGTGTATTTTAACCCTCACTGGCAAGCCTGAGGCCAGGTTTTGAAGTTCCCTGGTGGAACAAGGTGCAGGTAGTTGATGGTAAAGGATTTCAATCTGCATCCTTAGGCAGTGACCATTCATCAGTTCACAGGTTCTGATTCATTGGTGTAAATGCAAAATATTTTATATATTTTGTGTATGTATGCATTATGAGACATCTTTATTGCTGTATTTAATTTCCCTTTTAGCTTTATTTAACTGTATTTTAAATTAGTACACTTGGACAGAAAGCGTAGTAACATTACTTAATATAAAGATGTGGTGAATTACTGTTTGTTTTTTTTATTTTTGTTGTTACCTTTGTCTGAAAAAATGCACCAGGTAACATTTCCCTCTATTTTCCCTTTTCTTCCTGACACTGGAGAGGCAAGAAGAGTCCTACAGCCATACAGATCAATAGGTTTTAATGGTTTGTTAGTGATCAAGTGTATCCTTAGGATTATCCATTTGTGAAATATGCACAGATTAAGTGGACTTAAGCTGTTCTCTTAGTCAACCCTCAGTCTTTAATCAAGGTGAAAAAGCAGCAATTGGACTATCAGTCTACCCTGCTTAGGGTGTCTCACTCATAGTGATTCTAGCCTGGAATTTGTTCATGAAAGTATTGCTATTTCTCTGGGTATTTTGGTTGTAAATAGGAGCCTATAATTATGAACAGCTTTCAGGTACTGTGTTAGCCATCAGAGAATTGCATATTTATTCATGGAAAAGGTGGAGGGGAAAATGAAGGGCACATGGACGTGGCTAGCTGGCTGTATTCACAAAATGCCAGTGTTGTCACAAATTGTGGGTTCTTTCAAAACACTGTTTAGCTTCCTTCCAGTAATTCCCTTTTTGCCATTGAAAATATTTGAGCCACGTTTAATCTAGTGGTAACTAACAATTCAGATTGAAGGGAAAAAAACTCACATGTAAAGTACATCTCATGTTCTTTTTCAAGTGATTTTTTTGTAAACTTTTTTCTGTCTAGGCATGATCTTAACAATAAAACTCCATAACATGTTGCTGTTCTTGTGTTTTACTTCTGTTTTTCTTACTAATATTTTTGTGTGTTTGATTTCTATATTTTATAAATTGAACTGCTTTTAAAGTATTTTTGAAAAAAGGCAGAAAATCAAAAATATGATCACCTGGGGAGGAGACTATGAAACCCACCAGCAAGGTTGCTAGAGAAGTGGGGTCAGAAGAGGAGAAAGTTGGTTATTGATGGTCAGCTGAGACCCTTGAGTTTCTCTTCTTTGTCTGCTGAATTACAAGAACTTTAAAGATAGCCATCAGCCTTCATATTTGCACATAGTATGAGCAAAAATTTGTGGTAGGCCATACTGATGTTAGATAAGTCATTTTTTGAATAAAGAAAAATAAATTTTCTACTGGTTGACTTTGCTTTTAGTAAGTACTAGTACATAGTGTTGTGTTTATACATGTCTAAAGAAACTTAGTGTGGGTGGCAGATCCTGTGTATGTTCAGATACATACAGTAGAAAATGTACAAGATTGAGGCTTTATTTTGCATTTAACTTGATGGTCCTGCTTGAAGATCATGTGTTCAGTGATTTTATAAGGTACTTACTACAGCTGTGACTAGTACCATGTGAATAGCTCCTTACAAATAATGTTTTTTCCCCTCTTCTTTTTCATAGGTAATGTACAAACGAATCCTGCAGCAAGCAGGTTTTATACAGTTTGCACAGCTTCAGTTCCTTGAAGCAAAAGAGCTCTTCAGGTAATTGTGTGACAAGAAATTTATTTATCTTTTTTCAAATAAGGAGTTAGTATTCTTGGTTTTAAAAGCACTTAGTCACTTGAATGTTTTTTAATGCAGATTGGAGATCAGTGTGATAAAATAGCTTGGTTGGGGGAAAAGGAGAGTAAGATTGAAACAATTTAATATTTGAAGGGTTAATGCAACTGGTTTTTGTTTTTTTTTTTTTTTTTGTATGGTAACAGCAGCCTTAAGGCTGTAATCCTGTAGTTTGATTGTGTAGAGACTTGACTCCATGCCTATGAAGTTCAAGGAGTTATTACTGAGTGCATGATGGCATGTCTTTTCTTAAGGAAAAAAAAAACTTTTTTTACATAAAGTTGGAATGTCTATACACTTGACACAACTGTACTTTTTATTGAGAACGATGCTACTGAAATTGTTTTTAACACTTCTTCTGGAAGTCTGTACAAACCTTCTCAACTCAGCTGTTTCAACAGTCCCTTGCATATACAATGACCTCGGTAACCCACTTTCACTCCATAAAAGCAGTCACAAATACTGTTTGTTATCTTTATTTTATCTGATAATTTCATTTCTGCTAGCAGCACCACATTCTGTGCAGGGAAGCTGTGCAGGTTATTGTAATCCATGCTGACTATATAAGAGAATCTGTATCTGCTGAAATTCATTTCAAATCAGTTGACAGCCTATGAAATAGAATTGTTATGGTTAAACAACTTGCCGTAGGTGGTAGACTTGTATGCCATAGGGGAGGAAAAAAGGTTGTCCTTGGGTTAATAGAAATGTGTCAAGGAAATTGAAGCTTTGGGCAAAGTTACTTCTGGAGAAGGAATTTTCCATTTTGCCTACTGCTCTCCAGGATAATGGGAAACACTGGGCTTGAATGGGCAGCGTACGCTGGGTGAAAATTGGAGAAAGACAGGAAAGGTCTGAATAGTGTCTATGGGCAACTTGTTCTGGCCACAACCAATGGAAATGGAATAGCCAAGATCAGTTATTCAGCACCCATTGAGCTTGTGGTCTATCTGACAAATGAGCTTCAATGAATGATATTGTGCAAGCTTCTTTATCAAAATAAATGTGTTCAATGAGAACATCCTGTCCAAGCATGAATTTTGGAGCTGAGTCTGCATCCTGGGGTGTTTCCTTCCTCTGAAAGTTGCTGCTCCAAAGCAGAACAGCTGTTCATAAGCTACTAAAAGTCCTCACTGGGGGAAGAAAGCACAGGCTAGCATTCCTTCTGACCAGCCATGTGTAAGCCATAAATATTTGGGTGATTCTGAAAATTCCTTGTAGAATGCAGGATCTCTGATTTTCAGTCCAGGCCATTACTCCTGGTTCAAATAATACCTGGTTATGCATTAACTGAACACTCAGACAGTCCTGTTCATTTAAGGCTTATTGATGTTTGAGGGGAAAAATGGGAAAAATAATGGCAATCCACAAAAACTCTTACTCCAATCTCTGTGTTTCTCTGGAGCTATTTCAAGCTAGTGTTAGTCAGAAATAACTCGTGTTAAAATGCCAAAAGGCAACTTGATGTCTGACTGAGGAAAAGATGGATTTAGCAGTGAAAAAGTGTCATCAGTAGCTCCAGCAAACTGGTGTGATGTGGGTCTGCTTCTGGCCAAATTTCAAGTGAGATCATCTCATTCCTCAGAAAATATCATAGATTAGCTGGGGAAATAGTTGCAGTGGACTACAGGTGTCATTTTCTTGCACCAATAAGCCTTGGTTAAACTTGTCAAGACAGTTTTACTTTATGCTTACTGTCATAGTTCTTAGATACCAAAACCTCTAGGAGGAATGTTTTCCTACTGAGTTCTTTTAGGTTATGCTGACACTTCAAAATAGTGGGGAATGTTGGCAAGAAGGAAGGAAGTGTTAGCTGTATTGAAACTGAAATAGTTCAACAAAGGGAAGAGATTTTTCTATTTTTTTACCTGAATTTGTTAACCTTAAATTGAGCGTGCTGTCAACGATAAAACTTTTTTTGATCTGACAGATTCAGTTGTTATTAGCACCATACAATCCATTATAACTTACAAATCATATTATTTCATGTTGCTGTCATCAGGGCTTTGCATGCAGTTAGACCAAACAGTGTGTTTAGCAGGCTGTTTACTGAATTCTAGTTATTTTGCTGAGATGTTGGTATAGATGCCCCAGGGAAAGCATTTCTCTGTGGTATTTGCTTATGTCTTTTCACTGGTTAGGTGTTGCTTACATCTGACAGTTTAACAAATCTGACAGACAGATTTGTTAAGCTAACAAATCAAAGTATAAACTCTTCTTTTTGTAATATTGTCTCACATGGGAAGAGATATAGAGGGACTTGTAGTTAAGTTCTTTGCTACACTAGGAAGGTTTAAAACAAGAATAAAGAAAAATGATGGTAACTGGACTCGGATACATAAGAAGTAGGACTTACTGTGAGGTTTGCATCTTAAGTAAGCTTCCATTACAGCTAGTGAGATCTGGGTAAAACAGCCAAATTGCATAGGCTTCATTGATGTCTCTGATACCTGTAAATTTAGGAGCCTTAATTTAGACCTGAATTTTTTCCAGGTCTTGTAAATTCTGCCTACTGTGCAGTTTGTAAACATAAAGCCAGAAAAGACCTAATGAAGAATTTCTCAGAGGGGAATTGTAGTTTAAGACAAATCAAGCTGTCAGTGCTAAGAACCTATTTTCTACGTTTTAGTAAGTGGCTAGGTAGCTATATGTGGCTAAACCTTAGAAGCTGAAAACTCAAATATTCCAAGGGAAGGTGCTATTTGTAACTCTCTTCTTAAAACATTTCCTTCAAAGACAGTGGAAAAAGCCCAAGCCAAAAATTGCAGCTCCCAGGAGCCATGAGCCTTGAGGTGAACGTTAGTCAGTCAGGCACATGGGGCCATTGTTTAGTATTTGCTATGCCTCTGAAGAAGTCTGTTCTAAATGATGCTTAGCTTTTAAGGTTGCCTATTGCCAGTTACCATTGCTGTTGGGAGAACAAAATTGTACAATCTGAGCTCAAATCATACCTGCTGAGAGAACCACTGGTGATTCACAGCCCAAGGCATGGCCTAGGCCACATTGGAAGCTGGTTTTGGTTCTCCTTCTGGAAACAGATGGCCCTTAAGGCCAGAATTTATCAAGATCAGAGGTGAAGTAACTGACTACTTCCTCATTTAAGAAACATTGGATGGTAAGATGAAAGGATGTAGAACCTCAGCAACTGTGGAAGTTGGAAAATGTTTTAAAACTTGTTAAATGTGGCATGTTAAATACAGCACTTTTAACTTCTACAGTATCCATCTGTCCATGGATCCATCCATCAGGTCACAGTATCCATCTAAGCTTAGGCCATCTCCAAGTATGTGAGAACGTGTTCAACAACAAAACTGTTGTCTGTCTGTACTGTCTTTCTGAGGTTGCTGATCACTAGATAGATCAAAACTATTTCAGTTCTATTTGCAAGAAAATAGGAACTAAACAGGATTTATTTTGAAGAACTTCGAAAGTTCCTTTTGAGTTTTTTTTTCAGCAACAGTATCTTCTGCAGTTCAGGACTATTCATCTTTAAAGATGAATTCTGAGTTAACGAATCTGACAGGGAACTGAATCACAACCCCTGGTTTCTTGCTGTTCTTCCATAGCAAGGCATAGGAGGAAGAATCATTCTAGCTTTGAAAATCAGGAAGGTGTTTGCCACATGAACAAAATTCTGGTCTTATTCTTCTGTCACAACATTCATTCTACCAATGCTTGAGGAGTTTCTTCAATGGGTTAGAAAGAAAAATATTTTGGGTAACATATCTATGTTAAAGACTGCTCATAGGTTGGGCATAGATAACCCTGCACATGTGAAGGGAAAGGCTTCTCTCTAGTATGTGACACTGATGTATGCCTGACACCTAAGCCTGCAGAACAGACTTTCTCTTACTGGTTAGAGGAATGCATAATTAGTACCCACAGTTCATTTTCAGAGCCTCCTAAAGAAGTAAGCTGAAGGAGTAATCTGATGCGTTTCAGAGGTGGGGAAAACATTTTCATCATCCAAACACGTTTTGAAAGCTTCAGTTCTCTATGGGAGGTGCTTGTCTTCCCCAGAATTACACTTGCACAGTCTTTGTGGCTTGCCTGAAAGTGTTCACCTTCTCCATTTTTTTTTTGCCTCAATCAACACACTAACTACCATAATGTATTGATGAAATTTATGCTATGCACATGCTAGGAACAGCACTAGGCCTAATCAGCTGATTTTTGTATATGCCACCAAGTAGCTGTAGGATGTCAAAAGCAAAAGCCTATCTAGTCTCTGAATTCTTGGTGTTCTAGAGGTGTACAAAAGTAATAAATTTGGATATAAATAAAAAAAAAAAAATTTGTTCTAAAGATAAATTTCCAATGTAGAAGGAAGGCAATAATTTTCAGAAACTGTTGACCTGTAAGTGTCCTGACTCTAAGTACACATTCCCAGAATGTTATTTTTTTTGTGCCTATGTATACTTTTTCTTTCTTTTTGCTTCATCTAGTTTGACACTGTAATTGCAGAAGCGGCCAGCTTGACGTCCGGGAGCTGATCTCTCTCTACCCCTTCCTGTTGCCTACTTCCTCTTCATTTATACGGTCTCATCCCCCTCTGCATGAGTATGCTGACCTCAACCAGCTGACCCAAGGGGACCAGGAGAAGATGACAAAATGCAAACGATTCCTCATGAGTTACTTGAATGAAGTCCGCAGCACTGAGGTTGCAAATGGTTACAAGGAAGATATCGACACAGCTTTACTCAAGTTATATGCGGAGGCAAATCACGAAAGCCTGCTAGATCTGCTAGTTTCGGAGAACTTTTGTCTTTTAACAGATAGCGCTGCCTGGTTGGAAAAGCACAAAAAGTGAGTGGATTTTTTTAATAAGGTACCTTTGAGACCAGGAAGAAACATGTTTGTCTTAAATGCTGTTGAATGTTAGATCGATGTGTTCAAATCCTTACAGTTTCACTAACTTCAGGTCCAAAAGACAATTTGGCCTGATTTGAGCATTTACAAATGTGGGGGGAATGGTGTTAATTGACAATCTGAGGTTAAAAAAAAAAAACAAAAACGCATTCTCTCCTGTGCTGGTAAATACACTTTTCTTCCTGAAATTGTGTCCAACACAAAAATAAGTTTTAATATGGATTTGGTTTGGGGGTGGGAGGGAAAGCAATTTATTTGCCCTCATGATAACATGGGAGTTGAACATATGTAGCAATACTCATGATGTCTTGGACAGAAAGAAAAGATGCCTCAAAAATAGCACTACCTCAGGTAGAAGCTATTAACTAGTACCTTTAAGTTGTACTCACTTATTCAGTGAAAGAAGGCTTGCTTTCGAATTTTGAACTCCCACTGATTCACTAAAAGGACATTGCTTAAGATGGATGCAAGTGACTTCAATTTAGAAATGCCAGTGGGTGGAGAATTGGGTGTTAGTCATTAAACAGGAAACACCAGATAGTAAATGTGTAAAATATTCTAGCCGTAGGTAGTGTCTCTGTCTTGGATTTCATTTCTGTAAAATGTGTAGTACAGTATTAGCAACTACAGTGGTGACAAGGAGTCTTTAATTGTGATTAGAGTTAGAGTGGTTTCATTTCTTTTAGGTGTTTTGTTGAATCCTCTTGGTATGAATGCTTTGCTTGGCAGCCTTTTGGAAATGAGAAGTGTGGAACATCATTTTGTGGAAACAGCCATTATAGAACTTCATTTGTATTACGCTACACAAAAACACCTCTGTGTGGGTGTACTGTACAAAGCTTTTCCTTGCCTGACTTGATTTTGTGCTGCTCTAAAGAAAATATTTCTGATAGTATAACAAAGTTTTAAATAAAAGCATCATACAAATTTAATTTTAAAGACATGATTAACTATTGGATGAATACTTTTTATTTAGAGTTATTAGACGTGTATGTAAAATTCAAAGAACACCAAGGGAATCATCTCTAATTTGACAAGTAGTTTGTCACTGTTCAAGTTGGAGCTAGTAACTAGAAACTATCTTTAGAGAGAGAGAAATAAGACACTTTTCTAGGACAGAACTTCTCTCCTTTGAACGTTGACACAGCTATGTGCATGTCACCTAGAAATCCCACTGTAAGAAACTGTTATATTCCTTGTTAATCAAATGATTATGATATTGGTAGGGTAGATCTAGCAATTTTAATACTGTTTTCTCTTTTTATTGTTTTCTTATTTTTATACAGGTATTTTGCCCTTGGTCTCCTTTATCACTACAATGGTCAAGACGCTGCAGCACTTCAGGTCAGAATAAAGCTTTTAGTGTCATCTGTAAACCATTCTAAAATCTTACCTCTGAGATAAAATTCTGAGGTGCTAATTTCACATTTTGGAAGTGACTTGTAAAGTGACTTCTAAGAAACCTATGCTAAGGCTTCCTTGAGTAAATTAATGCTATATCTGAAAGACCCTCAGTTATTGAAGATGACAGTGCTTTGTATGCTTATATCCTGTTCTTAATCAAAACTGTTCATGCTATAATGCTTATACTCGTAAAAGATGTACAGAAGCACTAAAATCATTAAGATACTACTTTAAATGATGTTTGAGGGACTTCAGGACATATCCTGTGCTGATCAGTCTGTATACACAAAGCAAAGCAGTAGCGTAATCTCATGACAGGCACTGATAGCAACTGGGAATTTGTTCACTGCTCGTCACCAGGTTAGAATGTACTTTGCAATATCTCTGAGTTTCAACTTCAAGTCATTCCTTTAGGGACCCCCTTCTGATGTCATTAAGATCAGTGGTGGCTTACAGACTGCAGACTAAATAGCTTTGATATTAGCATCTGAAAAACTTCATCTAGGAAGATGTGCTTGATCAATAAGTAACGTGTATCTCAGGGCATATCCAGTATCTAAGCAGTTTGCTGTGTGGCTTTTAGAGTATCTTTATTGCAGTTACTGTCAAATGTATTCAAGTCAGTTAGATGTAAATAGTAATTTCCTGGTCAGAAAGATAGTAAGGAAACAAACCAGGAAGCTCCATTGTTGCATACAAGATATTTTTTGTTTGTTTCAAGGAGCAAAATCTATTGCTAAACTGGTCTGCTAGATGTGGCAATTTTTACACAAATTAAAATTGGAACTAAAAGCAAATCCTCTCACACAGTGATTAAAGTTCTTCAGTCAAAATAGAAGAGAAACAACATGTCTTTTTCCAAACCGTTTGAATCATTTGCTTTTATTTTGCATGCTCAGAAAACATGAAAAGTAGACCATGTACCAGAGAAAAGGACTCTTAAACTTCCTTTGTGGCTGGTGTACCTCCACCTCAGTTCGGCTAGTCATTCTCAGATAGTGAGAATCCACATGTTATGGGGTTGGAAAAAGTTGAATATGGCAGGTACAAGAAAAGACTGACGGAGAGGAGGTATGAATTTAGCAACCAGTGTGGTCCCTTACAATTGATGTTCTTAGAAACCCTTTCCAATTGCACAAGTACCAACGGCAGCTATTAAGTGTTGTAGGAGCTTGCATACATCTTGAGTTAGAAGACAGTACACGTTTTAAGCACTTGAATCTTTTTTTTTCTTGCAGTTATGGGTGCAGATAGTTGACGGAGACATTGAAGATTCTACACGTTCAGATCTCTATGAATATATAGTAGACTTCCTTACATTCTGCTCAGACCAAGATCTAGTGTGGAAATACTCTGAGTGGGTTTTACAAAAAAATGAAGAGGTTTGTAATTGGTGTACTTTTTCCAGAACATCATAAACAAAATGCTGCAGCAATGTTTGGGTGTTGAATAATGTTCATGTCATCTCGGTAGCTGATTGATTTTTTTTCTGAGTATTTAGTAACTAGTAAATAGTAATTAATAGAAACCTGAAAGTTTTCTTCTCAATTCTTCTAAGTCCCACTGCTAGCAATCCCTATGCTAGTGATAACTGCCTCTTCTTTTTCTGAAGACAAAGCTTAGGTCATTCTGAACAGTTCTGAACAATGGAAGATATATAACCGTTTTTCACATTTCTAAGTTAATTTTTAGACCTCCAAAAACAACTTAACCTAAGATGTTAGCTGCTGTTGCTTTTTCTTATATAAAAAAAAAAATCAGTGAAGGATACTATCTGTTTACATTATAGAATAAATAGCCTTCATTCAAGTCAACATCTTATTGCTAAACAAATAGCAATTTTTATTGCTAAACAAATTAACTTACTCCAAGAAAATGAAAAATAGAGTTTTGTAACATCTGTTGGTGTACTGTGCTGTGAAATGGGATGTTTTACTCTGTATTAGTCTGTGCTGTTGGAACTGGTCACTACCTAATCTAAATTAGTTATAAGCTCTGTTATTGCATGTAATGACCAGATTTCTCAACTCTGGTTTTGGTCACTGCAGAAGTCTCTTAAAGGTGATGATATATATGCACAGAAGGAGAAGGCTGTAAACATTCTGGTCTCCAACTTATGCTTTATTCCTACGAAGGACTGAAGTATCTTGTTCTGTTGCTATCCAGATCGGTTTAATACTTCTTGTAGGTAGTATAGATTATGCCAGGTGTATACATAGATTATTAAGGTATATGTATAGAACAATGCAGTGTATATAGAACACCAAATGAGGTAAGGGAGATAGGAGCAGGTAAGATCACTTTAAGCACAAAGTAGTGTAATCTTAATGATGTGAGTTTTTCATTGTCTGTTTTCTGAATTATGTACTAACTGATCTGATAGCGCTATTAAGTAGATAGTGAAATGGTAATAAAAATGGTTGTCAATAAGTTCCTAAATACACTTATCTCATTCTAGGTTGGAGTACAGATTTTTACAAAAAGGCCTTTGGAGGAACAGGAGAAAAACATCAATCCAGATGATATCATCAGTTGCCTTAACAAATACCCTAAAGCACGTGTTAAATATCTAGAACATCTTGTATTAGAAAGAAAAATAGAGGTGAGTCCTACAGAAATACCAAAAACATTCTATACTCTGAATCTCCTGCTTACAATGAGCAACTCTGAAAATAGCCAAAGTCTAGAAGAAATAAGCATAATTTGAAGGCTTTTTATGTCACTTTCTCTTCTGAGTATTGCAAGGTTAAACTAGAAGATGAGGAGCTGAGATGTGCCTTCTATTTTTAACTTCTCAACTCTCATGATGACAAGACAGTTGCTTACCTCCTGACAGTTTTTCTACATCTGATTCTCTCTTGCTTTTCTGTGTCACTGGTGAGGCTCAATCCACAAACAGTAATTTAAGATCAAAATTTCTCTGGGATGCTTGCATACTCATTATGGTATTCATTGGGACTGAACTATACGTCCTCAAATAAGGAATTGTTGACACACAGAACTTTAAGCCACCTACAAGTGAATGGGAGAAGGTGAAACATAAGAGTGTACTCAGTGTCATTTATTGCTTTCAAATATCCAAACCTAGTGTGGTGTAGTTTCCCCGTTAGAGAATGTGACTGATTTATAGTGTTTGTTTTTTGAAAAGAGAAAGATGCACATCTCCAGTAAGATCATAGAAAAATGGTTGAGCAGCTGCTAATCTATTGCACAGCGTCAGTAATATATTAAAATTGTTAATATGGTGTATTAAAAGTAGGTATTTATTCCCTTATTTCTTTCTGGAGAGATCTGAAGAAGAAATAAAAATTAAATTAAAAATAAAATTAAAACATGCATCTCTAACTCTGTAGCATTGCAAGCATCTCTATGCTGAATGTCCAAAAATTGTGTTCACTAGCTGTGACTGTATTATTCTATCCTTGGTGATTTTTTTAAAGTATAATACAGAAGTAGGAAAACTTTATAATACTTTTGGATATGAGACATTTTAAGCGTAGGAAAAGTTACTTTAGCCTGCAAATAATGAATACAAAGAAATAAACATCAAAGAAACTCAGTAAGTCTGGCCAGTTCATGAATTTACATTCTTAAAATATACATACTAGATCGATGATTTCCCTCTGCAATTTCAGATATCCCAGATGTATGACACTGACCAATTAACATACTATTTCTAATGTTATGAATATTTTCAAATAAACTTTTAAATAACTTTCTTACTACCTGCTAGTAAAGGCTGGGTTATAAACTTATTTGCTCTCTGGAAGGTACTAGATTATTATGACTGCTTCAGTGAGAATGTAACAGTAGTCAAATCATCAGCTTGTTTTGACGAATATGAAGTAATGAATAATGCAGAAAGCATCGTGCTGCCAGAGTGCTTGTCTGCCTCTGGTGGTGGCTTTCTCAGATTTTATTGCAGAAATAGAAAAGTTCAAAGAACATCTGAATATGGTGAAAAAGGGATTTAGGAATAAGATACCATACCTATATTTCAGAAATACGTCTTGTTGATGTAGAGAACCCAGTACTGTACACACAGCATATCCTGTCTCATGAAGCTGGTGTGAATAAGTTGTCTATTTGCATGAACAAAAGACTTCTGGATGATCTGAATTAACTGAATGAACTTAAATATGTCTATGTAATTATGTAAATATTCATTGAAGTGTTATGGGGAGAAGGAGTTGTATTTGTGAACTAAGCTAACATTGCTCTTTCCATTTGTAGAAAGAAAAGTATCATACTCATCTAGCTGCATTGTACTTGGAGGCAATACTTCAGCTAAAATCTGTGACCACGGATAATTGCACAGAAACAACTGAACTTCTGTCAAAACTGCGCAGTCTTCTTCAGAAATCTGATCTTTATAGAGTTCACTTTATTTTGGGTAAGACACACTTCTCTGTAACTTTGCTTCCTGCTGAAGCTAACATACAGCATTTATAAAGTTCTCTTACAGATTTAAAAAAAAAAATGAGGTTTCTAGATGCTAAGCCTATCAACCAAATACACCTATTTCAAACTCAAGGCAATTCAGCAAATACAACAGCTGTTACTGTTCCCTTTGATCTGAGTTCATGAATCAGAATGGTATGTTTGCCACTTCATCAAACGCAGATCATGTAACTAGATAGAAGACATATCTTCACACAGTATCTTAATTTATACTCAGTTTCTTTTTAACGATGTGCATGTAAGATGTGACAGTCTTTTGAAAATTGAAAAGTTACAAGTTTATTTGTTAAGCAGACTTTCGCCATTAGTGTGAACTACAGAAAAGCTTTGAAGAGTCTGATTTACTAGGACTTTCATTGTACATAACTGCCTCTTGCCCTGAAAACTGGGTTTCATGCTGTGCAGGAAAAAAAAAAAGAAAGGATCCTTTTTAAGTGAAAAGGACAGTATATATCTTATTTGTAGTATAAGGAAAGCAACATTTGAGCTAAAATACCTCTGGCCAGTGCTTCTTTACCTGCTTTTTAATGTACCTTCCAATGGATGAAAGGGAAATGGCTTGTTGTACTGAAAGATGTGAAATGCTTTCTGAAAGTCAGTGGGAAAAGTCTGCTGGCTGTTGATATAGGAACAGGTGAGTAACAACTAAAATAATGAACTAATGCTTACTGCCCCCTTAACTTTTCAGTCAATAAAATATAACAAATAATGTACAAGTATAAGATACTGATTGAAACTCTTGCTCTTTTTTTATCTTTAAGAGTAAGAGTTAAAACTTGGATTATTCTCTTGAAATCCATGTATTTCAGAACACAGGTTTTCTTACATTTTGTGTCCTACATAAAGAAGAGATCAATACATGCTGGTGTGTTCCTTCTTGAAAAACAAAAGAGTTCTGGGGGAAAAAAAACATTGTATTTCCGTACCTTTTATCATGCCTGTTGCTACCTCATCAGGGTTAAAGTGTCAGACTGGATTAAGGGTTTGTAGGGTTTCCCACTAAGAAATTTTTTCCAATTGAGAAAACGTAGTGTTTCCATTAAGAAAATTGCCCACTAAGAAAATATGGACTTTAAATGGTATGTATTTTTCTATAACGTTTGGCAGTGGCAGAGATTAAAAATACTTGAGTTGTATCTTAGAATTTATCGTACGTGGTAGCAGTGGGGGCAGAAACATGCAAAACTCACATGCTGGAATTTTAAAAGATTGGTTTTATCACCTGTTGCATAGTAATTTTTTCTTTCTTAGTTTGCTGTGCTCTTTTAAGAGCTGTTTTTCCAGACATCTGGGCATTCTTGTACTTACAAGTATGTCCTCTATACAACTGCTGGCACCTCTGCAAAATTAGTGGGAATTGAGCTCACTGTGGGTTTGTCCTAATTGAATTTGGGAGTAGTAGTAGGGTTCTCTCCTCACTGAGCCTTGTTTCTCATTTAACAGACAAAGTCCGTGGCACAGATCTTCATATGGAAAGTGCAATTTTATATGGAAAACTAGAAGAACATGAGAAGGCTTTGCATATCCTTGTCCATGAGTTAAAGGACTTCCGTGCTGCTGAAGAATACTGTATATGGAACTCTGAGAACAGAGATCTGCAGTACAGACGGAGGCTTTTCCATATGCTGCTGTCGGTATATTTAAATCCAGGCGCTTCAGATTATGTGCTAGTCATGGCTGCTGTGGATCTCTTGAATAACCACGCTGCTGAGTTCGATGCAGCTCTGGTTTTGCAGCTGGTGCCTGACAGCTGGTCAGTGCAGCTCCTTTCCCCCTTCCTGGCCGGAGCAGTGAGGCAAAGCATGCATACAAAAAGAATGACACAGGCTGCACTTGGGTTAGCACAAGCTGAAAACTTGATCTACAAATACGAGAAGGTAGGTTTTTGTTTTTAACAGAGGCACGTTGAAGCTTTATATATTTACTGTGTATCTTAATTATAATCAGACAATTGAAGAGTTAGGAGAAAGTTGAGATAAGGTCCTTGGCAATTTTAATTGGTGCATTTATTCGTTTTTTTTTTTTTTTTTTGCCATAGCTACTGGAGTCAATTTTATGCTTTCTCAATAAAACAAAAGGCAAGGTGGAGCCTTGAAATAGGAGCAACTTTGAACTTGTGGACTGAATTAAAATGAATCTGAGATTTCTAGATTAATGAAACTTTCTGTTTTTTTAATAATGGAGCATTTTTTTTGCTAGGATTGAGCCCTGTCAGTAGTTGCAAGAAAGCTTGGTGTTAACGCATAGCACTTAGTGTTAAAGTTTGTTAATCTTTTATTGGAGATAAATTCACTTGCGAAGCGTTCTTCTATTCCTAGCTATAGAGATGTGTTGCTTAAAGTTTCAGATGGATTTTTAATTTTTTTTTGGTCTAATAAGAGTTTACCCAGCTTAATCTGTCTGCAATAAGAATGTGACAATACTTGGTTTGCTGTCGAGTTGTCGTGAGTCCTTGTTTAGGAAGCTGTTGCAGGTTTTTAGCTATGTTAAATGTGATAGCCTTTCTTTGAAAAACAAGATTAAGAAGAAGCATGAAAATAAACTAGTATGAATGTGGAAATCGAATGTCAAGGGAAATAGTTTTAAAAAGCTAAATCTTCTTTTGCCACCTGTGTCATTGACTGTGTTTGTAATGATATGTTGATGTTACCAATGATCTGGTATTTTTTTACTGCATCTTAATTTTCCTTCCTTGCTAGATTCATGTCTGGATTTTTTTTCCTTAGGTTAAACAAAAAGGAACCCCAATTCTCCTTTCGGACAAAAAGGTCTGTCAAGTGTGCCAAAATCCATTCTGCGAGCCTGTATTTGTAAGATACCCAAATGGGGGTATGGTCCACACACACTGTGCTGCAAACAGACGTCTGAATTCAAACATGGCTCATCACTCTTCCAGCTCCAGCAATGAGACTTGAAATATGTTCCAGGTCCCACAAGTTCCCATGACTTACATCCCATTGAACGTGGGCTGGAAAAAAGAACAAAGTGCAGCTACTTTAAGTATAAATCAAGATGAACAAATAGTCCTTGGGTTAATGGGAGGAATTCCATAAACATAAAATATGGCCACTTGCCTTCTCAATTTCTAATGAATGTAGATATAAGAAAAAAAAGTTCACTACCACAGAGAGGTGTAAATATAGGCTCTTCTGTACATAGTAATAAACAGACAAAGAAAGCAAGCCTTTCCTTCGTAGTAAGGATGAGATGAATGTTATGGAGACAAGGTAAACAGTTATTTTCAGAAATGTCACTTTGCACTGAATGTGGTGTTGATAAACATGTGGAGGTGGAGATGGCATCTCTTGAAGCTGGAATTCATGGAGCATTACATGACAAGACTGGCATAATGCAGCTGACTATCAGGACAAAAACATACTTTGGTTATGATGTTTGCTGCAGCATGTCCTCTTTTGGATTCTCTTCCCCAGGATCACGTTATGAACTTGTTCTTTGCTCTACAAGTCATTGGCTTTTGCACTTTTTAGTACTTTTATTTCCTTCCCCTCTCTGCTGTATTGAATTTAAACTTGAGCACTGGTCTGTTAGGTTTCTACTCCTACAGTTACTGTAGCAAACTGAGTGGAAACTGATTGCCTTGGTCACACAGCTGTGCTTGGAAGAAAAAATGAAGTCAGATTGTCTGGTTAGACTGTAGTCACTTTTATATGGGGAAGATACTTTAATATTGATTTATTTATTAATATGCAAATATACTGTACATACAGTTGAATAAATTGATCTTATAGAGTTTCTTTGGAGGATAAGGATGTAGCTGATGCATAAGCATATAGGTTACATGCTAAATGTTTGCTATAGCATACCTTAAGCAGACTGGAACTCCACAAGAAGGGTGTTAGTAGCTGTGGATGGCTTTGTGCAATCAGAACCATGGAAAGGTGATATAATTGGGAGCAAATCTACAAAGATGCACTACAGGGGTACTGGATCTGTTGTATTTTACAAAACATTCTGTAAACTAAAGCTTTTCAGACAACAAAAAATATTTAACTGCCAGGATGGATTGTTTAACCATTTTAAAGCAATTTAAAAGAGGCAGTGTCCCACAAAAAAAGGTTCAAAAATGATGACTTCAAATAAAAGTTAAGAATTTCAAAGTCAAAGTATTTCTTTCAATTTTTTAATGCTCTAATAAGTAGTGAACAGCATGCAGCTGACAGTCAGTGGGGCTTCTTACTGTTTTAGTGTTCCAAATCAGAATTCAGACTTCCCGCAAAGGATCATCTGCATGATATCATCTAGATGCGGTCTCAGCAGAAGTCTCAGAAGCATTACAAGGCTGTTTCATAAGCCAACCTTTCCATAAACATTGTGTTGCATTCAGGAATGGGCAACCAGACTGCATCCAGGATATCTATTTCTTTCTATTGGAAGCAAAAGCCCTTTGGATCATTCTCTTTCCTGAGCCAGAAATCAGAAAAGTGTAGACCTTATGTTGGTTTAATAAAAAATTTTGTCTTTAGCTCTTTCTACTAAGGTATGTAAACATTTATTGAAAAGCAACTTCAAAAAAGATGTTCTCTGTCACTTCTGACTTCTGCTATGAGTGATTCTCCTGTGTTTCATTGATATGAGCAGGTTCTGTATCAGATACCGTAGTTATGTATCTGAGATAGATCTGTATCTGTTTGCTGATAGAGAGGCAGTGACCTTTCAAAGATCTGATGAACTTTAGGTATAGTAGCATGCAATTCATAAGAAATACTTTATTTTGCTGCAAGCATCCTCAATGTGCTCTTTGTTCCCATCTAATAAGGAGGTATTAAAGCAAACATAACTCTCCATGGTCAAGTCTAATTCTAGCTGCTAGGTAGTGATGAACGAATTTAGTATTTGTGATTAGAGATCATATTACTCCAGACCACAAGAAAATTCTTAATTGTTATTGCATGAAAAGGTAAGGCTGAAAAATATAAACAACTTACATTAAATTTTTTTTCAACTTTTTTTTACTTTGGCTAAAATGTAGCATTCAGAAATGTCTATTTCTACATACAAAACCAATACAGAAATAGGAGTAAGGCAAAGTAGCATATCTGCAATCATTGATGACCAAAAAGGTGATTGCTGAAAATGGGAAATCTAACCCTTTTAGTCCTCCAGGAATGGGGACTGGAAAAAATAGTAACACTTGTTTCATACATTACCATTTTTTCTCCAGATTAGTTTTATACTGGAACTCATTTGGATGAATTAACATGAAAGTCCCACGGTAGCAAAATGAAAAAGCAAAAAAACAGCATGAGGCTGAGGTAGAGCAAGAGCTCAGCAGGGCAGTGGCAGGTGAAGGATGCTGTTGCGGTGTGCATACAGCGCTTCAGCAACTGGGACAACATGCAACCAGAGGAGATGGCAGCCTATGTCAGAGTGATGTGTGGGATGCTGTATTTCATCACCAGGAAACTCATGGAAGGTGTCTGCACTTAAATCCTCTGAGGAGGACGACTACACCACCTCTTTGTGTAAGAAATTCAAATTGGAGAACCTGAAAACGTTCCTCCAGTTCTTAGCGCTGCCAGATTGCTCATTCTTGTTTGTATACCTGAAATGCTGAGACAGCATTGCTGCTTTGGGAAATTCTTCTGACATGGCTACAGTGGCAGTGGAGGAACAATAATCTGGTTGTTAATTGCCAACTAGATTAATAAAGACAGGAAAGAAAAATATTTTTTGACCAGCCTGCTAGATCTGAAATTGGTTGGACTTTGGGCTCTCAGAGGTTAAGCTTGAAGCAAATGATTTTTGTTTCCCTCTCTGTCCAGTTACGGGATGCGACCTGTCCTTGCAGAAAAGAGATTAAAGCAGAATGTTTCTTCTTAATTTAGCTCTTGGTAGAATACTTGTTTGTGATTGATCTTCAAACTTTTTTTGCTGATGAATGTCCACAATTTTGTATGTGTTGAAATCTAAACACTAGTGCAGATTTTTTTTTTTTAACATCACAGGGTGACAGAGATTCAGGGCATAACAAATGAGGTTAGTCTCTCACACGGATGCTTTTGCAGGCATTGAGATTCATTTACCACAATTTCTAAGAAAGAAAATAATTCATTTCTGACTTTCTTTTTAGCTATCCTCCATTACAGTGGCTGACACATACAAAAACACTTCTTAAATACTTCTATTTCTTTTGTATACCCTCTTTTCCTTGCATAAAAATTGTCCATTACCTGTCTGTATGTCATCCTGTGCAACGAGAACTTGGCTTTGCTGCCCACACTCCAACCTCCAGAAACTAACCTGTATCACCCAATTTATGTCACTTGCCTAGCCCTAAATTGGCATGGGTGTTAGTGTGGAGAGTTCTGGATGCTCCTTAGCACATCTGTATCTGTTCAATAAAATATCTCTTAATTTCCTCAACAACATGAAGCACTGATAATGTCAGCTGGGGAAAGGTGGTGGTAGAGATGGAGTCATGCATGTCTTCTGAGACTTTCATTACATATTTGAGCACACAAGCATTATCATGATTCTGCTTAATCTTTATAACAAAACGTGTTATTTGCAAGACTCCTATCCTGCATGACATTAAAAGATGTTATTTTATACTGTTTAATCAAGAGGTAGCTTCATTTTATTACTTCTCCCAATTTGCTGCACTCTTTATTCAGCATAGACCTAAGTCTTTTATTACATCCTGCTGTTTATAAGCGGCAGTAACTGATACATTTTCATTGTGAGCTCTCCTCCCATTGCATCTATTTACTGTTTTTTCTCCTGTACAACACTTTGGGGCTTGTGCCCTGTGAACACTGATAATTAAATGTGCTGCTATTTTTAAAGGAAACAAAAAAAGTTAATGACATTCTACAATGTGTGATTATAAAACTGAAGTTCCCCTGCAGTAAATTTTGTTTGGATGGAAATCTGTACTGTTAATGCTTTCTGACTTAATGGTTATGTTGGTGAACATATACAGCAGTCTGTGAAATGTACAAATGTATAAATATGTTGATTTTTAATAAATACTTTTAATTATGTTTGTCATTCATTCCTAGATACATAAGCAATAGGATGCGAATGGCCAAGTGAAAGACTTTTTTTTTTTAGAGGTGGATAGAGAATTCATTGGGGTGACTGACAAACCAAGGTGGTCAAACGAGAAGGCTAAATTCAGCAAGTACAGGATGTTCATGAAAAAACAGGTCCTCTTCAGCACTGGTGGGTTTTGCTGAATCTGAAGTTTCAAGTGAAAGTAGTTACTGCCCTTCCAGATTTGGAAAACCTTAATTTGCCTCCATGAGGCTGACATAGTGCCTTCTGAGATTAAAGCCAGCAGTGGGGGACATATGGGCAGGGGAAGGACTTCACCCTCCTTGATACCAGTCCTGGAAGCAGTCCTGGTTTGAAGGGCAGGAGAGGGCCGCAGTGACGCTGCAGGACTTGATGAGGAAACTCTAGGAAGGGGAGGGTAAGGGATGGGAGAGAGGCTGGGATAAGCCAAGGAAACATGTACAGCATCTCCAGGGGGAGGCAGCAAGAGAGGAAGAGCATGGAAGTTGTGAAAAAGGAAGAATCTGTTTTCTAGGACACATATGGGACCTAATTCAGCTGCTCTCTTGTCATACTCTGGATGACCTGGCATATTTTCTCCTTGCATCTCTCCTGCCTGTGATTGAAAATCTTATATGTGACCATACTGGCCTTCACTAGAAACCTAGATTGCATTCTTTTTCCTTGTTCAAGCTTTCTTTTTGCAGGAGGATCCTGTATGTTTTATGTGTGAGCTCAGCTCAAACCTCTTGGAGCATCCTGGTGCTCAGGCAGCAGAGGACAGGGTAAGCAGCAGGAGGAGGCAGCTCTGCTGAGGAACATGGTGCTGGTAATGCTGCAGGACACCACAGGCAGGCTGGGCACCACATAGCTGGGGAGATCTCGTTTTGAAATTTGTGCCTGCATTCATCTGGTGAGGTTTCTGCACCTCCATCGTGCCAGGTTTGCTCCTTTGCCTGAAGTAAAGGCTTTTGGTTTTGGGGGTCCTCAAGGGTTGGGGTGCAGCATGATGCTGAAGGGAATTAAGAACGTTCCTGCAACAAGCATCACTTCTTAGAGTTTCAGGCAGCAAGGAAACACACACTGGAGAGCCCTGGTTTGCATTTCTCCCGACCATCCTTCCAGTCGGGGGAGGAAAGAAAGGCAATGCAAAGAGTCAGCTTAAAGATACAGTTGTGGCTGTGGCACAGCAGGAGTTCAGCTCGGTTTGCCTCTAGACAGTGGTTAGAAAACGGTCCACACTAATCATCCAGATGGCAACTCCTTCCAAGACAAATAATCGATACAGCATAGCTGACTTTTGGCAGAAATGAGCCCCAGAGGCCTGGTTCACTGCAACAACCATAGCTTCAGGACAGGGCAAGGTCACGGAGGCCAGGGCTGCCAACAGAAAGCTGATGGCTGAACACGCAGCAGGTTTTCAGTGGGTAATGAGGCTGATGGCAGTAGCGCCTAAAAATCCAATAGCAACGAGGAACGTTATTATGGCCTGTAATTGCCAATAACAGCCTGAAGATACTGCCTGGTATTTGTATTGAGTGGGAGCTGACTGTCCCCAGTCTGGGTTAAAACCAGAAAAATTTAGGCTGTTGGGTCCTCCAGAGATGGTTTTGTCCAAGCCCAACTCAATGCAGGGTCAGCCTGGGTCAGGCTGGTTGTGTTTTAGGCCATTGCTGGTAAGATTGAAACCAGACTGGGAAAGGCCCAAATGTCTTCTGATCAGCTCTTCGCCAGGGGAAAGTCATGCTTAAGCATCCACAAGAGTCTGTGCTATAACATCAGTGGCTAAAAGCAGTCTCTGTCCTGGAGGATTTTATTTTATTTCTTTTTCAAATACTATAGGATTGAATAAAAAGGTAATTTCCAGAAAAGAAAAATCTACTTTGGGATTTACGTGAGCTGTAGCTGATGACAGCTTCAAGAGTGTCTGCTTGGTGTTTCTCTGACATCATCACCCATGTTATGAACAGCAGTGCTGATTTCATGGAAAACAAAGCTCTCAGACAAGGTCTCCTGAATGAAACTGTCTTCTGAACCATAGGAAATGGAGTTAAATAAAACATCATCTAAGTGTTGTGTGGGGTCAGACCCATCACAAAAAAACTTAGTTATAAAATCTCTTTCAGGTAGCTCAGGTGGTCCTGGCAAGGGAAATCATAAAAAAGCACCAACTTGGGTGTGTTATTTTATGCATCATTACCTGCTCTAGCTTTACACAGCTGTCCCCCTTCTATCTGAGTGCTGTGACAGTGGTGGCACTGCACGCCAGGGGTCCATGAGCCACCTTCCAGCCATGCACCACAGAGAAAAACAGCTGGCACTGGCACTTCAGCAGGCACCTCGGCTGGAGGAAACTGCCCTTAGCTGAGGGGCAGAACATGCCACTTACAAGGCCCTCCTTCACTTGGTCTTTTGTGACAGATTTTTTTTTCACCCAAGTCCAGCAGCAGGTTGTGAGGCAAACCAAGGACAAATACATCATTTCTCCTAACACACGCTGACAAAGGGCTGCACCAAAGACCAGCGCAAGCCTTGAGTCCCACATAACAGCAAAAAATATACAAAACTTTGTCCTACAGGATCTAGGCTGCTTGGTGAAGTTCCCAGAGACTTTCTTTCTATCTCATGTGAAGTGTGTTCCCACATCACTCAGCAGCCGGGACTTACCCCGCCTGGCCTCAGGAGCAGCGAGCTGCTGCCTGTTGCATCGGCACCAGTGAAGGTCACTGAGCAAACCCACACCATTTGAATAAACTTAGCAGCTTTAGCTGTCACCATGTGGAGAGGTGGTGACCTCTAACCACCTGAAGGCTATGTTAGTTCATGTCCATGCTTTTCGTTGTCTGTGCTTTCCTATAAGAACATTTTGAGATGTTTTTAGGAGTCCCTTCCAAAAGATGGACATTTTTCCCCTAGTATAATGATGGAGAATAAACTCTCAGCCTTAGCTAGTGCTGGGTAGAGCACAGGCACAGTGAAATTACAGCACCAAGAGCATCTCTTCCTCCCCACTCCTTGTGCTAGTTCACCTTTGGGACCTTGCATTTATGTTCACTGTCTCCCATAACAATATTTTGGGGTGAGGTCTTTGCTCATGCAAACTCTGTTCGTGCATGCCTAGCACTAAAGGTTCATTAATTCCCACTTGCTGAAATTATGCAAGCTGCATCAACATGATAGCTAGTGTTTCCTGTGTTTCACCTCTTAAATAGTGTTTTAAACAATGTCACCTTTTGTTCTTTCATTAATAGCAATTTAGAACCACTGAGGAAAAAGAAAAAAAAAAAAGCACACAGTCACAGAAAGTGTCAGGAAGCTCATCCAAGGGGCCTAAGATCACAAGCTTGAGTTGAAAAGCAAACTCATCCCTGAATAATTTCATGTTTTAAATATTCATATTCAATACTTAAGGTTGTATAAACTCCTCTTGCTCCCCTTCCTCTCTCCTCCCCTGTTCCCTGCGGCTCACCAAGATTACAAGACCTGTGCTGCCCTCTTAAATGCAGCATTTTTTCTTTTTGCTCCTATCTCTCTTTCTGCCGATGGCTAGAAAGAGCCAGGGAACATCCCTAACTATCTCAAGACATTTCTTAGGGCAACTGTATCAGTACTGTCTACCTTGGTGATATAGCAAAGTTTTGTCAGGTGAATTCATGAGAAAGGTGACTTATTTACAACTTCAGATATATATAAAAAGGACAATAACAAGCCTATTTGATAAATTTGAAACAGACTTAATACCATCTAATTACTGCACCTGTACCAAAAGGCAAAAAGAAAAATATAATTAAATTCCAGAATTAGACAGAGGGGGGAAAAACAGCCTAATAATATCTCCTTCACCAATAAACATAAAGGTTATAAGTGGAATCCCCAGAATTTTAGAGTCAAAATAAAATTGTGAAAGTGAAAAGGTTAGAGGCAGAAAAAAAAAAAAATAATAATCAGGCAGCCAAATGTAAATAATACATTAATCATGCACATCTGCTGGAGCTGGCGAGGGAAGGCTTGGCTGAGCAGCCAAGGCGGCGCGGGGCTTTGCCTCACCCCAGGCTGGCAAGGACCACAGGAGCAGAGTAATTAGAAGTAGGTACCGGGCATAGCTCCTGTAGGAAACGCCGTGCTAAAGAGGGAAAAGCATATGGCAAGAGGCAAAACTCAGCAGGTGATGGCTAGGCGTGTGTCCATGGAAAATCAAGTGCTACTGCACCGGTGAATGCTCTGCGGACAAAGGAGTGACAAGTGACACAACAGCTTCACTTCATCAACGATCTTCTTCAATTTCCTCCTTGCAAAACAAATTGGAAGCGTCCCGATGTGGAAGAAAAGGATGACTTGTCTTCATGTTGACGTTAGCATTTTAAGGCAGCTTGATGCATTTACTTTGGATATGTTAATTTTTATTATTATTATGTTTGTTTGTTTGTTTTTAATGTCTATACAGACAGCCGGTGACCAAAACGCCTGTAGTTCTTCAGGACGTGAGCCGTGACCAGCTGTCGGTGTGCAGTTTTGCCCAACCCAGGCATCCTCCTGAGAGATGCTGCTCACCACGTGCAAACTCCTTGGCCCTGGGAGCTGCTGCCAGGCAAGCAGAGCTTTGTTTGCTGAGAGACTGGCATGGGGACACTGGAAGCTCCCAGTAGCTTGTGCACAAATCTTCTGTATTTACAGCATTAAAATCTTATGAACCCAACACGCGCCAGAGCTAAACAAAACTAGGGCAAGAGTCCTTACAGGACTACTTTAATACCTTGGAAACACACAGTTCCCACTGCATATAATAGCTATTACATCTCTGCAGTGACTAAAGCTGAGGAAGAAAACATGAGTAGACCTGGAGCTGATTTTGCTGGTAGAATTGCTGAGGCCACACAACATTAGCAACGGAGAAGCCAAAATCCAGCCCAGACTACCACTGCAGTCTATTCGAATTCATATAGATTGTATGTTTCCCGGTATTGCTTTGAGACCATTGTTCCTTGATACCATTTCACACCAGGACACTTCTCCTTGCTATTCTTTAATGATTATTTATAAGCTGAAGGTTCTCCTGATGGGCACATCTGGGCTTCCTTGGAACGGGTGATGTAGAAGTCTTTGCTCTAGCCTGCATTTAGCGAGCTGTGTCTGTCCCAGGCGTTCACACTTCTCAGTAGAACCTTCTGCTCTTACAGAGGGTATGG
This sequence comes from Heteronetta atricapilla, assembly GCA_011075105.1. Taxonomy (NCBI): domain Eukaryota; kingdom Metazoa; phylum Chordata; class Aves; order Anseriformes; family Anatidae; genus Heteronetta; species Heteronetta atricapilla. The sequence continues at coordinate 141,545,475 of CM021731.1, read as the reverse complement.
AAACAGAAGCAAGTAAAAAAACCTTTAGCAAATTTCAGATAAAGTCAGGAGGCAGAAAACAACTTCTACGACAAGATGTAAGTAGATGCCCTTTTAAAACAAAAGGACTCTGTGAAAAGCACTACATTGATATGGATCCCAGAGAAGTACATGTATGGATATATGCTATAATAAGTAATTATAAATAGCAACTCAGCAAAGTGAAGCTCCCTATTATCTATTAATTTAAGGTCAAGGACTAGATAATATTACAAGGGGAGAATTTACTTTTACTCGAGGAAAGTGTTAGCAGCTTCTGAGGTCCCTTCAACAATTTTGAGTTTTCGTAGTTTAAGAGGTAAAAAGAAATGACTAATCTCCTGAGGATTTTTTTTTTCAAAGGATTAAACACAAAGCAAAGACCTCTTCTTTCTGCAGTGTACATGGAGATGAGCATTGCAAGGACCTATAGAGGCATGAAAATGCTGGCTTTTGACACATATTTCACAAATTTAGCAACTCCTCCTCTGTCAACTCATACTGGAAAGTGCCCATGGGCAAACATTTTCAGATCTGTGGAGCAGACAGATTCCAGGCTGCAGTGCAGCATCGTCTGGCCCCCACGGCACAGGGAACGATGTGCACATTAGGAGATGCTCTCTCACACCTCGTTGCCTGCGTCCTGGGGTGGCTGCTGCCCCGGTGGGTGCACTGCCGTGCCCCTGAGCAATGACCTCTGGAGGAGGCAGCACACTACTTGCTATCCCCTGCTGCACAACCTCCCAGGCTGTGCATTAATGCAAGAGTGTTGTGCATTAATCCACATCAGTCCTCTGAAATATAGCCAGGCACAGCATGGAGACCAGTACTTACTTCATCTCTAGTACCTTTAGTTTAACGAACAGAAAGCTAGATACAGTGGTTTTGCTTTAAGTCCCTACTGCATCACGGTCATAATCTGCCTTCCGAGGTGTCTATTAAAATTAATCATTTCATTTCCCATTACTTTGTAGCAGAGGAAGTGCACCCTACACATCCCTTTAGTTCACTCCTTCCTTTGTGTCTCTACTGAAGGGGTCCTGAAGGAGCAACTGTTCCCTGTTCATTTGATTACGGCACAGCGTCTTGTCTCAAGGTATGCACTCACTATCATGTTCAAAAGAGAATTCTTTATTCTGGATTAATTTCCTTTGCCTGGCAGCCTGAATTGTTGCGAAACACCTTGCTCTAAAGAGGCTTGCTAAAATATGTTTGGTTGTTCAGTGTCAGAGGTGGAAAGATACCACCCAAAGCACAGATCTACTGGTGCAATAGAGCTGAAAGAAAAGCTACAAAAAAAAAAAAAAAAAAAAAAAAAAAAAAAAAAAAAAAAAGGATATGTGTTTTTCCTGCAGCTAATATTCCCTTCAAGTACTTTGAGCAACATAAGATAAAACATTTTTACCTCCAAATTTTCTAGATTCTTGAAACATTAAGAATGTGAGGTTGATGTTCAAGCTAGTTATTGTGCCTGAAAGATACATGTGCAACTACCAAGAACCATCTGATGAAACAATTCTAGCTTTGAACTACAATGTAGACAAAGAGAAAATCAGGTTTATCTCTAGGGGAAGGAGTGTAGTGATTCTAAAACTGCAGAGATTTAGTCCTGAACAGAAACAGCACTGCATGGCAGGAGCACCTCAAGGGCTGGTGGAAGGCCTGTGAAAATATCCTTGAACTTTTTGTGTGCTAGGACTAAGAAGTCTGCACGTGTCAAATTAAACAATGAAGGTTAATTTAGATCTCCCTGATAGTATGCAGGCATAGTAGGTTTCAATCTCCAGGATTGAAACCAGAGCTTGAGGGAGATCAGACTGTTGAAACTGAAAAGCGGTAAAGAAGCTTCATTTCTAACATATTAAACAATAATATGTAGATAAGAGATATCTTAATTTGTTCACAAATAGGAAAACAACAAAAATATGCCCTATTTAAAGAGTAGAAACTGCAATAATGAATTAGTTAAAAGTAATTCCATTAAAAATATAAAATCCCATACACAGTACCTCAAAAGCAAAGCCTCTCTGACTGATTTTTTCTTGGTATTAACATTGCTGTAATAAGCTAGAAGTCTTTTCCAGAGAGGTAAACTTACAGGTGATTGTCTTAAATCTGAAGCTATATATATATATATATATATTTAGTTGAAGATTCAGAATAAAAAGTATCCACATCTGCTCAAAAGATAAAGGCCAGCACATCATCCTGAGAAGTTCTGCTGAAAGTGCTAGTGCTATAAAGCCACAAGTGAACATTTAGCTTTATGTTCTCTCTTAGGGTGGCAAACTCATGACAGTGATCATGGAAAAAAAAATCCTTTGGTGAATTGCAGTAGCCATGTTCTTACTGCAGGGCTCAGAAGCCAAATTCACAAGCTGCACCTTTCCAGGAAAACAGTAAAATGGTACAGTGTGGATTTGATACATATGTTTGTTTCTCTTTTCAACAAACTACAGAGAAAAAAAATGTGGTGAACTGGTTTACCAGGGTTCTGATTTCCACTGAAAAACTTATTCAGGGAACTAAGAATTCAGCCTAACCAAAGTAACAAGAGGGCTTTTTATCATATATATATATGATGTGTGTGTGTATATATATATATATATACACACACACCAATTTTTATGACTACATCACAAGCAGTTTACATCATTAATATCAGTGTAGTGGAAACTCATTTCCATGATGCTTTACTACTACTCAGCCACTACAATTTTATTTTTAACAATAATACCTAAACCTACTCCTCTACCTGTGTGAATGTATAGCAAACCTCTTCTGGTAGCTCCATTAACCTCTTCTAGCTCCATTAATTTTGCTCGCTTTTTCATCACTTTCTCCTGAGTCCTTTGCTTCACATGTAAATAATTCCCAGTGGAGGATGGCCTACGCTCGAATCTGGCTTTTCATCCCTGAATAAGGGTCCATGCAAATTAGATGTGCTCAGCTGAGCAAAATCCAGCTTGCTAAATACTGGTAAAATTATGTCATGGAAACAGACCCCCATAACCTGCTTTTGCTTTTACCCACCACTTGTCAGACACGATCACAACAATAGCAAATTAACTTCAGAAAAAAATCCTGACAGGGCAAAGATACTCGGGCAATATTCAAATGAACCACTTAACCTTTTGGTACTAAAAGCTTCCTGCAATAATGAAACATTAGTCATTAACTAAATGTGCTTTGTTAAATATTAGACAAGAGAGCACATTCAATTTAGCTCTCACATATACTTAGCGATAAAGAGCCATCTGTGTTGAACACAATCTCCAGGACAGGAAGTGTGCTGTGAATGGCACTCCAGGCTAGCAAAGCTCTGATGTGTGGGCAAAAAAAAAAAATACACAACAGCTAGCACATCATGGAAAAAAGGCGATCTGGAATGGAGAACAATCATATTTATGAGGTTATGCTCCCCTCTCAGAATTATCCATTCTGTGCAAACACAAAGGCAAGACGTTTTAAAAAAAAGAAAAGCTCCACCTAACCATTGGGCAGACAAGGAAAACTGCCCAAAATAGAATGTTGTTCTTGCAAGGGCTGCAATTCCTTCTCTTGCTCTTGCTCTGCCATGGCATGAGGACTGTTGGGGCTAGATTAACATGATGGATAATTGTAGTTTCCTAAATATTGATTAGACGCCCAACGCTGAAACTGACATGTTCACTCCCCTTTGATAAATGGTGATTTTTCAGCCCTTACTTGCCCATATTTCTATCAGAAAACATGGGCACAGCCACACAACACTTGGCACACCAAAGTTGAGCAGCAAACTACCCCATGAGGCAGTTGCTCTGGTCAGACCTCCTTTCTCTCAGCTCTGGGGCCTCTTCCAGCATCCATCTTCTGGAGAATGCTAGTAAGCCCAGAAAGTCCAGTTAGGAAGATCTGTGAATATTCCCAGCTGTGGTGCTCAAACTGAGAGACCTAGCTTTAAACTTCTCCTCTACATGAGGGAAGTGGCCCCTGAAGGTCTGAGGGCTGCCTGAAAGAAGCTGTGAACCTAAAAACATGCCTGCTATCAGCTGGATAATGGGATCATGGGATGGGGCCTTCAGCTCTACTGGAAAACTTGTAGGGATCCACAGACCAGGAGGGAAAGCAATTTAGAAGGAATGCTGTTGCTCAGGTGGAGCCAAAGGCACCCCACAGCCCCACACCCTAAATCAGGTAGGAAAATCTGCCTTCTGCCTTCCTTTTTCACATACGCAGAAGATGTCTGACTAATGAACCATGCATCTCTGGGGTGGCTAAAGCTAGGGGATGTGAATTTCCCCCCAAGTTTTTTGGCAACTTTAAAGTTATTGGAAAGGACAGGAGAATAGAGAATCTTAATTTTAGGTACTGAACTGCAGTCTGATGCCAATATTCCCCTGTGAGCCTATTCCCTAGGGCTGTTTAAAAGGTAGTCTTTAAGCGCTGCTTTTCGCCTCAGCTTTACCCACTGGCTGGTTTTGTTAGTCCCTGCTGAGCACATTGGATTAATGTTATGCTCCCATTGTGCTCCCGTTCTTCCCGAGTATGGTGTAGGCATCCCAGCTCTGAGTCCCAAAGTGAAGAAGAATCCTCCTAGGCAGCACTGTATTTGAGACAACTAAACTGGCCATTGTGGTCACTTTGGTCATCAAACTTTGCTCTTACTGCCTGTGAATTCTCCATTAAATGATGACTGATGTTTCTTTTAGAACCATGTTATCTGACGTGGTACTCCGTGTCCGTCTTCTGTGTGCTTTCATGGATTATTTACAGCATCTCAGTCCTTAAACAGCTGACAGTTTGTCTTGGGATGGCACAAGCATTCTAACAACAGCACTCCTCTTCTTCCTTGACCTTCATTAGCACTTACTGGTTCCCAATTCATCTGGTCTGAAATACAGTTAGCAACTTGTAGCTAATGTCAGTGGGCTCTGCCTGTTCTCCAACATTTGATATGAGAGACGAAACATCCTGACAGACCTCCACTGGTTATGTGGCAAGCACAGGTGTTAACCAAAAAACACTTTGTAGACAAAGATTCTCCAGTCTAATTTGTCTGAATGTCATTAACTATATGGTAAAAATAAATAAACGAAATTAAATAAAAAATAAGATGAATTTCTGGGATGTAATGCACTCTTTTTTTTTTTTTTTTTTTTTTTTCTTTTAACATGCACATTAATATACCCATAAATCCATGTTAAAACAAGAAGAATTATTTGGGTAGCATCACATTTTTTTTCAATTGCCTTTTTATTAGTGCTCCATGAGAATTCAGAAAGTGCTTTAGACAGCTCCTGACCAACACCCAGTACAAGTGTCATCTTCTTTAGCTTTAATGATATTGCTCTGGGCAAGGTCAACTATTTCATATCTTACTGTCAACCAAAGAAAACATATAAGCAATAAGATCTGAAAGATTTCAGCCCTTCTGGGAACCTTCCCTGTAAGGATCACTACAGCTGAATGTCTCAACAAGAACAGCAACGAAAATGTGTGTCAAGAAGAACAAGGTCTTACAGCATATTATTATATTTTTAAAAATATTTTCAAGTCCTTTGGACCCAGAGAAATGCTTTTACAATTTCTACTGAGTCCTTTAGAGGGCTCCTCCTCCGCACTTTTAAATGTAGCATATTCTTTAGCTTTACAAGTTCCTTATTTTGACATAGATCCAAACATACAACTAGGTAGCTCATATTCAGAAAACAACAAAATGAAGTTTTTTCAGGAAGGAAACTATGTTTTACCAAAAAAAAAAAAAAAAAAAAAAAAAAAAAAGAAAAAAGTCCCTGTACAGTGAGCCATGATTTCTGTATATTTGGGCTTTCTGTGTGAGTTAGTTGCCCCCGTTCCTTTCAAAGACAGAGATGATCTCTTCTAAATCTTGCAAAATCTACAGAAACTTTGCCAAGGTGTATCATAGTAGTCTTTAACTGGTGTCTTCTGCTGGAAGATGCCAGGTGTAAATATGCACATCTTATAAACAGGTGGAAAACAGATGTTTTACAACGAGTCCTGAATCTTTCTCTCTTTTTTTTTTTTTTTTTTTTTTTTTTTTCTACTTCTTATCTATAGTACTGGCTGCATAAGTGACTTGCCAGCCACAGTGAAGAGCTGAGAATACATTAAATGCCAAAGAGTAAAGCTGAGCAGTCCTTGTCACAGTACATTATGATATGATGATAGTGCTTTTTCTGAATTGTTCCATTAGAAAAGCTATTCTAAGGGGAGAAAAATGGTTAGCAGTCAAAATATTAGGAAGAATTCTTAGTAAATGCTGCCTTTAGAAGTCTACCAGAATAGCTATTGAGATTGCACTTATATAGAGTAATAATAATAATAAAAAATAATAGTTTTATTCTGATATCTATCTTTAGCTGGGTTTAACTGAAAAATTCAGCCTATATTAGTAATTTATAGATCAATAGAGAAAAAAGGAAAAAAGGTATATTTTTAGAAGCATTCATGGTTTTGTCCAGTAATAAACAATTGCATTAAAAGAAACTACCAAAATGCATCCATAACTCAGGACACCCACATACACTGAGAATTATAATGGGAACTAGCCTGAAGAACAAGAACCTGTGGGAATACCACCCCTACTTCAGCCACAGAGGTACAACCACATGATATGGAGGCAGGACTTTGGATGGCGAAGAAATTTTAAGCCTAAAGGGTCCATCTCAGGTAAGAAATGTGCAGACCTGGTTTTAGGAAATCAAATAGTGTCAGACCCACAAGTTATATGGGTTATGGCAACTTCTGTTACAGATACAAAAATCTGTGTGCTCCTTGACAACAGCCTTAAGCGCAGAGAGCTGACATCCTACCATCAAGTTGTCTTTAGAAGCATGTTATTTCAAGTGATGGGAAATCAATCAGGGTTATGATTCATAACTTAGATTCTGATTATTTCCCCCATTTCACAAATCAAACACTCCTAAATCCGTCAGTTTAATGAAAGAGCAGAAAGTGGGCTGTAACTCCAGGGTCCTACCCTTCACTCTTCACCTTACCCTACAGCACGCTCCTTCAGAGCCTCCTTTTGAGTCTCCACATTTGACTTTGCAAAGCCTGCTGGTTTCAGCCAACTCTTCTCACTGACTTGCAGAGCATCATTTATGTCCATTAATTCATAATCATGTATAATACCTGCAGACATGCCCTCATTAATCTACCTATATTCAATCAGCAGTGGTTTACATTTTCCCTGGCCCACTCTGTTCAGCACAAGGACTGTCCCATATATTGTTACTGAGAACAATTTTTGGCACTGAATTTTGTTTGAATGTGTTGACTTTCCACGGGGACTCTCTGTCCGGGCCTTCCTGGCTCCTTTCTGAAATTCCTGTTAAAAACAGCAGGCTGACATTAGGTTCTGGCAATTATTACCGACAAATCCTTCAAATGTTAATGTTATAATTGCATCACTGTTGCAGCGGAGAAATAGCACACCTCAAAGAAACCAGGCCAGCTGGGCTGGGGAAAGCAAGGCTGCCCTTTCTCTTCAGAAGCAAAGAGTCTGGGCTCTGTGGTCGCTGCCAGCACAGTTTAGTTCAGCAGAGGCCAAGAGCCATCCCCTGTGACCCTTCCCCAGTGAGGTCTCAACTGCAGATGCAAAGACAGCTGATGGAGCCACTTCCACAGTGCTCTCCTGGGGAAAAGCGAGTTTGTATGCATACATACATACACATATGCATATATACACACACATGAAATTTGTAAAGGTATTCACACCTGAGTTGGGTTGTTCCTTCCAGATTTTGAATCAAAAAGTTTGAAAAACACTGCTTTGAGTGGTTGAAATTGGTTTAAAAAGGCGCTGTTCATTTCATCAATACATATACGACACGTACATATGGTACATACCTTTGTATATATATTTATAAATCTACATATACACCTACATAACTAATTGTTCATGATGTCTGACTTCTACAGGCCTATGAAATAGGCGTCACGTGTTCGTCTCAGTATTATAACAAAGTTCTTCCAGATTTAGGGGTGGGGAGAAGAAAGGGAAGGAAGAGAGAAACTGCTTGTGAACATTTTTGTCGGGGGAGATTGGAGGCATTTAAGGGACCTTTACAAAAACCACACTTAAGAGACCTCTTGTTCGTCTTGCGAACAGTACAACAACAGCTTGCAGGAAATGATGATTATCTCCTACTACCACTTGCTGGTATCCTATAAAATATTCTTTTAAAACATCTAGTGTGTTGAGGTGTGTCAAGTAGCTTTTTCACCACTCGACGTGCGATAAACAGGATATCTCTCGTAATCAGAAAATCTAAAGCATAGGGAATGTAAAGATTAAAAGAGCAGTGTTTTTCTTTAAATGAATGTAATCAATGCGCTTATTAGTTTGCTGCGGCAGAAGGAGAGAGTGGGTGGGTGTTTCAGAGCTGGCACATGTCTATTTGGCAACAGTGAATAGCCTGAGTGTTTATAGAGAGAGCTCTGTGGAATCCCTAGATTCTGCAGATTTCCTTACCAATTTTGTCTCAGATAATTAAGGATTTTAAATAATAAAAGAAAAAGTTAAAGAGGAAGTACAAGCTCCAGCTGGATCAAATGAAAAAAAATAAAATAAAAAAATAAAAAAGGAGGGTTTTTAAATTCTCAATATTGCCTTAAAACTAAAAATCAGCACTCGAGCACAATTTGGCTCTTAAAAGTAACTATGGAAAACTGGCACCTGCTTCCTCAACAGATCTACACACTGGATGTATCCACAGCTATATCTTCTTAAACTAGTGATTAAAAAAAGTTTCTACAGCTGCTGGACCTGCAAGACACAACCCATAACGTGGGACTGGATTGAGCTGGAGTCTTTCTGGTCCACACCTGGCTGAGCTGAACCGAGTCCCCAGACGCAGTCTGGTCACTCTTCAGCCGTGTCGGGATGTGGCACCCACCCGGCTCAGGCGGAGTTTTGGCTTAGGCAGAGGAAGCACAGTGCCCACAGGAGCACACTGCTGGACTGCAGGCAGCGAACTGGCCATAGCGTTGCTGCCCTCTGCATGCACACCGGGCTTCTGGAGGGCTGGCGTGGCTGCCCTTGCTGCCATCAGGGAGGAGGTGAAGGCTCAAAGGAAGATACCACTCATTTTAGGGGAAGGGCTGGTGTCAAACCCAAAGCAGCAGCTCTCATCACACCTCTCTAGTCTTGTTAATGGCAGCAGAAAGAGGAGAGCTGACTGTCTCTCCTGCTCCACCTTTCCTCCTTCCTGTGGCCTGGCCCAGCCTAGAAGCACAGTTCAGTTTTATTTACAATGCTGAAAAGCCATAGGCCAGTTTTGACTAACAGCTAATATTTATGTATCTGTATTAAGTTCCTCAAAGCCTGAGCCCTGGGAGGGCTGGTGGCCAGCTCGGAGCAGATAAGGAGAAAGTGTTGGTAGCCCCTGCGAGCAGCACCTCCAGTGGTGTCTGCTGTGAGGACTTGTCTCAGGACACAGCACAGGGACAGACAGCAGCATGAGTCACAGGCTGTCTGCGAGTGGCCACAAGGACAGACAGACAAGGTCAGGGACAGCACCAGGCATCAGCACGGTCTTTCTTGGAGTCTCCTCTACGGGAAGCTTGGATGCTGTCAGGAAGACTAAGAGCTAAAGAGACATTCAGTGCAACTCAATTCACACCGTTTTCTTTGTTTGTTTGTTTTTGTTTTATCTTTTTTAGTTTCAGTAGTAGTAGTACCAACCTCCTGCAGCTCATGGTCAGACCGTAAGCCATTTCTCTGCAGTCACATACAAGCTCTGTAAGGGAGTAGGACTCAACAATTTCCCATGTTCTAGCACAGCACCATAAAAACTTCTTAATTGCAGCTCTCAGTTGTTCCAGTTTATATAGCTGAATGACTTCCAAAAAGTTTAAGTTAAGAAATTGTTTTCCATGTGGAAAAAATAAAGTGCCAATCATATCACTTGTTCTAACACATATAATATATTCATGAAATACCTATGTGCCTATATATGTGTATATAATTGTATACTTATAATACATTGATCAAATACAACTTCATCATTAAATGGCAATGTTTGATTGTTCACAATCTATTTCTTACTCTTACAGTGACTAAAAGAGGTTGGTACACTTGGGCAATGTGTTATTTTGCCAGTTATGTGAAATTAAAAGCTAAGTAAGACCAGCAGCAATTCAAAGCAATAACTCTGGGGAAAATACCTATATATTACAGAGACATTATGTCTGTTTTGTTGTTGTTTGTTTGTTTTTCCTAGTCACTGGTTTACAGATTCAGATGAAATAATATCCAGAATATATATAGATATAATTTTTAAATGCATATCAGGTGTACATTGCCCTTTTATATTTTTAAAATGCATGAGCCAGTAAAGCCTGTAACAATAACATGCGTTAGGTACAGTCATGATCCCTGTACTGCAGCTGTGTCATACCTCCAGTAAGGAAGCTCACTCTTCCCTTTGAAGCCAACTCCAACCTCAAATACCAGCAACCTCTTTCCACCTCCTCACCCTCTCCCCTCCAACCCCCCCAAAATTTGAGCCACTTATATCAGACCTAACCACCAATGCCAGTTTGAAGTAATCTTTGCTCTAAGGACATTGCACTGAGCTCTCTCCTCACATAGAGGTGTGCTATCACCCAGGAAAATGTTGGTAGATATCCAAACTGGGGCCTTTCCAAAGGCATGGCAAAGCTGGCAGCTGTCTCAAGGAGTTAGGCTTTTAATGCTGCACTGAAAGGGCAGTCACAGATCCTTATGAATTTATGAGCCCCACCAGACCAACTTCAGAGAGTGGAGGAGCCTCTTGACTCAGGACATCTCTGTCTCATGGGAGGGAGATGGAGAAGGGATGAACCTCAACCCCATTCACTCTTCCCTGGACTGGCAAATCTGAAGTAGTGGGACGGCAACCTGCAAACTGGGATGTGCCATACTATGAGATCTCACAGAGGATAAAAGTCCATAAAGGTTCACAAAGTCAATAAAATTTCCATTGACTTCTGATGAGATCCTGACTGCATCATATGGCTTGATATTATACTTGGGCAAGACCAAAAAAACGTAATCTGGAAGAATCAGGCTCAGGAAAGAGGTTTTTGCTCCTTCTGAGCTGTGAGATACAGTCCAAGCCCCATTCTGCATCCTTTTTCAATACACATATTGTCTGCCTGGATCGCTTTACGTCATACCCTTCAAAGCACTTCCCCAGCTCTTCAGATTTGGCAGTCACCATTTTCTCATGCTACGTTTATTACTCCTATGGTTTCCATGACCATCTATTTCAAATAACAGCCACGGGCAGCAGTGTGTAGGTGAAGCACATCAATGTCGATACCACCCTGCAATCGGGGTGTGCTAAGCTGCTTCTTTGGGAAGATCCTCCCCCCTCCTATTTTGATTTTTCTGCTGCTATACTTGATGACTAGCAATAAAAATGGGTAAACAGAGATCCAAGGGAAATGAAACTACATCTGCTGAACATTCAGAGCCAAAATACACAAGGTGGATAATTTGCATGCTCTATGTAAAAAGTAGTTATGCAGCTTTCTTCCTACTCTTTACATCTCCATAAAACATAATAATGGATTTCTAATTATACATCCAAATAATAGGCAAGCTGCAAGATGCTGGGAGAAAATTGGAAAGGGGGAAAGAAACTAACCAAAGGTACAGATGTAAAGAGGGTAGTGACTTTTCTATAAAGATGCTGTAATGGCTGCTAAGTAGTCATTTTGAAGCAGAAATTTTTAAGTGTCCTAATAGGAGTTTTCATTTTCTGACAATTTGCTACACAGTTGAGTGATGTCAGACAACAATCTGCAATCTACTACAATGACCAAAGAGGAACTGTCTTCATGCCCATTAAAATACATAATTGATTCCTAAATTGGCTCTCTACAAAAGAAACCAATCAGATTGATGCCAAATTCAGGCAGCAGATAGTGTCTTGACAGTTGAGATTAAGCATTTGATAGACTTGATGCTGAAGTGGAGCACATTTGTAAATGGTAAGCTCCTTGAGGTAAAACCAAATTTATAGTGGATTATGAAACACTATCGTCCTTGTTTTGTTGGTGAGCGATGGCTGCCAGGAAGGGGCTCGTCTGCTGGTGGAAAGTGCGAGAGCCTCTCTGTCCTTGCTGCCCTGCCTCCTGCTCACCTCTGGAGGGTGAGATGGTGAAATCCCAAGGGACTGAGGTGCTAGAAAGCAGCGCCCATCCCTTCCTCAGCTAGTGATAGCATGGGCTCCCTCCCAGCACCTCCCCAGCCTTCAGCAGCCAGGAGGGCTGGCTTGCGGTGCCAGCACCTTCACTGCCCTTGCTCCAAGTGCGGTGGTTTTACCGTGCGAGGCAGCTGAACACCACAACCGCTCACTCCCCCTCCTCAGATGAGGAGGGGAAGAAGGAAAGGAAATAACAACTCACGGGTTGAGATAAGAATAATTGAATTAAAGAGAAAAAAATTATTAAGGAAATATTATTATTAAACAACCCAACTAAAGGGAAAAAAGGGAAAGGGGAAGAGGGAGGAAAGGGAATAACAAAACAAAACAAGTAAAGGCTATGTGGAAGTGCAGAGGAAAGCAATTACTCTCTACTTCCCACAAATGAGCGATGCTTGACCCCGTCCTTGAAGCAGGGCCTCAACGCACGTAGCCGGTGTTCGGGAGGAGGACAGACATTTTCGCAACGAGAGCCCACCCCTCCCCTCTTCTTCCTCTTTCCACCTTTTATTGCTGAGTGTGGCATCATATGGTATGGAATATCCCTTTGGGTGGTTCAGGTCAGCTGCTCTGGGGATGTTTCTTTCTCACTTTTTCACCCAGCCCCTAGGAGGGTTAGAGAGAGTCCTGATGCTGTGCCAGCACTGCTCAGCAGCAGACACAACACTGGTGTGATACCACTGCTGTTCTAGCTACTAGCAGAGCACAGCTCTGGATGAGCTGCTGCAGGGAAAGTTAAATCCCAGCCAGACCCAGTACACCAAGCTGTTCTTATTTTGCCTCCTGCCTATTTTTTTACTGTTGTTTCCTACATTGGGATATTCTTCTGGGGCAGCCTTTTTTGCAAGTTTCTGGTCTGAGGCATCCCATGAATCTTCCAGAGGGCCATGCACATGCTTTGCGTGCTTGCCCCATCAATACCAACTCTGTCAGCACCCCTGATGCAATCGGCTCACCCAGGTGAGTTAAAGCAGAAATTCCCTGGTAACCTTTCTGTTACATCAACAAAGAAGCAAAGTTTTTTTTTTGTTGTTTTGTTTTTTGTTTTTTGTTTTTTTTTTTTGTTGTTTTTCTGATGAAATTTTCTAAATGTTGTTTTCCTTTCTCATTTTGCTTCAGTCAAATAAAATCATTAAGTGTCCTTTGCAACTGGAGCACAAATAAGTTCTGCAGCTTTGAAAGAACATACTTTGAGAAAAACAAACAAACAAAAATCCATGATTGTTTAGTCTTTAAAATTAAATGGAGTTTCAAGGTAATGTTGGGGAGGATTTAGAATGAGCCTCAAGGTGACTTTTCTACAGGGTAAGAGACTCTATGAGGGAGCTGACTATTATAGCCAATACATCTCATCTGTTCTCCTAGCAGCATCCAGCTACCAGAGAGCTGTCTTCGGTGAGATGCAAGAGGAACCCTTGGCACAAAAATGTCCCTGACAATGGATGTCAGCACTTGTGTCAAGGTCTCACTAGGGAACAAGGTTTTAATTTCTGAGGAACGTAACTGGAGCTGAGTGTGGAGAAAAGTGATTTGTTATTATTATTATTATTATTTTTCCTTACAGGTGAAATAATTGGTGGATGAACTTTTACTAAATAATAGATCATTTTTTTATTATTTTCAGAGGAATAGACTAAGGCATTGCAGGTGTTTACTGCATAACCACAAGCTTAAATGCACCTTTTTACCTGTCATATATGAACATTTCTTAAAAAATGGGTCAGTATCTCCACCATCTAAAAGGTTTTGCAGCTGTCACTGCCTATATGTGATCCAGCCTCCAAAATACAAGATACGTAAGGTTATAGTTCAAAAGGTACTACCTAAATCCTGAAGGGCCACTCTGGGACCTGAAATAAGGTCTGTACAAAACAAGCTTGAGTTTTTTGAATCAATTCCGTCCTGATAATACTGGTGTAATCATCTTTGTCTTGGCATCATCGTGCCTCATCTTTCCTTATGAGAAACAGCAGTTACTAAGGGGAAATGCAACTAGGCAGGGAGGCACTGGGCACCACTCCTGGAACAGAGGAGATATTGCTTTTGTTGATCTCACAGGACAAATGGCACTTTCAGAAGAAAGTGTTGGTGTATTATCTTCTTCGCTTGCAATTGCTTCCAGGATGCGCTCACCGGCTCAGGACCTAGGATAGCGAAACACACCACACCATTTAAGTTGTATCATTTATCGGGTGAGTATTGTCAGCATCTAAATATGGCATTCCTTGAAATGATGCAGAAACAGTCAGCACACATCCTGAATGCCTTAAAGATTTAGGACGTTGAACTACAGACTTCCTCTGTAGAGGAACACAGCGGTTGCGGGTTGTAGCCTAAACCTATTATCACCTGTCTGTTCCCATGTTTTGTTCTTCTCTCACACCATACCTCCGTTCTCTTTATGCAGGCATAAAGAGAACAGGGGCAGGGATTTGTATCCAGATGATTGCCGGATGTTCAGCAGGCTACAGCTGATGTCCGTTGGGTGTTAGCAGTGCTTAAAGAGCACATTTGCTTCCAAATCCTGCCCATGAGTTCTCTACAGAAATTGTCACAGAGTACTGTAAAAAATAATTTCTATGCATGCAAGAACTTTATGAAATTAATCATACAGGTGAAATGCAGATTTCATTGCCAGTTTTGGCTAAGGAGAAAGAATTGGCAATCTCATACTAGTCACATACATAACTAATAAATGTTATTTAAATTGCCAGAAATCAGTATGCATCTTTACATGAATTTAATCATCTAAAGTCATACTGCTTTTTAGTTCTGCTAGCTCAGAAATATCGTTAACTTTTTTAAAATTTCTTTAAAAGATTCAAACAGCAGTATAGATAAATCAAAGGGGTTGAATTAATCCATCATGCTATCTGTAACATTCACAAAGAAAACTATCTTTTCACGTTTTTCTATCTAGGCTGATCTCTTCTGACACTGAGCCAAGAAAATGAAAAAACAAAGATTTTCTGTTGCTGATGACTGAAAACAGTATGTATATAGGACATCGTGCATCATCATCCAATACTTCCCAAAGAAAATTAACATTAAATGAAGTGAGATAAAATGGCTGCTTAGCTTCACTTTTCAACCACTGCCTATTTTTCACACACATTATTGGGGCATCCACTGAACTTTGACTACTGGAACATTCAGTAAGACACCAAATGCTAGGACAGAGGATTCACGTTAATCATTTGAAATAGTTTGGGTATGACTAGACTGAATGGGAGACTGAAGTGTAGTGTCACTTTCAAGTGTTGCATTTGAAATTGTGATAAATATTCAATCCAATATGACACTAGTTTAATGTGTGTGTCCGATTTTTTGCTACAGCAAATTTAATCACCATCATTACTTTGTGTTCGTTGCTCTCAGCCAGTAATTTATGGAGAAAATAATAAAAGATTATTCCATGTTTTTATACTGCTTACAGGCTTTGAAGAAGAGACAGGCCAATGACTTAAACATAAGCTTTGAGGAAACATTTTTTGAATTATTATTAAGAACAAATTCTCTCAATGTTCTTATGATGTTAGCTGTATTGTAAAATCCCTCTGCTCCCTCTAAACAGATTCCAAAATGCATCAGGTTTATTGCTATGCAATACCAAAATAAGATCAGAACTCCAGAGTTTTCAGAGATCACACATCAACCGGCATGTCTTAGCATAACATCTGAAATGCTCAATTGAAGGTATTAGTTATTATTTGAAACTAGATTGCTGAAAACTAGCATTCTCCCACGTTTATTTCTCACTAAAAGTTGATTCTCTTGCCAGAAGAAAATAAATCCTGGAAAAAAAAAATCTGAATCTAGAAACCCAATCACTTAATCTGTTGTTGCAAAAATAAGTATTTATAGGGAAGATCCACATTTCTCTCAGAAGTATCTACATACCACTTTTGAAGACAGCTAGTTTCATTAGATTGCAAACTGCTCCATCTTGTGGTAAAATAGCAGCACTAATACAAAACAGAAACAGCTTTATACCTTTTTATTGTGGGAACTGCCAGCCAGAAGGTGATGTGAGAATTACCAGAAATCAATTGCATTGATATATTTGTCTTGCAGCCAATTTCCGTATCATACCTCAAAACAAATCATTAATATGATGGAAAGAAAAAAAAAAAGTCCATATGAATCACAACGTACATTGACCAGAAAGCACAGAAGGCTTATTTCTTCATTACGCCTGCATTCAGAAAACTGTTTTAAGTATAAGCATCTGTCACATTCAGGATACTTCTGAAATCTTACTGGCAAGTTAAGTTGCTCCACACTGAAAGCAGTTCAGAGTTGAAACGTGACCAGCCTGGTATGGATGCAGTCAGACAGACAGGTGTTCAAGAGCACTGCTCTCACTAACCTTTGCAGTAACTTGGACTTCTCACTGTGCAAGGGACACATCAGCAAGTGCCACCAGCCCCCGCTGTTGAGTGACTGCAAGATAGGAGACAGAGCTTACCAAGCTGGTATTCATAAAAATACTTGTTCACATGTCTGTGGAATTGCAGTCTGCTCTTAATAACTAAATGCTAAGTACAGCTTTTCTCTGAGTGGAGAGATGTGACACCATCCACTGAAAGATCCCCGAAAACTGGTTCATACTTTCCCCCCATACAGCATATCCCACGGGACATCATTTGCAAGTCTTCCCAAGGAATTCTAAGCTTCAACCCCCACTCAAGGAGAACTGGTGCAACACTGTTAAACCTGGAGAACGGCTTGGAAAAAACAGCTGGAAGCACAAGGAGACAAGAAGGAAGATGTCTGGCGCACACACACACGTTGGATAGTTTGAAACATGAGACCGCAAAAGGATGAAGGGAACAAGAAATTAAAACAGACTGATAATCTGATTCTGCTGCTGTGCTTCATTTAAGTTGACATGCTTATGTACATGATCTGGTATGTAAGAACACCAAAACAACCCCTATGTACCTAAATGGATATTAGTGAATGCTTTTATTATAGTCACAGCTTTTATTGAAACATGATGTAGAGTTATCTCGCTACACACTGGCGACTTAAATTAGCAGAAATGCTACTTAAACCATTTTCTATAGTGTAAAACATGTCTCATATAGCCCCCATTTGCCTTCCAAAGAGCCAGGTAAATTGCCTCAGCTGTTTGTTAAATTCAACTTGAACAAGTCACACTTTCGATTGAGATCAACAAGCTTAGCGATTAGAAAGCTATCAGTGACTCTATAGAGAAATCTTGCCTAAATTTTATGAGTATTCTTGAGAAACAACACAGAACAATGACAACTGAAAATAACCACCAAGGGATTCTGGCGAAGCACAGTCAGAAATTCACCAGTCAAGGGTGCAGACTGTTGAAACCCAGTTTCTAACCCGCTCTGTTTTATTCAGTCGAAGAGATCTGTGTGTTTCCTGCCACCTCCTGAATTGCGCTTGGGAAAAAGTGGCACATACAGATCACTCACAGCTATTTATTATTAGCTGCAGTGGCCTGCTAGCACCTTTTGGTACCTCTGAGGTGTCATATTTTTGTGATGATCTACAACAAACACGAGGCAGGGCTGTGTTCTCACACTTAGAGAAACTCAGAAAGGGCCCTGTTGCTAGAACTACTGAGCTGTATTTCTTTTTGTCTGCTTTCTCCGGGCTTGAGGAACCATACGTTCTTTTCTGCTGTAGCCCACTTCCTATGGGAAAGATAAAGGATATGCTTTTCCTGGAAGCTCTATGCATTTGACCTCTGTCCCAGGAAGGAAGATGGAAATAAACCAAAGTTTTGCGCTTTTGGGGGAGTGCTGTAACCACTGATCTATTTTGGAAGGCTACAATTATAGAGAGGAGGTGGGCAGCACTGCCATCACCTCCTGCTTCTGATTTTAAAAGGAGTTATGACTGTTTTTGGCAAAGAGTCCAATGCTATCTTTGCACATTAGCCATATTCAGAACACGCCTCCTTGATCAGTCCCCTTGAGATTTAAAGGGTGGAGAAGATTAACTTCAGCCTAACCCCTTCAGATCTTTCTGAATTTGGGGGAAGAAGAAAAAGCTGACTCCTCCAGAGGGTGATTCAGAGCACCTAAAATTAGATATTTGCTCTGAATCACT
Organism: Heteronetta atricapilla; assembly: GCA_011075105.1. Taxonomy (NCBI): domain Eukaryota; kingdom Metazoa; phylum Chordata; class Aves; order Anseriformes; family Anatidae; genus Heteronetta; species Heteronetta atricapilla. Next base: position 141,527,164 of record CM021731.1, on the reverse strand, counting down.
CCCCACTTAACCCTAGGGAGGCATCCTGGAGAAAACTGTTTCCACGGACAAAGGTTAGCCTCTGTGACTGTTCCGCTGTCAACATCCCCATAATTGTCAGTATCATTCTCACTAGTTTCTCAACTCCAGCATAGCTTAGGTTGGAAGTTATCACTTATCTTTGGACACCTGTGAAACAAAAAGGGAGACACTTCAAAACTCTCCAGACACCTGCCTAGGAGCTGCCTATGAAGTCCAGAATTTAGATAGTTGAGTCACTAAACATACTAATTTTTCAAAAAGTTACAATCCACCAACAATTTCATACATTTTCACTGACTTCAGTACAGCCAAGAAGGAAAGCTGGCACTCAAAATGCCGACAAATTGTGAAAATTTTCAATTATTTTAAATGTAAAGAAAGATGCTTTTTAAACAGAAAAAAAAAACAGTAGTTATAATGGAAAGAAGTCTTTATTACTAAATATATTTATACAACGGTTCTAAATCATAATTGTGTATCCTTTGAAGTTCTTGCAGCATTCTGCCTTTCTTTAAATACTCAGATTTATCGCTTTTTCCAGGTGAACTTCCGTCGTGGTCCCTCTTGACCAGGCTTTTTTCGTTCCTTCACACGTGGGTCAACTGTTAGCAGCCCAGCTACAAAACACAGAGAAACACTCATTTGTTTACTGTTATTAGTTGATATTATAGGAGTAGTACGTGTGCATGACAATAGAGGGTTTAAAGATAGCCAAGGGGAAAAGTCTAGCATAAAACAAGCTAAAAAGAATTTAATCAGATCCTCCAACTTTTCTTTGGTAATTGAACTTTGTTCACATTTCGAACTTTTGAGCCCTTAGAGTAGTGGTCTCAGCTTTTTTAATCGCACAATATCTGTAAAAGATTTTTGAGCATGCAAACCTATTATGTATATTCATTAATTTACAAATTATATACATATACTACTCAAGTTCTAGTATTTCCTTCCTGCATCACAATAGATCTTGTGCACTCCTGGGGTGCATGCATCCACTTTTGAAAGACTAAGTGTATTCTACAACAGTGGTCTCCAAAACGTATTTTGCCATGTCCAAAACCTGTTCTGAATCACACTGATCTCCTAAAAATACCAAATTAGTTAAAATGCCAATTTGTAGCAGTATTCCCAGCAAGTTACACTTGTCAGTGCTGAAGAACTATAACCAGAGAAGCTTATTGCAAAAATACTAGCATGAACACAGCTTTACCGCCATCGATGGAAACAGAGTGGAAACATAGTAACTGTCCTGCAAGTAATACACACAGGTATTCCCTGCTAGTCCAGGAAGAGCACAGTTAAAAGCTCACTGTTCATAATTCTGTATTTGCTGCTACAGTATGGCATCTAGTCACTGAGAGGTATCAAATACTATAGAATGAAACACCAAATATGTTCTGTCTTAGTTAGGTAAATTGTCAACTCTAAAGCAAGACAAAAGAAGCTTGCTCCTTCAGTCTGACTAGTTCCATGTAGTATGCTTACACTCATTAACATCCCTTTAAAGTTTGAGAATACATATTTTTAAACAAGAACAAGGTGCAACTATGAAAGTAAAATAAAATATTTAGTACCCTTCTGCTCTCAAATGCCTGATCGAGATTTGATAGTGAATATACACGCATGTTTTGTGATTTTATGTAGATGCAATATAAGCTGGTTTACTGACCTAACAGAGGTCATGAACTGATGAAAAAATGCTTACATGATCTAAAAGTGTACACAGAAGAAGCCAGGAAAAAACTGAAAACAATTTTTACATTCAGATCCCATTCATACAATAGACAAGGTTTCACTCGGATTACCTACTCAATTTGCACTGATCCTTAATGATTCTTGTATTAATTCAGCTAATTACCAGAAACACACTAAGAAACATGGAAATAAGATTTCTATTCCTACCTTGCCTCATAAATTCCACCTCCTTTTCTGTCACAAAACTCCTCAAGGCTTTTGCAGAGGCTAAACGTATTGCGCCAGCCTGTGAGGACCTTCCCCCACCAGAGACGGTGCAAACCATATCATGTTTTCCAACTCTGTCAAGAAACTGGAAAGGGAACAACAACTGTTCTCTAAAAACAAAAAATAAATAAAATTATATATATGTATGTAAGGTTATACTATGTACCTTTCCTATTATAGTATACAAAAACATAGTTAACTTTCAGACAGAGATCCAGGAAGGCATTTATATTGCTAACATCCTACTAAAATAAACTTCATCAGCCTGGGGAGAAGAGGCTCCAGGAAGACCTTCTCCAAGGCCTTCTTGAAAGAACAGGAGAGGGACTCTATCAGGGAGCGTAGTGATAGGACAAGGAGTAATAGCTTTAAACTAAAAGAGAGTACATTTAGATTAGACATAAGGGAGAAATATAAGGCTATAAGGAAGAGCCCCATCCCTGGAGGTGCTCAAGGCCAGGCTGGATGGGGCTTGGAGCAACCTGGTCTAGTGGGAGGTGTCCCTGCCTGTGGCAAGGGGTTTGGTGGGCTTAAAGGTCATTTCCAACCTAAACCATTTTATGAAAAGCAAATTACTAGCAAGGATCATTTTCAAACTGCCAATGGTAAGTACTTGAAGATCAGTTTTACAATTAATTTTGTCTCACTCATTATCTATGGCTGCCAAGATCTGAATATTAAAGACAGAGATCTCTCCCTCTGTTCTTGAGCTTGAAAACCACAACATAAAATAATCACGTAAGGTTGACAAAGGAAGCTCTCCATCCCTTTTGAGAAGTCTTCTGTATAGCAAACCACACATCTTCAAAATCTGAAGCTACCTATGAAGTGTCTTGCTTTGTTTGCTTCTTCTCATTACTGTATGACAGAGTAATTACATATGAATAAAATTCACAAGTCTCTCAGGAAGTTTGACACTTTTTATTATTTTTTGTTCAAATAAAACAAAAAGTTTCTTTAAAAAGTCCTTTTTAAAGAAACCAAACTTTGAATCATCCAAATAGCCTGCGTTCTTGGTTTCTGCATCCCTGCAGAAAGGGAAAGAAGAAACGGAGCAAGACTTACCTATCAGTTCTTATACTACTCACTCCTGGAACCTAGGAGGAGAGGCAAGACTATTTTTCCTGACTATTTTATGAAAATAAGAACAGCATCAACTGTGTGGAATACAGCACCAAAAATAGTAGTATAGCATGACTTTTAGTGGCATATTTTCAGTACATTAAGAATACAGCATTTCATAGTGCTCTCACCTGTCCTGCAGCACTGGGAAGTAATGTAAAACATCTATTCCATTCACTGAAATTTTTCCAGTCCCGTTGTCATAAACTATTACAGTAGCTCTTGAAGTTTTTCTTTCACCTTAAAGGAATTAAAAGCAATCTGTTACGTGCCTTCAATATTCTACAAAATTTCAAATACCTAAGAAGTTAAGCTGATCTTCAGTCTTTAAACAGTACCAGATGTTTGTTTTTGGAAGCTAATGTAATAATAATAATTAAAAAAAAAACAGGGGAAGCAAGTAAATACGGACAGTGAACATTCAGTTTTCAATACATTTTAATCGATACTATTAAGAAGGTCAGGACATTTTCTAGATCTGGTGAGGTCACAGTGTGTGAAAACAAACAGACTGTTGAACACTTATATTTACCATAAGCATAGCTTCAAAGTCTTTAATATTAAAGACTTGATAAAATCATACAAAGGTACAGAAGTTTAAGAATATTCACATTTCACATGGAAAAGGTTAACACTAACTATGCTGATATAAATAATGCTTACGCATCATTTAGCATTGTTTCCTCAGAAATTACCAGTTGCAAGTCAGCTCTGTAAGCACATTAGCTTCAAGTTAAAACATGACAAATTCTATGCTAAAGACTATAACCAATCTTCTGTGGCACAAAGGAAGCAGTCATGATAATGAAACAAATTAGACATTTTGCTTAATTAAAAGGGGTGATAGGACACAAACAAGATTGTTCTTGAACTTATAAAAATGGCTTTTGTTAAGATGGGTTGCATGTTTATCAAACTTCAGCAACCGCTATTCTGAAGATACTGTTGAAAACCACAGGGGATTAAAACTCAGTTTGACTCATTCACATCTCCTCGTTTTCATATCATCTTGAAGTCAACCCAGTGAGAACAGGGCTGACCAGCCATTTGCTTGCTCCTTAAGTTCTCTGAGACTTTCATTCTTATTATCCTCCACCTGCTGCTTAAGAATACATTCCCATCTTAAACATGCAGAATAAAGTGTGCATATGTATACACAGACTTGCACATGCTTTGTCCAGGAAGAACCTTCAGACTTTCCTACCCATGTTTTTATTACATTAGTTTTCCTAGTCAATCACTCATATCCTATCATTCTTCCACTGTGTGTCACTTCACTGAAAATTTAAGCCTTCTGTATTTAGAAGATGCACAGGCCCTCGTGGCTTCTCTCTAATACCCCCTCTGTCTCAGTAACTGAATCCTGTCTTTGTCACGTAATGTTAGCTACAGTTCATCAACTTGTCGGAAAATTTAAGAATTTTCAAATTCTTTGCATTTTTCTCAGCTGTTTGTAGATACTGAAATGCCCTATTTGTTATTTGCATCTTCAAAATTCTCATTTCCTGAATTACCTACAAAAGTTATGATAAAGGTTACTTAGTGGTCTAAGCGCACCACTTTTATACTATGCAAAAACACTGTTACATCTAGGGAATTCTCCATAAGTGTTTGGGATCCACCAGTTCCCCATCCTTTACGTTCAGTCAGCTTTTCACAGCAGTCTTTTTTTTTTTTGTACATTGTGCAGGACAATGAGGTCCTCTCTACACAGATAGTACTGTATCAGAACTAATGGTTGACAGACTGTGCCAAAAACTGACTTTGTTAAACCAAGCTGGATCATAACTTAGTATGTCAAAACATAATTAACGATTATACATCCAATACACACAGAAGCATATACGAAGAAACAGTGAAACTGTGTTGTACATACAGGAATATTATACAGAAATTAGTGGGAAGAGGAAAAAAAATCTGCATCATTACCAACCAACTTGAAATTCTTATTACCTTCACCAGTGCTGAAGGCCACTCCTCTCTCATCATGCTTCAAGGGCTCAATAACAACTTTTTGCAATTGCGCAGAGATTTCTCTGGAAAACTTTTTTATATAATTCTCCTCGATGTTACCACATGGCAACATCACCAATTTTTGTAAGAGTTGAATAAATCTTGAATACTGTAGACAACAAGAACTTCATTAAAGGATGCAAGTGTAATTGCATTTGCTAAAGCTTTCTATTTTTATGTACTTAATCTTTCCTACTTCACTTTTATTGATGATTTCTGACAAGATGACACTTTTGCACCTACATGCTGATTTAAGAACAGCATGCAGATGCATCATTTGCTCTGTGACTAAAGATACCTGGTTCTTTCTTCAGGCAACAATGAAGCTTTAATTCAAAGTATAACCACCAACCCCTTTGTAACATAGCATTATTGTATTAGAATGAAGTTCATCTCACTTTTAGAAAGAAAACATTGAGGGGGTCTTCATTCTTTTGTTGTCATTGAAATGGCAAAAGGAGAAGATTTTTACTTCGTTTTCAGTAAGTCAGCATATTCATTGACTTGCAAGTAATTTTATTTCACTAAACTGAGCCTCTTAAATGATTATATTTCATAATATATACAGGAAATACCTATCTATCTATCTTTGGCTGTTCAAGCTGAGTTGCTTTAATGTTTATGATTTCCTTTAAACCGAACAATCAAGCTATTTAAAAATTCAAGAGATACTTGACTTAAAGGGCAACCTCTTGAAATAAATTATCCTTTGCTACTGTGTGGTTCTCCTTCCCCCTTACACCCCCTCCGAAGTTCTTCAACATGTGATTAAAGAGTAAACACCACTGTGTTAACCCATTTGTGCTAAAAACTGGGATGTCCTGTTATGAAGTGTTCCTGGCAGGAGTACCCGACAGGTAGGTCACAGGATGTAAAGGTATGCCATCTTTTAAAGAGGATTTTTTACATAGATACCACATCTTTGTTTTTGAAGTTTACTTAACTTACCAGTTGTTATGAAAAGTATTTTCTCTTCTGTTTCCAGAAGTTTCTGCACAAAGTTAATTCTTTTTTGATAATTTAGCAATAGCTCCCAGAAATCTGACATCACTCAAAAAGCTACTTCTATCTAACAATCTGACACAGATCTGCAAGCCCCGATGAGCAAGACAGCTGAAATCCCCTGTGTAGGTCAGGATGGAGAACTTACAACAGCAGCTTCTAACTTACACTTATGGACATAAACCTGCCAAAGACCTTTCTACTTTATTCATAGACAAGACAACATGACACATTACTGGTCTGGATGACAAATGAGTAAAGGGTACATTTGCTGCTGCCATGCTATTTTGTAATGATATTGTCCACAGGACAAAAGAGATTCAGCACTGTTTCTAGGTGAAAAAAATACTTGGAATACTCACTGTTACATTCTCTGGTACTATCATATCCAAGCTTCAGAAGAAAACCTAAGTTGGTCACACAGACTGAACCTGCTGTTACAAAACCTAATGCTATTTAGGGGATTGCAGGAAAAAACTCTGAGTAAGAAAAGTGGATGACTATCAGGCTTGATAGTCTTATTCCCAGAGAAGCATGTAAAGTACTCCAAATCTCAATACTGATACAGCCTGCTGATACTGGCGAAACTACAAAAATCCTCTTCTCTCCTCCCATACTTCATACCAAGGAGAATGTATAAAGAGCTATCCCAGATGAGACCACAGATCTTTGTAGCTTTATATCTTGTTTCTGATACTTGATTCTGTACCCAATCACTAAGAAAAGGAATCCTTATTTCTGACCATCCTTCTCTGTAACTTTTCTATCACTATCGTGTCCTTATGATTTAGTCAAACAGTCTGTACGGATTTACCATTACACAAATCCATCATGTTTCCCCATCTTTAACATTCACCCTTTCTCAAAAATAAAGAGCAGAGGTTCTAGCCCTGTTTTTCATCTGTAATTAGAATGAATGACTATTTATTTCTATTACAAGCTGTCACTATGCTTCATTTCTGTTAACACAATTAGGTGGAAAGAGACAAGGCCTCACCAGAAGAAAAAGTGAACTGTTATCAACAGTGGAAAACCCTTAATTGTTCTGTACTATGCTAGATAAAAAAGGGACACAGAGTAAAGACAACATGAAAATAATGTGGTAGTGCTATAAGCATATGCATTTTTTGGGAATAAAGTTCTTTTGAAGAGCACCTGCCTCTACGTAATGTCATTACAGTGCCCAAAAATGCAGAGTCCATGTTTTTAAGACACAAGCTTCCTTAAGATTAGAAGGATTAATTACTTACATCATCATCTGACAGTTTTTCTAACAACATTTCTTCCAATTCAGTCTTAGTCAGCCATCTGCTGCCAACCAGGTTCCTGTTTAAAATATCACATATATTCTCCCTTTAATTAACCATGCAATTAGAGTTACATCACAAAGGACCACACATACAGTCTTCGCTCAGAAATATATTTTCCATCACAAATGAATACAGATCACATTCCCATAGTAAATACAAAAAGGCCTATGCTGATTTTAAAAGATCTCTTGAAAGGAATGGTAACGTCACATATTGAATTTACCAAATTAAAATTATATATTTCACTTACACATTATTCTTATTATTGAAGTCTGATATTGAGCAAGATTACTCTTGCAAGAGTAATATATCTTCTCCTCAGCTTAAAACTTAGTTTGAAAAATTTGCTGCTAGGAAGTGTTTGGTTTATTAGCAACAAAGAAATAAATCAAAAGGCAGGATGTAAAAAAAATCTAAAGCAACAAAATTTTGCCTGTGGTCTTGAATTTTTTGGTTCAATACCAAACTCTACTAGTGTTAAGTATGGTCAAGGTACTAATGCTGCAATAACAACCATATTGTGTTTTATTTACTATATAATCTCGATCTGCTCAGTACAGAAACTGAACCAATGATAGAAACAGCAGAAATTAAGAAAACAGCCTCAAACAGAGATGTTAGCACAAAGAAAAAAAAAGCGTTAAGTAAGTCTTTGGGAAATATATATAATACGAAATGCCTGAAAAAAACAGAATGCTACCATAAATAGATATATCAACTTTATCAGGTAAATTTAGGGCAAAGTGCTAACTTTCTTACCTCTATAGGATTTATTTTTTTATTTTTTAAGAAGCAGTCCTAAGGAATGAGCTGTGATTCAGAAAAGCATTCCTACTCAAGGTGATTTTAAGTAGTGCTTCTGAAGTATGTATTTCAATGTTTTTCTGAGTCAGGACATAAGAAATGTTTACTTAAAAGACAGTGCTGGTTTTAACAGGAATCTTAAAAAGCACCTAACCCGGACAGACTCAAGTGTATAGCATGTATATTTATATATAGCTACTTCCAGTGAAGCCAGTGATTTACTTAAACGTGTGAAAAGCTATAAGCTTAAGTCTTTCAAGATCAGGTTCCTACCCCACAGTTAATACTACAGTGTGTCCATGACAGATCAATTGCTGGAAAAAACAAAAACAGTTCCCACCACCCCCTACCTACCTTGAGGAGATAAATTATTGAGGCTAATCTCAAAGGAAGTACTACATCCCTTAAACCCTGTAAATTCTCAGAGTTTTTATAAACATAACAGAGGAAAACAAAAACTTTCAACCCTGACCACCTTTAGGTCATTTTTCACATCAGTAAATCCACTGGCTGAGCTCTCTAAGGTTATTTTTCAGCAGCATACACCAAGAAACTAAATTCATTTGTTCTCGTCTGCTTATAAACTAATACAGATCTAAAATAAAACATTCTGTGGCTCATAGGACACTATATATGTATATATATATACACACACACACACATACCACGAACAAACAAACTTCTGTTAGTTAAGAAGGAAATAATCTCAACAAATTAACACTTTCTCTTCCTAACATAAATGATAAATGGCTGAAATTAAGAAATGACAAACCAACACGATGTGCAACTGGAATTACACACAAACCTGGCCAGAAAGTACATAGCAAGAACATAAATTATTTTTTTTTCCAGTATCTGAATTGTAACTGTATAAAAATTGGTAAACACTGAGATCAAATCTTCCTAGCTGTATCTATTTATTTTAGATACTTGCTTGATTTCATATTTCAATATATCAAAACCCTTGCAAAGAGAGTAAAATATATATTAAAAAATAAAAATAACAACAAAAAAATCAAGAAAACAGCCTAAAAAGTGACAAGTTTCTAAAACGGATATCCATTTCAAAGGCAACCCTGACAGCATGCACTGAGAAACCAACAACTATAGCATTTCACAGCTTGTTCTGGTTAACATGCACTTTTTCTGTTCAGTGGCTATGGCCAAGCCAAAAAGCTTACTATGCACACCAGAAAAGTTAAAGAAGAGAAACTTAGAGAAATAGAATTCAATTACCATGAATAGTGATATTACAACAAACCAAACCAAATCAACTTTTCTAAAATAACTACAGCTTTGATGATTTAGCTCTACAAAGCCATTTGAAGAAAAATAGTGGTGCTAACTATTTTGATGCTCTTCAAGTTCAACATTGGTTAGTAAAAATACTCAAGAACAGCAATTAATGAAAGACTTAAAAAGCTCAGCTTTAAACCTTAGGATTTTTCCAACAGTTAAGCAACATATTTGATATTTACAAAGGCCTTATTTTCTCATAAAAAGTTTACTACCCTTTTCAAAAACCTTTACTAAAGAAATAATTAGGAAACTTCATATATAGACTCTGAATCCTGGATATTCTCTACATATTTTCAAGTCACACTTTTAAATTCCTATGTAGGAGAGAACATTGAAAAGAGCTGAGAGAGATCAAATAGCAAGAGACATAGTTGGGGGTTCCCTATTTCAGCAGTGAGCACCCTACACGTAGGGACAGACCTTTCAACCTGAAATTAGCTATACAAATATTAAGTCAGGGAATAGGGAAAAAGTCTGAGAATGGGTTCATGGAATAAAAGGCAGGTAGGATGGGAGACTACAAAATGTGCCAAAAACAACATACTGAAGCATTTTAAGAAAAGTAATATCAATATGCATTCCAACTGGAAACATACTTTTTTCCCTTCTGAGGTGGCAAGTCTTGAGCTGCCAGTTGGTCTTGATGTTTCTGAACGTTTAGCAGTTTTTCATACGTTTCCTAAAATATATATGGAAGAAGAATTTAAATGCATTTTTTCATTTAATATTTGATTTTATTATGTAAAACATGCTTACGTGGTTTTGGTCTCCAAACATCTAAAATTCAAGAGGTTAGAACACAAATAGAGCTCTAACAAGTTAAAAAAAAAAGAGAACATGTTACAGCTAAACCATTAAGCATTTAGGCAGTAGGTGTAATATTTTCATATGTAGTTCAAGATAATTAATTTTGAATTGTGCTATTTTTCTTCAGTTTGTTGCCTTCTTATACATTGTTTTACAAAAATTCTCAAATTTATACAGAAAAGCAGCTACATTTATGTAATGGATATGCCTCCAAAACATACTGCAAAATCATTTCAGAGCATTCACATTTTAGCTTGTCTTCCTCAAAATAGTGAGTAGATTTAAAGTTGTAAATTATTTAGCTAGATTTTTGTACATTTGGATTGTCAGCTCTATCAGTAGTCTGTATCGATTAGAACTCCCTCTTACCTAGGCACATCCACAAAAATGCACAGTTAAATTTATCATAATCAGAATTAGTTCTGTTTCCCCCCCCAAAACATTACAGATATATTCGCTCTAGATTTTCAGTACTTTTTTTTTCCCCCTCAACAGTTTTATCAAAATTCTTAGCTATGTAATTTTAAATCATGCTATGACAGGGATTTACAACTTCAGAAAAACAAAAGCAAAAACATTCAAAAAGCCACGCTGAACGTATTACAGGAGAGACGTGTTTTTTAATAAACTATTTTCAGTTTCTTCATTTCAAAAACTTTCAGAATCTATTTTGTTCTAAAGTATTACATCTAGTACTAAGAATTACAACAGTGATTTAAACTAGAAATAGGAATATCTGGAAAAATAATTATATAAATTATATGAAATTACATAAAAAATATTGAAACAAGATAGAATTATATTACAGCAAAGTACTTGAATGTAAAATAATTTACTTTCATTAACAAGTGAAAGTACAAAGCTTATAATCACTTTCACGTACTTTAATAATGTAAGGACTTTAACAAATACTAGGGAAACTACAGATTAGGAATTGCTGGGGACAGGGAATGATCAATTTTTTTTTTTTTTTTTTCAGTATTTCTTACAAAAAATAGACCATTAAAAGAAATGCAAAACAGATAGATACTGTTAAAAAATTAACCACTGAAATTCCAGTTCTTAACACACGTAATACTGTGATTTGCAACAGGATGTCATGAAATTTCTGCAAGTTTACTTTTTTTTTTTAAATCCTACCTCACTTAGCTATGAACAGAATCACAGAATCACAGAATCACACACAGAATCACAGAATTTCCAGGTTGGAAGAGACCTCAAGGTCATCGAGTCCAACCTCCAACCTAACGCTAACAGCCCACCACTAAACCATATCCCTAAGCTCTACATCTAAGCGTCTTTTGAAGATTTCCAGGGATGGTGACTCCACCACTTCCCTGGGCAGCCTGTTCCAGTGCCTCACAACCCTTTCAGTGAAGAAGTTCTTCCTAACATCTAACCTAAAACTCCCCTGGCTCAACTTAAACCCATTCCCCCTCGTCCTGTCACCAGGCACGTGGGAGAACAGGCCAACCCCCACCTCGCTACAGCCTCCCTTGAGGTACCTAAAAAGAGCGATAAGGTCACCCCTGAGCCTCCTCTTCTCCAGGCTGAACAAGCCCAGCTCCCTCAGCCGCTCCTCATAGGACTTGTTCTCCAGGCCCCTCACCAGCTTCGTCGCCCTTCTCTGCACCCGCTCTAGCACCTCGATGTCCTTCTTGTAGTGAGGGGCCCAAAACTGAACACAGTACTCGAGGTGCGGCCTCACCAGAGCTGAGTACAGAGCTGAGTACATCTACTGTCCAAGCTGATTTATCCATTAATATATAAAAAAATGGCTCATATACTAAAAATACATGTACTTAAACTGTATGAACTAAGAACAGATTGCTGTCTGAGCTGCACTCAAAGCATTTAAATAGGGACAATTCACTAAGGCCTTTAATGCAGGTCATTGGTGACATTTTTAACAGCACTGTGGAACAAAAGTATTTTTGGAATAACTCCACAGTATAAAATCCTGCAGTACAGAACTGCCCACTTTTCCTTGAGACCGCACAAGAACTTACATATTATAGTAATATGCCTTCCAGAAATCTTTCAGTTTTGACAGAGATAACCTATTTCAGGTAGGAACTAGGAAAAAATTTCAATTTAAAAAATGCTGTCTTTACACACATGAAACATCACATAAAAGAGTGTAACAAATCACATTTTCAAATACTCCCAAACCTCAGAAATTCATCCATAGATCTCTAAGATAAGAAGATACAGTAGCACTACTTTGGTTATCATCCATATCACATCACCTCCAATAATCTTAACATCTCTATTCAAAGCTGACTATTAGGCTGCAAAAAGTTTTCTACGCAGGAAGAGCATGCACAAAGTTTGGGTCAGAGGACATGAGATGTGCCTGACACCAAGATTTTTTTAATGAATTTTTAGTTAGACTGGAAGAAGAATCAGTATGGAAGGCTTCTGCTCTGGACTGCAGTGGATATAGAAGAGAAGGGAAAAAGAGTTTAGCTGCAGGTCAGGTGTCTGTGGAGAAGCCCCTGGAACAAGGGCTTCAGATTACTATGAGCATTGGGAAGTCATCAAACCAGGCACAGAGATGATATTTTAGGAATTAAGATGATCTCTTTAAAATTTTCAGGTTAAATTACAGAAGCAATGGTCATTAACACCAAAAACATAAAAACACACCAACAACACGCTAACTAAAAAACCTTTACACAGGAGATGAAGTCAAAATTATAAAATAGTATTATAAAACACTTTGGCATGGAAGTAAAATTCTAAATATAATTTCCTGCATATTTCTGGCAATTAAAGTGGACTTGAATCTGTTATGAGATAGAATTTTGGTCTTAAGTATTACAAAAAATTAACGCAAGTGTTTAACGTCTGTAGAGAGATGAAGTCAGCAGACTAAAAGAACCACTTGCTTGTGCAGTAAAGTACACGGATGAGTCTTTGCGAAATCAGGAATCGCATGTAATGCCCAATAATTTATCTGACAAATCTTCACTCCCCACAGGCTAAAGAAAGCGTCTGAAGACACACTTGCTTTTTCAAAGCTGGCAGGTGAAGATTTTACTAATCACTTCAGGATTCAATAGTCCAATTCATGAATGTACACATCTGTGTGTCTTGTAAACTCAGCTAGTACACAATCAAAATAGCTGATTTTACAAGATTGGCTATGTGCTAAAATGCTTCCATTTCTAATAGAGGTATCAAATTTCAGATCCGTGTAAGGATGAAGTCTTCTAAAATACAAAACAATATTATTTTACCCTACATAAAAAATCTGGAAAGAAATTAGCAAAAATGGAACTAGAAAATGAGGGTTTCGTGGTCCCCCCCCCCTTTTTTTTTTTTTAAAAAAAAATGGGAATTTAGCATTGTACCATTTTGGTTAAAATATGCCGCAGAGCTCATATCATTTTGCCTTTTTATTTCTTCATGGTTTTTTTTCCACTTCAGCATATACTTGAAAAAAAAGTTAAAATGCTCTATTGCATATATTATCCACAATCTGATATTTCTAAAAAAGTAAAGCAGCAGTTACATAAAATTACTATTTTGCTTCACAGACTGGTATGAAGAGACCATTTTTTCTTGCTCTGTGCATTACTGAAATACGACATTTTCTCAAAAAAACTTTTAAGTTAAATGATGATCTAATATACAAGCAAATATTTGTGAACCTGTTTCATGCGGTAAACATTCTGTTGTGTATCAGAAGAAAAATAAATTGTCTTTTCCTGACAGCTAAACTTTATTCAAACAGGCAGAACAAAGGCAACAATGGAGTATAAAGTGCATATCCTTTATGAAAGTTCGTTTAATATTCAAGTCATATCAACATGTATATTGACTGTTATAATACACGTGAATACATATGGTTTCTATTTTCACTAGGTGGGTAACATTATTTCCTAGCATTAACTACACAAACAATGATGTGACCATTTATGCCATTAGAAATTAATAAAAGTGAAGTTCCACATGAGTCTGTGTAGTAATTAACAGCATACAAGTTTAAGCTAAATATTATGTTTATCCGATTTATGAGACTTAACGTAGCAATTTTAAGAACATCCTCAAATGGGATTGATTACTTACACTGTATTAACATACAACCTTTCTTTTTTCCTAGCAAAATTAATTAGCTTTGAGACTTAAAAATATGTTTTCTTAAATACACATTAGCCTAGTAAGAGGTTAAAACAACATTGGGAATTTCGTTCAGATTTTGTCTTTCATTTGGCTGACTGAAAAAAAAATGTTAAATCTCCTTTAATGGATTCAGGCTTACAGAACTCTATTTAATGAAGATATTTAGAAACATTCTAAGAATGCTCAAGTACTTAAATATCCTATACTAATGAAATTTGTGTTTGTCAAAGTGTTTTTGTTTGAAGGTGGTTGCCACTGTTAGAAACAAGATGCACACTATTCTCTTTGAGATTTCCAAGGCAATCTTGCATACTCTTTCTAACTGCTTGGAAGAGCTAAAAATAAACTTGTGCTCCTTGTAAAATTTGTAATTTCTTCATTATGATGGAATGCAACAAAACATCTTGCCCTTGGGTTGCTCCGTTTCAGCCAAAACAAATGCAAATGGCTTGTCAGATGACAGCTGTTTGATAAGGCTCCTCTACAAGACCTGCATGCTTTACTTTTTTCCGTGAAACTTGGGATGAAAGGCAGAAGGCAGGAAGAGAATTAATGTAGCATACAGTCTAAAGGCAATGCTACAACCGTGATTAAGTAGAAAAGTTAAAAGGCACAGATTTTCCACAGCCTCGCTGCGTGCAACCCATCCGTGTAACAAGTTGACAGGCCTAGCGCGTCAGCTCCATCATCCTCTCCGACAGCTAAAACGCAGCATTGCATCCCTTTTCAGAGAAAATTTGCGTCTGCACCATGAAGCGTTGTACATTATTTCTTAGCACTGCAGGGGGCTCAAGTCCATATGGAACCTTCACAAATATTACCACAGATCAAACCAGCGGCGTTTCGAGGCAGATTTGACATACCTATTTAAATGAACAGCAGGGGTCCTCGGGCTGCCTCAGGCTGTGCAGGAGAAAACCTCTGTGGAAAGCCTATGCTGCAGCTCCATTACTCAGCAAAGATACACTCTACATTTATCATTCATTTCATTTCTGCCAGGGCAAGAAGCTCATTTGCCCAAGGTCAACAACAAAAAAAAAAAATAGGGGGGGCTGTTTTTTATTCTCCCAAAGAAATAAATGTACCTGACAAGTGGGGATTTTGTCCTTTGGGTACACAGTACACTAATAAACATCAGATAATTCTAATAAAATCACTACACTCCGTAAAACTGTGCACTGACTTCGATAACAAAATTCATTTTTTTGAGAACAGACTAATCATAAAAATAACTTTTTAAGACTATTTAATGAGGAAACAAAATTTGAAATGACTGTCCAGTTAAATATTTCTGCATAAAGCATTAATGCTTTCATCTTCTATAAGTACATACAAAACATGCAAAAACTCTTCTAAGGAGGCAGATAATGCTTGCGCTATTGATGGTCACAGACATGAAGTGCCTATTCATAATCCACGTGAAGATTCAGAAGCTGTATCTGATAGAACATAATGAGACCCTACCATAAAGGTAAACAGATGCAGATCTTTTACTCCTGGAACCATGCTAATCAGAAAAAGCCTTAAGTTTGCATGAATGAAACAGTCTTAGAAAAATCAATTAAGCAGTTTAAATGCAAATTTTCTTCGTACTAAATGTCAGCACAAATAACATTTCCTATAGCTTTGCCCTTCAAGGGAAGAAAAACTATTTTTTTAATTCTACAGCGATTTTTCCTAGGACTAGCTGTTTTTGTTGTTTACACATTCTCTACTACTAACTTTATGCTATTAAGTGGGTACAGCCTACAAGAAAGCAGTCAGACTATTCAGATGCAGATCATAGTTAAAACTGTAAAATAAACCAAAAAAAGCAGGAAGTATTATGTACTCTGTTCTCTTAAACTTCACATAAAAATACCCCTAATAATAGATATTGTGACAAAAATTAACATTTCTTTCATGTTCAGTGGTGATATGACCTACTGTGAAAACACTGAGTAAAGTCAAAAGCTCCTAATACGCATCCCTAGAATAACTTGTACTCGACTGGGAACTAACATTATTTACTACAGGTACCATACTTACATGCATTAATGAATAATACGACTGCTTGCCAGTATAAAAGAGGAAGTGAAATGGTCGGCCATCTTCTCCCCACTGGATTTCTAATGAAAAGCAAGATTAGACAAGAAAGCAATATACACTCACTACAAAAATAAATCCTTGTATTTAATTGCAGTTACAAACCTCTTTCGTAATACTGATTACCTTTTAAAATATCAGAGAACAATGACACTTCATGGGTTTTCAACCTGTCTGGAAATCTAATGATTTAGACTACCTTGTAAAAAACAAACAAACACAAATCTCTAGCTGCAATTATAAGCAAATATTTTAAAACTTCTAAATATCTTTTAACAGGAGGGAATCCCTCGTGCACATCTTAAATGAACTTTCAAAGACTGTTTAGTTGGTATTACAGATGCAAATATCCATTTTAGAATAGAAAGAAGTACAAATTAAGGGACAATTGAAATCTACATAATGATGGCAAAAGGCTAAATATTAACTGCTCCAGAAAACAGTGCTTTAAACTCAGAACAAATTACTTACTAGTATAACACGTCTAAACCAAATTTAGTATTCATGCAATGGTCTTTTGCAGGTAACAGTTATATTCAGAACTTGGGAGATTTTAGAACTTGCTCATGTTGATGCCTGTGGGATATTTAAACACAAGACCTATGCTACGCTTTACATAATTAGTACAGCAATAAAACAGGCTTTGTTCAGTTCATCACATCCAGATTATTTTAATTCACTAAAAGAGCTATTTATGGACATGAATTTCAACTTAAGAAAAAAGTGCGTATCAAATGAGTCTTAGCATGACAGCAATCTCTTCCAAACACAAAACTAACAGAAATAAACACCTGAGAGCTTTTAAAAAATTGAACTGTAAAGAAACTGCCAGCCATTTTATCCAGTGAGTTCAGTTGAAGCTATCTATAAACTACAAAGATAAGACTCCAAGAACCTGTCCGATAAGCATGCTGGTGTATTGCACTGATACATTAACACACAATACAGCAGAAGTGGAATGAAAAGATGTAAGATTTAAAACAACAACAACAAGAAAAAGAACATTGGGGGCATTTAACTGGGTATACTACTGGGGGAACGTATGAATTTCCCTTTACGTGGCTGTGAAAGCATGTTTAGTTGAAATGACTATTCAGGAAACATTCTGAAGTATAAATTTATGGTTTTGTACTTCCAAATTCTTAAAGATGTAATGCACAGACAGTCAAGAAAAGCCGCCTTAAAAAAAAAATGTATTGAAAAGTGTTAATTTTAAACATATGTATTTACACTAATTCTAGTTCTCAAGACAGAGCTAGAATCTCAAAGAATCCTTTGGTCCTGAAAACACAGAGTAGTAGCTTAGTTCTCCCAATAAACAGCCCTTAGATTTTAAAATTGCATAATTATGATTAACTGTCCTACCCTCTGCATTCTACTTTCTATGTCCTGATACTGTTAAGTTAGAAATTACTACATGATACCATTTAATAGTCAACATTCCAAGATTTCTAGCAATACGGAGATGTTTCTAAAAGATGCACAAAATTCAAAAAGCATCAAGAATCTATTGATTCCAGAACAGTAAAAGGAAGGAAGGAAGAAGGAAAATGATAGGATTACACTGATCATCAGAAGTTTCTAAATGGGACTCAACAGTTCAGTGAATAAAGAATTTCACATCCATGCTAAGAGTTCATACTAAATGACAGCCAAAAAATGAACAACTATCTTTTAAATATTCTTTGTAAAATTAATTTGGTGATTTTGATCAGGTTCTCACTAAACAGCATTTTGGCATGTCACTGACAACTGAGGTGCCTCAGGAAGCAAGGCCAAGGACTGTATGGATCAAGTGCAGATTTAAGACTTCCAGGTCAAAAAAGAGACATGATGGGGAGAGTTTCCATTCACATCACCCCCTATTCTCTCAACTGGCAATTTCAAGGCTGTAATTTCTCTGTGTTTAGAGCACCAAAGGTACCAGGAAAACTTTTGGTTTAAAATAGCACTAATGAATATTTTATGGATGTGATAAACAGCAGTGACAAAAAAGCTACTGAATTCAACAAAAGGTTTTTCAGTGACTTCAACAGATTTTGTACGTCATTCTACCTGCTGATTATTTTTAAACAATGAAAAACATTTATCTACAGTCAGTTCACAACATGCCTCAAAGGGCTACTGGTTCCAGAATCCAGCAGCAGTTTTTTACCCTAAAAGCTGGAATACTAGATCAGGCCTTGTACTGCTCAAGTCTTATCAGTTCCCTCCCGCACATTGTTCCTAATAAAAATAAAATCTGTGAAAATAAGGCGTTCTACATATACAAAATTTTTTAATACTTAGAAAAAAATGAAAACATCTATGAACACTTACTCCTCTGTTCTGGAAAAATTTCTGTGGGATGCTGCAAATAAATAAACAAATAAATATCATCAAAAGGAAAAAGTTACTTGAAACATCATGTTATGGTTATTCAAAAATGCAGCAAGAAATCCTACCTTCATCATGGGCCTGGCTCGTTTGTCGAATAAGCCCGAAGGAAAGAGATAGGCAATAGCTCTCTGAAAACAGAGATCACATATGTAATTTTTCCATAAAAGAAGCATCAAAAGATTGCTTAGGTACTTTCTCGTAGAGAAAATTGAACAATTTTTGCACATACATAAGCAAATCAGTAACAGACTGCCACATATCTTCTGTGTGGAAAAGAACAGCAGTTTCCTCAGGAATCCTCAGGTAGAGTAAAATCTCATTATGAAGGCTGCAATCTAATATATCAGAACAAATGAACATTCCTCTGCAAAGTTTATTTTTTTTTAGAGTACACATTTACAATGACTCATCAGAACTACTCAAGTGCAAAGACCACCTTTTTAGCAAGTAAACGCAACACTCGTTTTTCCTTAGAACTTCAAATGCTGCAACTTCTATGTGAAATTACATTTTATTCATCTTTCTCAGAATATCAGAGCTTGTTAATAGTGCCTACTGACAAACTGAGCATGAGAATTTTATTTATTCAAATATAAAACAACTGGACACAGCTAAGTTTTTTGCAAATTTGGAACCCCAGTTTCTATAGACTTAGGTTCTCAGAGTCTAAAAGCCATGTTTGTAAAAAGCAGAAGATACTTTACATAGCCTAAATAAGCATTTCATTGAACATTGAATTTGGAAACAACTGTGAATCACAGCAATCTTTGCTGAAGTTGAACTAATAGCACAGCAAAGCAAGACTTCTAAATGCCATTTTTCTTTTTTAAAACATTAATTCTCTCACTTTCTTGATACCTAAGGGTTTGATAAAACAATTTAGAAACAAGTATGGCATTACACACTCATGATTTACCACTGTTCATACGGATTACAGTATACCAGACACATCACTTGCTTTTACTTTACCAATATTCTGCTTTTCCTGTGATACATAAAGTTACTATTATTTGCCTCCAACAAATAAAGTAGGAATGACAAATTCAAAGTCATTCTGGCAAAATGCAAGGCAAAGCAGCTTACAAGGTTAAGCCCAATGGCATGTATTTCCATTCAACATCATTTTACCGTCCCTTTTCAGTGCAGCTGAAACTTAAATGTGTCTTTTTATTTACAGAATGGTTGGGATTGAGACTTCTGGAGGAAACCTGGCCCAACCCATGCTCAAGCAGGGCAGCCCAGAACCGGCTGCCCAGGACCACCTCCAGGCAGCTTTTGAACATCTCCAACGAGGGAAAACTTATTATAACATATTACTAACGTATGAGAGCTGCTCATTTCCATTTGTTTTCTAAAACGAAACAAAGACAGCCACCAAAATCCCCCAGATACAGGACTACAGCAAGGGTGGCCAACTTCAGACGGCGGGCAGTAGAATTTGAGATAGAAATCATTTGCTTGTACAATAACATGGAGTAACTGAATAAAACCCTCTGGCTGTCATCTCTCTTATATTTTCACTAGACAGTAAGGAAAAGTAGAATTACAATAAAATCACAATTAAAAATCTGCTCTTAAGAAGAATGCCTCTTTGTTGTGTAAGAAGAATGCCTCTTTGTGTGTAAGGTTGCCTCTTTAGGCAACCTTAGGGCTATTATTTGCTGATCGTTTTTTCCATGGACATGGAGTGGTTTGTCAATGCTTCAAGAGATTTAATATGCACGGAGTGTAAAAGGACCTAACCTATTACTTTCATTAATCCCCTACTGGTATTCTGAACAGAAATTTTGAGAATTCTGAAGCAAACAAAAGGCTTAACTTGATTTTATGAAATGGTAATTTTGTTTCTCTTAGTGACTACTGTATTCCCATTTGTTAGTCAATGGGCATTTTATGCATACACACAGTAGGTGAACACCTATTTATGAACAAATGGGGATTAATTATGATGACAATAGAGAAATCCGCTGTGAGCCAAATGATGTTAAACAAACACATTATATAATATATTAAAAGAATTTATTACAGGATATTGAGACTGACTGTGCATGTACTTAAGAGGTAGACTTTATACAAGCATCTCCAGAATCTCAATCAAAACAGCTACTGTAACTGTGACACCTTAATACATGCCAAATTTACAATTTACCATTTATAACGAAGAGTGTCTGTCATCTGAGATGTACTACATCTTGAAAGTTTATTTTACATTGCTTGAGTGTATATGCATGTCTTTCATGCTAAATCATAAACAAACCCTGCATTAAAAAATCTTAACATTTACTTTCAGCTCTCCACACATCAACTAGTCTAAGAATAATAGTTCTATTTTGTAAGTTTCTTTTTTATGTTGTTGGAGTTTTTGTTTGTTTTTCCCCAAATGAAAAGAAATAGTCTTCCTGCCCTCTCCTTTCTTACGGAGAGCATTTAGAGTATTTCAATCAAGGAGTATTTGCCTTTACAATCTGTTCAGAACTGTCCTGGGATGTAGAAGACTACAGGTGAAGCTTTGCTCTCCTTTCTTCATGAGACTTTCTTCATGGTAAATAGCTGCGCCCTCATTTTTTACTGAATTTGACCAAGAGCTGCTTTCCTTAGGCTATCATTTCAGGTAGGCAAGATTCATCCATTCTCAACCTCCACAGATTCTGGGCTACTACTTCACAGTTCTACCTGTTAAACCATACTATTACCGTTGTTTTCTGAAATAAAACACAGCTTTCTAAAAAAGGAACAGCATAATTATTTTCAGCAGAAATGCTTAAAAATCCTTGTATGTAGTTAACAGCATGATGTTTCCAAAAATTATTATGTAAACTGCCGGAAAACAAAAAGGTGGAATGGGTACAGTCTGCATTGCTACAAATTGCTGGGGAAAAAAAATGGAGGTGTTTCCTCTCAGGATTTGAAGGTACTTGTTTTCAAAGACTGTTGAGTCACTCAGGGAAAAAAAAAAAAAAAAAGGAAAAAAACCCTGTAGTCACACCTTCAAAAATGGTAGATCACAATGAATACATGTTAGTATGGAGATGGTTTAACTCAGGCCTGCTACACTGCTAAAGGACCACACAGTATTTCACTTCCAGTTATATAGTCTGAATTCAAGCCAGTAGGCATAATGAGAACAAGCTTCCATCCCTATCAAAAATCCTATCTGGCATCCCTTCAACCAAATTACATGCAAAACAATTCATTAAATAAGCTGCCCAACACTGCATGGGGCATGTTGTGCAAATCCAACATGCCTGCCACACCCTCAGCTTCCCTCCTCATTGTGAATGCTGCACATGCTGACTCCTCATCCTCACTCCCCTTCCTACCTACAAGCCAAAAAGCTTTTCTCAAAGCTCAAGAGACTTTGGTTCTGAGCGAGACAGGTTCAGCTGGGTCAGTAAGGGTTGCTTTTCTTTTTTTAGAAAGGCCTCGAGAAATTAAGACTTGGATACTTTAATTCAAACAGAGCTGACCGAGTTATAATGGGGTAGGGGATGGACACTGAGGCACTTCAATGGTCAAATTAACATCCACAAATGGGGGAGATTTTACAGGGCAAATTCGTCTTGCCCAAGTGCCTTCCTGCACTTTTCTCAAATACAAAACATTATAATTTTCATTGCTCAAAATGTGTGTAAATAAGCTAAGAAGCATCCAGAAAAAAAAAAAAAACAAACATATTTTGCAGAAAATAAAGAAAAATTTCAAAAAAAAACTCCACCCCAGGTGGAGCATCTTCTTTTGCATAGGAAGGGCTCAAGAATCCAACTTGTTCTTTTTTAAATATAAATTCTGACATGGACAGAAAAGCAGAAAGATAGCATTTTAACCCCATCACTTGAAAAAAAAAATACAGCCATTAAATGCAAAAAAAACCACCACTTCTTTTAACATTAAATTACATTAAACATTTTCAAAACTAAAAAGGTAATATCTTGTCCCGAGCTCAGATAGCAAAAAACTTTTGAAAGAAAGAGCTGTTCCTTTATTTTCACTGTAACTTCTTAAAAGACTGAACAGTATTCAAAGTAAGAAAAAAAAATAGCAGTCGTCAGTTCAAACAGACTGATGTAGAGTTTGTCTCCACTAAAATAAAGTTTTTAAAAAGTATTCTAGATTCAACTAACTTTTTAAATAACAATAAAAAATCCAGTGTTTCTGGTAAGGACAGTGCTGGACATCATGTTCCTACAGACAACAAAGTTCAGAAACGTATTTTGTTCTGAGTAACGTTCCTGACATTTCACATATGTTAATATTCGCTCACTTCTAACAGGCTGGGTTGCTAAAACTGGAACGTTACTTAGAAATCAGATGCTCTGAGCCATTTTTAAATTTAACCAAATATCACCCACTTTTCATTAGAGAAGTCTTAATTCATCGGAAGAAACCATACCCTCTAAGGAACAAAGCTTCTCACTTTTATAACATTTTCATACTGAAAATGCTGCTTTACTGGTACTTTTGCAACAACATGTAAGTGAAGATATTTATTTCTAAATGTGTATTTTAGATTTTTTTTTTCCATCTGCTTGACAACAATCTATTAGGTCGCATGGCAGACAGCAAAAGAAAATTAACACATTTCCAGCTTTCAAGTTTTGCTAACTTATGGGGAAGAGTATGGCTTCATGATGAACTCGTATCTTAGAGAGCATTTAGTGACTGCATGGAAATGAATAATAAAAATACTGGCATATAAATAGGTCACAGAGATTAAGATGCTTTTTCTATATTAATCTTTCTTAGATTTCTGGTCTTTAAAGTAGAATATCACAGGACTGACAGTGGAAAATGAAGGTGGGCTGTTTACTGCAACCATAAGTTAAAGTTAAATCAAAAAATAAAAGGATTACAGACTCGATTGGGAAAAAGCACTGGGTCAGGACTGCAATCTCTATTAATTAGGTATCCCAGCTGGGCAGTGGGTATGCAGCTGTTAACTTGATCAATGACTTACCTAAATGTCATCTCTACTGATTCGCTTATAAATTACCAGCAAGTGAGACTAATGTACAGGTGCTAATTTATTTAAACTGTTCTCTGCAGTTCTACATAGCTTTATAAACTGCATCTGGCACCTAATGTTAGCTGTCAGTTGTACTTAGACATGCCTGTCCTAACGACTCTGTTCATTAGAAATGAGCACAAATTATGAAATATTGTGAAAAATGATACATCAAATGGAATGGGCAAAGCAAATCAATTAGAGAAACTTCTTACCACATATTCACACATAGGAGAATAAAACATCTCCGCTTCAGAGCAAGGTCTGTAATACCAATTAAAAAGCAATTGGTAGACTTCTGCAGAGTTATATATCAATTTGCTGGATTTTTTTTTCTCCTCCAGAAATACTGTTGTAATGCACAGCTTAACTTTTCATTCGCAAATAAAAGCATCAGTAAGAGGCAATTCTGCTTCTACAACATCCAGGAGAAGGATTAACAAGTCAACTTAATTTCCAGTTTAGAACTTTACAAGGTTTAGCTTTCCTTAAACTATACCTAAAACTCTAGTGAAGGACAGAATCCTGTGATGCTTCCTTTGGAAATATCAGACTGATTAACAGTAAAAGACATGGAGCACTCACATGCTCGATATAAGCACTCATCAGAAAGAATTACTACTGTCTGAAATGTAAAGCTTGATAATTCTCCTGCCAGTGCTTAAGCAGCTTTTATATTTTTGTAACAGAAATTTTATTATGCATAGTAGACACTATTATACACTCTGAGTATTCTCCAACACCTGACAGAATATGAAGAAATTAAACACGTACCACAGGTACTTGGTATCACTGAACAAAACACTACACTTTTAGCTCCACTTCTCCATCTTTTAATAAACTAAGTCTGCATAGAGGTCACATACTTGTCACCTGCACTGCACGTGTTAAAGCTAGTTTTCAGAATGAATCTGCTTTTACTAATTATGGAGCTCAGTTAATTTTGTGCAAGTTATCATAGAGCTGTGGATTCATAAAGAAAAAACAACCACGTATACGTCGTCACCTTCTACTTGGAGTCTTGCTGTTTGTAAGCCTTCCTTGTAGACTCTTATCAAGAGAAGGAATCCAGACTGCAGGTGAATGCACTGTCCTACCTTTAACCTTCCAGGCAAGCTATCTAAACTATCAGGAGCAGCATCTGTAGTAAAATGAGAGTTGTTTTTTTTTTTTCCCAGACAAATCTGTGCATGCATGCCTTTTTGTGTTACTATCTTGTAACGTAAGTATCATTAAAGGTAGGGGAAAAAAACAATTGTTAAAAATTGCAGGGAAAAGAAATTCCATAGTCTGTTAAAAACTGCAGAAAAGAAAGCCAGAGTAAAGCAGGCTCTTATTGCTGACCCCGGAAGGGTCTGCAATGCCACTTGTCTGTAGAACAGCAGAGTGATATCTGTGATTCTGAAAGAAAGCAGCCACTGTATCAGTGCATAGCTTTGTACTCATGAAGTTTGATTTCCTATGGACTTCTGACTCAAAGTCAACTTTCCCTTATGGATTTTGTGATGCCTGATGAGACTCAAGTCTCATTTCAGCCTTTTTCTCTGCAGGCCATTAACTGTGTCTCTTCTCTACTCCACCATCTATTTTCAGAGAAATTTTAAAAATTCATTTTGAAGCTTCTCTGTCAAATGTGGTTGAAATCATCCTGTATCACCACCTACAGGTATAGTTCTTCTTTGACATAAGCATGCTGTCACAACCTCCTGTGTGGACACAGTTACAAGTTTGCCACAGAGAAGTGAAAAAACTACGCTAGCAAAACAATCCCCAGAAAAAAAACTAAACCATGTACACCTCTTTTGGCACATACAACATCAACCCTAGGGGACCTGCTGCTACACTGTGCTGCCATGGCTAGAGTAATAGTGTCACTGCTGCGCAGAAAAAGCTCTGGCTATGAGACTTCATGCAGCTTCACCTAAGACTGAATGTCACCAAATGACATTTCTCCTCACTACCTCTCATGTGTGATAAAAGAAATGACAGAAGTGAAGCACAAGTTGGACGTTTAAAAAAGAAACAACTTTTTTTTTTTAAAGTGAAAGACAGCACATCTATACACGAGCCTAAGTGACATGCAGAAAGAGGAGGCCACCCACCTGTCAGTTGTCAGAGGGAATGGCAATAAAATAATATGTTTTGAGGTACTGATATGAGCTTAAATGCAGGTCTACATTAAAATCCCTAAGCTAAGCCAGAGCGTTAGTTGTAAAACATCCTATAAAATTTAATTTGCATTACCAGCAACCACAGTATCAGACAAGAAAACCCAACCTAAATATACACAGCAGGTCAAATTGTGGGTAAACGTTTCAAAGTGCTACATAAACCTTCACAGTGCCTCTTACAACCTCAGATCAAGGGGATTATCCATTAGTACTTTTAAAAAGAACCTACTGTGCTTTAGCAAGATATGGTATATAGCTCTATACTGTGATGTCTGACCTCACATAGTAGCAGGAGTAGAATCTCTATTCACAGTCACAGTTGCAATGTTTGCAATGTATAGTAGTAGTCTTTCTTATTCTGACAGTTTGATTAAAATTCACAGAGAGCTGAGGGGCTCATGCTGAAGTAAAGTGCTTTCAATATCTGAAACTCTACAGTAAATTACTTCTCCAACAGAGCAACTGTACTTACATCAATATCCTCTTGGGTGAAAGTTTCAGGATCTTCTCCCATCATGTTGGCTAAATGTCTCTTTCCTAGGTTGAACTCCTCAATCTGTTTTTTAATAAATGCCTCTGTGTACTTTTCAGGTCCTGAGGCTGCTACATTTTTCTTCCACACTTCTGTAGTGGTATAGATTAGCCTCAGTGTCTAACAAAAACAAACAGAACAACAAAAATGTGAGATTTATTTTGTATTTTTGGCGCAGTGAGTCCTAAATAAAATGAACATTAAAACAAGCCATGCATACCTATAACAGGATTCAACATATTACTGTAGTAAGTTAGAAAAGGCAGTTATACTCACAAAACCACTTACTTCCAATTGTTTAACGCCCATAAACAGATAAACACAGTCTAGAAGGTGAACATTTCTGCACATTACTATTAATCTTGCAATTGCTTTTTTTCTTATTGAACATATTTGTATTGCACCTGCCTTTTAAGTTTCTTTTTTTTTTTTTTAATTTATTTCGCAAGATTTTTCTGATGGAAAAAAAAAATAATATCACGTTAGGAACATTCAGCAAAAGCAAGGCACAGAACTGATTAACAGATGCAGTCTTGAGGGAAAAAAAAAAAAAAAAAAAAACACAGGACAGGTGGAGGTTTTGCATTCACCTAAAGGCACCCTGTAGTGAAGTATGACAAGGATCTGCAGGGCAGCTCTTGTGGCTTTTGGAATCACGTGGGTGCCCGTGTCCTATGGCACGGTGGACAACCACTGCTGAAGGCTCTGCAAATGCTATGAAGCCTCCCCTGTTTCCTCAGTGCCAGAACATTTATTCAGCTATTTCATTGTCTCAGGTAGAATGATTAGAAAATGAAGCAGAGTAATTCTCATCAGCATCTACTGCTGAGAAGTGTTCCAGCTCAGAAGCCATAACGCAGAGGACACTTACCTTTTGATGTTTGTGGGAGGCAAGGTTTTTTTTGTTTTACCAAGACAATCAGTAACTGGGATGACTAATTTCAATCTAGACCTCTAACAGAGGAACAGGAACTTTACTGTCAGGGCTGCAACGTCCCAGTTTTAGCTTAGTGCCAATAGTATGCACTATTTTGTCTCTCCAACACTAGTGTTAACAGAGTCCTCTACAGCTTAATTATTCCACAAACTGAACAGAGAGAACTGATTATCTGCGTGGCCCTCTGGGATGAGAGGGTGGTAGGTAATCACCAGAAAAAAGGATATGGAGTAGAGAAAAGCAAAGATGGAAGAAGAACCTCTTCTGAATCAGAAAAATGCCAACTTTTGTTCACCAGAGAGCACCCTGCAACATTTATCTTGAACCTCTTCAGTGTGTCACTGCTCAGAAGCGCAGTTTCAGAGGGCAGAGCATCTCACAGTTCATTGGACCTTACTTTCTCTCCCCCACTCCCTACTTACTGCTCGCTCTGGCACTCAGACTCTTCCTCAGGCCAGTTCAGCTGCCTGGCCTTGGCAAAACACTAATTTCTGTGTCCTCCCCAAGAGCAGAGAGTGCTCTGCTGAGCTAGCAAAAGCAATTCAGAGAAGACTCTGAGAAGTGCCAAAGCCAACAGCATAACGCAGCTGAAAGAGGGAGAAGGAAGAAGAGAAGTCCCTTCTTCATTTCTTCCAGGGAATTATTAAATTATCTCTGCTTCTCCTGGAGCTGTAGCCTCAGTCTATCCTTGGCCAAATATTAAAATCCACACATCACAGTAATGAGAAATAGCTACTAGCCTCATTATGAGGGACAGAGTAAATCCTAGCATTTGAGACAACTAGACACCCTGCGAGTCACAGAAATAGTCCGCAGATCACACTCACCATTTTGACTTGACCTCTCTTAGTTAAACTAATATGAAACACTCGAAATACTTACAGTATCCATATAACTAACATAAATACTGCAGCAGTCTTCAGGCCTGGTTACAACCACAAAGACATGAACACAGAGAAGAGCATTTGCCACAAAAAGTTTAAGAACAGCCCCAAGAAAGAACTCGGTGCAGAAGATCCTGCTGTTGCTTTATGTGCTCCATGGCTTCTAAGCATCACAAGCAGTGCTAGTCCTGGTCTGCTCCTTTTTTTCTTTTTAATTCATGTTTTCCGTAAGATTATATTTACACATAGAGAATTAAAACAGAAATAAACAAACAAAAAACCACCAAAATTTTACATTTACACCATTTCTACTGGCAATGCTGTTGTTACTTCCTTAGAAAGCAGAAAGGTATCTGCATATTCCCTATTATTCTCCCAGTCACTCCTCAGGAAAGAGTTCAATTCATCTTCTGTCTTGCTTGTCTTAATAGTAACTAATTATTTGTAATTCTTGTCAACGAACATATGACTCCTTATTACTTGGCCCAAAATTGCTTTCTGTCTGCTATGCTTTAAACAGGATACTTTAAAAAGATTGCTTTCATCTTATTCCTGTCAATTTCTATTGTAATTTTCTCATTTTTGTCCTCCTTCCCTCCAGCTATTCATATTCTTCCCTGGTTTCAATTCGTCACTAATCAAAAGTCCCTGGACACACAAACTGTTCATAATTAGAAAACAGCCTCTTATGCAAATTAATATCTATTGTATTGGGTACCTCTTCTGGGATAAGAGTCCTATTTCATGGGTGGTACAGGCGAGAACTGCAAAGCAGAGCCAAATGCTTCTGGCATTTCAGTCAAACAAGAAAGCCCGCTCCTTGATTTTCTAGAGGAAACCACACAGGTCTGCCTTTACTTATTACACATTTCACAAAGCGTTACTGCCGACAACAGCCTCATCATTTTAAAAGTAATGATGGCCATTACCAGCACCCCTGAAATAACAGGCTGTTCCACCAGGAGAGGGAGAAGGTAAAGCCTTCTCTTCTGGACCCAGCTCCTGAGTATTAACCCTTCCTGACCAATCCCTCCCCAAACAGCCTAGCATTAAAACAATCTGGCAAATCCTTATTTTCACGGAGATTGTCAATTTATAGAAAAACAGTTTCCGTAAAAGTTGCCTCAAAAATAAAACAAAAAAAACAGCTATTTTCAGGCACCTTCAAGTTCACTGGCCAACTTACTAGAAGATGAGAAGGAACAAGGGGACCTGTTTGCTTACTGTTGTCCCATGAATTTTGCTTCACTGGCGTACAGGTTGAAAACCAATGCGTATCGCTAATAGAGGAATCAAGCTTTCTATGCTTTTGCAAGGGAAGGAAAGGAGAAAGAGACAAAAGACTCCAGTTCGAGAGAAAACTCTATTTTACAACATGGCACAGCTACAGAGTGAAAGGAGATACCCCATTTACGTGGCATGTTTGCAGCTGCATCATTTTCAAGCTGCTTCCATGCTCTAGGCCGGCAGATTTCAACCGCCTCCTCTTCCAAAGCCATGCAGCTCACAGAGGTCACTTGTTTTGGTTTAGAGCTCTCTGTCAGCAGTGAAAAGTGGTATAATCTTCCTGATATCAACACATATACAGTGGTTTACATACAGTACTGGTCCCAGTCAAATGAAATAGCACATAAGGTACCCCAAACATTTCTCCTGAGAAGAAAGCTATACAATCACAACAGAAGCAATAGACAGTAACAAAGCTAGATCACTTTTTCTTTATAAACTGTACTAAGTATCCATGTTTTGCTTATTAGAACAGACTAAACCTGTTGTTCAGTAAGAGCTAAGGGAAATTGAATTATAGCACCCCTGCCATTTCCATTCTCAACATAACAAGCTTAAAAATTTAAAAACAAAGAACTTCTTGTCTATCATAGCTGGGGAAACAGTTTAATGAATACATTCCAGCAAGGGATTTATAAGAGCGACACCATAAGGCAGTTCCCTAATGGGAAAGACAGCCAAGTGCTTAACCTAAGAGATGGCTATGGCAGGTCAGAAGAGGGGTGTATCAGCTTTCTGCTCCCAACAGCAGCCAGTAGCTGAGCCACAAGGGTAAGACAGAAAAGAGTAATACTTTTTCCAGGACACTTCTAGCTACCAGCAGTTCAAAGACGTGTTGACATCTTGGTTTTGACTGTCCTCAGTGGAACTTTCTTCTGAGTTTTGCAAGTTGCTTTTTGTACTCGCATAAACGCTTAGCACCCACAACACCCTCGTCAGGCTGTTCTAGGGGTTAGCTACACTGGAGGAGAAGAAGAGCCTCTCAAGTTTCCTGGGCCATGTCCCCCCTTAGTTCCTTTCACATCCTCTAGTACAAATGTTTAGAAACGGGATGGTTTGTTTGCAGCTCCAGGCTCAGGCACTGATCCCATCTTTAGGCCGGAGATCAGACAGGTGAGCTCTGGAGGCCCCAGAGGTTACCTTCTAAGTAACCCCTCCTTCGAGGTCATTTTCTCATTTATGACACAGAATTTTTGGTTCAGACTCCAGCAGGTGCCTGCTCTGGAAAACCGTACCACTGCCAATTATACCTTTTATGTAGGATAACCAAAACCACCCAAGTGCTTCCAATAGAGAACTATGATCGAGTGCTTGCACACTTCCAACTTCTCTCTGCTTCCTCAGGCAACAGCGGCCCGTGCGCTTCTGACTGCTCTCCATCCCTAACACACAAAGTCCACCTACAGACAACACACTCAGACTGCTCCCCCCAGCATCACCTTTCATTTACCGTTGCCGGCTCAGTCACCGTGCAGACCGCTACCAGCCCGCCCCTACACCTTTTGCTCAGTTACACGCGCGTACCCAACACCGCCGGGCTTAATTACACGGCAACCTACTGAACACCGGCAGCTCACAAATCCAACGGGCAATCCCCACACACCCCCGGGAAGGGCCCGGCCCGGCTCTCACCTGCGAGCGCGTCCCGCCCGCCGCCGCCGCCACCAGCGCGGCGCCCCGCCGGCCGCCCGCCCGCAGCAGGCGCCTAATGGCCGCCGCCATCACCGCGGCTCGCCACGGCCCGGCCCGAGGAAGGCCCCGGCGCCGCCGATTGGCGGGCAGGGCCGGAGCCGCGCCTGCGCGCTGCGCCGCGCTGAGGGCGGGCAGTGATGGCGCTGCCCTGCGCTGGGCATGGGCAGGGCGGTGTGGGGCGTAGGGGGTATGGCGGTACCTCAGGGAGTTGAGGGGAGGCGGGTGAGGAGTGGCTGCGGGTACTGAGGCTGAGGGGAGGCCTCATGGCGGCCTGCAGCTCCCTCACGAGGGGAGCGGAGGGGCAGGCGCTGAGCTCTGCTCTCTGGGGACAGCGACAGGACCCGAGGGAACGGCACAGAGCTGGGACAGGGGAGGGTCAGGCTGGGGGTTAGGGAAAGGTTCTGCACCCAGAGGGTGGTCGGGCACTGGGATAGGCTCCCCGGGGCAGTGGTCTGCCCAAGGAGCCTTTGGATCATGCTCTCAGAAACAGGGTCTGATTTTTGGGTGGCCCTTGTGTGGAGCCAGAAGTTGGTCTTGATGGTCCTCGGGGGTCCCTTCCAACTGAAATCTATGATTTGATTATTAATGTACCAAAGCTGATACATGGTACAGTTACAACAGACATCATTAAAACGTGTGGAACAATCAGCCTCTGCTCTTCAAATACAAATTATAAAGATTATTTTTTTTTCCATTCGTTTGTTTTTCTAGTTTTAGGCCTCTAGACCTGTTTCACCTGGAAGTTGCAGCAAGTCTGGTGTGAACCCACTGCTCTTGGGAGTCATTAAAAATGTTTTACCCTCACCTTGAGCTTTTGCTGAAGTAAAAAAGAAATGCCATTTTTTTTAGGCAGTAGTGTTTTGTGCCACAGGAAAAGTGGGAAATAATTATTTTTTAATTAAAAAAAAAAAGACTTTTGGAAGTCTTCTTTCTAGAAGCACTTGTTATTTGAGAGGACAATGAAATGAATCTCAGCTTTTCCAGGTTTGTTTTTCTTTTCACCTTTTTGCTGGTGGCCTTTGCTTCCTCCAATTCAATGGTAAGTATGATTTCCTTCCTGGGATTTAAAAGGGCGTAAGAAAACTGGCAATGGGCAAGGGCAGTCACCCATGCAGGGAGGTCAAGGAGAAGCCAGCTGGATAGGTATTTATTCCTAAGGTTACCAACAGTGAAAATGAAACCATCAGTGTTTTTATTGACACAGATACATATAAGTGACTGCAATGAATCCTGCACCAAAGGGAAGTGGTGAAACGTCTCTCTTGCACACACCTGACCGAGTCCTGAGAGCAGCAGCCGGCTTTTCATTCACATGGTGTGTAGGGATTACGCCTGTTCAGCAGCTGTTTCTCCAAAAGAGGATAAAAGTGGGTCGGGTTAGGGTCACGGTCCTACTGATGTGCTCCTGGAGGAGCCAGCAGAGCTGAAGGGTAGAGAAAGGCAAACAAAGGTGGTGCAGCCTCTTGAAGGTCCGCAGTGAGTCTCATCTGCCACCTGTTGCCCCCTTGCTTGGCTTTGCTCAGCATGGAGGAGTTCCTCAGTCCTCACCGTGCCAAACAAGCATCACCTCTCACCACTGCCAGCTGTCTAGAAGCAAAGTGCCGCTGGAGTGAGCTGCTTTTATTCTCCACATACAATTAATTGTCAGTTAAATCCGAGGAGCAGGGCTGCCTGTGCAATATTGTCTGCTTGCACTCTGAAGCTGGTTGATGTCAATCCAACTCCCTCCACTCCTTAAGCCTATTTACTCCTGTGCTCACTGTGAAATAAAGCCAAATGCTACTGAAGTCCAGAGCATGTTTTCAAGGATGTGGGAGTCTGCATACCATCCATGGTTTTAGTCTGAGGTTGTAAAATCATTCTCACAAATGAAGAGCAGTTCATTACATGAATGAAGAACTCGGTATATGTGGAGTCCAGTATTTAGTGAAAAGGACCACATTGTGTCTCATGGATTTTCAGAGTGGTCAGTTCTTACAAGTTAATTGCTAACTCCCCAAGATAGAAGACTTTTTTTTTTTTTTTTTTTTTTTTCCACAGTTTCTTTTGAAATCCCTTGATTCAGGTATTTTTCCAACCATCCTGCTACTGCCAAGGACTTGCTTGTCCCTGTAAGACACTTCTCTAGAGATGCCTGGGTTATTACCAGTTTCTAGACTGATCATACACCTAAATGCAAGTGAGTGTAATTATTTCTCGGGATGCGTTGAAGGAAATAGGCTCTTGTGGTGTGCACAGTTCATGTATTCCAGTGGGATTCCTTCTGCTGGAAGGATTCCCACTGCTGCTCAGATGTCACAAGTTGGCATTTACCAGCCCAAAATCATGTTTTAGCACAAGCCAAATTAAGATAAGAATCAGTGGAAGTTATTTACATGCTCAGCTCCTGAATCCCCATCCCTCTGTCAAAAGTTTATTAAGATAGAGTTTAGGAAAAATGCAAGAAAACCGTGTTTAATCTACTTACCCAAGACTAATTCCAAAGGGCTTCTTTTTCTATCTCTGTATTTAGTTGACAGATTGTATATGCTGTACCTAATCTGTGCAAACTGTCCTGATGCTTTGCTAAGCCCTTGTAGATCTTCAGTCTTATGTGTGGCAGGAATGTCCTTTTGAGCCCATCTGGGCAATGCTCGACTCTGGGAACTTGTTCAAATGTAACCCTTATTACC
Organism: Heteronetta atricapilla; assembly: GCA_011075105.1. NCBI lineage: Eukaryota > Metazoa > Chordata > Aves > Anseriformes > Anatidae > Heteronetta > Heteronetta atricapilla. Next base: position 141,493,058 of record CM021731.1, on the reverse strand, counting down.
CATATACTGGCATAAACTTGTTAATTGTGCTCTACACAATCACACAACTGGGAACTGCTGTTTGCAGCGCGTTACCTGCTTTTGTTTTGAAACTAGATAATGAGGGTTAGGATATAATTGGGGATAACAAAAGCTTTGGAGTCTGTCTTTCAGGGGCAGCCTGAGACTCAGAAGACTGGCATTTCTGTGCAAGGCTGGAGATTTCTGAAGTGAAAAATCACTGAATACAAAATAAGGAAACCAGGCTGAGAGTAGCATATACGTGGGTCAGGGGACAGCCTGAGGGGCGCATCTGTAGCGTATGCAAATTCTGCAGTGCAGACCTGAGGCTTCGCTTCAGTCCAAATTTGCTGATTGCTTACATTACCAACCCACATTCAGACAGTCCTGCAGTGAGATTCGGGGCATCCTTTTGTAATCAGAGATGAGGTTTGTAGCTAGCCTGTATAAAGGTTACTGGTATGGATAATGTGAATACTAAATGCTGGAGGAACAGGTATCCCTGATACAGTGACACACACGGTAAAAATCAGGGTAAAAAAAAAAACATACTAAGTTTCATCTCCCTGCCCCACAAATGCAGACAGAAGATAGCGAGGATGGCAGTACCAGGTCAGACCTAAGGCTATTGAGTCCGATGGCTTCACTCTAGCAGTGGTCAATGGTAGATGGAAGAGTAAAAAGACGAGGAAAATACACTGAGATACTTCCCTGATACAGTCTCCAGACCTGCGATGAGCCAAAGGTAGAGTCTTAGGCTTAGACACACAAGAAACATATGCAGGAGAAGAGGGCAGGAATTCGTGGAGGACGTAGCGGGATCTGCTGTCACACAGTGGAAAGAGCTAATGCGCAGCAGAGACAGTGGGACTCAGTGAATCAGAAGACCAAAGAAGTTGTTGTAGGAGAATTAAGACTTTTTGGGATACTATAATCTAAATCACTTCTGAAGAGATGTCTGAATTTTTTGGTGTTTTCACTTCTTCTATACAGAAATAGATGAGTAGATTTGCTTTTGATTTCTGAACCGAAGTTATTCTTAGAAACTATTTTCTTTTTCACCTGTGCTTTTCTTCCCTAGCCTGTGAGTATTTTGGCTGAAGTTCTGGGACAACTGTACCAGAACAGACACCAAACACCAGTGCTCATCCAGGGACCAAGCAGTTGGGTGGCAGAGACAGAGCATCCACGTGCTGATAATATTCCACAGGTCTTAGCCAGGAGCAGCTTCTGGGTTCTCTTTAGAGCCAGAGGAGTTCAGGAAAACCCAGGTCCAGTCAACTGGAATTAAACAACAGCTTGAGGTTTTGGCCAGGGAGAGCACTGAAGAAGGGTGGCTTGACAAAAAACTTTGTGTTTCAGAAGCTGATTGGTATGTGTTTGAAAAAACAAAATGCATGTTAAAAATGCAAATAATTCAGTGGTATTTTAACTCTGTTCCAGTTAAGTAATTTCTCAATATTTTATGGCACGTATGTGCTTTTTGACATTGAAATTGTTTTGCATTGATTTTTTTTCATCACTATTGAAAGGCTTGAGGCTGATATATCCAGAAGTCATGCTTTCTGAAATGCAAACACATTAATTTTACTTTTGGAAAAATGAATAATAAGAACAGCTATTTCATTGTACCTAGATTTCTTCAAACGTGGACTGAGCACACTCCATTTTGTAGACTGCATATGCTAGCTACCTAAGGGTTGTCAATTATGTTATGCTATAAAAGGCACAGCACTTAGGGGGCTGTCAATCACGTCTGTTGTGAGAGAGGCTTCAAGAATCATTATTCCAACAGTATTTATTGAATATAAAAATAAAACAAATTTACGTGAAAACACTGAGTACAGATGGATCATATTTCATGTTATTGTGAGAGGGGTTAGGAGTGAGCACAAAAACAGGAGAGGTGACATCACCAGGGATCTGTGCTTGTGAAGCAGTGCCCTCTGGTTTCTCCTTCAGACAGCTTTCCTTCTTCCTGAAGGAAGGTGGTACCCAAATCCCACTGACTTCAGTGCACTTTGGATCACAGCCCCGCATCTGTTTCATCTTTTCTCCACAGTACGAGCGCTGGTGTTCTTTTTATTTTCCCTCCGCACACCACACACACACACACACACACACACAGCTGATGTGTATCTCTGAGCACTGCGAAGCTTCTTGGGGAGTGTTCCTTTCCGTAGCGTTATGTTCCAGCTCTACCATAATTTATGTGCTCGAGTAACCCCCATTGAATTTACAAACAGTTCTCAGAAGGAAAGAGAACTTATATGGATGTAATTTGGAGGCATCTGAAGACAGTTTTATTCCACATGGATGCCAGAGTCAGCCCAAAGAGATCCAAATGCAGTGTCTGGGCCTATTTTTAGTTGGCAAGAGCTTTTAGACTATGTAACGTGTCTTTGTCATTTGTCTACCATACGCTTTGCCTCCATATGTTTATCACTGTTGCTATTGCTGATTCAGTATTTCAATAATAGAATCACTCAGTGCTATGCTTTCGACTTGGTTTTTCATCAGACTTTTTATTCCTGTATAATTAGACTAATGTCATTACTGATCCTAGAAGCAGCTCGGAGTCACAGCTGACATTAGACCCATAAGCTGCATCTATACAGCTAAATAAAGGAGGCCTTAGCACTGGCCCAGCGACCGAGTGACCTTGATTGAGTCACATCGGTGCTGATTAGAGCTGCCTTCCCTGAGCAGTGATGCTGGCTGGAACAGCCCCAAATGGAACCAGAAATACAAATAATCTCCCTCGCCCATAGACAGAGCAGTTGTAATTTTATCTCTTCATCACACAGAAGGAAATTTATTGCCCTTCCCATTACTGAACCTTCTCAGATTTATAAACTTTCTGTTATTGATTTTTCTAAGTACTGGAGACGTACATATATTCAGAATAAATGGAAGAAAGCAGTGATTTCTCAAATTGTATATGCTTCCCAAGATCCACTTACAGATAGGGAGCAGACACTGTTAAGTCCTGCCTACCTCACAAGATAACCAGAAAATACCTCTTAAATTATGCCCTCCTGGGACGATGCAAGGAATTTGTCTGTGTGCAGTTTACGGATGCTATTCGAGGTTGGGGACTCCATATATATATATCTCCGTCAGGCTGCAAGCTCTGTCTTGGTTTTAAGGCTGGGATTCTCCTTACTGTGGTCTCACATCTTTCCTGCTGGGCTGAAATTCATGCAGGGTGCAGGCACGGAGCAGTGAACAGTTGATGCCCAAGTGCTATCTATCCCATGGACTGCTGTAGTCCTAGGCACTGAGTTACTCCCGTGGAGGAGGTCAGGTTGTTGAGAACATTGTCACCTTGGCCACAAACGAATCTGTCAGGAGACTGCATTCGCCTGCTGAAAGCTGAACAGGAACTGAGAAGTCACAAAACAACACGAGTGTTCTCTGGGCCACCTTCAGCAGCTCAAGATTAGAGGGAGAAGATGCCACCTACACATGATGAGGCAGGGCAAATCTGCCCTTCTGGTGTATTCATGTATTCTGCCAGGAGCTTCCAGGAGAACCGGGCTTAAGAACAACGGGTCATGGTTGTTGCTTTTCCAGACGGTGCCTTTTCCAGAAGTGTTTTATCTTTTACCAAAGGAAATGGTGTCACCCCAAATTGTGTAGAAGATGGGCGTTGTATTGGTCTTCCCCTGCATTCCTCCAGAAGAAGAAAAGGTAAGTTTCACCTTTTCAGTGAGTATCAGAAAAGAAAGCTGTGCATTTTTACCTTGGAGTATTTTTGGAGCTTGGGAACTGGCAAATACAACATCTAACATTTTCCATGCTTCTTGGAGATGCTCAACAGAGGCCAAAGTGATTATTCAGGGAATATTAAATCTCTTCTTCGTCTCAAAATGAAAATGATGACCAAAGTACTGGCCAATTCAGAGCTGAAAATGAAGCTTTACAATTATTTTAACAAGCTTTGGACAAATCTGTGAAGTAATGAAGCCCAAGAAAGTATCACTTAAAGATTTCAGGTTTTAAAACAGCAGTAGCAGCAGAAGCTTCTGAGTCATCAGGGCTTCCACTGAAAGTCTAAAGAAATACATATGAAGCATCTTTCACAGAGATAACAAGGAAGCAGAATGACAAATTGAATCTGGATTAGGGAAGAAAAAAAAAGCACCAAGTACTGGTATTACTTTCTGACTGCTATATTCAAATAATAACGAAAATAATCTGGCCGGTTTCCTGCTGTAGAACTCTTTCCAGAAAAAATCAATTCATGTGTCTGTATTGAATCTATTTTAAACTTTGGGATCATTTGCTTTCTTTCATGATAAAACAACCAAATATGATAATAAAAAATATTTTTATACCTGCTATAATGTTTAAGGTACTTTATTTTAGAATATGAATGCTATAGAGTGTCCAGCAAGAGCAAGTATCTAACATAATACAGATGTCTCCCCAGATGTTCTGATAAAGGAACTGCTGGCTCTTTTTGGCTTCTCTGTTCTTACAGCAATGAGGCACTCCCTACAGTCTACCCTGTGGGTGCCAGCACCTGAAGAGCCAGCCAGAAGGACACCTAGAAAAGATGCTTCCCGTATTTATTTCTGCAACACAAGAAGAGCATAGTCCACAATAATCTTCCGTTTGTCTCTTTGGAGGCAAAATTCATGCAGGGTGCAGGCACGGAGGTGGAAGTCACTCGCAGGTGGAAGGGCAGGCTCTGTTTTCACATCTCCTACTCTGCCCTCTTCAACTAAAGTTGCTTGGCAGTTTCAGCTTAAGAGGGCAAATGATGCAGTCTGGAGCTAACTCATGAAATACCATGCATAACTGAGATTATTATAAGTATCTGTAGAAACTGCTTGAATCATCACCTCCTCATATGTGAAAAGCCAATACTGTATGCCAGCCTAAATCTGAACATCTGCAGCAAGCAACTGTATTTCTCAGATTATGGTAGCTCTCTTTCAAAAGAGGAGGCAAAACAGGGGAGAGATAGTTTTCAGGGTTTAGGGGAAAAGAGGAAGGATTCTGCAACTTCTGTGAGCATAGTCACAGACCAACCGATTTACTTGCATGTTGATGGCACAAGTCATGTGTCATTTATAACGTGCTGTCACAGCCTAGCTGAAGATGGCTGGCTGGCAGCAAATTATCCTGGACCTTGCAGAGGTAAGTAAGCTCCAGCTTATTCGAAAGGATGCCAGACATTTTGTCTCTTTGGCCAAGTCTCCCCAGTCATTTATAAAGTTACATGCAAAGGTCAAACTGTACTTAGGTATAAAATATGGTTAAAACAAATCGCATTAAACCATTTCAGTTTACTTAAATAAAAGCAAAGCAACATGGAAAAGCTTGTTAAATATCTCCTGGGAGAGGACTCCACTGTCCCTTACTAAGTGGGCTGTGATCGCTGGTTTCCACTCTTCTGGTTAGAATAAAAATAACAGAATCTAACAGGAGTTTCATCAAGAGTTTCTGTTGGGATCTACAGGTTCTGAGCAAATGTGGAAACATAAGCTCCTTATGCAAGGAACCTTCAGAAAAAAAAAAAAAAAAATCTAGAACTGAGTTTTCAAGGAAAATATGCTGCTATTCAAAATTAAAAACTTCATTTTCAAGCACTGAAAATAAAAGGGAAGGGGAGTCAACTATGTGTAACTCCTTTCTGAGATCAAAGGAATAGACATTTTTCTTTGCCTTTGTTTTGTATTTCTGTGGGACTCTGCTATCAGCACATGGTCCTCTACATTCCTACAAATCTAGCACTGAATCAGAACTTGAAGGCAAGCCTAACTTGACCACAAAAGATCACATCATTTGGCATTTCACTCTTGCACATACTTCAGGGACAGCTCCATATCTTACTGATCCTGCCCACAGACTGGCTTGACCTTATTAATCTGATTTACCTGAGTCCATGGCAGTTATGACACTGATCAGATCTTGTCTAAATGGCTTTTATATTTTCATTTTCCTGAGATTTATGTTCTGCTACAATAGGAGAAATAACAATGACTACTTTCCCTGGAGTGTTTAGCAGTCCTGGGACCAGAAGACATTAAGAGCAGGACTTCAGTCTCACCAGAGGCAAAAGCCACCACTTGTGTAACAACTCAGCAGTAAAATGATAAGGAAAGTTACTTTTGATTGTGTGCTTTCCTGAAAAACTAGTAGTGTTGTCACTCTTCACAGGAATTTTTTTTTCAATTCTAACACTTGTTATAAAAACACATTTCCATAAGTGGAAAAGGGTGAGCTGAAGAAGGAGCCTGAGAGGCTTTCTGTCCCAGACATAATGCTGATTCCAAGAAACACTTCTCTAGCAGACCTCAGGCAGTTTTGTGGCTCTGTGCAGATGCCACTTAGGAGAGAGCTCAAGGAGAAAAGTCTGAAGTAGGATTTATCCTTTATCTTCTGTGATTACATTAATCAAATGCAGTAAATGACGGATAGTCAAAAATGAAAAAAAAAAAAAAAAAAGAACTTACCTACAAAGATACAAACCAACCAAGATCTACCTTTCCTCCATGCCCCTCAAACCGTTACAGCATTATTTATGTACTCTGTGCCAAGGTGCTGACTTGCACTGGATAAGGCCTTTTGATGCATTTGTTATAAAACGTCTGATTCTGAAAATGCTCAAGCAAATGAGTAACCTTACTCCTGTGAATAGTAGTTACAGTTCTTTTGTGTATAATCATTTGGCTATTTCTTCTATATTAGAAGTACTTTCTCTTGATATCTGGATAGAGGGCTGAGAGACACAGCAGGCAGAAATGTTCCTTACATGTCTGTACCTATCCTTTTCTCGCCACTTTTTTGATAAGGCTATTCTTGTCTTGATATAAACATTTTCTTTCCTATCTTGTCAAGGGTATTTCTTCATCTTTACCTGATAATGATACCTCTTGCTCAAGCTGATGGAGTGTTTTAAGAAATACAGATGTGTGCTATACTTAGAAATAAGAAAACTCTCTGGTGAGGTGCTTTATGACAATGCCATTTCATCCAATGGGCCATACAACGGAGAGAATGAAATGAAATGGTGAATTATTTGGTAAACTATTTCTACACTCAAGATTGTATTTCTACACTCTGGTCACTTTTTGAACACCTTTTGGTAGCCTGCAAGCAGTTGGCCTCATAAATGAGGACCAGGAAAAATGAGGAGCTGGGGAAACAAAATTTTTGTTTCTTTCTGTTTGAAATTTTCTGCAAGTAATATGTAGTCTCATTGATATTTTTAACTGTTTATGTAGGTTTGTTGAAATAGGTTTTTATATTCTGACAGCATGATAGTCAAGCACCCTCTAATTATTTAGGGAATGTTTGCAAACATACATTCATCTTCAGATTTTTTGTCAGATTAATATAATCATTTGATGCACAAAATTGGAATTGTTTGAAATTCTTAAGAGAAAACAAATTTTCATCTCACAATATAAATTAGATGTGAAATATTTGGCTCCTCTGTTCCAGGAGTAGAACAGATCTGGCAAAATGAATCGGCATATCTGAGTGAGTCTTCTGCTTACTCATTAGAAGACCCTCATAGATTTTCTAACCTTCTTTGCAATAATCTATTGAATTAACAGTTAAAGTATTAGCTCTAGATGATGGCAATATATGTGTTTTAGCTGTTGCAATGTGTAGAACAGGTTGTGATTATCACTGTGTAATTATATTGCAGTTACTGGTAGTGAATTTGGTATTCAGAAACAGGTAAAATTTATAAACCTCCAGAAGTTAAGGCCAAGAAAACACAATAATGGAAATGTACAGTTAAGGATTATAACAAAATTAAACATAAATAGCAGGGCATTTTTTGCATCTGAAGGATCTGATTTGTGAACAGAAGCTGAAGAACAGTTTTCTCCTCTGGGAAAAAAACAGATGCCAACAAAGAAGGCAGATAATAATTGGCTGAATATATGGCAAAAATGAGGGGATTCAGTTCTCTTGAATTCTTTTTAGAACTGAACCAAAGGCAAGATTCTGCTCCATGTTTATTTAAAGACCTCCTCACCTGGTGAACAAAGCTTTTACCATCAATGGCACAGTATTAAATGACATAGACCCCCAAAACAGGGTCCTAAGCATTTGCAGGACCAATTCATTACATTTTTTTCAGGCCAGGAACTTTGGCTGGTTGGTAGATGATAGCAGCTCTGCTGAGGGGCTGTTCCCAGGAGCCCTGGGGATTGCACCCATGACTGATGCCTGCCTGGCCAGCAAAGAGTCTTCAGATGCCTTGTCAGTGTGTCAAGCTTAGATGTTAAATCCCAGCTACCTTTTGTGTGTGATGGACATTAAACAACTGATTTACATTTCAAAGATATGTACATGCTTCTTGAAGACCCTTTGAACCCTACTCTAGACATCTGAACAAGCTGGCCCAAAGGAGGAGCTGTAAGGATATATGGGTATCCACACCTCTGCTGAAAAAAAAAAAAAAAAAAGAAAAAAAAAAGAAAAAAAATAGATTCTCAAAACAAAATATCAGAAAACCTATCAGACACTGCTTCGTTTTTCAAGGCGTACTCTGGATTCATCACATTTGCCAGTATCATTGGATCTCTTGTATCCCTTGGCAAAAGACTTCTAAAAAGATTCTGTATTTGATAGTCAATATACTTAGTCTCTCTTATCCTCAGTTTATGATTTAAAGCAGCAGCACGCAAGTCATATGCTCAAAATGAGTCAAAAAGTACTGTAATGCAGTTGACATTTGAAAATTGATCCATTTAATTTGAATTGCTTCTTTTCAAACCATTTACTATCTGTCTTTCCTTTGGTTGGTCAAAACATTTTAAAATACAAACACATTTTTCATTGAAATAATGCAGTGGAGACCTAGAAGGCACACCTAGAAAAGAATGCTTAAAGCCAAATCACACATACTGAGGCTGATGGGTTCAAATTTGTGATGACAAGTTCAGTGCTCATGGTCTTATTTGAAATAGTATTTCCTATAATTTTCCAGGGGTGACAAAAGCTGTCCGCTAGCTTTTAACTTCCTACTTTAAAATGTGCTGTTTACTTCAACATGTATAGTGCTAGTTTATGCTAACACAAGTATGATCATATCCATAAATCAAAGACAAGAATAAAAAGTGTAATTAATATTCTCTCTTTTATACCTATTCTGTGCTTGTTTCATAATTTGTAGCAGATGGAAGCCAAATGTTTTTAAAGAATCAGAACCAGTTTTATAAGAAGATGGTTCATCTTCTCTAAATAACTTCCCCTTAAACTGCCAGTTATACTTATAATTTTAATCTATAAAAACATGATTGTTCAAATATATTATATTATTTCGGGTAGCTCAAAGTGAGGCCACATTCTTGAACTTTCTTCCATATTCCATGTCTTCATTTTAATACTAATGTCTTATTGTTTTATTTGTCTTTCAAAAAATCTAGAATCCTTTGTGACATAGCAATATTCTCACTCTCTGTTAACAAGCTGTTATGATATTATTTATGGTAGATTTTCTTGATTTAGATCAAAATCTGGTTTTTAAATTAATTTTATTGCTATGACATATACAGTACATTATGAGCAATTCCAACACAAAACAATAAGGATGTCTGTATTTTAGTTAATATTTAAAGAAATTGTAAGCCAATGTTTGAAGAAATTAAGATATAGAAATAAAAGAAGAAGATCTGAATAAAGTAGAACACAGAGAGAGATTAACAAAGTACGTTTTCTCTTAAATAAAAATTCCAAATAGGAATGGGAAGGAGTGAATGGGAAGGAGTGAATCAAAATGGATGATGGTGAGACAGAAGACCACCATTTAAATCCTTTAAATATCCTTTGAAAGGATCATAGCATATTGGTAGATGAAAAGAAAAGAAAAGAAAAGAAAAGAAAAGAAAAGAAAAGAAAAGAAAAGAAAAAAAGAAAAGAAAGAATAAAAGTATAGCTCTATTGTCTATCCGAAACACCTGAGTAAAAGCAACCAAGAGCAAAAGCTCTTGTTCATACAAGATATTACTGAATAACTCATTTGCCAAGTAGGCTATCACTTAGAAGCTGCAGAGAAACCATTATTTCTTGGAAAGCATCTAATGTCTTATTATTTCTGGGAGCAATCCTGGTATGTCAGTGTCACTGTAACCCTTTTAAAAATAAATAAGAGAAAAGTTAGCCAAATGGAATGAATGTATCTGTATGTAGATAGAAGACTTTTGTTTAAGAATGTTTTTGTTTGTTTGTTTGTTTGTTTGTTTGTTTTTTGTCAGTCCTGAAAGAAGAGTTCACAACATTACCTGTTATTATGATTACAGGAATTTCAGTGAGAATTTTTCTTAAAATTGAGAATACAGTTTCTGAATGGTTACCACAAGGAAGGTATGTAGTATTTTTGAAGCAAACAAGTGCTTTCCCTTACTTTGGTAACAGAGAAGAGTGTCTAGCATTTACGTGATTCCACATCAGAAGTACAAAAATTGTATGGAGCAAGGAAGTAGATACTACTACTGTTAAGTTGTTCTGAAAAGCACATCATATGTACTTTGCACTTCACATTTTATGATGCCAAAAGTTAAATGTATAATATAAAATTTCCAGAAGCTGAACTTTATGGTAATTATGATAATTAGGGATATGTCTCTCCAGGGAGTGAGCTCTAATAGATAAGGAGTAACTTGATGTTAAAATAAAAAATTCCCTATGCATTGGATAATTGCATAAAAGGAATCCAGGAAGTTTATTCCATAGCAGTAAGGCAAGACTGTACTTTCTGTGGGCCACAGTGTTTATTATCAAACATACCTGTGTTTACTGGAAATTGAGACTGCAGTGAGATATATCCTCTCATCTGAAACATTACAACTATTGAAATAAATACGTGAGTGGGGAGATGTATAATCCTTTTCATTTTCATATTGCTTGCAAACACATGCTCCATGGAGCTTTCACTTGCATTTCTGGAAGCCACCAAAATACCTCACTTTCATTAACAAGTAGTTCAGAATAACACCAGCACTCTCAGGCTGTTCTCTAGAGGCATGTCAAAGAGTGCCCTGACCTTCTTAGGGTCACACACACCTTCTTAATATCTCCAGACCTTTTGGGAACAACAACTCACATCTGGTGCTGAATTTCTGCAGAGGCTGAGTATGTCTTCAGTTGGTAGTCCCTTAAGTTATGTTGGTGGTGGTAGACCAAGAATGCCACAAACTTTTTCTGTGATTGAGGCCAACCGTCTCAAAGTGTCTTGAAACTGTATTTGTAAAGTTCTTATCCTTCAACAGAGGGCAGCCAGATCCAAAACATCCGTAGGAAGTGGTACCGGTGCTGCACTAATTCTTGAACTATGCTTGGCAAAGTACTAGTTAGCAGAGACCAAAACTGTGCCAGGAGCTATTGTAAGTGTGATTTTACAGTACAGCTGATGGACTTCCCTTGCCCAGGAACTTTCCCTGACAATCCTTAATTTATTAGTGTGTAACCTAGAGTACCAAAAGAACCAAAGCCACCAAGTGCTGGTCCAGTGCTGCTCTGCATGGCAGCATGCTTCCTTCTCTAGTTCCCCTAGGCACTATTCTTTCCTTCCCTTTCCATCCTGATCCAGGTCTTCTTCCCCTTCTGCCTCCCTCTCCCCTGCCCTCTGTTGAAGTAGACAAGGGCCCAGGACTGTGACCTTCTAGGCCCTGGCTTCAGGCATATGGAGGAAGACACCTCCTCTATAACATTACCTCTCAGGATGGCACTGGGTCCCTTTACACAGATACTGCACTGGGAGGAGATGTTCTCCTCACACCATGCTGGAAGGCTGGGTGGCCTGGGCTTGGTGTCCCTTTGAGGTGCTGAGGGGGCCAGCACCAGGTGAGGGGACATTTGCCCTGATCCGTGGGGAGCTGGGTGGCAACACACACTTTCAGAGCTCAGTCTGGTCAGATGAGTTCTGAGTTACTTTTTTTTTTTTATATGGCTATCAGAGACTCAGTCATTTGTTGGTATATTTAAATAACATGCTGTAGTTCTAGAATGGGATGAGTTCAGCTGTTTCTCATCAGGAAGTGATGGTGTTCTGATCAGTCATGAGCCAGCTTACATAGCAGATTGGAGTGGTTTCCTCGTGATCTCTGAACTGAGGGTGTTGCTAGCTGCTGGATGTGTTAGGTGACATTTAGAGTTTAAAACAGGCTTTTTCAGAGCCTCGCTGTCAGGCCTGGTAGAACAATGGGTTTAACTGACTCATCAGAGTTATCTTAGTTATATTAGGTTGTATAAACATTATGATGGTGTAGTGATAAAACCTGTTGCTCCTAGGGAGCTTACTTGTCAACCTGTTTGTTGTCTTTGTAAGCACATTTTATTAATGGCATATATATTTTTACTATGTAGATGATGCAGTGTTAAAACCCACTTTCCATGCAGTTTATTCTGAGATTGTATGCCATAGCATTGCTTATACTGATATGAATATTACTTGAGTTTACACTGACAGAGAAATAGCTATCTCAACAGGACAGTAAAACAGCTGATTACTTCCTGAAGCACCTCTTTAAATCAGAAATCCTCCCAATAAAATGCCTTTTAAAAAATCTTTTAATATTAGAGCACATAACAGTTAATCACCTTCAAAAACTGTAGGTACAGTGGTAAAAGGAGGAAAACATCCTTCTTCTTTCCACTGGTACTTCATCTTCATTTAAGTTCAAAACAGCTTTGGCTTATTTTTTTAAATGCCTTCATTTAATCATGAATTCAATGTGATTTTTTTTGCAAAATTGAGAATAACGCAAGGATGTCAAAAGCCTCCTCTCAGTCTAGACTGCAATATTTTGCCTATGGAGGCAAAACATTTGATGTCATTCTTGAATAATGTTGAACAATGTTTTATCCATCAGACTTACCCAAATACAAACAAAGGGCAACTCCATATTTCAGTGACCTCCTGGCTGGTACTTTTGCTGGATGGTCAGCTTCATGATTTAAAAGTGTAAGGCATCACGTCCACCCCAAAAAAAATAAAAAAAAGAAAAAGAAAAAAAAAAAAAAAAAAGTACTGTAAGCTCTGGGACCTTGGCTTATTTATTTATTTATTCCAGTCTGTATTCATATTTGCTTCTGCACTTGATCTTGTCCACGTTAGAAAAGTTTAAAAAGTTTAAATCAATTACTTTGATATGATCTATGTAAACCTGGAAAAAATCTCTAAGGCTGAAACTTTGAATCCAGTTTAAACTTGTTCAGATTAACTTCTCTTAATTGGCTACCTAAGTCAAACAAAAAATAAAAAATGCAAGGGTAAAATCACTTCCTGTGCACTGCAGAAGGATGTGCTTTCAGTGAAGAGTTAAAATGAGTTATCAATACATTAATTATTCCATTTCTATTAGCTCTGTTTGAGTGAAAGCAACCACAATTTGAAATAACACTTGAATTAGTTTTGCCTTTATTTTGCTGGTATGTAAGACCTGTGCATGGGCATCCTGTGGATTTCTTTACTGGAGTAAGCTTCAAAACAAGATCCCCAGTTAATTGTTTATGAGGAAAGGCTGATCTCTTTATATAAGCAGAAGGCACTGAAGGACTACATATCCTTGAGGCTTTACCATGGAGCAAACATATGTCCATGCCACAGGGAGAAGAACTGTTAGACTGCACCCATTAGTGGGGCAGCCAGTTAGTGCTAAAAGCTTCACCACACTGAAGTTTGGGTCCTACATACTTGGGCAACATTATGTCTATAGTTAGCTTCTGGGTTTCATTTGGGAAGCTGGAAACCACCTGGTAGAGCAACTCTGCTGGTGCTGCTCAGATCTGCTGAGTGACAATGGGATGCCCCGCACCTCCTGGGCTCGCCTGCGTGCACCCTGTCTGCAAGAGCTTTCAAGGCCAGATGTCTGCTCAGGGTGGCAATCTGTATATTTTTCCAAGCCTCCTTCTATGGTATACCCCTTTCTACCTACCCTCTGGCATACGTATAAAACTTAGTAATTACATTAAGCACACATTTCCTCCCACAAAGTGAGAAAAAAAAAAAAAAAAAAAAAAAGAAAGACGGTAACAGTTTGCAGCACAAGTCAGTAAGCCTGGCAGTTCATTACTGAAGGAAATCGAAAACACTAGCCAGCATTTTCAAGTGGGAATCTATGGGAAGCTGAATGCACATTTGCTCACTTAAATGGATGGCCTGAATTTTGGAGGTGCTGGATTGATGCAGACTCTGAATGTTTTTCATCCTCAAAGATCAGGCCAATTGCTTTGCTGTCTCAATGTGGAATGTAGTCACCCAAGTCTGACAGTTTTGGCTCTAAGGTTTAGCTTGACTGAAAACAAACTGGCTTCAAAACTGTAGGGGAGGTTAGCAGCAGCTGCTCAAACCTATGTATCCAAGAAAGTAAATTTTTAAATGTCACATGGATTTCTTCTCATGAAGTCAACCAGCAATAGGCAGGAACAGAGGCATACCTGGGAGGGTAAAACCAGACCTCGTTCTTCTGCCTCTTGGTAGGACAGCGTTTCTGAGGAACCATGCCCTGGGTCAGGGGCTCAGGTGGGCTAACATAGAGGAAGCTGAGTCTTGTCATGTTCATAACATCTATGATTTAAATATTGCTCTCTTCAGTTCTCACCAGAGGAGCTGTGAGCTGGCATGATGATAACCTCCGCATCATCCCTCTTCAAAACAAATTAATATTTCTACAGGAAACAAAAGCTCCCCAGACGGTGACAGACTGGTGGAGAACTGCTGTAAGACGTTTGCAATGCCTTGCTTGTACATCTGCAGTGAGGTTCAGTGTAAAAAGATAAAGGTAGTTAACAAGCTTTCCTATTGAATTTGGTACTGCTGAAAGTCAAAAGCTGAGAACAGAATTAGTGAGCCTTTTGGATTTAAGTATTTGAAATTCTAGCATAAAATTATCTTTCAGTAATGGAAAAAAATAGAAATTAATATTAGAATGATTCTGCATTCAAGAAGTGCAAATCTGTCTTCAAGTTCATTTAGCAAAGTGACATTTAAATTACTATGAAGAATTGTGTGCACTATATGTTATTTGTAATTTCATAACATGTTGGGATGAGATTGTCCTGGGATCAGCATGTGATTAAAATGATTATATACCTTATATACATGGAATGTTTCTTATTCAGTCACGATCAAAATACAATTTACTTTTATTAATATAATAATTTAGATGTTATAAATGAAATCTCAGTTAAATACTTTTAATTTCTATTCATAGCCTCCTAATCTCAACAATATTAGCAAATCCATTCCCCTCACCTAGAAAAGATTCTCCTTTTCCCACCACTGTGATGGCTGACATCTGCTAGGATGACCCCTTGCCCCTAGCAGCAAAGCACAGCTATGTAAAGACGGACGACAGACAGATGCTCCTCTCTGATTGTAAAGAACTTTAAAAATATGGATGGGTGCAGAAGAGGGCACCAAATACTAACCAGCAAAGCAGATGCTGTTTTCCTCTCCTTAACACCCATGCTGAGTATTTTTCTTTTCCTCCCTCTCAACCCCTGTGTATGCGTATGTGTCTTAACTCTAAAAATAGGTTTTATTATTTGAGTCCAGAAACACTTAAATCCACCGTCATTCAGGCCTGTTGATCTTTCTTTTCTGCTCTGAAAATAAGGGTGTGAGCAGTTACAGCAGACAACGAATGAATATGCTAACATAACCCATGCTGGCATGGAGTGCCTCTCGCCTGACTGGCGTATTTAGTGTTGGGCAGCAGAGGTCAAATTTAGGGAATGCAGAAGCCCACATTTCAGTTCCTGCTATGCCTGCTGAGCGCATCCTGGGTGTTATTCAGAGAGGACTTTTAATATAATGTTAAAGACATATGGTTAAAAGAAAAAAAATAAAAGTCAGGAAAATCCAGAATTAAGATTTTGTGTGTGATATGTTAATGGGACTGCACTGCAGAGTGAGTGCCTGTCGTGTTTTTTATTGATTTTGTAGTTATGGTATCTTATCTGCTATGGATGCATTCTGACCACTTTTTCCAAGTCAGAACTGAAGGTACAGTTAAGATTTTGTCACAGCAAACCAGGGACTATCTAAAAATTTCACACTGAGTATAAGATGCAGGAGCAGGGCAGAAGACAGAAGTAATGACTGCTGTACCCTCCCATGGGCTTCCTGTTGTCACTGGGCTACAGAATCTGACTCCATCATTGTTCTTTTCTTTTGGCCTTTCATATGTTGCATATTTTTTGTATAGTGTGGCTGAATATCTATAGCCTGGCTAATTCATAACTCCCATGGAAAAAAGGAGTCAAAAATTAGGACTTTGGACTCAAACAAGTGCAGTTTTCTTCTGGATTAGGAGAGCACTGAAATATGTGGGAATTAACTGCCTAGCTTGTGACGTATTAAAGTAAAGCTCTTGAGCTTGTGCAGAATGCTTTGTTTCGGTGTCTAGGAAACTTCATGTCTGAAAGCAAAGGCAATGGTAGATAGTGGACATACAAAAGGGAGTTGTGCTGTGCTTGTTCAGAGACCCAAGAAACAAGCAAACAAACAAATGCTGGTGAGAAAGAACCAAAAAAAAAAATACAAATAATAATTAAAAAAAAAAAAAGGCATGGAAACAGACAACTTTACTGACATTGGAGTATTCTAGACACACAATATGTGGGATGATTATTTTTATGTTATTGTCTGCCCGTCTCTCTGTCTAATTATATATGCCCAAAGAGACATACAAAAATGTGTTCACACTTTTCCATAATGGGATTGAAATCTGTACGATACCCTTTCATCAGATCCACATGTTGTTATGGCTATGTACACACATAACTATGGAAAGGCTTGGGAGGTGGCAAAGGGGCAAGTAGCTCAAAGTCAGCATCTCTCAAAATCTAAAAAAGGTACATAACATAGACCACCCCCCCCCCCCCCATACATTAATAGTGGTTCTCAGAGACCCATGACACTAAAAACTTCAACAAGTAGTATCTGTCTATAGGGTTTTTAATTCCAGGGACTCCTCTATGGGATCACTGAGGAATTTCTTAGGGTCTATTCCAAGTTTGAGAAGGGAAAGAAGGCTCAGAGAAAAGTTGTGCAAGTATCACAGTCAAATCATGAAAAACTGAGTGCCACTCAAGCCTATTCTGACTGCTGTTGAAAGCATTATTCTTTTAGTTTGCAGCTTGATCATATTTTTAGCTTCTCTCTACTCTTTTCTACCCTGGTTCCTGTATCACAACTGATGTAAACTGCTTGTTTCCATTTTTCTGAAATTCACTGCCTATTCCTACTTGTCCCATCACCACTGCCATTAATTGACTCTTGCATCTAACTGCCCCATTAAACCAACTGTTTCTGCCCACCTATCACACTTCCAAATAAGCAGTTTCAGCCTTTTGCTCATGCTTCCCCTTGGGAGGAACTCCCATCAGATGACTGGAAATTTACCTCATTTCCTGCTTTGAAAGTGCCAGGTTCACCAAAGCTCCTGACTATGACATTAAACAATGTTGGCTCACTCTTTCTTTCTTTCCCTTTTCAACATCCATTTTCCCACTGATGTCTCTAGCTTCATGCTTAGAATGACACCTCTTTATGCAAGAGCGTCATTTGTTGGAGTGCCACCTCACCTTGTACCACAACGTATGCTCCAGGTGAGAGTATAAGACAGTACACTGGGGCCAGATGGTCTGAGGCAATGACCATCGTCCCCTCTATGGAAGACTGTCATCCAATTCCTGTTCTGGATCTCAAGGCTGCTGGTGGAGGAGGCAAGGGCCAGTTCAGGTGGCCCTTCTGCACGAGGATTTCCCAGGAGCAGATGGACGTGAAGGCTGAGTAGGGTCAGGTCACACTTTCTCACTGCTATAATGGCCTTTGGTCTGTGAGAAAAGTTAAATCTGCCCTCCACAGTGTTTATTGGGAACCTGCTGCCTGGTGGTCTGCCCCATCTGCTTCATCCAGGCTGTGACTTGATCCTGTTGTTCTCAAACCATTGTCCCCTACTCTGAGAAACACCAGAGAAGAATAGACTTTAACTAAATCTTTCACTTGTACCCTCTCCACTTATTTTTCTCTCTCCTCCCCATTGTTTTGAAGCCAAGTCACTTTTTGTTTGCTGGAGGAAGATTAAACAAAGAAACCCACCAATGCTCAAGAAACAGCATCGGTCATTGCAAGGCCATTCTCTTTTCCATCCTGGTTGTGTGATTCTTGCAATTTTGTGGATAATCCGGCATCAGAGATACTAGAATGTTTGTGACATTTGAACACTACAAAACACTGAGCAATTCCCAACTAGGTAATCATGAGATTTTCCCTGTAGAGTGTCTGAGACACTGTGGAAAAGATTATCATGGAAACTGTGGCATTTGAAGCTGCGCTGATGCCTTTACAGGAAAGAAATGGGAGGGGGAAGAAAGCCAAAAACAACCCAACAGCTAGCACGTGGATTATTATTTGGTAGCTTGGCACACTTTGTGGAGAGAAGTAACAATGTCTTCTGCAAGCCTGTACCTAGCTCATCACCCACAGATTTTGTTCTCACTGTTCACAGACAGTGCACTGTCTTCCTCAAAAACCTTGCCAACAACTCTCCCATCCAACAGTGCATGAATTTCATTTGTAGCTGATTCCCAAGGATATTACATTAAAACTAATTTGAAATGATACCTGACTGTGGCAATGCTAAGCCCAGGGCCTCCCTATGAATTATGGTTTTGGCTGTCTCATAATCATATACAGTGAAAAGATGTATTCCTTCTCTGTCTGCTCAGTATTCAGATTACATAGCTAGCCAAACAGTTACCCAAACATCTTTGCTTTTGTGTGGAAAAAGTGTGTTTAAGTATGAGAAGCCCAGTCATTTCATCCAAAGAGACAAGTTGTCTTCTCTGTTCTCTTCCTTAACCAGTATAAGTTTCATCTGAAGCCATAATAGATGCAGACAAGGGGAAATAACCTCTAGGCTCTTAATTCAAAGGCCACAGTGATCAGTGAGATATCAGTGAGAAATCAGTGAGAGGCAATCTCCCATTGCCTTCAGTGGATCTTGGATCATACCCCAGCAGCTGACCTTTGACTTAGTAAAGATGATTACTAGTCTTTTGTTCACTCTAATGATACTTAATGAACTTGTCTAAGGGATGTTTGAGCAATCCGAGAATGGCATGAGCAGGAAATACACTGAGTACTAACATGACTTAAACAGATAAAAGTTATCTGGCATTTTTTAAAGATTAGCTCACACCATCCAAACTTTTTATCCAGATGCAGCTAGCTGTTACGGTTGTGTTAGCCATCTGGTACTATAGTCTTTGGCTGAAAACAGAAGCAATACGTATCACCGCTGGTTTGTGTTTCCAGGAAAAAAAAAAAGAACACTGTTTTTATGATCATCCATTCATTTGGTATCAAGCACATTTCACACATGAGTTAACTGGAGACCTGCAGCTGATGTATTCTGTGGTAAGAAGAGCTTTGTAGGGCTAATGGTAGAAGCAGAGATGTAGGAAGAAAGGTTGCTTTTTCAGCATAACAATATAATATCATTGTTGTGGTTTGTGTTTTTTTTTTTTTTTTCTAGCTTTCTCTTCACAAAAGATTCTTTATTCAGTGACACATTGTCTCGTATAACAAAAGGTTTTGTAGTAGTTTCTGGTTTTGCAGCTCAAAGCAGAGAATATCTCCAGCCATACTGTTTACTAAGCACAGAAACATTTGTAATTACTTTTCAGCAACCTGCCCAACAAGCTACCAGTAACTTATTATTGTATATTTACACACTTGAAAACAGCATTTTATTTTATTCAAGTACCAGATGCATGAAAAAAAAAAAAAAAAGCCAGTAATAGAGAGCAAAAAGGAAACCATGAAGGCAGAGGACACAATGGCTGCTCCTGATTCCTTTCCAAGGAGGCACAGAGTCCTTACAGGAAGAAAAGGAGTTCTGCTGCCATGACATACAGTAAGGGACTCCAAGGTCTCTTATATCCTCTGTCTCCCAGAGACAGGAGCAGGTGTCAATGTTTCTTGGAATAAAATCCAGAACCCCAAATGATGGTAGAATAGAGTAAGTCTAAGAATAAGTCTAAGAAAAGAATAAGATGATGGTTTGTGTCTTTGACTGATGCATAGAGTTAGGAAGTGATACAGCCCAAAGAGATCACACAGCTATTGACTGCCTGGCAATGCTTGCATCAGCTTTCTTTAAGATAGATTACAGCCCCCTGATGTGTTGCCATTAAACATAACCCCACCCTCTATTTCAACCAAACCTGAACTTCCACCACGTTGGTGGGAGGGTCCCCTCTCTTCTCCCAGTTATGTCCACACTGACTTGTGGTGCTCACTCTTCAGAGAGCTCAGGTCCCAAAAAGCTGGTTTAAGTGGAGATTTTCTCTGTGCTGTGCCTTCTGTATCAGCATAAGAAATTTCACACCCTCACGGGCCCCAGTCTGTACTTATTGCCTGACAAGTTTGCCCCTAGTGCTCAGATGCCTAGGCGGGCCACACGGCCTTTTCCTGAGCTGTCAGTCAGCTAAGGATGATCCTGCATCCCACGGTGCTCAGACACCCATCTTTATCTTCTGCATGTCATCCAGCTATTGTGCACCTTAGGTACCTGTCAACTCAGTATCTAAATCCCAAAGGAACAACTTCAGCAACTGTGAGGAAACTGGAACTGGGGGCAGACTTCAGTGGGAGCTGGTAATCCAAACCCCCGAGGTGCCTGAAACACTTCCACATGAGTATATATATATCTAAATACACATGTATCTAAGTACTTGAATAGCTTAAAGGATCTGGGCTTAAGTGGTGATGCGACTGTTGAAAATGGCTCCTACGTCACTTACACTTTATTGAAAAAAAAATAATAAGGTGTTAAATACAGAGAAGCTTCAGATATGCTGCAAATATATATAGCTGCACAGGCTTCTCTGAGCAGCAGCGCGTTATAGCAGCTAGTGTAACTGCTCACATGTCTGCAAGAGCGAACAGATCGAGCATCCCGGTAATCCACAAATCCACACGCTGAAGGCCCCACACTGGAAAAATATTCTGTGTGTTAGGAGCTCATGTAATGACAATGGAATTTGCTCTTACAAGAGCCCACCACATTGCAGGTAGATGAGAAGGAGGCTGGATCCACCCTGTCTGTTAAGATCTGCTAGGACATTCTGCTTTGTAATGGGACAAATGCTACATGCCCTGACTTCAAAGTGGTCTTGTGAGGGGTCCGGTATGGCCAAGCTGTGAAGAAAAGCAGGGCTGTGCCTGCCCTCCTTGGAAATCCCAAGCTCTGCTTTTTGCTGTCTGCTGGTGGCTTGCTCATGGCCCATCTGAGAGCCTGCAGATGGGATCTGCATCCTCGGGAGGGATCTGGTGGTATCTGCTGGGCACAACCATGCCTGCACACCAGGGGCTGGCGCAGTGGGTGAGGACAGGTTTCGGCAGGTGGAGAGACCTCCCCTGGAAGGAGACTCCGTGTGTTTCATGGAGAATAGAGCTGGCACACAGGCATTCAGTGTGCTCCCACTATTGCCATCTATAGTTTGTGAGTACCAAGGGACTGACCGCTGGTGGTGGCGTACCTGAAATTGTGAAAAAAAAAATGATCTCCTTTGTTATTTTTCTATGTCTGTATTTGAGCTGTGTGCATCCACTGTTTGCACCTGGAGAAGACCTGTGCTAGTGGCACCAGGATTAAAAGAACTCCCCAGCCAGGAGCCTCTGTTGCCTTGATTTCTGTGCTGGAAACCCAGGGCGGCAGCAGCAAAATCTTGTGCTGAGTTCTGGCAGCGCCTGGCAGCGTTGCTAGCTCTGGGAGCAGCACCACTGATAATTAAAAAAAAAAAAAAAAAAAAAAAAGAGAGAGAGAAGGGGGAAAAAAAAGAGTGAGTGAATGCAATGAGCAACATCCAAAGCAAATAAGGGAAGCAGTGGCATACGGGGAGGCAGCAGGCGAGCTCCATGCCTGGCTCTGCTCCGTGCCTCAGCCCTCCTCCTCCCATGGCCATGGATGGAGATGGTGGCACAGTGGGGTGACAGCCACATTTTGGGGCTGACACACACCCTCTGTCCTCCCTATCACAGCCGCATCTGGCCCTGCGGTGGCTTATCCTACCCCTCCAAATGCTCAAGTCATTATCGGTTTGACAAATCCAATATATACAGAAAGTTCTCCAGGCAAAATCTGTATTTCCAGAAAACGAGATTCCTATACCATCTGCAGCTAATTGTTTCATACCGTATTCGTCTCCGTCCCGCTGAGCCCACTCAAGGCCTGCTGAGCCCATCACTTATGCTGGTTTTACACCGGCGGGGCTCCGCTGTCTGCAGCAGCCAGGCACCACAAACACTTCTTTCGGTGAGAGCAGGACCGGGGAGAAAAGAGCATCCACTGCCACATCACCCTCCTGGCACCCCGACACCCACAGGGATGTGTTCTGGTGGCGAGCAGCCATCCATCCCCTGGGTGATGATAAGGGGAAGGAGGTGCTCGCTGCCCCTGAAACCAGACCCAAAGCACGGGGCAGGGCGATGCCCACGGCAGAGGGCTGAGGAAATGACCCCGCTCGCTCCCCGGCAGTGATTGGCAGCCTTTCTCCTCATTCAAAATTAGAGAACACAACAGAGCTCAGCGGCAATCCCGATTCTAGAGCCTCGTTGAAACTCTAGACACACATATCTGACAGATACAACAGAGATTAATGAGCCATGACCAGAAGTTTGATTTTTCTGTCAAGTGCTCCCATCCGTTTTTAATAAACAGAGGAACAACATAAACTCCAGCGCCTGCTGAAACCGGGCAGGTTGCTTTCAGTGCCACGTGTGCCTGAGCTCAGTTTTGACTCCAAACCACTGATAAATGCTGGAGGGGTGAGGGTTTGCTCTGCCCCCCCCCCCCCCCCCCCCAAATTGTCCCTTTTGTGGACACTTGTGATCAGCTTTGCTCCTTGCACGGTGTTCCTTCTCTCCCCAGCATGGACTGTCTGGTGTTTTACCACTGAAAACTGTCAAGTGTAATATCATGTTTACAACTAAACAGGTTCAATTTAGTGTCGTTGGTGTGTTATCTGGACCATGTGAGTGCTTACAAAGCCCACTGCTTTGTTTCAAACAGCACTCTGCTTGATTTTTTTATGGGTTTTTGGAACGTGGTCCCCTCATCCCTTCCAAGCGCGGGAGGCTGAGCCAGATAGCGTGGAGCCTGAAGGCCGCATTGTGTGCTCTCTGTGCTCCTGGTTACTTACATTACAATCAGCCGTCGCTCTCATGAAATAATAATCAGTACATAGCCATCTGAATTTGTCAGGGATTCGTGGCAAAGCAGTCCCCGGGGATTTTACGCCACATAAATATGTTTGAGAATTCCTCTGGTTTCATTTCTCGCAAAGGCACGAGAGAAGCCACCAACGAAACAAAAGGCTAGCAAAGGACGGTTTTATACCCCGAGGTATTTATGGTGAGGAAATAAGGCAGTGCGAGCGAGCTGCCATAAATCTGACTGGCCACAGAATGTCACTCTTGCTCCATGCAAATGAAGCCGAAAGGAAATTTACCTGGTAATATAAAACCTGAGCCTTAAGGAAGGAAGCTCTGTGCTGTAGGGGAATGAAGCACAGGTGTGCAGCGCCCATCCCAGGTCTCATCCTGCAGCTGGCTCTTCTCTCAAAGGCTCTCACCAGATCTGGGGAAGACCCAGGATAATAACAGCCCTCCCTGCACTGGGACAGGCATGCACAGAAAGTCCCAGCCTGTGCTTCACACACCTCAGCCTCCCTGCCGAACCTCCCCAATTTCCAACAGGCTGTGAGAGGTCCTTCCTGTGCAGGTGAATCCCTGGGATTGTGGCCATGGAGACAGGGGCTGTGTTATTTCAAACAAAAGTTAGTCTTGAATAGAAAGCACTCTTGCTTTCCAAACACAAAATAAATAATTGTTGCACTGGTGTGAAATTGAAATTGTCCTTGTCTTGATGCCACCTACAACTGAAATTGCCACTAAATTTAACAGACTGATGCTTTGCATTTAATTGACAAAAAGATGTCACCATCAGGAGGGAAGAGTATCAAAAAAAAAACAAAACCAAAAAAAAAAAAAAAAAACAAAAAAACAGATCTTTTGTTTTTCAGTCAGGGCTTCTTTTCAAGCAAGAAGAGGCCTGTAGCAGGTCCCTGCTTCTCCAAGCCATGGCCTCGACTGGACTCGGAGGCAGAGACCACCTTGTGCAAGGCAGGGATCCCACCATGCTGCCACCTCTCAACAGGGAGGGAAGGCACCAGCTCCAGGACACCTCCCTATTGCTCCTCAGAGCAAAACCTTGCCCTCAAGTCCAAAACAGGACCGTGGAAGCAGAGCAGAGATGATCTGGCTGAAAGGCTGCATCCTTTCCCTCCTGGCTTGGTGAAGCTTCTCTGGAGAAGATGCTGGAGCTTTGTGCGATTGCTCTGTAGTCTGCTGGAAATACACATCTGCATATTAGCAGAGGTGGAAGCAAATGGTTCTCTGCTTTTATCGTACTTTGCATAATTACAGAACTTTTCCCATCTCAGGTTGGCCCCCAAAGTGGAAATCTTGGGGGAAAAAATGGAGTAAAGAATAAAATACAAAATTTGAGATTGGGTCTAAAAGAAGTTAGTTCTGAAAATTTACTCTTTGGTAAGCTTTGAAGTGTTTTTACTTAAGTGTTTTTATTTTTGACATTTTTAGTGTAAATTTACTTCAATTTCAAAACAGAGGCTTACTTTCAGCATAAAGATTACAACTTCTCTTTTGAAAGTACAGAAAGAGAATATTTTGATCATTTTTAAAACATTTTTCAATTGTATGTGAATATGGCATATTCATTAAAAAAGGGGGGGGGGGGCGGGAAGAAAAAAGAAAACCTTTCCTCCCTAAGGCTCTGATTTTGACAAAACCACATTTTTTTAGTGAAAAACATTTCCCAGAACACTTCCCAATTTTCTCTGATATTTACATCTGTTCTTCTCTGAGAAAGCGTCACAGCTGTAGATCAACAGGAATCACACAGAACACAGTTGATTTATGGTCAAAGTAATATTTCTAAATCAACTTGCATTTAAGAGTAGTGAATAGTACATGTCCACATACCATCAATGTATCATAAGGATTTTGTGCTGCTTTTATATTTTTTTTTTACATTTCTTTTGCATAATTACACATGATTCATGTGTAATTGTCATTTTTACAATTATTTTACATAATTACATGTTATTAAGCTGAAATTTGGGCAGAGTTAAAGATTGCGAGCCAGATCCTTAGTGTTTCAGGCACCCACCCTGATGCCATCATCCGTCTCCGAAGCTGGGCAAGTTGGATCAAAAGGGACCACCGTCCTCCAAAAGCAGGACAGCCCCGCAGTGATACGCGGCTCTATTTGGTCTCTGTCACTTCTGTCCTGAGCTGCAGCCTTGGCCTTTTGTCACTGTTCTCTCAGATCCAGACGGGATGTACAGCATCCAAGGAGCCAGAAGAGAATTGGCAGCAGGTTGTGTGCTGGTCTCCTATGTCTGTCCCCGCTCTGCCTTCCTCTCCAGCCCCCAAATCGCAGGCACTCAGGTGCAAACCCGTGCTCCAAGTGGCTTCTGTTTAATCACAGAAATATTGATTCCGCTGGCAAAAAGTCAGGTTTTTCCCTGCACTTGGTAAATAATGAGAGGAGCCATCCAGCAGGCCATGACGGCGTTGTATTTCCTCCTCCACCACCTTCACCAGGACAGTTCCTCCTGCAGAGGTGAAGGCTAACAGCAAGTTTATCTCCGCAGCTTTGCTTTCACCCACTTTTTCACCTCGTTTTCTGCTCCTGGAGGGGGTGCTGAGACACACCGGGTGGGTGCACCAGCACAACCCGGAGCATTTTAAGAGAAGCGGTGGGCCTGCTAACAGTCCCTACCTGTCCCGAGGCCCGCGGGCTGAATGGCTCGCTTCATGCGGCGCTGACATGATTGATGCAAATCCTAAAAGGTGGCGCGGTGACCTCACGCGTGCCCAGCGCTCCCCACGCACGTCCCCGGGCAGCGGGGCTCCTGTTTATAAACAGTGTCACATTCATGGCTGGGTAACCTGCTCTGTTTACTCTGCCAGCGCAGGACGGCTGCCGCACAAGCGAAATATTATTCCCCGCCGTGTGCGCTCCGTTTTTTCCGTCGGCTGTGTGTTCTCTTTCATGCTTTGCCCTCGCTGACGGTGAACTCGTCGGCTGCTGTCCCCGGGCAGGGGCTGGGGGATGTGTTTGCTGCCATTTCCAGAGGCAAACACCCCTGTGACCCTGGCAGCCTCCTGTGGGTCACCTGGGTATGGCTAAGCCAGATTGAGTTTTCCACCAAAGTCATCTCTCTGACGTTATTTTAAGGAGATCTTTTTAATGCAGCCTCCGAAGAGCTCGTTTCTGGCTCACAAATTAAGAGAAAAATGTCTTCTCTCCAAAATAATCACGGTAATGAACTCAACAATAAAAACAGCTTATCACCCTTCTGGGTTTTTTTCTTTTCATATTTTCTTTTTTTACTACTAATTAAAAAAGAAGGAAGGAAGGTTTAATGCTTTTTAAAATATCTTGTTTAAGGTTGTGTCTGGTTCATTATCTCCACAGCTTCTGCTGTTTTGAAAATGTCGTTTCTTTTTTTGAATTTTCTCATCGAGATGTTTATGGTAAATATTAACTTATGAGCGAGTCGGGAAAATCAATAGCTGGAACCCTGTCAGTCTCGAAGGAGGCTGCGTGAACTCCCCGGCCTAAAGCTCCAGAGGAGAAAGAGCTCTCTATTGCCTTCGCTGATGGGAAGGGAACAGCATCTCGTAAAAAAATCTGTTCCTGTACACTGCAGGCGCCTGCTTCCTCCAGTGGCACTTGGGCTACGTCTAAACCACGGGGTCCCAGGGGCAGAACAGGCCTCGGGCCGTATCCTGCTTGCTGGGCACCCCGGGGAGGTTGAGCAGCATGCCTGAGGATGGGAGTGGGTGCATTTGGGAACAGACCTGTGGTTTGCCTCTGCAGCCCGGGCTCGGTGTGCCTGGAAAAGCGTGCTGTGAGGGTCATCATCCTGGGACCAGGGCATTGACGAGCCAGAGGACTGGAAAACTTGCACAGGGAGCGTGTTTTTCTCTTTATGTGCTCGTGTATCCTTTTACCTGGCCTGCCAGGTTCGCAGCTGCATTTGCTTTCCCCTCGTAAAGATTTCCTTTTCTGCTGTCACTCCCAGTATGCATGTCAGAAGGGGATTTGGGCTTGCTGAAGGCATTCAGAAAGACTGCAGTCTGCCTCCCCAGTTTTCTGTTTGGGATCACCAGGCAGCTCAGGTATTTGCCAAAATGCACTTGAAACACAGGGGTCTTTTTGCTTCTCCCCATCTTTCAGATGGATTTTAGGAAGGGTCCAATTCTTCCCAGCCTTCACTGTAGTAAAAAAACGCTTTTTTCCTAGCATCACTAGGATTGCCTGCACACAGTCAGCGTAAATACAGGCAGCAGAATCTGGCTTCAGGAAATTTTCAATATTCTTGAAGTATATAATCAATTATTTCAGAAATCAAAACAATAGTGAAATGAAAAATTGCCCCTCTGAAGCAAAGGGAAATCTGGCTGGGGAACCCCCCACATTTAGTATTTGATATTTTGGAAAATATCGGTATTTTCTTCAGTTTCTAGCCGAGGAACTGAGCCCACATTGTAACGCTTATAGGATGGATTTCCTGCTCGCACTCAAGGGGTTTCCCCTATAAAGTTTGGTAAGGAAGTGTGTTGAGCCTCATTAACTCTCCTCTTGCTGCTGAAACAGCGCTGGAGACTTTTGGAGCTGTATGTTAGGAAAGCTATCCTGGCTGTGGGGGCAGCAGTGAGGAGCTCTGCAAGGTGAAGGGAACAAAGGCACGGGGAAAAACAAAAGTGCCCAAAAAATGATTGCAGGAGGAAGTTTGTCTCCAACAGCACATACTGTATCCCGTTCTTTTTATGTGTCAGTACATAACATCAGATTTTCTTTTCAAAATCAGAGAGGACCAAGGTGGGAATTAAGCTGTACTTTGAGGTAGCTCCTCCTCTTTACCTTTTACATTTATTTCCACCGTCCACAAAATCTCCATAATGTCTCAATAGATCCCAGAAAAAATATTTTTCTCTCATTGTCTCTGTTATATGTTTTTCACAGGTCCTATTGGCTTTGAAAGAGCTGCTTCTGACTTACAGAGGACTGAGGAAAGCTGGAGACTTTGCATTTCAGTTTTTACAAACCATCCATAGGGCTCCTTTGTCCCTGGAAAGACTGGTCTATCTCTCAGTGACTAGTGGCTCTGAAAACACTTCGGCACTTCCTAAAGAGAGGACAGCAGGAGCCAGCAGTGTGCAGGATGCTGCACTCAGAGGACTGGTTTGCAACCTTGCTCACGCTCTGCATTAATGCTGTGCATTTTATTCATTGGATCGCGGCTGGGATAGCCCATGTCCATGACTCCAGATGCTAGCAATACAGAGCACATTGAAAGCAGCAGTAGGCCTCAATGTTCTCCTTGGACTTCCTCAAGGCTATGAAAAAGTGCAGACTGAGATTCAGGGTGTAAGCTTTTGCGGTGGTGAGACTGATGCAGTGTGATTTATACGTGGAGGGAGAAGGCTGGGGAGAAGCTGTTCCCCTTTGGCTTCTTGGCCTCATGATGTGAGCAGCAATGCTTTCTAACATCCAATTTCTGTCCAGGGTGATGTGTACACTACACCACTCAAAGGAGAATAGCATGCTGTTGGTGTCCAATGACGTGGGCCTTAACCTTTGAGTCCTGAGGGACTACTGGAAGCTGGCTCTGAAGAGCACCCGTAGGGTCAGGGCACAAATTTGCAGGTGCATTGCAGCATTTGCAAATACAGATCACAAAGGTACAAATGTCACACTCTGGGCCTTCTCTCTACCACCTGCAAGGCTGCAGACAGAAACCCAGGTGCCACACAGAGGCCCATGGAAACCTGTGATCCTAACGGTTTAGCAGCTTGCCAGTCAGAGGATTTGTGTCCTCCTGTTTCTGTGAAGTGCATTTTCATTTTCTGGCTGTGCTTGGATGCCGCCTCTGCTAGACAGTTTCTTGAGTCACAGCCTTCAGTCTGCATGGGGCTTCGCTGTCTGTCCGCATCCCATCCGGGTTTGCTACGAACCTCCCACAGAGGTGGACGGCCTATTTTAGGCCACGCTGGCACCTGCCTTCTTTTACCTTTACACGTTCCCAAGGAGCTGTAATATTTACCAGTGAGAATCTTTCCTCAGTCTAATGCACTTCACATGAATATCACATGACGCTACCTCTTGCAAGAGACAGCCTTACGATGTAATGCTTGTTTTTGTGCTTTGTCTTCCGTCCCTTGCTCTTATTTTGCCTTCAAAGGGGCTTTCTGCCCAAGAGGGGCAGAAAGGCACGGGTCCTGGAGTGCAGACCTGTCTGAATTAACGTAGGCGAGAGCGTAGCTGAACATTTGCTATCCAGAGAGCGTGCAGTACAGCAACTACATTTATTAAACATGTCAGTGTAATCTCCAGGCTCCGGCACTGCCACGGCGCTGTGAGAGAAGGCTTGTATTCCTGCATGAGTCCAGCTTGTCTGCCAACATGTCTACCCTTTCTGCAGGTGTATGCTTTACAGCCCAAGGCAAAAATATCCATGCCTTCCCCAAAGATCTCATGGTGCTTCTGCAGGCCAGATGGTTCCAATTTGAGGCCTACACTCGGTGATGTAGCTGTATTGAGTTTCTTCCCTGAAACCAACAAAACCTGCTTTAGCATTTTGCTTGGATTAAAATATTTGTCCCTTTTTTCACAGGGCAGAAGAGGGACTCCTGAAGCCACTGAAGGAAGGAAATCATTACAGGGTTCTACAGAAGTAGGTCATGTGCTACAGCTGCTCATAGTTTAAGAGGAAGAAACATGGGACCTCAAACATGGAACATGACTCCTTCAAAATGCTTGAGAGCAACCCAAGAAAAACATCCTCAGAGGCTTATTTAATAAACATTATCTATAATAGTCTCAATGTGTGCTCATGTTTCCTTAGGAGTTTGCACCTACTTCCCAGAGCTAACAAGATTCCAAAATAGAGCGCAGAATAATTTAATGAAAAGGATTTAATAGTTTGTGTTAAAGCTAATATGGTCCATTAGGAGCTGTCATTTTATAAACAATGAAGATATGTTACCCTCTCTATCGCTGCAAAGCCATTCCAAGCAAGGTTTGTAAACAGTCAGTAATGATCTATAGAACACGCACAAAAGACAATTAGAGCCACATTTGAAAAATGTGCTTTCCCTCCCATTTGATTTCTTTTTAAATAAACCTAAGAGTAGCATATATGTATGTAGATGGATAGATGCATAGCATAAAGACCGTGTATATATATATATGAGTATGTGGATTTCATTAGCAATCATACAATGTTCATTATCTTAAAAGCACTGCTATTTCCACAGCCCCAAAAATGCCTAAAGTGAACTGTTAAATCAACTGAAAAGTTTTTAATTATAATCAAAGTGTCACTTCACTGCAGCTTTTTTTTTTTCCAGCAAACTAACATTTTTGTGAAGACTCAGCCTGCTTTCTTTAACAACTGTGAACACAAAAGATGATGAACCAAAATAGTGCCAATTTCAATGTGCAGAGTTTATTTCTCCACAATGAGAGTTAATGTAACTGCAAAACATTTACATAAGTTAAAAAAGGGCCTCTCCAAGGTTTGCGGTTCTTCTCCCTTGATCCCATTTCCCACTGATGTGATGCCAGAGGATGGCAATACTGTGTGGGGCTAAGGAGAAGCATGGCAAGGGGCACAGAGGAACCCAAACATGACTCTCACCTGTGCAACTGGCCCATGTAAAAAAAAAAGTGTCACTGCTGCTTGCTGGCCCCTTTTTCCAAGTTATTTTCTGGAAGACATCTCAGTAGGCTGGGGGAGAAAGGATGGGCCACCACGAGTGGTTCCTGTGTCCCTTCCATGCTCCAGTGCCACCATGGCCCCCTGATCGCTGGTAGGGCAGCCACAGCCTAAACAGCCCAAGAAGGAGAGGGACAAAAGATCTCCCCAGCCCGGGCTTGCTCCCCACACCCCAGTTTTCTGGAAGCCAGGCAAGAATGAAGTATGAGAGAAATCAAAACTAATGACTGCAGGGGAGTTACTTCTGGTGTACAGTGAGGTAAGTGTTTGGAAAATCAGGTCCATAAAGTGCCTTTATTTCTTATTACTACATGATCTAGAAGCAGATGTAATAGTCAAAAGATGACTAACTTGGTAAAAAAATGGATACAACCTTATTATTTATAAAGTGAACCCCTCATTAAAAAGCACAACTTTTTCAAACAGCATTTAGATTCTTACTCAAGAAAACAGGCAAGAACAAAACTTCAAGCTGAGGTCACTCTGTTATCCATTTGCCTTGTAAAGATTTACTTCAGCTACTTCTGCAAGGTTTGTGCAGTGTCTTAGGACTGCCAGGTGCTTAAAATCCACTTATGTGGAAATCCTGCTAAAAAGCTGAGTAGAAACATGTAGAAAGAGATTGATTCAAATCTGGTCAGCAGTTGCAGCAAGTGTTAAACAGGCTTTTCAGAAAGTTCTGTTATTCAGTTTATGTTGCTACTTCTTTTTATAAATGGTCTGTTTTTATATGGATGAAGGGTTGAGCTGAGAGCAAATACTGAATAAGACAATAGATCCTACTTTAAATCCCATATAAATGGTAAGGAAAATGAGGCAATAATTTCTGTTTCTTCACATGACAGCAACACCAAAATATACAGGAAAAATACAAATGTGCTATTTGGATACTCGCTTCTTTCCTATAGCATGTTTAATTTCTCAGGTGAATAAGAGAAGAAACAATGTTAATCTGCATTCTCTTGATTTGATTGAAGTTAAATTAGTATTGCTGATTTACAGTGATGTCTTGGCTAGCTTCATGGCAGCACAGACATGAGACTCAGCCCCATCTCCCTGTTGGTCAATGGACATCCTTCAGAGATTTTTAATGGTGACTGCACTGAGTCAGGTCTAGCATTAAATCTATTTCTAAGATTATTCAGATCTGCTGTTCAAATGCTGGGGAAACCTGGAAAAAACAAATCACAAGCACCTCTAAACAGGAGAGACATTCCTGGCATAAAAATACTTTGTCAAGTTACATTATCATTGTCACAAGGGTAAAAGCAAAAATCACTTCTAAGTATTCTAACAGAAGACAGCCAAATAAAATGAATGCTAAATGGATGAGCAGGAGATGGTAAGCAGGCTTCTTTCGAAGTCACTACAGAAAAATGGGCATTTCTAGGAGGTTCATCATCTTGGGCTTGCATCTACACTTGACCAGATGAAATGAGTCTTCAAAACACCTGTTTCATTCAATTGACATTGGAATCACAGAATCACAGAATG
Source organism: Heteronetta atricapilla (assembly GCA_011075105.1). NCBI lineage: Eukaryota > Metazoa > Chordata > Aves > Anseriformes > Anatidae > Heteronetta > Heteronetta atricapilla. The sequence goes on along the minus strand of CM021731.1, from coordinate 141,460,703 downwards.
GTTTGGGTTGAAAGGGACCTTAAAGACCACCCAGTTCCAACCTCTCTGCCAAGGCCAGGGATGTCACACACTAGACCAGGTTGCTCAAAGCCCCATCCAACCTGGCCTTGAGCACCTCCAGGGACAGAGAACCCATCTTGAAGGGATCCAAGTAATCTATCTCAGGTGTCAGTGTACAAATACATTTGTCAGAGACAAATGTCTCAAGGTAAGGACCAAAGGAGCCAATCCCACAACCTACAGAACTTGCAATTCAAACAAAGGAGGTGGGGAATGCCTAGATTTTACTAATCCTGAGGATCTGTTGTACTGTTGTTATTTGTCCAGGCTCACATAACATATATGATGGACTTGTTTTAATGTTGTTGATAGATGCAGCATTCATGTCTTTGATCTGGTGAGCACAGAACCAGTCTCATAGTTCCAAAGGTAATTAAAAAGTTTCCTACTGCCTGATGATTTTTAAATGAAAAATTATTAAGGAAGGTATAATTTTAGTTTTTAACCCAAATGGGTATGTTTCTAATGTTTACCTACTTTTGGAAATTTCCCTGTGGCTGGAGAGGATTGAAAGGGGGGGGGAAATGGGATGGGAAAAGAGATTACTGAGTTCATGTTCATATTTGCTTTGCTTTCAAGGAAAATTTCAGTGCTTTAGATTTCTTCCCACTTAAAAGTAGAGAAAACAAAATATTGGTGCCAGGGACAGGTGCCTCTAATGTATTCTTGTCAGACATGCTGGGAACAGGAGAGCTCTATTTTTGAAATACTACTGTTAGCTACATTACGTGGAGGTCTTGTTAGCGGTAAGCAGCGAATTGGTGTTTAGCGATGCAGGTGACAGCACTTATTAATTTGGGGGAGAAGGAAAGAAATCTCCAAATTCTCAGGGAGACAGGCATAGTCTTGTATGTCAATATGAGGAATTTATGCAAGCATCCTCTCATTTTAATGAGGTAGAAAAAACAGTACTGAAGAGGCAGCAGTTAGATACCAGCTTATGCCTTGATTCAGGAAACATGTACTTAAGCCATCTTTATGCAGGACAGCATTTAATCCTCTGCTTAACTTTGATTTACATGGGTGCTTTTGTGGTATCTCAGGTAAGGATGGCTAAAGACCAGGATGAACAGTGCCTCAGTTAATAACAAACTCAGCTCTATGTTCACCTGGTAATAATAATAATAGTAATAATAATAAATTGCAGCTAGGTAGCTACTTTTTTTTTCTTTTTATAAAGATGAAGTGTTAAGTTGCATAAACAATAATGGTTTAAGACTCCCTGCATTCCTGAGCTGGGAGGAGGTTTGGTCATTCTCCTTCCATGGTGGCAAGCACCTGAAGAGGCCTAATGCCAGCATTATCACCACTCTGGTGTCTGACACAGAGAGAGCAATGAACTCTTGGTCTCCAGTAGCTGCCTCCCATTACACTCAGTAGTCAGCCTGAACAAAGCACCAAAAATGAAACCTCCTGTCCACAAAGACAGCCCACGGCAAAATGAAGAAATGCTGGGGGATTCCTGAGCCCCCCAGGCCAGCATGCAGCCACAAGAACATCCTTTTCCTTGTCACTGTCTAATAACATACAAGGGGGAATTTAATTTAATTTACTGTCTTCATTTGAAACAAAAGCATTGAAATTTGCATCACTAATGCAAAATCTTTCTTTTAAAATGAACCGACTTGGAAAGAATGGAAGCATGAGCTATGTCTGGTTTGGTGTCTGGGTTATACTCCAAAGTTTGATGATCACACCCAGATGACTAAAATAATGAAGGTGATAGATTAGTGTATTGATGCATAATCACTGTCTAGCCTGCAAAACTTATGAGCTGCATGGTTTTGAGAACAATTACTTGTAATTAAAGCAAAGCAGGCTCCCCCCTCAAAGAAATATTTTGTGGATCACACCAATTAATTACATTTTTCAATGAGAATAGCTCTTAAATGTCTGTGCTGCTATTTATTTCTGACCACATTCAGAATTCTGAAGAGATATGAATTATGTATTGTTAGGCGGTATTATTTTGGTTTGGGGATTGTAAAAAATACCTCCCTCTTTTTTGATAGCATCTCTTGAATGAATTAAAAGCTAACCATTTCCACAGGGTGAGGATATGAACAGACTCTCATAATGATGAAAGGGTGTTTTTAGGCATACAAGCATTGTCTGACGAAGTCAATATATCTATCCAGCTTAACTATCTGCTTATCCATCTCTTTTTGATTTTCCACACCCTTCGAAGATAGATTTGTTGAACCTAAAAGGCCACCTCATGCTCTGGAAAGAAGAAATCTACCATTGTGCCAGCTCCTTTACTACATGCTACTACATTTGCTTTAAAAAAAAAAAAAAAAAAAAAAAAAAAAAAAAACATATTGTGGCATTTTCAGACTAACATGGTGTAGGCTTCCCTTCCACTGAATCTGTAGTATAGGGTTGACCTCAATATTAGAGATCACCGATGGTCTATCTCAATATTAGAACAGTGCTTTGAAAAAAGGTTCTGGCAGTATTCTCTCTCTCCATGTTTGACATATTAATTTAAATATGAATTAAAAACTGAGCTTGGTATCTTAATCCTGGCTCAGTATTTGAAATTTCACATAGACTTGAAAGAGTTGTATGAAAGAAGAGAGGATAAGAGCCATCCACGGTTTGTTTCTTCTAAAACTGCAGCTTTACCTCATTGATTTTGCAAAAATAAACTCTATAGTCCACCTCTAAATGAAATAAAATACAAAGCCTGAGTTTTATTCTAAGAGTGATTGTGCATATGCAACTCCCATTAAATCTTTCCCCCCACATCTCCCCTTCCCTAGTTACCACTGAAGCCTCTAAGATATTGGGTTTGGTAACCACATCTCTTTGACACCTTTCCTTCTGGCAGCTGAGGTTTACTGAAGAGATAGATAGGTCCCACACTCTTTTCTGCCTTGAAATAGTGAGTTCTCACTTCCTAAAAATGGCTGGGCTTCTCCTGATAAATCATTTCCCAACTTTGTATCCCTGGCAGCTGCACGAGGGGGTGTTTTCTCTCCAGAACCTATTTTTCCATGCAAATTGCCTTCCTCAGCTTGAGAAATGCTCTGCTAAACAGGGCCGCTGCAGCTGCCAAGTGAGGAGCAAGGACTGGACTCCTCCTGCCTTCCCGTCTCGCTTCTGCCGCCCCAAAATTTTGGTTCCCTCAACAGATGGGAAAGAGAAGCATCCTCTGAAAATGCCCAGGCACCCCAGCAGTATGTGAGCAGCCGTGCCCAGAGAACATTTAATACATTGTATATGTCACGCATGCCCTGGAAATGAAAAGCAAGACAAAATGTCCTTTAAAACTTGTCCCCATAACCACACACTTGCTTGTGAGTGATAAAGATTGAAATCGTGGCCTTGATTCATTTGTGTCTTTCCGATCCATCACACCGAGGTCCCTGCAGCAGCTCAGCTGCTCGGGGAACAGCACACGTTGGCTCTCATACTTTCCTTTTGACCTGTAGAAACGTTCGCTGTGTCTGTTTTGGCAGCTGGGCGTAACTCAATCTGCTATGGTATCCACGCTTAGACAACTCTACAAGTAAGCAAAACAGCTACTGTTTTCATCTTACCATGTTTTTCGTAGTATCTGGATGTTGAAATAACACTGCCAAAAAATCGACATCTTATGCTTTGACAATGGTTGCTACTGATGGCGTGCAGCAGTACACGATCTCCGGCGCAGCGAGGGGCCCACGCCGTGGGTTTCCAACACGTCAATCAACCCTCGGCACCCATCAGGCTCACGCGCCCCGCAGCCAGCCAGCAAGGTCAAGCAGCCCGGCTTGAAAATAGCTGCAGCCACCCTGGAAAAGGGGGCATGTTTTCCACAACGCCGTGAACTTGTGAAAACAGCTCTGCAAACAAACCTGAGGATAGCCTTCGCGGTCGCTACCCTTCTCGAGCAGCTAGCTCGCTCCCGGGTGCTATAAATACGCGGTAATAAAGCGTACCAAGAAACCATGATACAGTAATGTTACAGTAAATTCTGGAGGAATTGCTTTTGAGGTGCACCAGCCTGTGAAAGAGGAAGAGAAACGGGAGACACTCACATGTTAGAGGGAACAGAGAGGAAATACCTTCGCAACCTCATTTCCCTACCTCCGAACACAGCTCTCCTGTACTTTGTCTGTAGCCTATGGTGCCCTGGCAGCCCATTCATGCATAGAAAGACTTGGCAGAACACATGGTTACCCTTACACTGAATTCTTTTGCCATGTGTGTTTAATATATCTCTGTGATCTGATTCAAGTTGAGCAGATTTGAATATCTCATTATACAGAGACCAATATGTCTTCATACACACAGTAATTATATTGTTTATTCTGATGTTAGAACACTGGATCTCTTGCTGAAAGTCAGAGGACTTGCATACATTTTTCAGTCACTTAGACGTAAGTGACTACTCTGACATTCAGATTCTAAACAAATTGCTAATGAACTTCCCCACTTTTTTTTTTTTTTTTTTTCCCAAAAAACCAGATTTCTCAGCCTCGGAGAGAAACAGAATGGAAGAGCTTAAATGAGAAGACGTGCACACATGACTGGAGTCTAAGGAGTAGAAGCCCATTTCTCAGCCAGGGTGAACTGCCAGAGCTGCGCTGGCTCCTTGGGGAGAGGGGAAAAGGCAGGAGGAGCCAGGGGATGGAAATACTTTAGCTGCATGTCAGATGTCTACCTTTGTACTTGGATTTTGTAACTAAGATTTATCTAGATCTTAGCAAGTGTTTTCCCCTAATGGAAACAAGGGCTGTAGTCAGTCGTTTCATTCCTTCTAGTGCTCCAATATGTATATATATATGAATTTTGTAGAACTCTTTGTTTTGATGTACAAAATGTACTTATGATGCTACTTAATTGGTAGTCTTTGGGGTCCTCAAACCACATCTGAGAGTACTTGGGGATTTCAGGGTATGCTGTGGCTGTAGACATACACAGACAGGATCGACTGGCAAGGTAGACACAGTGAGCAGAATTGAATTTTGGTCTAAAGATTGTGCCTGCGCCCATCGTAGTGACTATCACAAGAGCACCCTTTGAGCAATGGCCCTTGGACATGACCTGTGTTGCCCCATGTGAGAACAGGCTTGTTTGAGGGCATGATGCTGAGCATCCAGAGCACTCAGCACCCAGAGCTGCTTCCCTCCATCACCACTCCCAGCTGTAACTCCCCCTTTTAGCATTACTCTGCAAAGACCTGTAGCCCTTGGGTTGTAACTGCTTGTCAGTCATCTTTTCTCCCCTTCCCGTGCCTTGGTACTTGAGGTCAGGTGTTGAAATCACATGTGGGTGGCTGGCAGCTGGCTTTAAGTCCAGCTCCTACACCATTTACCGTGGGGGGCTGTATTCACATAGAGTTCACGGTGACATTCATACCCTTATTATTATCCTGTCTTAATTAAATTTCATATTGTTCTTAATTGTGTGTGTGGCCCCTGAGACAATGTGCAGGATTCATTATGAAAAAGATAGTGTTTTATGTAGTGCAGGTTTCAGCTCTGAGAGATACTTCACTTCACCTACCTGGGGAAAAAGCAGCAACAGAAGGAAATTGCTGCTGGCATATTGGTCAAGAACAAAACCAATGGGGAAAAAAAAAAAAAGGTAAGACCAGAAGGGCAAGAATAAGAAAAATAATCTTGTGTTTTAAAATTTCCCCTAAACTACAAAGAGTAAAATGCACTAGTAATATGAATTGGCACCCCACTTTTGCCAATGTCACAATTTTTGAGAATGTTTCCAACACGGGGATTACTCTGTTTTCCATCATGAAATGATCCAGTGGAGGGACAGGAAGGTGCGTAACAGAGTGACTGTGACTGCACCCATGAAGCTTGGAGCCAGGCCAAGATAATGTGTCCCTTTCCCCTCTCTGCCCTTGGGGACGGCAGAGACCATCCATAGGTATTACTTTGTGCACTTTTCTTGCTGATCCTCTCCTCCAGCAGGCTGTATTTCTGTATTTATTTCCACCTTCTGTGGGAAACAAAACAAAACAATATCACTGTACACCAAAGCACATAACCTCTTCAGGGTGTTATGAACATGTGGTGACAAAATTCCTTGTCACTCTACGTGGCTCAATCCATGTACTCAGAGCAACAGCTGAATGCTCCTCCTGTTAAAACATGGAAGTATGTGGGCTTCGTCTGCAGTAACTTGCTATGATGCTCCAATAATATTATCCCAGATGAACGTGACATTCACAGGCTATGTTCTCTTGTCGATCTCCCTGTTTGTGGGAAAATAAATGAACATACAGTGTGTGTGCTTGTTCTCAGAAACTTCCAGATGTGTTTGCTGGTTACCATGTTTTTGTCAAACCACTGTAGACACTCTTTCATTGCTTCCCATACAAGAAGGAGCCCTGGTAAAACACAGTGCATACCAGCTGGCAAAGGGATGGGTTCCCAGCAGGCTTTTGGCATTTGATACGCTAATGTATGTGAACAGGTTGATATGATTAAGGTTAACAAATGAGAGACAATTCCAGACTTTTCTAATTATTGTATAGCATTAAATATTTGCTGGCGCTTTTTATTTTGAAAAAGTCGGGAAGCCATTTAATGTTTGTAATGGCAGCCTGATGGGTAATAGATAAGTGGCATTCCATCCTTCTGCCATTGTTATGACCAAAAAACACACTTACAAGCAGAAAAGAATACAGCACAAGATTGAATTGTAGTTTTGGATGCCCAAGCTTTAGAAGCTTCACTACCAACAAGAGAAAAACTATACAGATTTCATTTTCATTGCATTTAATAGAAAGTTGTTCGGATGTGATCTGGGGACCTTTACAGCCATAAAACCAAGGGCACTAAGGGGACAGAAATCAGTCTAGCCAGGGCACCGCAATTTGCTGGTTGGCTTGGGTCTCCTTTCAGCCCCACAACATTCCCTGTTCTCTGTGTGCCATACTCAGGAAGGGCACAAAGCTGTTTTCTTTCCAGGCAATTTTACCGATGGGCCTGACTGCTTAATTGGTTTGGCATAGTGTACCAGAGCTCCACCATTTGTCTGCGCTTCCTGCTTGCTTCTGGTCTGTAATTTCTGCTCTTCAAAGTTAAGTGTAGCATGGTGCGGCAGATCGTATAGCAGATTGTGTGGCTTCGTATTTGGTGACAAATTTGGTGTTATTTAGATGGCCTTAGGTAGCTCTTGACCCTCCAGGTCAAGAGCTTCCCTCATCTGGTTCTGCATATGGCTGTGCAAGACAGCTGGGCCAGCACTGCCCAGGACACCAGCCCTGGCAATGGAGGACCACTTGAGGACTTGTGGTCTGTACCATCTGGCATCCTGTAGCAGTGCAAGTAACTCCAATGTCAGCCTGGAGTTTGCGAGTTTTTGTAAAAACTGTTTGTTTTTACAGTTTTTGCCTGGAGGGATAGGAGGAGATTTTAGCACCGTGACCTACATAGCTTAGTAGTATTTCACATCTACTTTTTTCAATACAATGCTCTTTGGCTATAAACTTACCTCAAAAATGGAAAAGAGGATGTGCCCAGTGAAACTTTTCCAACAAAAGCCAGCTAAGCAATATAGGGTACGGGAATATATGTGTGCTCCTATCTGTGCTAGCCTGAGTAATGCCAGAGAAATTATCCCAGAACAAGATTAACCCTTTAACATTGTCCAGTTCTTCCTTCACAGACAGGGGGAGGGGGTCTTGTGTATAGTACAAGACATTTATTTTATCCAGCTTGCACAACTTGGTTTGAAAGAAAAAAAAAAAAAGTAATTTCTTAAAGATTTGTGTTACTCCTAAAATGTTAACACAGAGAAATTGGGAGATCTGTTGCAAAAGAAAGTGCAGGCTGTTTGAAAAATGATGACATAAGACAGATGTTGGCTTAAAAAACATATTTTATTTGTTGTTTAGGAGAAGAAATTACAAAGCATCTGAGAATCAGATTCTCATCTAACCTATATTGGTAAAGGTCCATTGAAATCAATGGAACTATGCTGATTTGCATCAGTTGAAGATCTAGTCATAACTTTTTATAACTTAAATTAATTCCTGCAATAGGTTTACTTTTGTCTTGAAGGAAGGATTTGAAGATCAGGATTGATTAGCTCTTTTTTTCCCCCTGAATTATTAAAGTATCTTTAGTTTTATTATAAATTTGCTTTACAAACGATGGTAGCTTTTGTCTCTTGTCCTCATAATTTATCTGTTAAAAGTTCTTCTGAGTGTCAAATACTTAGAGTATCTTTCAGATTCTCAGGTGACTAAGATAGAATTCTTTCTTTAATTAAAAAGAAGAAGATTGAGTTTCAGGGCAATCATGTTTTGATATTCCCATATGTATCTAAAGTCACTCAGATTAGGAGATCTGGGCTTCAGTTTTTGAAATTAGACTTTGTTAAATTGGACTCTGAGAGTGCATTTTCCTATCTCACTAAAATACCAGTGGTTTTAAATATTGCAAGTTAAATGTTCATCAACTCTGATAGATGCTAAATGTCATCTTGCCTTATGACTTGATTCTGACCTCATTTCTTACTTTGCAAGTCTAGTGTAACTGTATCAGACTCTGTAGAATTACTCTAGATTTAGACTAGCATGATGATGGTTAAACTCTGTCTCTAGACTTCTGCTTCCCTGAAGAAAAATGGCTTGTCCCAATAACCAGTGCAACCAAACCCAGTAAGTCAGGTAAAAGAAATGAATACAGCAACACTGAAGACTTTGAAGGTAGGCTAATTTATACCATAGGAAGTCTTACCTTCTGTTTTCCTGAATTAAACCACCATCTTTGGGGTATTTTCCTGCACCTGACTGATTATTACAAGTAGTTGGAATTCAGAGTGCCCACCTCTCAGGCAAAATATCAACAACAGCAATAAAGTGTATGGGTAGGCTTCATTGGCTGAGTGAAAGAGGTTTTTTTGGCCAGGTGTAATGGATCAGTGTCACATTGTTCAATGGGATCATCTCCTCAGACCAGACATGGTCAGAGCACATGGTCAGCGTCATTTCCAAGGATCCCACCATGCACACAGGCCCCTGGGATGCCTGCACTGTTTCTGCGTCACTTCTGATCCACCTGATTTGCTCATTTCCCCCACCCCTGTCAGAGATACCACGTTCCCCTCCCTTCCAGCCTCATCAACCAGCAGGTATCCTTACCTAGCCAAGCACATGTGGGTAATCACAGAGCATGCAAAGCAAAACAGACACAAGAAGGAGAAATGAAGACAGAGATAGTATCTGCAGGGGAGCAGCAGAGTCCAACAGCCTCTTCCTTCCCTTCCCTTCCCTTCCCTTCCCTTCCCTTCCCTTCCCTTCCCACACATTTTTCTGTTTTCACTGGTTGTTTCTCACAACAAAGCCCCACACTTTTCTGAGTCTGCTTGGAGCCTAGGTCACAAAGCAGTATGCAGTGGCAACCTGCATACTGCCTCTTACAGGACCATTGCCATGACCAAGAACATCCTGCTTTTCACTGATGTTTGAAAAAGGCGTGGAAGCACCAGTGAGGTACACTGTTATGATACTGCTGAAATAGCACCCCAGATGTACTGTGAGCTTCTTTACTTTGAAAACAGAAGATCCAGCACTCGCCATAGAGGTCTCTACCAGGGTCCTCAGGACTAATTCAATAGGACTGGATTCCTATTTTCCTGATGATCCAAGACCAGCCAAAGTGCAAAGTGAGACAGCAGGCAGTGAGGCTGCAACATGCAAACATCACATGGGGAATTCAGCTGAAACGTGTGCCACATATGAGGGGGACGAAGTACATTCTGACAAATAATGCATAAATCTAGGATTAATGACTCAACAACAAATGTTACAGACAGGTTAAAAACACTTCCACAGATATGCCACAGGCTGCCCTGTAACTAGCAGATGTACTACTCAGTTCTGATGTAAAAGAACCTTGGCCTTGATTCAGAGTAAGATGGAACTGGACCCAGCCTTCTTACATGAACACTCAAAACGGACTGGTAGTTGAACTTACTTATGTTGCTGTTTCTTCCTGGAGTCCCATTTAGAGGTAGGTGGTCCGCAGAAACACTGCGGAGGAGCTGTTCACACCCAGGTAGAGCTGTGAAAGGTAGCAGGCACCTGAAAGAAGCTGCCATCAGCAGGAGCCATCAACAAGGAAATATTCTGTATTGCTCAGTTTATGATGTTGACTGGACCTGTATTTAAAATACACTGGAGACACTTGGTGTGGGTGTGTGCAGGGGTGTCATTTTAGCATTTAGGCAATCTCATACCTTTCTCAAGCTCAGCACAAGCACAATACTTTTGCTTCCATCCTCCAACTGATTTCATGTGATTTAAAGTGGCTGAAATATGTAAAGGCAGTGGTTGTTATTGTGTCATGTTTACATGCATTGATGTGCAGTAGAAACAGGGGAAAAGTGATTGTGGTCAAGTGAACTACTGTAGGATAAAGAGAGATAAATAATTCAGATTCTCATTATAAAAGAAGAGCGCAGCCCCCATAGAGTGGAGAGAGACTCTCTTTGTGTGAATTGGTATGCAGTGGCTGTTTAGTAGCCACAGCATGTAATCTAGCATTAGTATTAACATAAATCAGTGGCAGGAATTAACAATATTTCTAAAGTCTTATATGATAACTGGATCCACACTATATTGTTTAGTCCTCCTGGGCATTTTAATAATCATGTAATAGAAATGTTGGAGTAGCTGAGATATTCTTTATATTGCTCTATGAAAGGTCTTTAACACAATGTCTTTAGCAGACAGTTTTGATAGAATGTGTTGTACAAAAAGAAATATGCCTATTTTGGTAACATGGGTATGTTTCATTAGCTCAGCCCGCAGCGATATGACATTACATTTAAAAAGGAATACAATTAATAACAATGAGAGGGGTTTTTTTAGCTCTCAGAGTATAGCTGGAGGAACTGAGCAAGGTGTCAGGGCAATTAAGTAGAGGCACTGTATTACCTTTGTCTGAACACTCATAACATCATCCTGTCTCAGTATGTTGAATAGGGGATTTCTTTGCAGCAGGATTCCTAATTTATTTTGATGTTTCCTATAACTCAGATAATAATAAGATGGACTTTTTTATTAATCTTTAAAATTGTACAAACCTTGGGAATTAGCATGTCTTTGGATCCGTATATTTTCCATTTTCCGTAGAGTATGGAACGATTGTACGAGAGATACACACAATAGCTTCTTGGTGCCCAACTTAATGGAACCATCATATCAGCGCTGTGGAAAAGCACAAAATACTGCCGGCGCATGTACAGCACATGGATTAGATAACTGCAGTCCAGGGAAAAAGTTATACTTTGAGACTATTAAAATAATCAACATGGGTATTATTTTATTCAGCATTAACCTTTATGTTTTATGTTAAATGACAATGAAACTGGTGGAACACAATCCTTCCCTGGAGTAACAGTATCCAGCATTTCTTTCATCTCTAAAGAGGCTTCTTAATATCCTGCAATCCTAAAAATGCTATTTCCCCCCCACTGGAGGTCAGGTTTAATAACAGTAACAGGAGATAAATGGATTGGGCTCAGCTGAGCCTTTGACAGCTCTGTGGATGGGAAGCATGGGTCTCTGCTCTCTGGGGAGAAGCAGCAGCAGAAGGGAGCAGGGGCAGTGTAGAGATGGCCTCTGGGGACCAAGACCTTCCCACTGGGGATGCAGTCCTTCCCTCTGGGGATGCAGCACTTCCCATTGTGCTAATTTCTGTGCTGGCAGCTCTCCCACTTATCCCAGTCTTGCTGGCAGGTCTGTGTGGAAAGGATGGAAGTGCACTCTGGCCCCAGGGATGAGGGCAGCAAGGATGTAACCAACATCAAAACGTATGACTGATTTGAAAAAGAAAGGCCTGAAGTATCTCTCTGCAGGGGTGGCTCACTCTTACTGCTCATATTCTCAAGGCAGCGACATTTATGTGTGGAAAAAGGCTATGCAGGTGCCAAAGCAGAACTGTCCTTCCTCTTTGCCTCCACCATCACCAGCCCCAGGCATGCTGACGCCATTTTCTGGGTGCCTGGCAGCAGCGCAGCAGAGGCCACAGGAAAACACTGTCCTGGGGCCCCTGGGGGATTAATAAACAACTGCACGGCCATTCATGAGTAACATATTACACTCGTCAGAGCATAAATTCCTAACCCACAATGCTCCAGGTTGCTCCTCTGGTAGCAGCACCCAGGTTAATGGCACATGGTGCGGGCTGCACTGCCCCCAGCCCTGCTTAGCCCCACACATATGCGGTGGCATGCAGCACCTTGAGCGATTAAATCGCCCCAGCGTGTTGGCCCCAGCCGCCCTCCCCTGCTAAGCATTATTGACAGAGCCATCAGGGAGGGTGACACATCGATGCCCACCTCAGCCCCAGAAAGCGGGGCCGGGGGTGACATGCAGTTGCTGTGGCAATGGCGATGCTGGGCCGTCCAGGAGGGGCATGGCGGCCACCTGGCAGCCATGTTGGTGGGGCCCAGTGGAGGGGCCTTGTGCCCTCCCATTGATCCGCCAGGCTTCAGCTCTATCGACCACTCCAATTTGCAGGAATTTATTGTATCGATGCGGGGCTGATTAACATTTTGCGCCAGAGCGGTTCAATACAGGCTAGTAACAGCTTTTAATGATTAATTGACTTTTATGATTCCACCTCAGCACTGTCAGCGAGCTGTGAACAGTGGGCACGCGCCTCCCCGAGCTGCTCTCCAGTGGCACAGGGCAGTGATTGAGTGCCTGGGAAATTAGTGTCCTTGCTGTCTAGTTTTATGAAAGATAAATGCTATGACATTTAATGCAGACCTTAATTTAGAACAGAACTAAGCAGATCATTTTGCAATTTAATCGTAAACAGGTAAATATCAAAACTTGTTTAGCATTTCACAAGTTCGGTGGACAGACAGCAGAGGTAAAGCGAAATAGGCAGTGGGGGAAATGGCAGAGGTAAGGTAAGGTAATGAGACTTGGAGCCAACAGTATTTTAATAATAATGGCAGTACAAGTGTAGACAGTATCACATTCACAATTCAGGTATGCTCTTCCCTCATGGCCATCTTTCTCTCTCTCCTTCTTATTTCTCTTATAATCCCATTCACTGTTCCTATGCTATCTGTAAAATGAGGGCTGCCGACACATGACATGATATACAGAAAAAATGAAAGTCACCTACAGTTAATGTTATCTAAAACAAACATAAACATTGCGGAAAAATTGCAACGGAAAACAAAATTTTATTATACTCCAAAACAACTGAAAAACGATTGTCTGGAAAGATGTATGCTGTCAACTCCTACCTTCCTGGGTTCATATTTATACCCTATTCCTTTTACATTCATTTTAATTAAAAAGATTGTAAGTTTCTTTTTAAATAACTGTCTAAACAAAATGTCATATTATGCATGTTTATACGTACAAAAGCTAAAATGGCATATTTTGATCCTCTTTGAAATTTTGTTCTCTGCCTTCTCACCATTCCATCATCTCCTATTATTTGAGGTGATTTACAGAGGAAATGAGGACACAACGGGCCAGATTCTTAAATCATTTTGACCCACTTTCAAGAGCTGGAGAGGCGCCGAACCTCCCCATTCGAGGATTCCCTTGGCACGAGGGAGTTCCCAGCTCATACAAATCTAAGAGAGCCAATTCCTATGCCATCTGTTCCCACAGAACCAGTTTAAAGGAGTCTAGTGGGGGCAGAGTAAGGTTGTAGTTGAGGTATTTTTGCATTTTCCATGTTCCTTTCCAAGAGACCCCATGGGGACTATAACTAACCTGTTGAAGTACAGTGTGAATCAAAGAAACAGAAAGCCTTGCAATGCTTTCTGTCCCTGTGAGCTGCACCCCGTGCTCCTTTCGTAAGTTGTGTAGGATGCTGCAAGAAGCTGTGCAGAAAAGGCCAGCTTCAAAAGCCCTTCTCTTTCAACTTGGATCGCTTTATGGAAGTGGTTGTCAAGGAGCAAACAGACAATGAGTTAAATTGCAAAACAGATTGGGCAGTAAATTCTGGAGAAAGTGAGAAAAGGGACAAACTTCTGAAGATGGCTGAGTGCAGCCACATCTTAACCCCAATCTGCAGAATTCAGGAGAGCTCATCTAATAGCAACCCTCAGTGCTATGCACTGGTACCTGATACTGATACTACGTGATACCAGAAAGCCAGTGCTTAGCTCTTGAATCAAAATTCACAGTGTTGTGTAAGACACCTAAAGCTCTGTGTACACTGGATATTTGCCTATGGATTTGTCCTGATGAGCTTTGTAGCCCCCCTGGGTTCTGTGATCAAAATGACATGTACTCAGGCATAAATCTCTGCTGGAAAGCACCAACTATCAGCTGAGAGGTAGTAAGGGATGGCTTTTTAAACCACTTCTTAATTGGCCCTGCTTCTTACACTGCCACCTGACTGTCGGAGCACTCCTCGTCAGTACAGTCAGGCAGGCTGGCAGTGAAGTGTGGTGAAGCAGAGACAGAGGATCCAAGCAGCCAACCTGTCTCAGACTACATGCTGAGGAGAAGCCTTGAGATGCTATTACTTTTTACTATTGGGATTTTTTTTTTTTTTTTAACAACACTATTCAGGTATTTGGTTCTGTCTACCAGCCTGAACTTCTGTGCGACTGGTACACTGAGCATGTGACAGTATTCCACGCTGTGTGTGGGACAGACCAAGAGGTGCCTCACAACATCCTAGAATCCAGTTTTGCTACCCCAAGGGAGAGAAAGCAGAGCAGGTCCCCAGGGCTACTCTGGCCCTCAGAAGCGGGGGGATGCAGTGAAGCGTGGAAGAGAGACAGACTTGGACATCGCTGGGTGACTGGGGGAAAGACTGCTGATCCTGGGAGAAGGATACTCTGACCTCTCACTTCATGTCATCAAACAGCCTGCCTTTCCAGGACACAGGACACCGGTTAAATGGCTGTTATAATAGCCCATTATAACCCGGGCAAAGGTCAGTCCAAGTCACCACTCTCACTTTGCTTGTGCTAACAGCTGGCCCTCAACAGAGCTTGAATGTGTCCACATAGACTGCCTCTCCACTGACCCAGCAATTTGAAGATTCAGGCTAGAGTGCGCACTCTGGCTTTTGTGATCAGCAGCGAATAAAATCCCAAGCTAGGTCACAAGACTGGGCTAAGGTTTTAGCAAAGTGTGCAAGTAGATGAAGCTCAAATTCCCTGCACATTGACTGAGGAGAGCTAGCACTTAAAAAGCAACCATGCATAGATAAACACAGTGAGACATATGCCTGCTCTTGTCACGTATGGTGACCCAGCTCTGGTCCCTCAGCTCTGTGCCTGTACTACTACCTGAGCTAACACACCTTATCTCTTGGACCAGAATGCCATATATTCCTGTGGTTTGGATCATGGACAGAGCAGACCATTCATACATGGGTATTACATTCATACCCATGAATGTAAACATACCTCAGAATGGGCTCAGCAAGCTAAATGCCATTTAAGCAAATAGGAAATCCCAATGAGGGGAATTTTGCTCCCTGACAGAGCTACAGTTAAAGGTGTCTTTGAATGTTAGCTTCTGAACTGGGCTGTTCTGGCTTTAGCTACATTAGTCACACATTTTAGACAAGTGGCTCATCTCTGTTCTCCCTTGGGTTGGGGATTGTCGTGACACTGCTTTTTGTTAGTAGCCTATTGAATATGTGCCCCAGAAGTGGGACTCCAGACCTATCTCAGCAGACTCTACAGCAATGTAAAGGAGGAGGTCTCATCAGAAGAATTTAGGTGAGAGTGAGAATGAGAGAGTGCTTCTGTTTTCTCTGCATCAACTGCGTCATTGTGAAGCCCAGAAGTCACAGTTCATAGCGCCAGAGGGAGTAGAAAGAACTACCTTGAGTGAAGCAGGTAATGAGTATTCCCACTGAGAATGGGAAGCTCTGAACCCTAGTTTTCACTCCATGCCTGTCTACACGCGATGCGAAAGCAGTAGCTTGCCTTTGCTCTGTTTAGCTCCACGACTCCTGACTTCTCGGCTGCACCGTCGCTAACTTCACTATGAAGCATGATGTGGTCCTCTCCCCTGCTACCTCTTGTCTCTCAATGAGAGTCCCCTTAACAGACTTGCAAACCTTAGGCTAAAGAGAACTGAAAACTTTTATTTCCCAGAGCGTTCCAGCTGCCAGGCAATCGCACAAAAGGTAGACAGCAGTAGTTGCTTTTGAAAGGAAGTGGCTGCGAATGCTGAAACCAAGAGTGTATGAGACTGTGCTAACATGGTCTTTTGCAGATGGAGGTGAGTCTGTTTTGTCCTTTTTCCAAGCCAGCTGGGGAATTGCTTTACTGTAAACTGATCCTGAGCTAACACAACTATGCAGCTTCAGGTTCAGAAGCTTTTAGTTAGCACGTACCTCAGAAAGCAAGCTGGGTGTCTGGTGCGGGGTGGGGGTAAACTGTGAAAGGAAATAGCAAAAGGAGGCAGAAGTCTGGGTCTTGGGACAGTAACTGGTGCCTCTCTTTCTTTCTTTCCCAGGCAGGACCAATAGCCTTGTTCCCTGATCCCCCGTCTGCCCCACACTCTGTCCAAGCCTTTTTCCTGTACCCTAGCTCTTTCCACAGCAAGGGAAAACAGGCCCCAGCTCCTCTTTGTGCAGAAAAGCTGCACTTCTTGTCACTCTAACTGGCTCTGGAAGCTGAGTCCCACCTAGCAGTGTACCGGCCTGGGAGATGCCTAGTCAAGATTAGCAGGATTGTGTATGTGACCCTCAGTATGCACCTACACCCTGCCTAAGCTGCGTTTGAGGCACATAAAAGACCATGCCCAGTTTAATCATGTGGTGCCTTGAAGCAGTTCTGCCTGCTTACCTGCGAAATCAGACTTTGTGCTTCCTGCTCCCTAGGTGGAGAAGCCAAGGAAGCAGGAAACGTCCTGAGTTGTCTGAATAGGACTGCAGAACAACAGTCAGAAGGAGGAGGAAAACACTGTGAGCAAAATCTCAGCCACACTGAAGTCCCTGGCACAATCTCCACTGACTTCAATAGCTTGCTATTGTGTGGCTGCGTGCTCTTGTGTCCGACTGTATACCCCTTTCACTTGCACACTGTTAATAAATTGTGTGACTGCTACAAAGGGCAGAGTGCAACCTTCTCCATTTTTATTAGGGCACAGTACATGCACTCTGATCAGAAAGCAACATCTCTTTACATCAAGCCATGTGCATCAGGTAATATAGGAAGAGTATTGCTGTTAAGAAAGTGGTTCTCTCACGCTTAAGAATGACTGGCATTGAACCCTTTCCCTCTCTATTCTGTCTCATTTCTCTCTATTCTCTAGCATTTTGGACCATACATATTCTGCATTCACTGAATATTCTCCTATTCAGCCTCACTGACTTTTGCTCAGGTGCATGGCTAGGGATTCCGAGGGAGGAATCCGGTGGACTCTATTTATAGTTACATGTTTGATATTTATCCATTTGAAAACAACACAACAATTTTTGAGCAAAACCAATATTCAGCACTTTACCAAGACTGAGCATTGTTTTCCTGCCGCCACATGCCAGCCATTCCTCGACAAAATTCCATGTGTTGTCTTTTTCATGAGTTCAAAGGGCAGTTACCAAGTGTAATTTCCACCTGTAGGCACTGTTTTTGTTTTGTTTTTATGATTCCTCTTCCAGATTTACAACAGAATTTAATTAGGCTTCTTGTAGATTTCTTTGGCAATTTTTGAATATATATATATATATTTCTCCTTCTTGATTACGATCCCCTTTAACTCACTGGATGTCCCAAATTATAAGCTTTGCATGGAATCAGTTGCCTTTGGCTATGTTTGGTATTATGTTACCTTCTGTTCAGTTAACGGTGTGGAGATAGGCCATAAGCACTGGAAAAACCTCAAAGCTCTTTTCTGCTGTTTTGAAATTGAGAAAGCAGAAACATAATTGCTTTTGTTGGATCACAATCCTGAATAGTGAAAGACTTTTTAAACATCTGCCCTTCCTTTGATTGGCTTTACATCTTCTCTCTTTTTTTTGTCTACTGTTCATTATTCTGCATTTTATTCACTAATGAAAAATTCTATCCATGACGATATTTTCATATGCCGTAAGAAGACTGGGATTCAGTGCATTTAATCTGATCTAGCCCTACAGAAAGCCTTAATAGAATGTGACAATATATGTTAATTCTGTGAGGTTTGTATTTCCTTCTTGCTTGTGTAGTATCTGATCTGTCCTGCCTACAATCTCAGTGCAATCTCTTGTAACCCTGACTTTTAACAGAGCCAGAGTCTATCTCCCAAGATGTATTTGCAGAACCCTATTGAAGTCCAACAACACTGCGTAGCTGTACGGGAAATAAATTTTGTTTTCTTTGTCACGGGGACCCTGTTCCCATTCAGATCTGTGGCAAATGAAGCATTGACTTAAATTCAGCCAAGATGAGGCATCAGAATTGTCCCATTTTACGAGGGATTCTCTTTGATGGGAGGGCTCACATGTGTCTCTGTGTGTTGATCTCTCCCTCCCCCTTTATCACGAATCAAATGACTTGATATACCTCTTTTTTTTTTCTTTTTTTTCTTTTTTTTTTCTTTTTTCTTATTTTTTTTTCTTTTTAATACCTCTGTCAAATACCTGTTATGATATTAGCATTCATTCCCAGGGAAATGTAGCAGCCAGCAAGAATGCAGATCCCCAAGTGGACCAGAATAATACATTCATTCTGCAGGGAATAGCTATCCCTATTCAATAACAATATTGAAATTAAGAAATAACATTCTGTCTTTTAACATGGGAAGACAATACAAATAATCGGGGAATTTTCTAATGACTCTGTTATTAAAACAGTATCTAGAGGAAACCTGAGCATTCAGTCAACTGAAATGTCTCTTTTTTTCCCCCTGGTTTGAGCACAATACTTGACATCAATACCACAAGTATTTTCAGTGCTACCTGGGAATAAGGGGGGATGAAGGCAGGAGGCTTTTGAAAAGTCACTTCTGATTTTGCTCATTTAAGAGCTAAGTATTTCAAAAGCAATGAGGGCCAAATTTTCAAGTGCTGATAGTCCCCAGTCGGATCCAGGTTTTCAGAAAGATTCCGTTCTCATTTACACTTCTCAATAGAGCATTTTTCCACAAGTGCTCAGCAGCCAGCAATTCTTTCTGGCCAGGAAGCCATTGAGAAATCTGGACTTTTTTTTTTTTTCAGAGACTAAAAGGGAATGGGGTGTTCTTTTGTGAACCTGGCTCTTCAAGCAAGTTATGACTGATGAGCCCAGCTCTGAGAAAAGAAGTTTCCTCTCTGAAGCTCTAAAGAAGGCAGTCGCTAGAAAGTGTAGCACTGGGCAGTGATAGCTCCGAAAGAGCTCGCTTGGAGACTGGGAGCGGTGGAGAAATACCCATAGTTCCTCCTGAAGCTTTGCAGTGTATGAGGGAACAAGTATTTCCATGAATACCGGAATTATTCCGGAAGCCTAGTTTCCAATGGAGTTAGTGTTTCGTGGCTGACTGACATTTTAAATGAATTATACTCTTGCTGCAGTGTGAATTCCACCCTTATCAGACACTAGGGAGCCCATGGGGGAGAGAAGCCATGGCTATGGAGTGGATTCCCAGATATCTAATAAGGTATAAGCTCTGACTGAAGCTTTCCTTAGCGTACATCCCCTCTCGCTCCCAGGTGGATTGTCTCTATGTCAGACGAGAACCGAGCGTGGGCTGCAGCCTTTCTGCCAGTAGGAAAACTCTTCAGCTTTCTGTTTGCACAAAAACTTACGAACTGGATTATCTCTGAAACCACCACCTTTCTGCCAAGTCTAGCTACAATTGGCCGATGAGTTCAGAAGTTGTTAGACAAACACACGTGCAAGCACATGCACACCGTGCAATTACACGAGCTGCGCTTCCTTGCGGAGCCGGGCTAAAAACACCCGCTAAAAACTCCAAATGACTGCAGCCTGCTGTGTCTACGAGCGAGCTGGGAAGGCTGTAATAAAGGACTGGGTGGAAAGAGAAATAAACGATTCTGCATCTCCTGCCCCGTAGAGCAATCAGCCGCATGCTTCCACCCGTCCCCAGCCATAGGGTCTCCCCAGCAGCGGCCACGGCTGCCGAGCCCCTTTGGCATGGAGCGCGCCTGGGGGGCGGTCAGGGGAGCTGGAAGCGTTCCTGGCCGGTCTGCCAGTGTGAAGGATTGGCAGGGCTTCTTGCAGTTTCCTTTCCCATGAGCAGCTAGCAGCAATCAAACACAATCTAGCCCTCATTATTTGCCGTTCGTTTCTTTGATTGTGATTTGGAAATAACGTTGCTAAGGAAAGCAAAAACCGTGGTTAACTGATTGATAGAAAATAAGAGTCATAGAAAACATCTGGAGAGCCAGATGAGTACAAGCCATTGTTTAGTTTAATACCCTTATAATATTTGCTGCAAACAGCCAAGCTGAAGGGTGGATTCTTCATCATTTTTATTATGTGCTTATTCCAAAATATTAATGAATGGGCTTTGACAGCAACGTTTGATCCATGCCCTTTTGCCCAGACATTACCATGCCTTGGCTTCCTGAAGCTGCATAAGGCAAAATTATCAGAACATAATATCAAAATGGAAGAATGGTCATACTGGATCATACCAATGTCCCTCTAGACTCTTGCCTCTGATGGTGACTAATAACAGATGTTTAGGGAAAAATACAGAGCCAAAAAATGCAGCCGCTGTTCCCTGGTGCGCCCTCCTCGCGCCTAGTGATTAGCAGCCCAAGAACAAGCTGAGCCAGAGGTGGTGTCTTTGTGTTTCACGTGCCCAGATGAATTTTGTTCTGGGATTCTCTGTCTCAGCCTTTAAAGCTAGAAGCAACAAAGAGCTTATGTTTCACCAAGGGACAGAAAAATGCAGAAGAGGAAAATCCTACAACTGGAAACATTAGGGCTCATCCCTAGGAAATGGACTCCATCAGGCTGCAGGGGCACATCTAATCCTAATTTAGAGAATGAGATAATCTGCTTCCAACTTCAACTTTTGGTATTCACGCTTCAGATTACCAGACAGCAGCTGGTACCAGCTCACCCAGCTGCAGCCCTGGGAGGGAACGCCACGGTTGAAATGTGAACCTCAGCTTTAAGCAGGGTGGTGCCTGGGTGAATAGGGACAGTAGAGAGAAATGCAGTTGATGGCCGGCTTGCCATCAACCCACTCCTATGCTGATCATACTTATTCAACAATGTGCTTTACACCTACATCAGTGTTGCAGCTTTGTTAAAGAGCCCTCTATGGGCCCAGAGGGACAGATAAATGTGAGCATGTTTCCAATTCTACGGATACAGAAAATGAGACAAAGAGTTGAAATCACATGCCTAAAGTCCACAGAATGAATCAGGAACTGAACCAGGTGTAGAAACTACCACACACACTCCTAATGCTCTGTTTGAATGGCTAGCCAGCCAGCATTTCCTTTCACCTAATTAAGTCTTAAACCTAGATGCACAATGCAGAAATACGTACAACAAGGGGGCTGTTTCTTCACAGAAGTTTATTCGATATTTATAGTATGTGCTTATGATGATGATCATCAACAGAATTACATTGTTTTAACTCCGTAAGTGATACGCCAACAACAACAACAACAAAGAATTGTTGCATTAAAAATGGGCTGGTGTTTCCAGAAATACCATATTTTTTTCCTAATTCACACATCAGTTCTGAATTCATTACAATACAAAGCTGTTCCTGGTGCCAATACATTTTTGCATTTCATTGAATCAAATTTTACTGTGACTTTAGATCAGATGTCATCTCACGTTTCACAGAAATACGAGTTTTTAGGCAAAAAGAGAGGAAAGAGAGGAGAGGAGAAGAGAGGAGAGGAGAGGAAAGGACAGGACAGGACAGGACAGGAGGAGAGGAAGTGAACATTTTGCCTGCCCAAGTGAAGTCATTACCATACTTTTGCAAGTCCACTTATAATTAAGTCTCCTGTTTTCTTAGGTATTTGCCAGTGTTCTGATGTCAGTCATATTCTAGGTGTTTCTTTGTTTGTTTGTTTATTAGCTTAACATGTTTAGAATATTAGTTTTTCAGAAGAGGCTGATGAACTTCTGTTAGCCCTCAGCTCAGAAATACTGACTCCTGAGGAAGTCTTGTGAGCAGAGGACATTCACTAGTGCATCCACCGCAGCCTTTCGTAATTCAACCATGGGCTGTTACTGCCCTGTCTCACAACACATTCATTTTTACCCCGAACTGGTGTGGTAGAACGGACATGGTGTAGTCCCTGCTGCCTGCTATTCCATTAGACTTTGTTTGCTACACGTGAAACGGCTTGCCAGCAAAGCTACACTAATATAATACCAACAGAGTCACCTCAGTGGAACCGTTTTGATGAACAAAATAATATACCAGCAAAAAGACTTTTTTTTTTTTTTTTTTTTTTTTCCCACACGATATTGTTCTGTCTACCTCAGGCAATTGTTTTCATGCTTCTGACTGACACAGCAAGGATGGCAAAGCTCTCTGCGTAGACAAGAAGTCCTGAGGGGGGAACAGAATATTCACTGCTGGTTCCGGTTGCATCTCCGTTGTCTCTCTGGGCTGGCTGCTTGCATGAGGGAGTTTGCTTTCAGAACTGTTTTGCTGGAGATTTGGGGCAGATGTCACTTTTATTTTTTGAATTCTTTTTTAATGTTTCTTACTTAAAAAGAGTGCTGGGGTCTAGCATTTCCTGATGGTGTAGGAAATAAACATTAGGAAAAAAAAGAAAAAGTGCTTTGAGGAAGATCAACAGATAGCCAAAGGACTGTCAATGTTTGACCATTGGGATATATTTACTGAAAGAAGACCCTTTTTGAAGGACAGACTCCATCTGAGCGACTGTGGAAATAGCCTTCTGGAAGCAAGTCTGGCAGGACTGATAAGCAGAGCTTTGAACTGAGAAATGAAGGGTACAGAGTCAGAGACTTGAATAATCTCCACGTGCCCGTAGAACACTAGAGGAGAAAGCCCAGGTACATGAGGATGTGCCAAAGGACAAAGAAATTTCAGTGATCAGAGTGATGGGGAATAAGAAGAAAGAAACTGCAAAGTGTGATGAGAGCTCCTTCCAAGTCAACAATACAATGTCAGGAGCAGGTCTTAACAAAGCTGTGGTATGGGGCACAGAAATATTTAACAACACTCTATGTACCAAAAAAGGGGAAGAGCATGAACTAAGCTGACAGGGCATTAAGGAGGACAGGTATACACCGGGAGCACAACAGAATAGCAATCATGGCTGGAACACTGGTCCCGAAGCGCATGCATTATTCAGCAAGGCAGAGATAAAGGTGAAGGTGGTGGCAGAGAGCTGAGCGTTAATGATATGAAACGCTGCAAAGAAGGATGTGCAGAAGGGATGGCATGCAAAAAGCAGGATTTTCTCCAGTTAAAATCACTTCAGGGAAAGATGGCAAAAGAGAGTGTTTGGAAAATGCAACCCCTCTGATTTGGTCTGGTCGTGGGTGAAGTCAGCAGTAATGCCATTAGAGAAAAGTTCTGTTGGGCAGAGAAAATTTTACCTTCCCAAGTACAGATCAAAGAATAAATGGCACTGATCATGATAGGATCCAGGTATTTCTGGATGTAGTAGCCAGCAAATGTCTTAATAAAATTCTCAGTAAAAGGTGATACTGTTTCAGACTTGGTTTTGGTAACCAGTGATTACAGTGAAAATTAAAAAAAAAAAAATAGTTTAAGTGGTCAGGGATTGACACTTCCTAATAAAATGGAATTAATAAGTGGACCTGTTAATAAGGTTTAATAAGGGCAGTGTTTGGTAAACTCATGGAATCGATTAGTAAAGTCAGAGTCCAGGCATTAAAATGTGAAAGAGGCCTGGAACTTCTGCAGGTCTGCACAACTGAAAGTTTCAGGAACCTGAAGAAGAGGAAAAGAGAAAGCTCGGTTGTATAACCACTTCAAGAAAGGTACCCCTACATTAGCTGATGCCTTTTAAAAGAAAGGCCAAGTGCTAAACAGAGCATGGGATAAAACATAACAGGAAAGGTCACACCAAAGTCTGCTGGAACTTTCTTGGACAAGATTTATTTTAAAATAAATAAATAAATACAAAGTTAGGACTAACAGTACAATTGTTCCTAATTGCTCTCAGCTCGGAAGTAAGCAGAAAGACCTGCACACACTATCCAAGGTGACTCTCATGCTACAGTGTGACCCAGCCTTCCAAACAGGTAACTAAAATGCAGTGAGACAGATACAAAAGTGCTTTAACACACACACACACACACAAAGAATTTTTTTTTTTTTTTTTTTAAAAAAAAAGAGACCTTGTGGGCAGCTCTGAGCACCCACGGGCAGGAATGCTCAGTAACATCTGGAAACATTGCAGAAATATGGCTAACATGATCATGAGGAAGTAAGAGGCCTGGATAACTTAACTTGTAAAGCTTAACAAAAAGCGAGGACTGAGAATAAAGAGGCTCACCACAACACATCAAGGTTGAAAATCAGAAGATATTTCCCAGCTCTCAGAGTCATCAATCTTGCCGTGGGGAACAGTTAGCACCAAAAATCTGATGGCATTTCAGATTGAGTCTGATACATTGGTGAAAGCAAATCTACAACAGCGTTTGACATAAGAGGAGGTCTTGCTAGTCAAAGAAGTCTCTTTCAGTCTTGTGGTTCTAACTATAGCTGAATTATCAGAGGGAGGGAATAAAGTGAGAGATACATGTGATGAGAGAAGACCTCCTTCAGTGTTTGATAGATCTTTTAGCTGTTTCTCAAATCCAAACTTTTGCTGGTTTGCCAAACTTAGATTGAAACAGAAAGACATGAATCTTATAAAAACCTTTTTGAGTTTGCTTAATATTCAGAAACTTGAATGGTGAAAAAGGAAGAAAGTAGGTTTTCATGTAAAATTTAACACATTCTTTTCCTCAGCCATTCCTGAACACTCAGCTAAACTTTTCTGTTTGAAATATGTGAGCTGGTAATGTCCCACATGGAAAAGAAGCCCCACTCGTTGCCTGCCTGCCAGCTGAACAACAAAAGAGAAAACAGTGACCCAGGACATTTGTTTAACACTGTCTCATATGTATGCAGTGATGCTTTTTCACAGTCTGAGGCTAGATCTACTTGCAGAGAGCTAAGGGCTGGGGCATCCTCCTGTGAGAGGCAATAGGAAATTACCTGTTGGATTCATTGGGATAATATGAATGGAGTTCTTATAGCTGCGCAGGTGGGTATTTTCTCCTGTCTACAGGGCTCATCTGCTTCTGCTGCTTCTCCAGAAAGGTCCTTGGAGTGAAGTCTTCAATGAAGCTAGCAGGCTACCCTGAGATATGTTCTGAAGAAAATGGTGTTTGGTTATTCTGCTGCTTCATATGGCCATTCCCAGCATCATCATGCTCTTCTCTTGAGACTCACCTGTCTTGTGCCATGACTCTGTCAACTGGCTCATTTCCAGCCCAGTGCAGCAGGCTGTCTCGGGCTGCTGACCTCCCAGGTTTGGTGTTACTGATCCCAGCACCAGCTGACACATGAAACCTTGGAGCAAAATACTCAAAAAAGGCTTTGGAGTATAAACGTCTCTTCCACCACAGCCCAACCCAGCAGCTCCCTTGCCTTCATAGCTTCCCAAACCATGGGGTCTCACTAACTGGGTAAAGAGAGAAAAATCTGAGAGTTTATTATAGTGTAAATTTAGCTCTGTACAATCTGTGTGTGCTAACCCTGAGTAAAGTACCCCCGTGCAACCACATGAGAAGGTATTCTATACACAGTTCTGCCAAGTTTCTATTTAGTTTTTGGAGGTCTTTGTTTTGTTTTGTTTTTTATGACCAGTCTCATGCTGCTTGGCATTTCCTTTAACGCCTGGCTCCTAGACTCATGTGATTATGCAGAAAATGTTTGAACAAAAGTGAGGGTCCAATTTACCTCATCTTGAAGAAAAGCTAGAAGACCTCATGCCTCAGAGAAGCACCACAAAATGGCAAGCAGAGTGGTGCCAAACTAAAGCTGCACCTCAATCAGCATGACTGTAAATTGTTCAGATGAGCTGAGGGCTGGAGTCCTGATTTTTGAGCATTGTGGCCACCCGCCACGGTATAAGTCAGCCCCATTTTTAAAAGAGAGCCCATCCAAGATATTTTGTTTGATATGGGTAAAATACAGTCACGTTCAGTAGCAACAGCTCATCTTGACTAGTCCCTAGTCCCTGAGCAGCTTCTCCGTGTCTGCCATGCCCACAGAGAGGTGGGACAGGATCCATCTGCCCTAACTTCAGCCATCTGACTAGGTGCTCTATAACCAACCTAGCTGCCTGGGTTCCTGCTATAATCGACAAAGCAATGCAGACAGCTTCCAAAGGTGAAACATCACTCCCTTTAATAGGTGCCTAGGATGGTGGGCATTAATTGCCCTCCATCTTTCTCCACTGAATACAGAGGCTATCAAGACTTGGCCAATGCATTACCAGTATGTGCCTCAAGTTAGTGAAGATAAATCCCATCTGCAGTCAGTGCTGGATCTGATAACTCAACTGCTGAAGCCACATTTGAAACGCAGACCTTGCTTTTAGGAAAAGGTATCACAAACTTATTGGTCTCAGATGTTCCCTATACATGGGCACTCCTAAAAGGGGGGAGGGGGGAGGAGGGATAGTAACCCCTTGATTGTGAAATTACATGATTACTAAATGAATATGATTCTCCAGCAGGCTGTTTTTAATGTCTAGGTTGTGTTTCTAATGAAGGAAAACATGTTGTATCACTGATCCATATCGCAGCGCTCATGCTGTCTGCTATCAAGACTAGGCAAGCTCTAAACACAGGATCTCAGATTTTTATTCATACCTGCAGAAATAAAACCAGAAGGTTGTTCTTTTTCAAAATCAAAATGGTCTCTGTGCAGTGTATCTGATTCAAACCATATTGCTAGCAAGGTGGAACCTTGAAATCATTAAGATTTTTCTATGGTAAAAGTTAAAGATTAGAGGGCCCTGAGGAAACAGAACACATGGGCCAAAAGTTTTAAACCCAAATATTAAAGATAGCCAGCCAAGTCAAAACATTGGCATCTACATGAAGGGGTCATGAATTACAGAGGGACCGAGCACCCACTGAGTCTATTTATTTCCTAGCACTTCTGAAAACTACTCTGACTTTAAATAAATACCTTCATGGGGATGAAGCCACTTCATTTTTGTACAAAGGAATTCATACAGTCTTTGCTTTATTAGAGGAACCCCCAAAGGGTTGGGTCCCTTGTCTTTCTCCACCAGCAAGGGAGGAACTATGAGAGCAGTCTTTGGGTCTGACAGATTTTTTTCCTATCTGAACCAGAAGTAACCCACAGAGAGAAAAAAAATATAAAAAAAATAAAAAAATAAAAAAATAAAAGGAGAGTCCCATCACATAATCCACCAATGGTTCAGCAAAATCATTTTGGAGGAACAGACACCTCCCACCACAGCTCAGGGACATGGTTTAGTGGGTGACATTGGTAGTAGGGTGATGGTTGGACCAGATGATCTTGAAGGTCTTTTCCAACCTTAATGATTCTGTGATTCTGTGACTTCAGCAGGTTTGGGATCAAAAGGTGAGATAGATGGGCTGACCCTTCTGAGTTTCACAGCTGAGTTTCCACAGCTGCTCCTGCCTATGGTCCTCCTAGGGCTGCAGACAGAAATGCATTGTCTTGAGTTACCTCAAGGAGCTGTACTCACCTTTCAAGTATGAGAAAACTCACAACAGTGAAATAATTTCAAACCCAAAGTTTAACTTCTTTGAATGACAAAACCTTGAATTACTCTAGATTCTATGGTAAAAGACAATAGGTGTCATATTTTAGATTTAAATCCAGTCTTTATGTCCCACCTGACAGAAACAAGTATCTGCTACTGCAGAGCTAAAAGTGGCTCTCCCTCGCCGAAGTCAGGGGGACCTTTCCTAATCTAAAAGTTGTGACAACAAAACGTGCCATCTGCTGTCCTTCTGGCCTCACACTCCTTATGGGGTGGTGGCATGGGGCAACAGAAGAAACAGAGTGGGCAATCCTCCACCAAAAGGCATTGGGGCAGCTGTTCTTCCACTGCTCTTCGGCTAAGAGTGGAGGAAAAACTTTTCCGTTCTCAGTTTAAAAGATTCTCTCAGCTGAAACCCATAATTCACATTTGCCAATGTAACCACAAGCCAGGGCTTTTCTGCTGTTCCTGTCCTTCACTGAGCAGCATGGCTTTGGACAAGGCACAAAAGATTTGTCTGTAGACACCTTCTCCACTCGCAGCATAGTGAGCCCTGGTGCCAAACACAACATCAGGGATGCCAGCCTCAGGGCAAGGC
The DNA here is from genome assembly GCA_011075105.1 of Heteronetta atricapilla. NCBI lineage: Eukaryota > Metazoa > Chordata > Aves > Anseriformes > Anatidae > Heteronetta > Heteronetta atricapilla. Next base: position 141,432,410 of record CM021731.1, on the reverse strand, counting down.
ACTCGAAAGCTAAGTAGTGAGACAACTAACTTTTTAGACATGCAAATCCTTCATTGGATGTATTCATAAACCTCTCTAGCCCAACTCTTCATAGGTGGTTAATGAACTGGAGTGTGACTGATTTTTTGTGCCTACTCTGAGACACCCCAGCCTGACTGTCAGAGGCTGTCTGTTTTATTGTCCATACCCCTGAAAATACATTCTTGCTTCAGTGTAGACAGAAATTGTTCTTCCTCCCAATTAGAGAACCAGATGAGCATTCCCAGACTCAAGAATGAAAATCTATTCCTGTCTGAGGATATACACATTACAAGTTTCCAATTTCTTGCCTATAAAAGCAGGTCGGTGGCAGTGCTCTGCTTCATTTTTGCCATGTGAAGTTTGGTTTGTTTTCACAACCTGGAATAAGTGTGAGGATGTTATTTTTTAATTATTAGGCTCAGAAGATGTCAGAAGTTTACAAGGGATGGGAATTATAAATCACACTTTCACCTCTGAAAATGCAGAATCCGATACAATTTGACCATGCAGCAGAAAATTGATCAGGCAGTCATTACCAACGCCTAATTGTCTTTTTTATGTAGTGGCCCGTGGCGCAGCACTGTCAGAAGGGATACGGCCCTGGTCACCTTGCCCTTCAGATTCCTTCTGGCGTGTAGGATTTTTTTTTTTTGCTCTATGTGATAAATAAAGAGAGAGCACCTAAAAACTCTACTTCCAGCTGTCAGGGGATTTAAGAGCTGAATTACAGGGTTTTTTTTTTTTTAGTTTTTTTTTCTGCATATTTGGACATTCTTCTCCTCAGAAGGTGTAGGCAATCTAGGTAGATGAACCCCATTTCCAAGCAGTGTGGTGCCCATCAAGGAGGTTTGGGATATTACATCAAAATAAAAAGGGGGGTAGAAATTAAATATTTTAGGGCTTTAAGACTAAGGTCCACATTCAACAAAAGATTTAGACTTGTAACTCTTGCTTGTATTTTTAACTCCCTACTGGAGTCTGGAAGAAGTTGGGACCACACAGGCATTTTTAGCCTAAACCCTTTGTTTGGGCTGGCCTTAAATGCCTTAGCAGGGCTAAACTTAGGAGCCATTGGGTGTCAGTGGCACTCAGGTGCCTCATCATCCAGAATCTCTTTGGCAAATGTAACCCATCCATCCAAGTCCCGTGGGATTTGCAGCACACAGAAGCGATAGCCAAGGGCATTGGAGAACCTGGGCTGAAACATAAATACAATTTGAGTGGCTGATGCAAATACACCTTTTGCTAGCCAAGGCTACACTAATATTTTATGACCTGAAACATGGACAGAAAGATCTCTGTGCTGCTTTGGACCTGCCTGCCAATGTGGAAGACGTATGTAAATACAGCAAAACTGGTATGTGTCATTGAAGGTGTAGCTCAGACTCTGCAACTGTAGCAGTAATACAGAAGCAGAGTGAAAGTAAATGTTAAACCTGATGAAAAACCTCTACCCTGGGTTAGCAGAAATGCCTGATTTTAGCACAAGGCACTTAGAGGTGGCAAGAGCTGTAGAGAGGTGGCAGGCGCCTGTAGAGACTGCCTCTGACCTTATGTGAGCCCAGACCTGCCCTGGGGAGTCTCTGCTTCTTTTTGCTGCCTCTGCCATGGGAGTGGGGTGAGCAAGCTGCTAATCTGGGCAACTCGCTTGGGGCCTCAGATTCATTATGGGAGGTCTGCTGTCTCCCAAAATAAGCATCGCTCTGGCTGTGAACAAGCACATGGTCACAGCGCCCTGGCAAAAGGGCAGCGTCATAATTTAACCTTCAAAATGAGCATACGCTCCAAAGCTTTGGGATCTCAGAGCTCGCTGGGATGCCAGAGCAGCAGCAGAAACGGGGACCCTCACCGCTTGCAAGATGCAGCAGCCTGCTGGGGCCCTCCCAGAAGAGGGATGTCGAGTATCTCAAATATGCTGGGCTGGGAGGGCTGGGAGAGCTCCCTACCACCCACCCCCTGCTCTGTCCAGCTTGGGATTTATTAATTCCTCTTTCCCCTCCTTTATCCCGCACCTCCACAAAAGTACCTTTACCAACTCTTTGCATCTACAACGACACAGAAAAAAAGCGAATACATTAAAAATGCACGGGCTGGGGGTTGCTCAGGGGTGACAGCCCCTCGGCCGGGTTACAGAGCACAGCTTGGGCAGCTTTTGCGCCCTTCGTCTTGCGACGGACACCTTCCCACTGCCCCATACCGGGGGCGACGGGGTCCCAGGAGGAGCCGTGCCAAGCCGAGCCGAGCCGAGCCGGGCTGCCCCCGCTGCTCCCTGCCCTGGGCGGCGCGGCACGGCTCGGACCGACCTCCGCCCCCCGTTAGATGGCGCTACAGACTTTACAACCACGTGTTTAAAAAAAAATACATATATATAGGGGAAAAAATAAAAAAAAAAGAAAGAACCGCCTTATTGTCCGAAACAGGGACACCCGGCGGAGCGATGCCGCCTCTTCCTCGGGTCCCCAGGGCAAGGCGGGGGCCGGGACCTCTCGGTGCCGGTGCTGCTCCCGGAGAAATTCCCGCACCGGGTGGGACTGGGGGGGGGGCTGCGGGCCTGTCCCGGGAGAGGGAAACTCGGGCAGAGCCGTGTGCGGGTCACCGTCCTTCCCCAGCATCACTTTGCCTTTCCGAAAAGCTGCTCGGACGACCTGCGCGGCGAGCCTGGGCTTTGGGGTTTGGTGTTTTCGTCAGTCCCGTGTGTGCCCCCGCTTTTTATTTTATTTTATTTATTTATTTTATTATTTATTTTGCAGTTTCGGAAGGAAGCAGTGAGAAAAAATAAATAAATTTTAAAAATCAAGTTTCCAAGAATTCAGCCACCGCCGCGGGGAAGCTCCGGGGCGTTGCGCGCCGCAGCCGCGGGAGATCGGCGCCCGGCCCCCCGTTGTCCCCCTGTCCCCACCTTGTCCCCACGTGCCCCCCTTGTCCCCCCTGCCTTGCCCGGCCCCGTCCGGCGGGTGCTGCTCGGTGAAAGCCCCGCAGGCTGCGAGGAAGCCGGTGGCTGATTTGGGGCCGCCGCTCTTGTGCCAGCGGTGTCCCGCGTGTCCTGGTCCCCGCTGCCTTAGGATGGGGTTAGGGCCGCCGGGGGGCGGCGGGAGGGGGGAAGCTGAGCAAAACCCTCCCACCCCCCCCCCCCGATCTTGGCGCTTGGCTGTGAACTTTCCGCCGGGTAAGTTCTCCTTTAAGAAAAGGAACTGCTCCTTATGCATATTTAACGCCGGGTGTCTGCAGTGCCCAGATGACGCGGGGCTGGAGGCTCACAGGCAGGACCTGAGTTGTAGGGGAAGTAAAGGAGCCACCTTTCACCCGCACCCTCTCGCTGGGAGCCCCTTGCTCTGAACCCATGTAAGTCAGAACCGCGGGGTTGGGAGGGGGAAAGGCTCCCGGCAGGGCGACGAGGGGGCTCTTTGGTCTTCCCTATCACAAACCTGATAATGCGCTGGAGGGCAGGACACCTCGGACTTTATTATTTATTATCATCGTTATTCTTATTTTCCTGGGGGCGCGGAGCCGAGCGCAGGCGGGAGGACTCCCCCGGAGCATCCCCCCCACCCCCACCCCCCCGGGACCGAGAGTGCGGGATGAGGCCGGGCAGCCTCCCCCCGATGGCCATGTGCACTCCTGTACCCGTCCGAAATGCCAAAACTGTAGGGGAAGGTCAGCCGGCGGGAGATCTTCCCCCGCAGATCGAGTGGGATGGAGAAAAACTTCGGGTGCTGCGCTCTCGGCGGTTTCCTGCCTTTTAAAGTGAACTTGTTCGAGTGTGTCGCTCCCAGCGCGGTTCAGTGCTTGTGCCTCCAAATTAAGTTGCTTTCTCCGTCCTCATTGGGAAAAGCAGACATGTGTCCTCAATTGAATAGTGTAAAAAAAAAAAAAAAAAAAAAATCTACTAGGTACTTTATGATTCCATCTGGAGAAATTAAAAGCCCAGAGCTGTAATGTTTATTCTTACATAGTTTACAAAAAAAAAAAAAAAAAGGAAGGGGGGGAAATGTGTGAGACACATGTCTCCAAATATAACCAAAGTGCTTTCCCTTCTGGTTAAAAAGTTGCATGCGAATGTTTTCATTTTAGCCCTCCCTGCCACCTGTACTTCGCAGGGAAACTTTTCCTGGCGTTAGCGGCGGAGCACCAATAGTACTTATTAATGGATTAATTATTATTATGGCTGCTGAATTGACTTAAAGTGCTTCGGAGGCCAAACTAATCCATGTTAATCAGTTACAATTAATTGTGTTTCAGCTGCTGTTTTAAACACAGTTTCCCAGAGGGGGAGAGGAGGCTGCTCGTTGAGTGGGGGGATGCTCCTGGGTGCCCCCCTTGCCCCCGGGGGTCTCTGAGACTGGCGCAGCCCATGCCCGGTGCCTGCATAGGGGTGCGGGAAGGTGCGGGGGCAGCTTCGGTGCCAGGCTCCGGGTGCCGAAATCCGCTCAGAGCAGGGGCTGCGGAGCGAGGGGCACCTCCCGGAGGAGATTTCACTCCCCCTCCCCCCCCCCCCCCCCCAAGAGCTCGCACTGTGCAGAGGGCAGCAGAGGTGGGGGCTTGTCGTGCTCTGTTTGCTTGGCCGCTTCGGCCCGGGGCTTTTGCTTTGTCCGTGGAGAAAAGGAGGCAGCGGTGGGCAGGAGAGTCAAGGGGGTGGGGGGGTGTATGGAGAGGAGGAAGGAAAAAAAAGTCCCACCGGGGACAGCGGCGGCTGGGCTGGCCCAGCCGGGCAGGGAGCGAGCCGGGCCGGCTGGTGGCAGAGTTGGGCAAACTTTGGGAAAGTGTCCCCCCCGGGGGCAGGGGGACACGCACCGGTTGCCTGCATCCCGGGGGAACCGGCAGGCAGGGGGGCTGCCCCTCTGCTGCCAGGGAACGGGCTTTTACCTAGGAATAACTCTTCAACCGCCCCCCCCAATTTCCCTACCAAACTTTGGGACGGGGGAAGGAGGAGGGATGGAGAGGGGTCGGCGGCAGCCGGGGTGCAGAGCCCGTCCAGGGGGGACACGAGGGGTCACTGAGGCCAGTTTGCACCCGCTAAAGTAAAATCTGCCTCCCTCCCAGCCCTAGCCTTTAATACGATTTTTTTTTTTCTTTTATGGGAAACTACACTCCTATGTATTTCTCTTCAATGAGAAACTACACTCCTCCCATCCTCTCTGGAATTAGGTTGTTGGGATTTTTTTTTTTTCGGTTTGATTTTTTTCGTCTCCCACTCCGACTCTTTCTCAGGGATTCGCCCTCTTCTTCTTCCTCTTTTTTATTATTTTTTATTATTATTATTTTTTTCTCCCCATCCCGTTGACTCTGCTCAGCTTTTGCATAACACGGGCAAGCAAAGCACCGGCCAGCCCTCCTCTTCTGCGTGCAGGCGGACCTTTCCTGGAGAGCAGCAGACCAAAGAAGCAAAACAACTTTTACCTGCAAGGGAGAACAGTGTGCACCGCCAGCCCCCACCAGCCACAGCTGTAATTCAGTGGAAATGTGGGGAAGGGATGCATTTCTCCCGGGGGAAGGAGACAGACAAGGTGGCAGCGGGCGGCCGGGTGGGCAGGGCACCTCTCCCATGCTCGTCACGCGTGGAATCGTTTTGTCCAGCTGGAGCGGCTCTTGGTCTTCTCCCGGGGGTGCAGAAAGCACAAAAGCAGGCTTCCTTTGATGGAACACGCATCCTAAGCAACTTTCTCCCTCTCCCTCCCTATTTTTATTTCTTTCCTTCAGCTTCGGGGACGTTCGCGGCCCGAAAAAAAAAAAAAAAAAAAAAAAAGGGAAAAAAAAAAAAAAGCTTTTGCGTTTGTGCAGGCACTTTGTCGTCGGGACAGCACACCCGCATTAGATTATCGCCGGGGAATTTATTTGCATGCAGCTGCAAAGCCGCAACCCGGCTGCTGACCGCTGCGCATAAAGGGCTGCCGAGGCCGGCCCCTGCCCCGCCGCCGCGGCTCCCAGCGGGAAGGGGGCAGGATCCGGACCCCCCCTTGCCTCGCCCCGTGCTTTTTTCCTCCAGGCACAGCCCCCAGGGTTCCCGAGGCTGCAGGTGCGTGCGCCCCAGGGCCAAAAGTGGCGCTCGGCGGCCTTTTTGGAGAGCACCAGAGAAAAGCTCCCCCCAACGTGTGTATCCCAGGAAAAAGGGCTGGGAGCGAGTCCCTAGCATCTCCGTGGGCTGTTTTCGGTGCCTTGAGACCTTCAGTCGTCCTACTGGTCGCTTTTGTCCCCTTTCTGAAGCTCAGGCAAGCAAGCTGGTAACCTTTGAAGGAAGGACTTTAGGCTCCGGCCACCTCCGCTACCCCCAGCCCCTTTCCCCACGCACACAGCCGCGTGGCGAGCGTGGGTTTGGCAGCGCCCAGCATCTCCGCGGCTCTCCTCGGGCCTCCATCCACCTCGGGCTAGGTCGCCAGGTCTCCTTCACCTCCTCCTGGAGAGCCAGGAGGTTCCCCGGGCTCGGACCCCAAGGGGGGAAAAAGCTCCGAGAGGGGTCGGGGGGTCCCCTCTCTGCGTTGCAGGATGGGGTCAGGGCAGCCCCCTCTCCATCTCCCTGCCCCGACCACAAGCAGAGGCGGAGACCCCACAACCACAGCCCGTTCCTCCCCAGCTTCCCACGGCGTTACGTGGGGATCTCGCCCTGCCACGCGGGGCGTGGGGTGGGGGGGGGGGGGAGGGGATCCTGTCGGTGTGTCCGTCTGCTCCCTGCACAAGGAGCAGGACGCGGTTTCGGCGGCCGGGAGGCAGCCCCCGGGGCTCGCCCAGTCCCGCAGGGCTCCCGTCCCCGCGTGGGAGCTGCGCGGAGTCCCCCGCGTGGGGCGGCCGCAGAGAGCCCCGGGGGCTGAAGCCGTGGGCGCTGGCAGGGGCGCAGAAAGTAGAGAAATGAGAGCAGGAGTGCGGGAGTGAAGCCTTTTGGCAGCCTCCGTGCGGAGCAGGGTGCGTGGGCATCTCTGCGGAGGGTGCTTGGGTTTGTTCGCCAGGGGGTTTGGGACAGCGGCCGGAGGGGATCGCTCCTTCCCAGGAGATGCTTCCCTGTAGGGGCGTCGGGATGCAGCCGAGGAACAAAGCGGGCATCTCCTGTCAAGGTAACTGACTGGTCCCCTTCCTTTGTTCCTGCCATTGTTAATGACGGGGCTCGCTCGGCTCCGGCCTCAGCCTTGCTGTACGAGGCGTTAACATCGCCTTGGCAGGGCAATGGAAAGCCCCGAACCAAACCCCACCGCGACATCCAGGGCGTCAAGCCCAAGCCTAGCTCCCCAGGTAAAAGCCGCCTCTTCTGGGCCGCTGAGGGAGATGCTGTCACCTCGCCTGGGAGCCACAGAAATCCACCTACCACTCGTAAGATTAGGCACATCCATATCCATCGGTTACACCTAAGGGAGACGCTAACCTCGTCCTTTAGCCCAAAAGAGCATTATTTGCAAACGTGCACTGCTAGAGCACGAGGCAACACTCACCATGTTTTTTAAAAAAAAAAACAAAAAACTAACAAAATAATTCTTTTAATTACGATCACCTAAACGTAGCAGCGAACCTGAGCGTTTATTGACTCATTTTCTTCTTCTCGAGGTAGTGGATGGTATTTAAAGTTCAACATTTCACACAGCTCCTTGTTTAGTTTAATTTCCCTGACAATCTAGGCGATTTCGGCAAACTGAGTTAAGAATTTTTGTACACATTTGGGTATGGATCTGCATAAAATAGAGAAGGCAGCAGAACTGGGGAGTGGATAATTTATTATGTTACGAAGAGAAGGAAATGTATGTTTGCATGTGTGTGTGGGTGGGTGTGGGAGGGAGAGAGGGAGAAACAAATGGAGAGCCTTGCACCTTACATTTGGTCTGTGGCTTTAGTGTGGTCTCTGGAACAAATATCTATTAGATTTCTTTGAGAAATATTCCACTCGGGCAGATGGGCCCCTGCTTTGAATGAGAGATCTAGAAGATGAAAGAAATGTATGTTACTCCAGCACAATTCTTCACCAAGCCATTTCTCCCCCCCTTTTAGAAAGATTAGTTTCAGCTCTGCTTTCCTGGGCCCATTTTCTGTCGGGGCAGGGATATAATAATGATCAGTGCCCAGCAGCTCTCATTTCTTTTGTACTTGGTAAATATTTGGGATGCCTTGAACTTGGCGGGGAGGTGGAGAGGTGGACCCAAAGTCAACCTCTGGTGTCCCCGTCCTCTGGCTCCCACCTGCAGCCACACAGTGGGGGAAAACCCCAAGGAAACAAAGAAAAACAGCAGAAAGAAACCCCAGCCTGAAGCCTCCTACCACCAGGCACTTGCTTTTGGTATTTCAGCCTCGTGCTGGGCAAAGTGCTCTCCCTGGCTTTCTGCAAGTAGCCCCGAGTGTACAGCAGCAGAGCTCCAGTTGGAAATGGAGCCTGGAGTTGTTGAGCAAACAGCCCCTGCTCGACTGTAGCTGTGCTCAATGCTCTCCAGTCAGCTCGATGGAGCCCTGGCAGGGAAGCATCACCAAGCATTTCCAAAACTAATAACAAAAAGGTTACTATATATAAAACGTTTCTACATCCCACACTGCCTCAAGTTGTTTAAATTTTGGTTTTCTGCACATAAATATAGCAGCCATGCGGTTCCCCATTAGCCAGCCCCTGCTTTTTTAAATCATTTCATTTCAATTTGAAAGGATGGCCCCGGACACAAGACAGTCAACAACCCTTTGGCTTTCTACACTCAACATAGACCTGGGGAAGAAACAGCGTCTGTCATTTCACTCGCCTATCGCGGTGCCTTGATGTTGGGTTTAAGAGCAGGCCTACTCCCGATGAAGGCAGCAGTCCCCAGCTGTTTTCCCCTTTCTAACCCATTTCCCCTCATCTCATCTTAGGCTCCCTCTGAGGAAGGACCAATTCTGCTGGCACCCCATGGCTGGACTTTGGAGGGCACGGCAGAGCAGCTGGATCTGAAAGCGCTATCTCCATAGGTAGAAATCCTCCTCTACACCACACACCTTGCAAGGAAGGCAACGAGGGGACACGTGGAGAGACCGAACGTCTGGCATCGAGGAGCTGAGATCCACCTCGCACTGCCCTGAAGGAAAGTTTGTTCCCAAACTGATTATGTTGTGGCGTTCGGTGCTGGTGTCAAATCGGTTCAAGCCATCCCAAGTGTAAAATAAAGATCTCTGCTCGGGTACGCCTGTCGTGCCAGTGAGCGTGTCTTGCTAACCCTCCTCTGTTTGCCTTGAAGGTATCGAGCTGATGTAGCGCTGTCTTTTCACCCCACCGATGTGCGCAATAGGAACAATTCAGGAAAGTTATGTTTAGCTTTTTTTTCTTTCTTTCTTTCTTTCTTTCTTTTTTTTCTTTTTTTTTTTTTTTCCTTGCAGCTGAAGAAACACAAGCTATCAGAAACAAGCCTATGTTTGAAGGTACAGTTTTCAACACGTGAGTGGGAAACATATGTACTGGCACAATCCTGCTGCTCTGCAAGGGCTGCGCTCAGATTTTGGCTTTTAATCTCAACTCTGTTAGGCAGAGGGAGAGATGCAAAATGGAAGGGAGCGTGATTATTTGTGCTATAGCCATGTGATAGTTATCCTATAACCGTTGGGAAGAGAAGCAAAACACTCTGCTAGAGCTCTGGGTGAGCCTGAGATTCAGGGGGAATCGAGTCTTCGCAGGTTCTCACTTCAGTGCCTTTCTTCCCTCGGTGTTTGTTACATGGGGTTCTTTTTTTGTCTGCTGTTCTGTGTTTTAAAGTGAGTAGAGGCTAAACCCTGCTGAGAGAGTGAGCTCCCTCCATCACAAACTCACGTTTGAAAACGTCTACCCCCCTTGACCACCCCCCTTCAAGCCATCCTCCCCCTTTCAGGGGAGAAAAGAAAACCTCAAAAGAGAGTGAGAGAGAAGGGGGTTGGGAGGGGAGAGGGAGGGGAGACCCCCTGATTCCTTGGTGACCTGCACAGCTCGGACAGCCCTCCGAGTTCCCCTGTGCTGTGGACAAACCCCATCAGAAAAACACATGCCCGGACCCAAGCAACTTTTAATGTGGTTTGGGTTTTTTACAATTTGGGTTATGTTTTAGTACTTCCGAGGGGGGGTGAGTGGGAAAATAAAGGTGGCGATGGGGAGGGGAAAGGAGAAAGTTAGGACTTAGCCTTTTGCTTCTGAAAAAGCACCATAAAATAAAAAAACACAGCCAAGAAGAAACTAAGCGAGCCCGTCCCACAGCCAGCCTTCCCTGCGAGGGAGCTGAAGACACACACAATAGCACACAAAAAGCAGCAGCTCCAGCTCTTAATACCAGCACCCTGCTCTCACCGCCGTGCTGAAACGCCCCGGCCTGCTCTTGGTGGTGCCCTTCAGAGCGGCCACCTTCCGTCCCCATGCTGCGGCCTCCGTCCCCCCTGCCTGGGGACTTGAGGCTTGGCAGGAAAGTTTCTGTGCTGCTGCAGGCGTATATACACACACAGGGATCTATGTTATCCACACACATGCACACACAGCTTTATATATAGATACGCATGTAGGTGTAGAGTCTATGTTTAAATACTCCTATATATACACACACAGTCCTCCTAGGATGAGGTCATTCCACAAGATCTGGCTGCATCGAACGCCAAGATCTTATCTCTGCCGATCTAAGGAGCAACACAGACGACACGCTAGCAGAAGTGGAAAGAAATTTGGGAGACAAACATTCAACAAGGTGTCCCTGGAGGCCCCTCTGCCGCCCTCCCCAGCCCAAGCACCCACTCGCTCCTTGCCTGAGGTGCACCCCGCAGCGTGGGGCTGAGCCCTCCTGCTGCTGCACCTTGAAGTTTTCCCCCTCTTTTTCTTTCTTTTTGCACCGATGCTCGCCTCCCTAACGCACTGGTGGGCTGCAGATTAATACATATATGCATCTTTCCCCCATGGCTGCGAAAGTCTTCATGTTTTTTTGATTTCAGCAAACCGAAAACGGAAGGAGGGGGGAGAGATGATGCTCGGCTGCGGGACTCTGAAAGGTTTCACTTTCCAACTATCAGCAGCGCCAGGAGACAGCTCCATTAAAAAAAAAAAAAAAAAAAAAAAAAAAAAAAAAAAAAGTAGTTTTCCACTGCTCTTGAAAAGCCGTTATTTTTTACATCGCTTTTAGGGAGATAGATTAACAAAACATCACATTTCAAGCCACTCTGATCTGTAATTAAACGGGGGAGCCGGTTTGTATTCTCCTATGGCTTTTACAGAAGTTGCAGTGATCCAAAGTCAGGTTGCTGTGTCAGAGTGGCATTTTTATTAATGAGAATACAAAAAGCTTGCATATTCTTAGCCCGGCTTGAATTTAGTTGCTAAGCAACCGCTGTATGGTAATTCATCCGCGAAATTTAAATCGGGGAGAAAGGATCGTGCGGTTTTTTGCTCAATGGGCGCCACGAGGAACACAACTTGTGGGACCCGCACCGGCCGCCGCCGCCGCCGAGCCGCCCGCCCGCCGCACCCCGGCACGGCCCCGGACCCACCAGAGCCCCCCCAAGGTCCTCAGGGGACGAGGACGGGGTTTGGGGTCGGGGTTGGGGTCGGGGTTGGGACCGGGGAAGGGAGCGGCGGCCGCCCCGTCGGGGCTGCCCACGCGTGGGGCGCCCGCGAGTGGCCCCGGCCCCGAGGGGTCCCGGAGCGCCCCGGTGCCGCTGCTCGTTTGGCGGCGGGGAGGCCGGGAGGGAGGCTAGCCTCCCCTCGCTCAGGCCTTAACCCCTCCGCTTTTTGTCTCACCAAAGCCTCTGTCGGGCAAAGGAGAAGGAAAAAAAAAAAAAAAAAAAAGGGAGAAAAAAAAAAGAGAGAGAAAGAAAAAAGCAAAGCTCCCTACTGCTGTGTCATTGATACCACGGGGTCGCTCGCTCCCTTTCTTTTCGCCTTTCTCAAGCCTCCCATTGAAGGCTGCACCCGCTCAATTATCGCAAACTGCAACTGAAAATCCTGGTGGGCTCGCTGGCCATGTGCCTCCTCGCCCCAGAAAGAGCTCTCCCCTCGCCCTACCTGGGCTCCTGGGGGCCTCGCCACCGCCTCCTCGCCTTACATCCTTCCTTCCTCGCCCGCATCCGAGGCCAGGACTTGTTGCATCCCTTTTAGAGTTTGATTAATTACCCTGGAACTTAAGCAAACTACACTGCATGTGGCGAAGGAGCTCATGCCTACAGTGCTGTCCTGCAGCTGCCAGCCCCAGACGTGATTTTACGCTCTCGTGCGAACTGGAACAAATAGGACTGTGCCTCTAAAGGGCTACCTGTGCAAATATATAGAAGTAGCAGCTTGAAGGCGTCGATCATTTATTACAAAAATAAACGAATAAATACGACAATATGTTGTTGCTTTCAACAGGATAAATATTATACAAATATATAATTAAAAAAAATCGAATTGTTAAGATTATTTAATATGTTACACTCATTGATAAAATTATCAGAACCGATTATTCCCTAAGCGTTCCATTTAAACCCGGCCGTACAAAACGAGTTGAGGATCATTGCAATGTGCAAACACGAGTCACTACATTAAAGCAGGAGGATTCTTTAGAGATCACTTCCGAGAGGAACCGCTGAGTTTTTCAACCAAGGCAGAGCTCTTGGCTGAATCCCGGGAAACACGCGGCCCTGCAGCGGTGAGATGACTATTTAAATACACCTGAAAATGATTTATTGTACACAGACGAGACGAGGGAAGGATGGGATGGGAGTGAAAAGACCAGGGTGTAGCAGAGGACCGCAGGAGATGAGGATGTAAACTATAAATAATCACATCTCGGGATTACCCAGACTGAGCAAACATAACTTTGTAAAAGCATTTGGCTTTCCTTTAGGTAGAGAGAAAAAAAAAGAAAAAAAGGAAGGAGAAGAAGGAAAATGATGCCGACTTAGTCACCAAGCACAAAACACTGATATTATAAATGAACACAATTACGAAATTCATTAGGAGATCTGGCGATCTATAACAATATTTTCATTATTTACACGTGTAACAATATCACCCTTAACGCCAAACCTCTCCGTGATTATCTACCCCTGGTTATCTCGCAGGCTCACAACCCTGAAATTCCCAAATACATTCAGAGGATTCAGTTTCGCGGGGAGGGGGGGGGGAGGAGGAGGAGGATGATGGGGGGATGATGGGGGGGAGCGGAGGGGGGACACGAGCGCGGCCTCACTTTTTTGTGCGTGACGAGCAGACGGAACCGGGCACATTTTACAAGTCCCTACAACCGCAAGCTACCAAACCCTTTAAATCCCAGCTTCTCGTATGCAGCAAAACCGCAAAGGTTGCCTTCTAATGGCAACCAGCGCCAAGCCTAGATGTTAGCTCTTTGTTGCCATCCAAATCCCAGGCACCGAACCCCGCCGAGAAATGTCACCAGCCCTTCCTCGTGCCCCACGGCCCTCTGTGTCCCCCCCACAAGGTGCCAGCACCGGGTCCCTCCCCGCGGATCCCGAGCGCCCGCCGCCGGGGCCCCGGGGCCGGTTCCCATAAGCGCGACACCGGCCGGGCTCCTGCTACAGCGAACAAAGAAGCAGCGTCCTTTACCCTTTCAAGCTTTTTTTTCTTTTCTTTTCTTTTTCCCTTTGTGTTTTATTTATTTTTTTAAATCACCTTTATCACCATTACTATTTTTTCTTCCGTGTTAGCAGGGCCTTTCGGGGCTCACGGGTCGAACCGGCGGTGCTGTTTGAGCGGCGTTCGCACACCGCATCCCGGCACGCTCGGCTCGCCCGTGATTTATGGACTGACACCGGGCCTATCTGCAAGGAATAAATGTTTTGTTGTTTCTACGGCTGTTTTCTGGGGTTTTAACCCCTGCGTCCATAGCACGTAGAGAAGCGAGGGATGGGGGGGGGGGGGGGGAAGTGGGGGGAGCGGTCGAGGGGGAGGGAGAGGAAGGCGAGGAAGGAGCCACGGACTGGATGGATCATAAAAGCAAACCTTATTCTCCCGTACAGCGTTAGTGGGGGCGGGCTGAGGCGTTAGATGCAGCAGCTATCTGCTTCCCACCACGTCCCCGGCTCAGAATGAAGCGAGCCGAAACGGTCAGTCACTTGTCCGCACGCTGCCATAAATTCAGCGGATAAATTTGACAGGCTTACCCACCGCATCCAGCGGCAGCTTCAACGCCACAAACACGCACGCTTGCTCGCGAGGAAGGTACGGCAGCACTACCGCAGAGAGAAAAACAAAAAAACTCTTGCTACACCACTTCACACCCCATTGAAAAAGCCTAAACCAACCACAAACAACAGCAGCAACAGAAACGGAGAACCGTGCGGGGGATGCTGGAAGCATTATTCTGTATATCCTTCTGGGGGAAAATAATTTCAAAAAAGCACCTTCTCCTTCGATAAATTAAATCCCAATCTTTGCACAGACACGAAATGCGTCAAAATAATTGATAGCTCGCCCCCCTCCCCTCCCCGAGCCTTAGTTTGAGAAGAGAGAAAACAAGAAGTGAACTTTTGGAAACATCCCTGCTTTCAGCATCGGCCATTGATTATCGGCGGATACACCCGGGCATGCCCTGCCCCTGAAGTGCGATCCTAAATCCAAACGCTACCATCCCCTCTCGGAGAAACGTGGCCCTTTATCACCTCTAATCTCGCCTCACTTTCCCATGCCACGGGGTCCCTGTGCGGGTGGAGGACGATATTAATAATTTTGACTGAGAAAGAGCGAGGATTGTGCTGAGCACCCGGCGGGGATGCTGGCAGGCTGCAGCCCCAGGGACCCCGAGCGGTGTGCGGAGAGCAGGTTGGGCTTGGGGGAGCCCCTCACTTCAGCTTTTGCAGCATTTGCCTTCCGAAAACTTTTTTTTTTTTTTTTTTTTTTTTTTTCGACACAATGGTTTATGCATCAGACACAGACTCTTTCATTCTAACAAATTTATTTTCTCAATCAGCTCTTACGGAATCACTACTCAAATTAAATTACAATCAAATTATCACATCAAAAGATACCCTTATTACCTAACAACTGTCCATATTTTCATTTCATTTTGATTTGTGCTCGTCTGAAAAAAACACGTAATACAAGATCTGGGGAAAAAATAAATTACCGTTTTGCAGCAGTTCATAGGTATTCTGAATAAAATATTAAAAGAAGTCATTTAATGAAAATATAAAGCAAATTTTTTTTTTTTTTTTAGATCAACAACGGATCTAACAATTCTATATTGCCGTCTTTTTGAAAAGTCTGTTTATTAAAACCTACCAAAAACACTGCTTGGAAATGGCAGTATTATATAATCACATCCACAGCACCCATTCAATCAAAGTTGGCAACGGATTTAGGAGAGGAGAAGTTCAGATAAGTGCAGCTGCAGATGCTCAGTCCTTCTAAATCCCTTTATCTGAATCAGTCCAGAAATAAAAAATAAAAATATTAATAAAAAAAATATTAGCAGTGGATTTTTTTTTTATGACTCTTCCATGGTGATTGGCAGCCGTCAGGAGCAGGACTTTGACAGCCCTGAATTATTTCCCTTTCTCTCGCTGGTTCCCTTAATTCATGCAAAGTCCTTCTACAGAGCTCGAACTTTAGGGACCAACAACCTCTCCTTCTCCCACCCTCCCCCCGGTGTCTGTCCCTCCCCCCTCTCTCCTCGGGGTCAGTTTTCGGTGTGCGGGCATTTATTTCCATATTTTTGTTCTATAGCTATACCTATATATATAGATAAATATATATATATGTATTTGCTTCCCTATGCAGTCTGCTTGTTTTTAGTGCTGTGTGCATATTTTTTTTTTCCTGGAAAAAGTGGCCCTTTTCATTTTTGCAGAATATATAGCTATATAGATATATATGTTTTCAGAGTGGATGTCTGCCTTGCACCAAAATTCTCCGGTTTGGCCAAGAAAAACAGGGTGCTGGAATGCAGCAGGCCCCCTCTGATTAATCAGATTATTTTGCTTCTGCTTCCCTTTTTTTGGATTGCTCCCATTTAAGAAAAAATAATAAAGGAAAGAAAAGGCAAAAAAGGAAAGAAAAAAAAAAGGGGGGGGGGGGGGAGAAAAATAAAGGGGAGAAAAAAAGAGAGGGAGAAAGGGGGAAAAAAGTTTCTGTGATTCAGAGAAGAGAGCCCTTTTGGGGATAGGGGGGAGAGGGCGGGGGGGGGGGAGGAGGGAGAGAAGGGGTGCAGACATCATTGGCGTTCCTCGCTGCGAGAGAGGGGTAACTGGGGGAGTAAAAAAGCAAAACCCTAAAGAAACCAAACGAAAACCCACCCGGCCAACCCCTGTTCCCACAAGCAACCCCCCGACACATCTGCAGTTTTGGTGCATTACCGCATCTCCGCCCCGTTTTACCCAGCACAGTCTAAACGCTCTCGCTCGGATCCTTCCTCCATCGCTCCCTCTTGGTCTCGCTCTTACATATATATATATATATATATATATATATATATATGCACGCCTCTATCCATATATATATAAACACAAGCAGTCTGAACGAGCCTGGACCGTGTGTGTGTGTGTGTGTACGTGTGTGTGAGTGCGTGCGTGCGGGTGTGAGTGTGTGTGTGTGTGTGTGTTTGTGAGCGAGCGGGTGTGCGCGGCGCTGCCGCTGCCGGTACCGCTGCCGGGGCCGGTGCCGGTGCTGGGGCCGGGGCCGGTGCGGCGGTGCCCGGCCCGGCCCGGCCCGCGGTGCCCCGAGCTCCCCCCCCAGTCCCCCTCCCCGGCCCTGTCGGTGCCCCTCACTGCACGCTCGTCTGCAGTCCGTGGTGAGGGGGCGGCGTGTCGGAGTTGACGGTGCCGACCTGCGAGTAGACATCGTCGGGGGTCTGCTGCTGGATCCCCGGGGGGGTCATCCGTTTCTCTTTCTGCCTCCGATTGCAAAACCAAACCCTGACCACCTCCTTCTCCAGCTGCAGGCTGTCCGCTAGGTTCGTAATCTCCTGGGCGGAGGGCTTGGGGCATTTCAGAAAGTGGCTCTCCAAGGCCCCCTTGACACTCACCTCGATGGAGGTCCGCTTCTTCCTCTTCCTGCCCTGCGCCGCGATCTTGTCGATGCTGGTGGGGCTGCCCGTGGAGGAGTCGGCTTCCTCCAGCCACTTGTTCAACAAAGGCTTCAGCTTGCACATGTTCTTGAAGCTGAGCTGCAGGGCCTCGAAGCGGCAGATGGTGGTCTGCGAGAAGACGTTGCCGTAGAGGGTGCCCAGCGCCAGCCCCACGTCGGCCTGCGTGAAGCCCAGCTTTATCCGCCGCTGCTTGAACTGCTTGGCGAACTGCTCCAGGTCGTCGGAGGTCGGCGTGTCCTCGTCCGAGTGCGGGTCGTGGCTGTTGACGCCGCCGTGGTGCGCCGGGTGGTGCCCGGGGTGCTGGTGGTGGTGGTGGTGGTGGTGCCCGGGGTGCTCGCCCAGCTCCGGCGTCTCGCCGCGCACCAGCCCGGGGTGCACCAGGCTCTGCCCGCCGGGGGGGGGGGCTCAGCATGCCGTTCACCGTGAAGCCCCCGGGCTGCGAGTAGAGGAGCGACTGCTGCTGCTGCTGCCCGCCGGCCATGGAGGGCAGGTGGGCGGCCGCCGCCGCCGCGCCCCAGGCCGCCGGGTGCCCCTGGTGCGGGGGGCCCAGGTGGGGCGCCCGGTGGTGCAGCGCCGCGCCCGAGTGCAGGTCGTCGCGCCCGCCGCCGCCCTTCACGTCGGGCGGCGGCGGCGGCTGCTGGGGGCTGCCCGTCATGCCCACGGGGCTGCCGG